>JAUDYJ010000002.1:146658391-147258391 GCA_030761175.1 Masticophis lateralis
GAAGCTCAGTGTTTCTCTTCCCTTTGGGTAGTGGCCTCCCCTGCCAACTGAGATGGGGGTCAGCAACATATCTTTTGTCTTCTTGCCCATATTGTGTGTACTTTTGCTTAGTAACATTTTGCAAGGAAGTCTGGTGTATTTTGCATCATAATATTAGATACTGGTAGAGATAAAAAAATGGGATACTAATACAATCAAGCAAAACGTTTCTAGGCAAACTGCCTTTGCACATATGTTTATCTGGCACTTGCATTAATTAAAACAAGAATGTTAATGTTTCATATTAATTAAAAATGAGAATGAGGGATCTGCTTACTTGGTAATAGATCTTAAGAAAAGGCTTTTGGAATAGCAGTTTATCAAACATCAAGTACCAAAACATATCGACTCACCTGGCTGCAAAAATAGGCCAATGCAATTTTAGGCTGCATTAGCAAAGTATAATTTCTAAATCATGAACTAAACAAATTGGAGAAGCTCAGAGAAGAAGTACAACGATCATAGAAGTAGAATCTAAGGTCTACTGAAGGATCTGGGATTATTTAGGTTTTTTTCAATAAGTATGTGATAATAATTAAAAGGATAGCATGCAAAAACAAACAAACAAACAAACCCTTCATTCCAAGACTGAGGAAGAATACATTTAAAGAACAGGAAGGTAGATCCTGCTGGAAAAGCCTCCGTAGCAAAATATTTCCCAATCGTGACAGCTTTAGTGAAGACTTCAACTTCCAGAATTCTCAGAAAGCATGGGTGGCTGGGGAATTCTGGGAGTTGAAGTCCACACAACTTCAAGTGGCCAAGATTGATAAACACTGCCCTAGCAGCAAGAGTATTTGGTAATGGCTGCTATTATCTGAAGACGCAGTGGGTTCCATTTCACTGTCTCAAACAGAGCTGGCAGACATCTCTCATGGATTCTTGTGCTCAGCAGGGAGTCAGATTTTATAATCAAAGTTGCCTTTTTTTAAGCCCATGATTTTGTTTAAAAAGATGCACTGCTAAATGCATCAGTCATATGACTGTATTATAAATATAGGCTGCTCAGAAGCCTGATCAAAATGAGAGCTGCAGTGCAGGGGGCTACTAGCCCCCAAAGAGAAAAGCCCAACTAGTATGTAATTAAAGATGGCCATGGTAGGGTGAAGAAAATAAGACAAGAATGAAAGACACAGACCCAGATGGAAGTCTGAGCATTTTCACATGGTTGTCAGGATCAGGCTTTGGGGCAGCGGCCTGGAATCCCATTAGCTGAATGAACAGGAAGGCCGACTTCCCAGATTAAAAGAAGACACATAATCACATATAGAGGTTGTTTTATTTTGAACGGGAAAGAAAAGATGACAGGCATTTGTTGGGAAGACAATAATTCAAAGTGCTCTTGGCAAACAGAAGGCACAACAGTGGGAGATATTTTTGAAAAGACAGTGGGGAACCGGCTTTTGACTAAAACATCTGTGTGTCAAAAATGCCGAAGGAGACCCCATCGAGATATTTTTGTTGGCTTCCCTTTGTGTCAGATCAAGGCTACTCTTTCTTTAGTTTATAAAAGAAAAAAACTGCATCTGTGGCTGACCTGAGATGGGCCTCAAAGCACTGAATTTTTATTATGCCCCCAAACTGTGTGCTGCCATGATTATACTATTATTATTTTTTTAAAAAAGCAATACTTAAAGAGGAGAGAAACCCAATCTGGAAAGCTAAATGTAAAGTAGATAAAGGTAAAGGTTCCCCTCGCACATATGTGCTAGTTATTCACGGCTCTAGGGGGCAGTGCTCATGTCTGTTTCAAAGCTGAAGAGCCAGCACTATCCAAAGACGTCTCCATGGTCATGTGGCCTGCATGACTAAACGCCAAAGGCGCACGGAACGCTGTTACCTTCCCACCAAAGGTGGCTCCTATTTTTCTACTTGCATTTTTTACATGCTTTCAAACTGTTCGGTTGGCAGAAGCTGGGACAAATAACAGGAACTCACCCCATTATGCAGCACTAGAGATTCGAACCACTGAACTGCTGACCTTTCAATCAACAAGCTCAGCATCTTAGCCACTGAGCCACCGTGTCCCCTAAATGTAAAATACCTTGGCCTTTTGAGAGAAATAGAGAAAATATCAAGCTCTTGAAGAACTAAATGAATACTGAACTGATAATATTTTTATAAAGTGCTATACAAGTAGTCGTTGACTTACAACAGTTTGTTTAGTGACCATTCAAAGTTACAATGGAAAAAGCGACTTAGGACCTTTTTCACACTTACGACTGTTGCAGCATCTTCTTGGTCACATAATTAAAATTCAGATGCTTGGCAACTGACTCGTATTCATGACTGTTGCAGTGTCCTGGAGTATGTGATCCCCTTTTGTGACCTTGTGACAAGCAAAGTCAATGGGGAAGCCAGATTCATTTAACAAGAGTATTACTAACTTAATGACTATAGTGATTCACTTAACAACCATGGCAAGAAAAGGTGTAAAATGGAGTAAAATTCATTTAACAACAATCTTGCTTAGCAACTGAAATGTTGGACTCAATTTTGGTCATAAATTGAGGGCTACCTGTATTCAGTGCTATATACATCATAATAATTTTTTTTTCATGTTTCACTTTTCTTTGGCACAAAAGCACTTGCAAATCTAGATGGCCAACTCTGCAAATCATCCCTGAAATATCAAGTTTGATTATTTCTCCTGAATGTGTTCAATCATCTTTTAGCATGCATGTAACCCCTATCCATTTTATCTTCAGTTAGCGACATATATGACATATATATAAGTGCATCCAGAGTGTGCGCACATTCTGGAATGTAGACCACCATTCAATGTGTTTTTATGTTACTCTTCCAATAGATAAATTGTCCTATGAGAAGGAAGAGGAGAGCGGGGGAAGCATGTTAAGACTTTCCTATTCAACTTCCAGCAAGGTTAGTTTTGTTCACATACGTGGACTTTTAACATACACATTTTATTAATGTGGTGAACCATTTTGGGGGTGACAGTCAAAAAGAGGAACATAAATCTAAACTCCCTCTATAGCATTCCAGTCTAAAACAACAATTCTCTTTCTGCAAATTCATCAAAATCGCTTTGGTAAAGTTTATAGATATGCAAAAAAATCCACACTTTATTTCCAGGGAGAATATTTTATTCCTACGAACTTGCATCTCATGTTCTATGCAGAAAAACAGATTTCTGGTTTTGCAATGTAGGTCACATTATTGTAAATCATCACATATGCATCAACACACTCCTCTAAACCCAAAATAAGGCAGATACAAATCAGTGCTCATTGTCTGCACATTAACTATGATTCATTCGGCTCTACATTAACTTGTGCATCCAGTCAACATCCCCTTCCCCTTGACAGCAAATAACTTAAATCCATAGCCTGCTCAAAAATATGGAAGTCAACAGCTTTTGCAGAATTACAGAAATGTATCCTGTGGTGCCTTCTTTAGTTGTTATTAGTGTGGGAAAATGAAAATACATAACATCTAGACATGCCTACTGAACATATTCAGAAACAAATTATCAAGACATTAGTGGGATTTTAATCACACCCAAATCATGAAAATGTTGTGTTACCTAATCAGTTGTCTTTGAATTTTAAAGCAAAGAGGTATGTGCCTTTGCCAGGAAAAAATCAATAGACATACAGATTTTAAGCTGTTTACTTTATTTGCAAATGGTCACTCAATATGCAGAACCCATGGATTTGCCAGAAGTGCAAATAATTCAAGGAAATATTCATTTACGATCCAAAACCTGGATGGAAAGAGAAGCAAAGCCTGCCAGCCTTGTTAAATTCTGCTGATATTCACACATCCCAAAGGGCTAGCAGTCACTTAAAGTGTAGTGAGGTCCTTAATACTCTGCAGGGTGGCAGCCTGGGCTCTCTCCAAGGTACTGCATCCATCAGCCATCTGCCTCCTTTGTTGCCTGCACACTCCCGGTGGGTTTGCCAATTGGAGTTATTTCTGAGATTTGTTGCTTCCTGTTCTCAACATACAGAGCAGGCAGAGAAAGACCAAAAGATGGGAATAGGTCTAAAATATTTTTCAGGCTAAAACAATCAGAAATGTGCATTGACTTAGACTTTGACAGATACTTAAGAACTATGAAGATGAATGCATTCCCATTCTTTAATATTTCCTTCTTTAAGATAAAATGAGCAAGTACCAGAATCTGTCTCCTCCTTCCCTCCCTCCCTCCCAGTTTTGTCTTCTTTGCAACCAAAGTGGGTCAGGAGTGCAACCCTCCATTTATTGCATAAAAGCAACCTTTTCCTTATCTGGAATTTTAAAAAAACTCTGTGGAAGCACATGTGTTTCTTCACAACTAATTATTAGCCCAGGAAAATGTATCACATTTCTCTAACTTGCATTTAAGAGAATTTAAAAGCCTCCAGGATATTTCCATCAGGAATCAGGTGCCTGGCTTCTCTTCTGAGTGAAAAGTCAACTGGCAGGAGATTCAAAGCCATTATTAAAAGGAATTCTTGCTATTGGTTAATACCATGTTACTAGGCATCAATGTAACTCAGCCACTCTAATTACTCTACTTGTTATTTATTTAATCCTCTGAAATGTGAACCTGATTGAAAGATTTGAGACAAATCAATCTAGGGCTCACAGGGGCATAGAGATTGTTTAGACAGACACCCAGGGTTGAAGCTTAAATATAGGCAGCTTAGACAAGAAATGCAGACCAGAGGATGGATAATATGTCACAAATAATCATTATTTTTTTTCCTTTTTAATTATCTGTCTGGTCTTTTTTCACATACTACCTCCTGCAGAATTTCTATTTTGTTTATAGACAGATGGAGGAGGAAACTAAATAAGTTGATACCATGTATTCCTACAGGGGATCCACTCTTGATGGTGCAATATTTGACAAATGATGAAAAACTTAACCACCACCCTGGTCAACATGCAGTCACTCAATTCACTCACCATATGTATTATAACCTGTCTGCATTTCAAAAAGAATAGTAGAATGTAAGGCTGGGAAGGGACCTTGAGATAATCTTGTCTAATACCCAATGGATTCCTGCTCAGTGAAGGAATCCAGCACTACCACATCCCTGAAAAATGGTTTATGCACCCTGTTTAATACTTCCAGCCAAGGTGAGTCCATCACCTCCCATGACAGTCTGAAGAGCTCTTACCATTGGGAATTTTTTTCCTGATGTGAATTTAAATCTACTCCCTCGTACTTTTCTTCCTTTTCCTGCCTTCTAGAACAACTCTGAACAACCCAGCCCTATTTTCCACACAGTAGTTCTTCCGGTGTTTGATACAGTAGCTGTCATGTCTCTCCACACTCTTCTATTCAATGAAGTTGAAGTTGAAGGCTATTCTTCAGAGATATTTCTTTCCAGGCCCATGTTCATCTTGCTTGCTTTTTGGACATATTTGAGCACATATATGTCATTTTGAAAAGGTAGTGCCTAGAATGGATGCAATAATCTAGGTATGATTTGACCAATGCAAAATGGAGAAGAATTATAATTTCTCTGGATCCTGACACTATATTTCTCTTATGCAACCCAGAATTGCATTTCCTTTTTCTGCTGCTCAATGACCCCACTGGCTTAGATCCACTTTGTGATCAACCCCGCACCCAGATTCGCTTTTGTGTGTGTTGCAGCCCAATAGAGTTTCCCACCTCCTATTCTTATGTTTTTGATTTTTCTTACCCAAAATAAGAGATGCACCTTGCTGGTCTTCCCATGTTGATTCATTTGTCAGGATAAGGAACCCCTTGATATTGTCTTCTAAGGTCTCACCTATTTTTGCATTATCCCAAATCTGGTCAATATATTTTCTAAACCCCTACCCCTACCCAAGTTTTATATATATATATATATATATATATATATATATATATATATATATATAGATATAGATATAGATATAGAGATAGAGATAGAGATAGAGATAGAGATAGAGATAGAGATAGAGATAGAGATAGAGATAGAGATAGAGATAGAGATAGAGATAGAGATAGAGATAGAGATAGAGATAGAGATAGAGATAGAGATAGAGATAGATATATAGAATAACACAAGACCATGATGCTTCATTCTACTTCGCTGTGAGGGCTCTGCTGGTCTTTCATTTCAATACAATTGTTCAATGAGCTTTGTATGAGTCAAACGTCTGTCAGTCAAAAGGAAGAGAGCCATCTTATTCATGAATAGATTTCATTCTAAAATTAGATGAAATATGTTTTTTTAGCCAAAATTAAAATAATATAAGATTATTCAGCTCTTGAATTGTACAGAGTTCTAACATAAAGGAAGGATATTTTCACCAATAAAAGGGGCAATCCAACAGATTACGCAAAACTCTTCAACAGGCACGGGAGACAAGTAAGTTGCAGTGCTTTTTGTATAAAGCTTTAATATAAGAAAGCTTCTACAGTGGCTACCCTGGAGAGAAGTTACACAGACAAAGAGAAAATTCATTAAATAATTGTTCACATAATAAACTTGCTATGTAAATGATTAGGTTAAATGTAGATATATGAAATACATAGATAAGCTTATTTTTAATATAAAGTGGAACCACCTAAAAACACTGACCTTTCAACTTAACTGGTGAGATATTTGTCTGTCTATAATATGCATAGATTAGTCTCAATTAAACCCACTTAAATTCAGCTGAGTTAAGTAAGGAGGAGATAAGGAGATAAAAATATTAAGATTAACAACAATTAAAGTATCTGCTTAGAGCCTTAGAGTTCAGTGCTTTTTTTCTTAGATTGCCTTATTAGCATTAGGCTGTAAATCTTTGGTTCCTGGAAGAAAATCCCAAGGCCACAGGTTGGTAAAATCTCTTGTGTGCGTGGAGGGGTGAGATGAAAGAGATGAACTTACAAACTCTATCAAATAAATATCTACAGAGGTTTTTTTTTCTTTTCGGAGTAGAAATTCCAAGAGAAAAGGAGGCACGGTAGAAGATGGGTCAGGAGCGTCCATAGATTTAAAGCCTTCCTAAATATGACTCAGGGCTCTCTGTTGATCTATGGTGGCCTTAGAGCTATTTCAACCCTTTGGATGAATGGAACGAAAATTATTCGGATCTTCCAAGCACCACAGGTAAAACTTGTTCTGCTCAAATGGATTATAATCTCATTCGGAAGACTCACTGAGAAAGTTTTGCTAAGGAGGAAAGTGTCTTTCTGCCAGCGGAACAGGGCTCTGCTGGTGGGAAAAGAGGTCCATGAGTATAAACTGTTGGCATTGTTCCAGCTTGCAGGAGGCCCTGAAGGAACTTGCTTGGAAGCTGGTGCAAGGCAATCTTGGCAATTTCCAAGCCACTTCTGTTCTCTTATGAGGCCCTTGGAAGGAGGTGACTTATCAGCTCCAGATGAGGGTAGATGTTTCTCTAGGGGTGTGTGTATGTGTGTGTGTGTGTGTTTGTGAAAGCAATTGTAAGTACTGTAGCAAAACAAAAATATATGTTCCTTGGAACCTTTGTCTTGGTATGGGCCAGCAGCAGTGGTGAGTTGCCCCCGGTTCAGACCGGTTCGCAAGAACTGATAGTAAAACTGGCGGGAGGCTCCGCCTACTGACCTGGACACCATCAAAATTCATCTGCGCATGCACAGAAGCTTCTGTGTGAGCGAAGTGAGAGCACTGGCCCGGGCACGATGCAAACCAGTAGTAAAAGTAAGTAGCACCCACCCCTAGCCAGCAGAGATTTCATGATCTGCTACTAATCTCATTTAGAATTGCACTGCCCAGTTGCAATCCTATATACAATTGCTTGACAATAAGTGCTACAAAGCTCAACCTCCAGGTAGGCATGCAGGGGGATTGTACCATAGGTAATTTTCCAGCGGCCTGGAAGGTTGGTTAGAGTGACTCTCTCAATTTTAGGCTTGATTCTGTTCTCGGGTTGAAAAATAGCTGGATTTACAGGTATCTTTCAAATATGTACATGGCCCCACAGATTGCTGAACCGGGTAATGGTATGTGCTTATATGGGTAAAAGAAACGATTTAGTTTTTCTACTTTGTGATAATATATAGGATTTCTTATTTTGGCCTTTCCTATAGGGTTCTCTCGCCCTCACATTAATCTGCTTATACAAACTTTCATCTTCTTAGAACCAACCTGACTCATTGTTTTTAATGGATTTATCCTCATGCTCTGCTACTATAATCAGAAGCAATGCTCAGGGACATTATCCCATGGCAGGGAATTGAAGATCGGCTTGACATGATTTATCCAAGGTCAGATAGGAACATTGTGATGGACAGGCTGAACCGAGCCTAGTCACTGGCAACTCCTTTGTCTCTCTTTTTCACTGAACTTTCATAGTCTCACACAAGTGATGGCAGTCTCCTCTACAAGGAATTTTAGCAAGCTGTTGCCCCTATGTGTCATAACTGTTGCCCCATAATTCTGTAGGGCACTACATTGGGGCCAGCTGGCTATTGTGGTGGTGCAGTGGTTAGAGTACAGTACTGCAGGCTACATCTGCTGACTGCCCGCAGTTCGATTCTCACCAGCTCAAGGTTGACTCAGCCTTCCATCCTTCTGAGGTCGGTCAAATGAGGACCCAGATTGTTGGGGGCAATATGCTGACTCTGTAAACCGCTTAGACAGGGCTGTAAAAGCACTGTGAAGTGATATATAAGTTTAAGTGCTATTGCTATTTCTAATGTGTGCATGTGAAATAGATCATTTTATTGACAACAGACAATTTAGGAATGCATCTTGGTTCATTTTTGCCTCAAGGCAGCTGGTGACATGTTTTTATCAACAGAAAGCTAGGATCTGCCTGGTAAACCTACAGCTATACTAAGAGATCAAAACAGGAGACTTTCTCTCTCTCTATGCATTGTAGTTGAATCGGCCATAGACTTTGTTTCATTCCAATGCATTTGTTCCATATCGTGCTGGTGAGGCTATTGATTGGCTAAGGAGCACCCTGTATGCAAATGAAGCCCAGTGCCCACGTGAACAACTGTGCAAATGTTGCCTCCTTGCAACCGGCATTTGTAAAAGCACATGGCTTTGAGGGTGGCACACAGCAACATCATTGCTCTCTCTAGTAAAACATACCTCTCTCCTCAAAGATGTCAGGCAAGAACCTGACAGAACTACAGCTTTGATTTTTATTCTTAACAAGGTATGAAATCATTTAGAAGAAAACGGTACAGACAGTTCTCGACTTACAACCACTCGTTCTATGGCCATTTGAAGGAGTTACAATGGCACTTTAAAAAAGTGATTTATGAGGTTCCTCACACTTACGTCTGCTGCAGCATCCTCAGGGTCATGTGACCAAAACTTGAGTGCTTGGCAACTAGCATGTATTTACAATGGTTGCAGCATCCCAGGTACATGTGATTGCCATTTGCAACTTTCCCAATGGTTTCCAACAAGCAAAGTCAATGGAGAAAGACAAATTCACTATACGAGCACATCAGGGGTGGGTTCTACTTACCTTTACTACCGGTTTGCATTGTGCCCGTGCGTGCTCTTCTGCTCATGCGCAGATCACGTATGATGATGTCTGGGTCAGTGGGCGGAGCCTCCCACCAGTTTTACTACCGGTTTTTGCAAACTGGTCCAAACCGGGAGCAACCCACCACCGGACTATATGATTAGCTTAACAACTGTGGCAAAAAAGGTGATAATAATAGATGTGACTCATCTAAAAACTGCCTGGCTCAGCCACAGAAATTCTGATCCCAACCGTGGTCATAAATCAAGGACAACCTGTACAGTTTTCTCATCCAAAATCTGGTTCTTGTTAAACATGTCCTTCCCTCCAGCTAATTCCATCCCCTTCTCCTTACCGCAAAAGGAGGAGGAAAATCTGGCCAGGGGAAAAAATTGCAACTGCCTGGCTATTAGAAACTGAGAAAGAGAAAAGAACAGAGAGAAATGAGAGTGGCTGGCCAGGAAAATGAACAGGCAAATATAACTAATGGAAATATTCTCTTAGCAGAGGAAGAACAATATGGCGTAGGAGCGTTTTGCATTCATATCTGTCACAGAAGAGACAGTCAGACAGATCCAAAAGGAGACATATGAGAAGCCTACAAAATAAATGGTGCAACAGGAAACTGATGCCAAAGGATTTTTGTCCCCTGTGCGGCATTTGGTTAGGAGAAGAAAAATCTGGGGGTCCAGGAACTATGGAAACTTCTCTTAGCTGAACTGCCACCCCCAAAAAAGCTGGTGTACCTCTGCTCTTCCCTCTCCATCCCTCCACTGTAGCCCTCCTGCCCTTGTTTGCAATTAGAAGAACTTATAACCTAGAAACTGGCACAGAGACAGATATAGCCAAATATTTGGTTGTCTTCTTTGTATAGCCCGGCACCTTTCAAATTCAGGTAGCCCTCAGCTTACGACCACAATCGAGTCCAAAATTTATGTTACAAAGTGAGAAATGTGTTGAGTCTTGCCCCATTTTACGAATTTTCTCGCCGCGTTTATTAAGCGAATCACTGCATTTCTTAAACGAGTAACACCGTTGTTAAGTGAACCTGGTTTCCCCATGGACTTTGCTTGTCAGAAGGTCGCAAAAGGAGAATCACATGACCCCAGGATACCGCAACCAACATAAATGTGAGTCAGTTGTCCAGCACTTAAAATGTAAATTTTGTGACCGTGGGGATGCTGCAATGGTCGTAAGTGTGAAAAATGGGTGTAAAAAATCACTTTTCCACTGACCTTAACTTAACTTTCATTGACCTTAAATTGACGTAACTTTGAACGGTCACTGAATGAACTGTTGTAAGTCGAGATCAACCTGTATGCTTGACTACAAAGCTCAGAATTCTAGTGGAGCATCCTGAAGTTATGGGTGGGCACTAACCCACAACCCAAGGAAAGGGTAACAAAGAGGAAAACTGAGGGGTTGAATCCAGACTTTGTCATCCTAAATATTAGGGACTTTGAAAGAAGAGGGATTCATGCTTGTAAAAACCCCTTTCCAAAGGTCCACTCTAAACAGGAATGCATTTGGACTCAGTTCAGACTCCTGGGTCTAGGGCAGCATTTCTCAACCTTAACAACTTTAAGATGCGTGTTCTCCATCTCTCAGAATTCCCCAGCCAGCATGGGAGTTGGAATCCAAAGAGTTTTTTTGGCTCTATTTCCTAGGTCATTAAGTTGCAGTCAACCCTCAGAAAGATACAGTTCAAATTAATTTCTTAAGGAAAATATGTTTGGAAGGCTTCTCTACTTATGACCTGGTCAACACAGCTTATTATATGTTGAGGTTTGAACCTCAACCTCATGGATCTGAGAGAGCCAAGCCTGTAGAATGGAGAAATATATGTGGGTCCTGCAGCAGGGTTTTGAAGTTTCAGAGATGAAAGAGTTCCTGCGTTCAATTCCCCCAAGGATATCTTCCAAACTTTTATTTTGACCTGTTTGTCATCCCTAATGCATTAAAGATTCATAGATTATATCAAAAAGTTAATGTCAGTAGCAAAAATGTTAAAAACGAGGATATGTAAAGGAGATATTAGAAATAATATATCAAAAAACATAATTTACGAACTCCAGTATTGGATTGCTCCTGAACTAAATGGCTATGTCAAAACTTTCTAAAAGGTTTGGGGCTTCCAATAAGGTTTGTTTGTTTGTTTGTCATCTACAGAGGCATCTGCAATCACTGATATAAAACACTAATAAAACACATAATACATACAAAAACAAATCTAAGTTTAAATAAAGCATCAGCATATGAAAAGTGTATGGACAGTACAATTAATATGACAAAGTGTTAAATTAGGGTAAAACCATGATAAGGTTATGGGTTATATTTCATTAGGATATGAAATGTAAACTACCTCCATGATCCTAGGCAATATTCTGCTTGAACACAGTGGCTAAAATTGAACAAAGCTCAATCACTGTATATATATTTGTGGCTGTTCAAACATGGTGCATGGCAATCTTGGGAGACAGACCATCACTTAGCAGTAAAGTTTTGTCCTTCTATAACTAAAGTCCCAGGTTCAATCTGTACTATCTTCTGTTTAAAAAGATCTTGATCAAGTTCCTGGAGCATCACTGTCAGTCAGAGAAGTCAACACTGAGCTGAACAGACCTAGCAGATTTGCGTAGAAAAATTAACATGTTTTCTACTTTGGATAAATGAGCAGTCCAAATTCAGTGTCAAGTCAAGCAACATGGACAGCCTGCTGACATGGCTGCCACTTTCCTTGCTCTCTTTTCTTTCTAGTTGTCACCACCGAGAACAGAGAGAAGATGGCACAACAGACAGAAACTGATGTGGCCCACGAGTCTCCAGATGCTAAAGCTTCTTTTAGGTGGGGCTTCCTACTGAATCAAATAATGCAAAGAAGCAGGTGGCTTCTTGGATACTGTATATGAAACTCCTGCTTCAATAGGGCCAGCTTTGGATGAGAAATCATGCAAAATCCTCCTTTATCTTACTAAAATGCCAATACTCTCCCAAACTGGAGAACGCTACTCCCTATTCTTTTCATGAGCACCACTCCTCTATTCCCTCCTTGCCCCAAAAGCTTTGGATGAGACATCATGCAAAATCCTCCTTTATCTTACTAAAATGCCAATACTCTCCCAAACTGGAGAACGCTACTCCCTATTCTTTTCATGAGCACCACTCCTCTATTCCCTCCTTGCCCCAAAAGTTCCTACATTCTACCCAAAAATTGCTACATTCTACCCAAGCAAGGCTCTGCAAAAAAGAAAAGAAAAGAAAAGAAAGGAAAAAAAGCCTGTATAGGATTAATTTCATGGTGAAACTCCAAAGAAGACAAGGAGAAGATCTAGGCAACTGCTATTAGGGATAAAGCAAAAGCTACAACTTGTCCTGAGCTTCATGTTTCTCATCTGCCAAGCAGGACCATTTGGTTCACTGTGATTTTACTCAATTGATCCAGCAATCTTAACCTCTCCAGGCAAGCAGCAATCTTTGTCCTTACTCAAGTTCTTCCAGCTTCTACCTCTCCTCCTTGCTTCAACCTCCAGCTATCCCTCTTCTAGCTGGACTCCAACTGCCCACACATGAGCTAATCATGAATAGAATAGAATAAAAATTTTTATTGGCCAAAAGTGATTGGACACACAAGGAATTTATCTGTGGTGCATATGCTCTCAGTGTACATAATGTGTCAGCCAGCCACCATGTGGCTTTGTTTATCTCTTTTCAAGCTTGGTCCTTGGGGCCGGAGATTTTTCTGTGGGAGAGCTTCAGTGAACTCTTTAGCACATTTCTCCTCTTCCTCCTTTTCCTTACACCTCTTCAGGAAGCCCTAAGTTGGACCCAGTTATCCCCGGAGCTCTCCAGGGCACTCTGCAATTATGTCATGTATTTCTGAGGCAACCTGCCTCCCCAGCCCGCCCACGCTGTGCTCCGAATTATTTTTCGACCCCCGGTGTAGGAACGAAAGCTTTTGCCACCCGAGAGGCGTCCTTCGGAGCCAAAGAGAACCGATCGGCATCCCTCGCAAGGATCAGCATGCCTACCTGCCCAACTTCGGAGCATCCCCAACACAAGCAAACGGCACCGCCGTTTGACTTTTGCAGGCTCCCTGCCCGCCCCGTTTCACCCCTCCCGCTTGCCAGCCTCTTGGTCCTACCCATGTGCTGCCGCCGCCGCCACCGCCTCCGCCGCCGCCGCCACCACCGCTGCAGGCTGGGCTCCTCGCGCTGCCTGCGTCTTCGAGTTCCCATCGCCTTCCTTCCCCCCTCCCTTCCCGCTCTTCTCCCTAATCTCTCCCCTCCTTTCTCTCCTCACCCAGCCGGGCTCTGGCCAATGGGCTGCCTTCGCGGCCGCCTCTTGTTGCAGGTAGCTCAGTGGCTCGGCTACTGATGTCATCGCCGCGGAATGCGCGAGCCAAGGTGAAGCGCGCCCTGGGCGCAGAAGGAGGGGCTACGCGCCCCGGCTCAGGGCGCCTGGCGCGAGAAGGCTGGCCGCGCGGCTCTCCCCCTGTTCTGACTTGAGGCGGCTCTTCTGCAAAGAGGGGACGAAGGAGGAAAATTCCTCCCTCCCTCCCTTCCTTCTTTTCCCTTTCCTTCCCTTCCCACCTGCCTGCCTCCCTCCTTCCCTTCCTCCCTTCCTTGTGCCCAAGCAAGAACATATTTTGTCCCTGGTGGGGGTGGGAGAGAGCTGTTAAGGGAACAAAATAAAAAAAAAAAATTAACATGCATGAAAGATAGACACTGCCCAAAGGAAAGGATTATGAAGAGATTTCAGGACTTTATAGATAGATATACCGTTTTCCCCAAAATAAGACATCCCCTGATAATAAGCCCAATCAGGCTTTTGAGTGCATGGTAATAAGGCCAAGCTTATTTCAGGGTTCAAAAAAATATAAGACCGGGTCTTATTTTCAGGGAAATACGGTAGATATAGATATAGATATAAATACAGACACAGAGATAAAGATATAGACATAGATACAGACACAGAGATAAAGATATAGATATAGATATAGATTTATAAATATTTAGCGTCATCTAGCCCAGTCTCCCCAAACACAGGCCTTTCCCTGATGAATGGACTTCAATTCCCAGTTTTATTTATTTATTTATTAAATTTCTACCTAAGTGACCCTTGGTGGTATTCAACAAGACTGTAATTTTTTTTTCACATTGACTAATCTGGTCGAGGAATTCTGCAAAAATTAAAAAAGAAAGGTGGTAAAACATATGGCTCTCAGAACGTAAAGATTAAATTTATTTGTTAATATATCGTATAGCCAAGGAAGGACAAGTGGGGTCTTGTCACATGTCTGCATCAAGTCTATAACTTTCCTATAACTTCCTATGAAAATAAGCAATACTGACCTTCTTTCCCAGACATCTGCTACATTTAATACCTGCTATTAAAAGCTGAGGAAAATGTCCAGATGACAACTGATCCATTTGCCATACAGTAGAGAACAGACTAGCTCAAGTTAGCCCAACATTTAATTTTATCAAAATGGCCAACCATTAAACAGAGCATGAAAGCAACTTTCCATATTGTTCTCAATACAGTAGCTGGTATTTAAATACCTTCTTTTTTAAATGGAAATCAAGCTAATTCAACAAACTAATCCTATAAGATTTTTAGGAAATACCTAACAATGCAAGAAAAATACAATTCTGAAAAGTACTGTACTCCGCTTTAGATCTCTTAATTCTTCCTCCCACCTACTTCAAAGTTTAAAATGTAGGATTTAGAGAACTTACAACTTTTCACACAAGAGTTCTGAGATGGACAAGACCGCATTTAGTTTCAATAGATACAGTGTAGTGGTATAAATCCAATATGCATAAGCTAACAGGCACCACTAATGTAAACATGGACAGAAATAATAAAACATTGTTAAAGTACTGATACTGTAAACCTGCTTCTTGTCTTCTTTTAAATGGCTGAGCTGCTTCAGAATCAATAGTTTCATACTGCCACTGCTGTAATATACAACCGATTTAATGTCAAAGAAATGTTTTCTTCAGTACTACTAGTAGCTGTCAGAAAATAGGGTCAAGACATCAAACAAGTACCATACATTGGTCACATTCATTCACTCAGACTTCTTTGATATATATGTAGCACTCAATTGCACAAGCTTCAGAAAATCCCGAAGAAGAAACCTTTTTCAAGAATTGTACATATCTATCTTATATTCATCCTCAAATAAAAGTTATTTGGATGGATTATGAACTAAAAGAATGAAAGGACAATAAAGGACAACAATAAATAGCATGAAGAGAATTAGCAAGATATTTACATATAAAAGTCATCCCCCCCCAATTCAGACATTTAAAACACCCAAACTAAACTTTTAACAATTCAAACTCTCAGTGTGGATTCACATTTAGTAGAGGTCGGTAAAACTGACACTCCTTCTCAACATCCCTTATTACCATTTTGAGCTTAGATTTCATTGATGGGTCTTGAGGGTCTAATAAAATGTAGTAAATCCTTCCAATCTGAAGTCTGTCCATGCCTGTTCAGTACCGACTACCGATTTGTTCTTTCCTTTGTTTCTCTTCCTTAAAGGACACACTAAGAATAGAATAAGTCTTTCCCAGACAAAGCTATGAGCTCTGACTCATTCCCTACATCAGATCTGCTCAGCATCTCAGCATATTTGCCCTTGCTCTCCTCTTCATCTTCTACTACTCCAGTTTCCTTTCACTTTTGTTATTTCAGTTTAAATTGTTTGCTCTCCCACAACACAAGCTCACCTAGCCTTAGGCAAGGAAACATATACAAGTCTCCTATTTCAACTTAGGCCACAAACTTTGGTGTATACTTGATTCAATGTTTAACTTACTTATTTTATTACTATTTTGCCTGACTCATTGGCTATGCTTGTCCATGGTAGCTTAATAAAGGCTTTTTTCTATCCAAATTTGGGTTTGTAGAACTTCCTGAACGACAAATCATCCAATCGTATTTTAGCCAATTGTATTATAGGAACACATCAAAAATTCTACCTTGCTACAGTTTGCAACCTCGTTTTTATTCATCTCAAATGTTGGCTTCTCTGGGTTAGGATATTACAGCAAGATATGAAGGAACGATTTCACCAATTATGAAGTTGGTTAAGATTGTGATGCATGATTCAGATTCAATTAGATGTATTTAACTGAACTTAGGGAGCAATGATATACCGTTTCCCCAAAAATAAGACATCCCCTGATAATGAGCCCAATCGGGCTTTTGAGCGCATGAACTAAAATAAGCCTCCCCCCAAAAATAAGCCCTCCCCGAAAATATTTAAACACAGAGCTGGAAATCAAGTAAGATGGCAAGAGGAGCCCCATTTTGCTCCATCCGCCCAAAATAATAAGACCTCCCCAAAAATAAGGCCAAGTGATTATTTCAAGGTTCAAAAAATATAAGACAGGGTCTTATTTTGGGGGAAACATGGTAGTAGAGGGGAATGAATAAGAGCTCCGTTTTGGGACTAGTTCTTTCAGTCTATAAAATGATGAAAATGCAGTGTGAACTCTTCCGCTGAAATATTGTAATAACTGCAATCATTTTCTGGAGTCTGGATGAGAATCAGAGAGTGGAAGACTGACCCTCTAGGGCAGGGGTGTCAAAGTCAAGGCCCGGGGGCTGAATCCAGCCCACAGGGTGCTTAGATCTGTCCCATGGGGCCACCCTGGAAACAGCAAAGGACTGGCCCGCAGGGGCCTCTGCCAGCGAATCAAAGCTTGGGAGGGCCGCATATAGCCCTCCCAAGCTTTGTTTTCACTGACAGAGGGTTGCATCACCATCACAGCTGAAAACAGAGCTCAGGAGTCCATTTTCACTGGCAGAACATTCAGGCCACCACTGGTCATGCCCCCTGGGCACGCCCCCACCAAGGTCAAACACAACCCTGATGCAGCCCACAATGAAATCAACAGCCCTGCTCTAGGGTTGTTGTGGCCCGCCAGCGGCCAGCAGAGCTGGCACTAGATTCAGACAGTGAGGAGGTTGGGGAGAGTACCTCAGGGTGATTGTCCTCAAAGCTAAGAGGAAACACCCACACACCCATTATTCTTGAGAATGAGAGATTGGGAAGTAGGCAAACCTGGTGAGAGGGTGTCTGGGGCCAGGCCGCCAGGAGGAATAATTATTCCAGCAGAAGTAGACAAATGCTAGATGGAAGGATGATAATGAAAGGGGTCTGGGAGAAGAAGAGTAAATGGTTTATGGTGGGTGAATTTTTTAAGAGCTTGGTTCAGGGAAAGGTCAGGGGACCAGTGGGGATCATAGAATGAGCAGAGGATTGAAGTTGTAACAATTAAAGGGAAATGTGATGGGAAGTAGGGAATGACCATTGCAGAGGAAATTTTGAATTTATCCCCTCTTCTGGCTCACTTGCCTCACCTTGGAGTCCTAGACAATGGGTCTTTGGAAGTCTTGGTCTTAGACTGGTGTTGCATAATGTCAGATCAATCTAATAACAAGACTGTGGAATTGGCTTGTGCAACCAAGTTTGATTTGGATAAGGATGTAGGTCTGCCTGAGATGGCTCAAACAGGTTTTAGGTGCAGCAGCAACAACATGGACTTCAAGGGCAAAAACTGGGGTGACCATGAGCCTCTGGAAGAACTCAATCTGCTCCACACATGCTGGATGTGAGACATATGTGAGCAGGTGTGCAGAATAGTTTAGTGGAGCTGCTGGTGTTTCACCAATCCCATGCCTAACAGCCTCCTTACCTATTTAGCTTGACCTTATCGTTGGGCTGGTGGTTGATTCCATACGACATTTGGTGATGGAAGATTTCAACTTTCAAGCATTGGGGATAGGACATAGCAGGAGGATACTCTCTTGATCTGGCTTTTACTTTGGGGCAGCTGAAACATTGTGTCTGTCACTACCCCCCGGATATAAGAAGGATTCCCGACCTCCATGCCTTCCATTGGGCTCTAAAGACATTGTTGTTTCACCAAGTCGGCCTGACCGAATAGACAAATTTTAAACGGGTTTTAATTGGTTTTAAAGGGGTTTTAGCAAGGGGTTTTAAACTATGGCCAAATAGCTTTAAATTATTTTAATAGTTTTAATTTTTGTGTGGGACTGTTTTAATATGGCTGTAAACCGTCCTGAGTCCCAAGCATTAGTTCAGAACACCAACTGCCTCTCTTGTGATACACGAAAAGGAGTGGTAAAGCTGAGTGTCATCTGCATATTGATAGGACCTCAGGCTACCTTTTTGGATTACCTCCCAGTGATTTTAGGCAGATGTTAAACAGCATGGGAGAGAAAATGAATCCCTGAAGGGCATCATATCCCAATCGTCATGAGGCAGAAGAGTAATCCCCTAGCAACACCTTCTGGAAAGGATAATCCAGAGGTGGGTTTCAGCAGGTTCTGATCAGTTCTGGAGAACCGGTAGCAGAAATTTTGAGTAGTTCGGAGAACTGGTAAATACCTCCTCTGACTGGCCCCGCCCCCATCTATTCTCTGCCTCCTGAGTCCCAGCTGATCGGGAGGAAATGGGGATTTTGCAGTATCCTTCCCCTGCCATGCCCACCAAGCTACACCCACAGAACTGGTAGTAAAAAATGTTGAATCCCACCACTGGGGTAAACCAAGTAGGAGTGGAACCACCCTGTTACATTAACCCTACATTCCAACTCTGACAGTCTATCCAGGAGGAAACAATGGCCAACGGTATTGAAAGAGAGGTCCAGGAGGACCTGCATTCCTTATCCTTTTCCCCCAGCACAGATAAATCCTTAGGATAACCAAGATAGCAGTGTCAAGCCATAACCTGGCTTGACACTGAATTGAAATAGATTTGGAAAACAGTCTGGGAGTCTTCTGCACCAGGCCTGAGACCAAGCCTGATGGGCAGTGTGGGGTGGGCAGGCCAGGAGGCAGATCACGTTACAGGGACAGTTCCAGGAGGCAGCAGAAGCTCATCACCTTGGGCTCATTAGAAAAAGGCTAAGGGTATCAGGCATACATTTCTGCATTTTAGGCCCTGCTCAGTTCACCTGTCTAGAATCATGCAAAATGACTATCTGGGACCCCCTGAAAAAGTTTCATTTCAGGATGTGGTATTTCTTCAAGCTAAAAGAAAATGCAGCCCATTAAACTGTGACCCAGAATGCCCTCAATGAGCCACGAGCCAGAAAAATGCTCAGTTAAAATCTCTTTGCATGACCTGTTTGCAAGACCTCAATAGGTATGTTATGCAAGCCCCTCATCCCTGCCTTTCTCTTTCCTTCTCTTCTCTGCCTGGGGGTAATATCTGCCTACTTTACAAGGCAACTGGAAGAATCAGTGATATAATGTATGGAAACTCTTTCTAATATCTTAGATTGCATGGAAAAGTACAGTAAATACAGTTAATTCTCAATGTGCAATCACAACGGAGCCCCAAATTTTCTATTGTTAAATGAGACATTTGTTAAGTGAGATTTGTCCCCGTTTTGATTTTTTTCCCCACATTGGTTAAGTGGAATCACTGCAGTTCTTAAATTAGTGATACTGTTGTTAAGTAAATCTGGTTTCCCCATTGACTTAGCTTGTCAGAAGCTCATAAAAGGGGATCACACAACCCCGGAACATTGCCAACTGCCATAAATGTGAGTTAGTTGTCAAGCATCCGAACGTAAATCCCCTGACCATGGAGATGCAGTAATGGTTGTGTGAAAAATAGTCGTAAGTCACTTTTTTCATTGCCTTTGTAACATCAACCAGTCACTAAATGAACTGTTGTAAGTTGAGGATTACCTGTAGTTGTCCTGGTTCTTTGGAATAGCTTCCTGTTGGGGTATCTTGTGAGGGTGGGTATCCTTTTAGCCCTTTGGAAGGCTGTGAAGATCAAGCTCTTCCTCCAAGCATTGGCCTACGATTGCACCAAGTATGATTTTTATGGCACCTAGGTAAGATGGAATGGAATGGAATGGAATGGAATGGAATGGAATGGAATAGAATAGAATAGAATAGAATAGAATAGAATAGAATAGAATAGAATAGAATAGAATAGAATAGAACAGAACAGAACAGAACAGAACAGAACAACAGAGTTGGAAGGGACCCTGGAAATCTTCTAATCCAACACCCTGCTTAGGCAGGAAACCCTATACCCATGATGGCGAACCTATGGCATGGTGCCACAGGTAGCACGCGGAGCCAAATCTGTGGGCATGTGAGTGTTGCCCTAGCTCAGCTGCAGCGCGCACGTGCGCACCAGCCAACTGATTTTTGGGCCTTCTGGGCCCAGCAGAGGGGCCTCCACTCCGGGGATGTGTGGAAGGTTGTTTTCACCCTCCCCAGGCTCCAAGGAAGCCTCTGGAGCCTGGGGAGGGTGGAAAAACAGGCCTACCAGGCCCACCGGTAACATTTTTGCTGTCGCATGCCAAAACTGGGGGGAGTGTGGGGTGGTCATGCGCACATGTGCAGGGGGTGGGGCACAGGGCATTGAATTATGGGTGTAGGCACATGCACGCGCGACACTCCTCCCCCCACGCTCCCCATGCTTTTGGTACGTGATGGCAAAAAGGTTAGCCATCACTGCCCTATACCATTTCAGACAAATGGTTATACAATCTCTTCTTAAAAACTTCCAGTGTTGGAGCATTCACAACTTCTGGAGGCAAGTTCTTCCACTGATTAATTGTTCTGTCAGGAAATTTCTCCTTAATTCTAAATTGCTTCTCTTCTTGATTAGTTTTCACCCATTGCTTCTTGTCCTATCCTCAGGTGCTTTGGAGAATAGTTTGACTCCCTCTTCTTTGTGGCACATATGATGTGTTTTATGTTGTCTTTAATGGCTCTGCTATGAGCTGCCAAGATCACTATGTGAGACAGGCACCCATATAAATTCTATATATAAATGCTCCCTTTCACATACCTTGCATATGTGAGTACATTGCATACACCCACAAAACAAGCACATAGCCCCTTACAGATATGTCACTTCAGCTGATTTTTTTCTTGAGCTTTAGCAACAACCATCTGCCTCATCTGGCCAATAGAATCCTACCAAATGGAAATGAGATTAAATTGGCTAAAACTGACCAGGACAATTAATCAGAATGCTTCTATATTCTTGGCAGGCTCTCGGTCTAGCTATTCATCATTAAGAGTGCCTTGAGACTTAAAGTGAAACACAACAACCTGGGTGAGTGATGTAAAAGGAATAAACCTCCAAGGAGCATCTTCATAAGGTAAGGCTACAAACTTGTGTGAATTTCCCTACATACAACCTATGGTGTGCTGGACTGATAAGATAACCAAAGATGCCCAATGCAGTGCTAATTTATAGTGATTGTGTCTTCTAAGGACTGGAGAAGTTAGTAGAAGGCTATGAATGGGCTGAGATTAGGCTGGATGTCAGCATCAGAAGAGGTGAGATTTCCCTTTTTAATGTGATTCTTGCCTCCAAACTTTGCTATGCAAAGTCACTTCTCATGGAGTGTTGCCATGTTCAACCTTTGGACAATTGCTAACACACTATCAGAGGTGGGTTTCAGCAGGCTCTGATCAGTTCTGGAGAACCGGTAACAGGAGTAGTTCGGAGAACTGGTAGTAAAAATTCTGGCTGGCCCTGCCCCCATCTATTCTCTGCCTCCCAAGTCCCAACTGATCAGGAGGAAATGGGGGTTTTGCAGTAACCTTCCCTTGGATTGGGGAGGGAATGGAGATTTTACAGTATCCTTTCCCTGCCATGCCCACCAAGCTACGCCCACCAAGCCATGCCACGCCCACCAAGCCACACCCACAGAACCAGTAGTAAACATTTTTGAAACCCACCACTGCACACTATCATATTTCACTGTCATATTTGCTTGTTAGCTCCCTTTTAAAAATGATTTGCGTCTGGGAGCCAGTAATACTATAGTCATATAGCTTAATAATGTCACAATATTAGTATTACTATAGCCATCTATTATTACTACCCTGTTTCCCCGAAAATAAGACATCCCCTGATAATAAATCCAATTGGGCCTTTGAGCGCATGCGCTAAAATAAGCCTCCCCCCCAAAAATAAGCCCTTCCCGAAAATATTTAAACGCAAACTAGAAATCAGGTAAAATGGCAAAAGGAGTCCCATCTTGCTCCATGCGCCCCAAAACAATAAGACCTCCCGGAAAACAAGACCAAGTGCTTATTTCGGGGTTCAAAAAAATATAAGACAGGGTCTTATTTTCAGGGAAACACAGTATATGCCTAGAGCAGTGATGGCTAACCTTTTTGGCATTGCGTGCCAAAAGCAGGGTGAGATGGGGGATTCACACACATGTGTGCCCGCATCCATAATTCTATTCGCCCCCCTTGCTCCCCCTGCTTTTGGCACATGATGGCACAGTGGGCCCGGTAGCCCCATTTTTCGCTCTTCCCAAGCTCCAGAGCCTTTCTAGGAGCCTGGGGAGGGCAAAAATGGCCTTCCCCAGCCCCCTAGAGGCCCTCCAGAGGCAAGAAACAGCATGTTTCCTGACTTCTGGTGGGCCCAGAAGGCCCGAAAATCAACTGCCGGAGCTGAGCTCGCATGCCCACCAATATGGTTCCACGTGCCACCTGTGGTACCCGTGCCATAGGTTCGCCATCACGGGCCTAGAGCAATATTAATAGTGTGACATTTATCAAGCAAGTTTTTAGAACAACTGGGTCGCTAGGATTCAGTAAAGGAAGTAGAGTAGAAAAGCATTTCTTTTGTCATGGAATTGGATCTTGATGGCAAAGAAAAGAACAAAGAGAGTATCCTATCCTTCATTAAACTTCAATCATGTCAGATCATAACCCGCTGAGTTGCCCACCTAACAACCTGGCAGTTGCATTTGGTACCTACTGCAGCTTTTTGGAGCATTTTCAAAATATGGAGCACATTTTGTTTTATTTGTTTTTCACATTCCTAATTTCATGAATTGATTTTTGTAATGGAATTAAACTTTACATTTAATTCCGTTGCATAAGTCAATTCATGAAATTATTAGGATATGGATTCTAAATCCAGGGCACCAAGTCCAAGAAAGATCATAACTAATATAGCAACTAAAACAAGCCATAGGTACCAAGCCATCTGCTGCTCCTGGTTACTAGTTGACTTCCATGTCCAATCAAGATGCTGATTATCACTTTAAAAGCCCTTCACAGCAAAGGACATGGTTACCTGGGGACCACCTGTTTTCATATGTTTTGGTCTATCTGGTGACGTCAATTATGGGACCCAGAAATGTACCTTCTCAGTGATGGCTCTTTCCCTCTGTAATAATATCCACCTGAAGATCCTTATTGCCTCTGCCTTATTGATATCTTACAAAATGCTGAAAATCTGGTTGTTCTCCCAGGACTTGGGGTAGAAAGGTTAGTTGAGCCCTTTTGATTTTTTGCTTTAAGGTTTTTTTTCCCTCCCTGTTACGAGTTGGTCTTCCAGTTAGCAATCTCTTTTCTTCAATATGTTGTTTTGAAATGTTATTTCATTAGAAAACTAAATTAAATAAACCTCAGTTGATGGATGATGTTCAAGGCACTTGGATTTCCAAAGACAGCACTTTTTCTATTGCGCTTATAGGTTCTCAGCCTGTTCTCTCATAATATGACCTAAGTTTATGAGTCTAGACTAGAGACACACCAAAAAGTCATCAGTGGAACATAAATGAAAATGTTCTAGCTGCTGCAGCTGATACAACTGGCACATGTTGCTCTCCAAGGTACTAAATTTTTGGGAAAAGCCATGGAATTGAAAGAAATGTCTCTTTATGGTATTTGGATCATAGAGATCAGCATCAACTTGTAACCAGTCATCTCTCTGTGACAATGTTTGTCAAAACATGTTTGCACAGGATTTTTAGAACTATATAAAATGTATACAAATGGATTGTATTTCACATTCGGCGATTCTTAAAAAGTAGTTCAAAGTGTGTAGTCAAAGTAGATAAAACAGTTGGTTTTCTGGGAATAAAAGGCAATTCAGGAAACCACAGTACTATTCATTTTTACTATCCTGCTCCACAAAAATACCAGCCAAATACAAATATTTATGTTTTATGTGATAAAATTGTGGAGAGTTGTGGAGAGGCATCCAACAGTCCTACGGGAAGCCATTTCATTTGGTCCAGGTGATGCTGCATGTCACAAACTAACAGAATGAGTGGAGTGGAGGTTTGGGGAGAGTGACCAGGGTCAAGAAAAGGAGCACAACTGGGAATAATCTTCTCCCTGTAGCTATTCCTCTACCAATCACACACAAAATGGAAGTCCCCTCAGACCAAGCATTAGGGTTTTCTACTACCCTGTTTCCCCAAAAATATAACCCAACCACAAAATAAATCCTAGCATGATTTTTCAGGATGCTCGTAATATAAGCCCTACCCCCAAAATAAGCTCCAGTTAAGATTGTCAGCCAGATGGATGCAATTAGTACCATATTCCCCCCAAAATAAGATCTAACCAGAAAATAAGCCCTAATGTGTCTTTTGGAGCAAAAATTAATATAAGACCTGTTTTATTTTCAGGGAAACATGGTACTTTGCCTGGATAATCTGGCTGTTGGGTTGTCCAAGCTGAGAAGCAAGAAAAGACCTGACAGGGTCTGACAGGGTTCCAAAAGTTAGACCTTCTGACTTTCTGTCTGACCTGTGAGCTACTAGGTGAGCAACTGCAGGTGACTTTTATACTCGACCTGGTATGGCTGTGTTTTAAATACAATATTGCACAGAAATGAAAACAGAGACATCATCAATATGATGTTTAGCAATTTGTGTCCTCAGAACTTCTTGAAGGAGATTTCTGAGAAAGACAAAAAAACAACCACCATTCCAAAACCAAGACCAAAACTGGTCTTTTTTTATGTGACAAAAATAATAGTTGCTATACAGGAAGAATCAAAATGGGCAATTTTGGACCCAAGTTTGAATAACGATACTTTCAGTCTTACAACTTGATCCACCTTCAAAAGGACCATTTTGAAATAAGGACAGAATCCCCACATACGTAGAATGTTCCAATGGAATCCTTATGAGGCCAGTGAGATCTCAGCAAAGTATACACAGAAGGCTAAGGAAACCAAGATAATATCAACATTTGGTTCAGCAGCTTCCAAGATTGGTAACTGAGTCAGGAAGGCAATGAAACTGAATATATATAATTATCAGTTGTGGTAGAAATAACTAACATTTTAATGCAATGGTCCCCATCCATCCATCCATCAGCTAGATTAATTTGTGAAACAGTGCTTTAATTGTGGAGTCCCTGGTTCTCTCTGAGCTTGGTTATTTGCTTAGAGACATTTTATTACCCAAGTAGGTAACAATATCAGTGTTTTAATGCTTTAATTTCAATTTTCATGTAGTCATATTTACTTGGACCATCTCCCAGATTAGCCTACCACAGAGAGGATTACTGTGAAGATAAAGCAGGACCATAAGAATCTCTGGTGGAGTGGATGGTGAAAACCTCTTTGTAATTAATAAAAACCCCACAGCTATATTAGCACAAAACACTTCCCTATACGCTTAACTAACCTAATTTGCAGGGCGTACATGAAGTACCGAACCATAAACAATGTTGTTGGTTAATTTGTTGTTCAATGTGTTATGCAACTGAGATTTGGGAAGCACCAAAACAAGAGTCCTCAAAATAAAGGAAGGCACTAACAATTCTTTGTTGATCTTCTTGGAAAGTAAAGATGAAATAGATAAAATTGCCAAAGTTGGGATAGAAATATTAACGATGGAATGTAAAGAGTTACAAGTTGACAAGGTCTACCTCTGGGCTCTCTTTGCCCATGTTAGGAGACATGGCTCCAGAGAGTCGGCATCCAAGTTACTTCTTCCCTGAGAACCTCCAAACTCTGATGCTTCCCTTTTAAGAGGACTGAAGGTCAGTTGTATGATCACATCTCAACAGTGACTTCATTCTTAGCCCAAAAAGCCTGCACTTTCCTCTAGGGAACTGGGAGGCAGGGATGATGGTGCTACTCAAGCTTCCTGATCTGATTCATCGCTTGGAAGGGGGGCAGGGCTAGGAAGTCTTTGTCCATATGCCCAAGTCTAGATCTCCTCCCCCACCTCCTGATAGTTCTTGTCACAGACCCCTGGGATGTGCAATCCGAGCCTCCGTAACAATGAGCTCTCAGACTACTTTGGTCTTTCCTGGTGAAATCATTTCCTGGTTCCTTCTGCATGACCTGACCCCTGACTCTAATACTGACCACAGTGAGGGTAGGGATAGCTCATCAATCAACCCATCTTGTCAATGGAGGAACTTCCCCTATCCCTACTAAAATGCATGAGAGCTTCCAATGTGGTTTACAAAACAGTACAGGTAAAATTGCTGCGGTCTTTTTTTTTTTTTTTCAATAGTCTGATGCTGTACCTTCACCTTTAAGAGTATCGTCTTTAAAACACAACACATCTTCATGCATTTCCTATAAATGCCAGAGGAAAAACTTCATTTGCTATCTCTTCTGCACATTAGGTTTCTCTTAAGCATTCCGGAAGAGGACTTGAGTTATGTTTAGCAATATCTCTGTGTGTGTCTCAATCTCTCTGGGTTATGGTTTGTTCAGTTTTGTGTGACCCTAGCTGACCAGGACTTACAATTCAGCCAACTGTAGTCAGTAAACCATGGCTAAGAAACAGCTTTGTGCAATGCATGAACCATATAGATCAGGGCAGAGGTGGGTTTCAGCAGGTTCTGACCAATTCTGGAGAACCAGTAGCAGAAATTTTGAGTAGTGTGAAGAACCGGTAGTAAAAATTCTGACTGGCCCTGCCCCCATCTATTCTCTGTCTCCCAAGTCCCAGCTTAAAGGAAGGGAAAGGGGATTTTGTAGTAACCTTCCCCTGGAGTGGGGAGAGAATGGAGATTTTACAGTATCCTTCCCCTGCCACGCCCACCAAGCCATGCCACGCCCACCAAGCCACACCCACAGAACCGGTAGTAAAAAATTTTGAAACCCACCACTGGATCAGGGGTGTCAAACTCAAGGCCTGTGGGCCAGTGGTGGGTTGCCCCCAGTTCACACCGGTTCTATAGAACTGGTAGTAAAACCGGTGGGAGGCTCTGCCCACCGACCTTGATATCATCAAAACATGCACATGCGTGCAGCCCTGTTGTGAACTGGTAGTAAAGGTAAGTAGAACCCACCCCTGCTGTGGGCTGGATCCAGCCTGCAATGTGGTCAGATCCAGCCAGCGGTCTACCCAGTGCGAAGAGGAGAGATCAGGCCAACGTAGCTTCGGCCTGATCTACCCAATGCAAAGAGGAAACATGCCAACAGTTTGGGGAGTGGCATCAAGCTGGCCACACCCACCCAGTCAGCTACACCCACTCAGTCGGCCACACCCACCCAGTCAGTCATGCCCCACCAGGTCAACCACAGCCCTGATGTGGCCCCTAATGTAATTGAGTTTGATACCCCTGATATAGATGATTCAACTATAATGGGTATTTCATATCAGATGCAACCAAGGTAACTTCAATAGTTTGTGGAAGACATTTTAGAAATATAGTTACTTTTCCCTGCACGAGAGGCCACATCTGCTTGTTTTAACACCTTGTCAGCCTCTTAGCCAGAATTATCAAGGAATATGTTGCTTCCTTGATCCTGCAGCGTGTAGCACTTGAGGCTCCTGACTGCCTTTAGCAATTGTGAGAAAACATACAGTCAGCTGGTGGCGCTTTCTATAATTTGCAGGTGCTAAAATGGTAGAAGTATTTGCTGTAACCATGCAGTGCTTAAAAGTGCTGCCTGAAGAAAACAGCCTCTTACGTTCTTTATAAAGAATGGAAGTAATTCAGCTCTGCAATTAAGGTGTTTTCTAGAGGGCCCTGGGAAAAGAACCTGGTTCAGGGAATTGTGTTGGAGATCATCATGATTATTTTATGATCAGTTCTTCCATTTTAATTGTCAGAGATTATGCTGTTGCTTCTGCAGCCAAAACCACACAACTGACATATGAGACTTGGAGATAATAAGGGCTGCATTCTGAGATGCTTAAATGGCATGGGGTCGAGGAAGGCTGTAAATTAGCAAAGGTCGATGGTGTTCATCAGTATAAGATTGAGATTAAACCATCTTTTTTAAAAAAAATTCTACAAACTTCTCTAGAAGACATTTAGGCCTAAAATAATTAAAAGGGTGTGTAATTTGTATCTTGTCTATATTTGTGCATCCATGAAAGATGCTGTGGCCCAAAGTACATCAAATCTGTGGTCCAAAGTACATCAGTCTCTTCCTTTCTTTTAATTATGTTTTCTTTCTTTTAATTATGCAACTTCCACCCACCTACCCCAATAGCTGCAGCATGTAGAGCCATGACTGGGAGGCAGGAGTTTGCTTTAGTTTATCTGGTTTGGTGAGCGACGGGGTGATACAAACGTTTAGGAAAAGACCTGATACTGTGTGGGAGAAGCCTAAAAAAACCCCCGAAAATACAGGCAGAGGGGCGAAATCTGTGATCTGATTGCACAGCCTGTGTGCCATGTGGCATTTGAAGAACTGAATCGGGGAATCAATGGCATGGTTGTTAAAATCTGCCAAGAGGAGAAATGGGCAAGAAGAGAGCAAAGGGAACTGCAACTGTCTCTGTTCCTTCCATCTGTGCGAAACCCAAGGGCAACAACGCGAACATTAGCAGAAGCCTCCATTCCAAGTGAGAGGGACGGATAAAGTTGTGGGGAAAGTGAAGGCAGCAGCCAAAGGTGAGCTCCACCTCCCCAGTCCCAAGTGGGAGGTTGGTTTCCAGCTCAGCTCTTCCCGAAAACCACATCAAAGACAAGGAGCTACAAGGAGTGGGGAGGGATGGAAAGCTGCAATGCTGCCATAGCAACAGTTGAAAGGAAGGAGGGGGGGCAGCCTCTGAGCATGAAGTCAGCACTAATATTAATCGCTGACTCCACAGTGTGAGTGCTATGCAGGAAAAAGGAGGGCAGCCGGACTTGGGGAAATGGAAAAGTCATTGCATGTTTTAAGTCCAGTGGCATGAAAGGAATCAGGTGATTTCCCTGTCCCCACACCACCCAAAAAAGAATAGGAAGGCGAAGATAATAGTAAATTGGGCAGGTGCTTTAGGTTCCTGCTCGTCTCCTTTCTTTCTGCCTCCCATCCCCATCAATGCTTGGGCCTTTAATCAATTGTGTGTAAGGTTGGAAGTTGCATCTCCAAGCTGTTGCTGATGTTAGGTTTCTGCTTGTCCCGCACAGGAGCAAAAAGGAAAAGGAAGAGATGGGTTATTTGCCATGAAAGGCATTCATGTCTCAGTGGGGGTATGTTTAGTCGCAAGCCCAATGGTGAAAGTGGAATCCTTGCTCGTTCCATGTCCAGGGGACATTGTGATCGGCTGGGCTTACCCATAGTCATGGTTAACTTAGTCTTCATTTATTCAGCCTATGTTCTCAGCTCACTTGACACTCTGAACTATCAATAAACCAAAGCTGTTGGGATTTTCAGCAGGTACCAAGAGCTGGGTCATGCCAAGATATCCTCTATTTGAATTTAGTTCTTCTGTGATGTAGAATAGCTACCTTTTCATTCCTAGTTTGAATCCTGTTCTTGGAAGTTTCCAAGTTTGGAAGTTTCCAAATTTGGATCCTATTCTTGGAAGTTTCTTTCAACAGTTTCCAAGAAGGCCCCCACACCCATTTGTGCCACTCAGGTGACTTTGATGATGCCAGCAAACCTCAACAACTCTAGAAAAGAATGCAAATGACCAGCTATCTGCAAGGAATATAAATCCTTCCATTCCCCACCATCCAGTCAGAGCTGAAGAAGCTTCTTGGATGAGAAGTGAAAGGTCTTCGAAGAAAAACCAGAAAGTCCAATTGCCTCTTGAACAAAAAAAATCACCTTTTAGACTGGCATTTTAACTGGGTTCAGTAATTCTATTAAGCATGTTTGGTGAACAAACATGATTGATGGGGTCACATATCCTGCTACCATAAGTCATAAAGCATAATTAACAGTGTCCAGTTTGTATGTTCACACAACACATTAAGCTAAAAGGAACAAACCAAAATGTATGAAGCCGACCAGAGGTGGTATTCAGTTGGTTCGTACCGGTTCGGGAGAACCAGCAGAGGCAACTGTAGGTGAGCCACCCACCTGCCCGGATGTAATACCGTCCTATTTAGCCACGCTTTTGAGGTCGGGTGCATGTGCGGAACGCACATGTGCGAGCAAAGTGCATGCGTGGAAGGCTGGTCACATGTGTGGAAGGTGCACGAAGCGAGTATACGCATATGGGGCAAACCGGTGGTAAGAATATGTGGAACCCATTACTAAAGTCAACCATAGATAGACTGAATTAACCTATAGTTTCATCCAATGGTGGGATTTAGCCAGTTCGCACCACTTTGGGAGAACCGGTTGTTAACTTTCTCAACAGTTTGGCAAACTGGTTGTTGGAAGAAATCATTAGGGCAGAGAACCGGATCCCACCACTGGTTTCACCATATGTGCTGGTTTGCTGTTCTGGCCTAGAACAGGCAGAGAGGGAGAATGAGCCCAGTTTCTACCAGATGGACAGACCTTTTTACATGGGGTCCAGCGGTGGGTTGCCCCCGGTTCAGACTGGTTCACAAGAACCGGTAGTAAAACCGTGGGAGGCTCCGCCCACTGACCTAGATGTCATCAGGAAGCTTCTGTGCATGCAGAAGCGAAGCGAGCGCACACGTGCAGCCCCGTTGTGAACCGGTAGTAAAGGTAAGTAGAACCCACCCCTGATGGGGTCTATCCATAATCTGAATCTCGATCCCATTGAAGGGGGAAATGTATAAAGATGACATCATTCACAGTGATGTGCCAGATACCCAGTTTAGGAAATCTTAGTACAGGTAGCACTCGATTTATGGCCAGTCACTTAGTGATCGTCCAAAGTTATGACAGACCTACCTTGGGGCTACTTACAACCTGGCTTCAAAGTTCAAACTTACAGGACATGTTTTATGATAATTTTGCTGAAAACTCGTACTTGATTTACACCCAGTGAATCTTTGGTTTGTTTAACAATAGTGAAGTTGCTTAACAACCTCAATGATTCGCTAATTGCAGCAGAAAAGGTTGTAAATGTTTTTATGACCAACACAACCTATGATCAGGATAGGCAGGCTCCATTATGGGCACAAGTCAAGGACTAGAAATAATATGCTGTTCTAATTTGCTTCTTTGGAAAAGGATATCTGGCGATTTTTTTTTACCCATGAATAACAGTGGGGAAAAATAACTAAACTTAAATAATCTTCTGCGCAACAAAGGACAAGATACAAGTACAGGATTCATAATCTTACATTAGTGCTATAGGATATGACTTTTGTAAAAATTTAAATATAGTAGCACACAGCTAGGTGAGTTCACACAACAGGCCTATTCACAGGTACAGGGAGTCCTCAACTTACAACCACAATTGAGCTCAAAATTTCTGATGTTACATGAGACATTTGTTAAGTGAGTTTTCCTCCATCTTACAACCTTTCTTGCCTCAGTTGTTAAGTGAATCGCTGAAGTTGATAAGTTACTAACCCGGTCAGGGGTGGGTTCTACTTAGCTTTACTACCGGTTTCCTGGCTGGCCCTGCTCCCCCCCTTCCCAGGAGTCCCCACGCAGCCCATTTTGGATGCAGGTAAGTGCAGGTTACATGCGATGCTCAGGGAAAGGAAAAAACAGGCCTACCGGAAGTTCGGGAAGGCTTTGGGGTTCTCCAAACTGCACAGAATCTTAGCTAGAGGTTCTCCCGAACCCCTGCGAACCCCCAGCAGCCCACCCCTGGGTCTAAGCCTAAAGAAATGTTCACATACTCCAAAGTAGCAAAATGCAAAAGAAGGACAAGACACTGAACGTCCATTTTTAAAAAATAAAATATGTATCAACAACAAGAAGGAATTTTTACTCTTTTACAGTGCACGCCTGTTTCACAGGGCTTGCGTACCATGCTAGTTTGTGGGTGGCTAATTATTGGATCAGTGTGCCATGCAACGCCTGAAAGTGTAAGAACCAATTAATTGTGTTAATTCAGTAAACAGTAATTCAGTTAACCATGGGGCTTGGAGTTTATTCCAAACACAGCCTTAAAAATGCAGGATGTGTACCATTTTTGCATCCGATCCCCCCAGAGCTCAGACTATAAATTCAATAAACTGTATAAATCAGAGGAAAACAGAAAGTAAACAAAGATATATCAATAGATTTGGGGTGACATGAAGCAGATCAGCACAGATTTTCTTTCAATTAGTTTAAGGATAGAAGCATTAAAATGATCATAATGATAAAACATGTGGAAGTTTATTTTAATCATGAGAGACAAAATGCAAAGTTTCAACATTGTTTAATCCTGAGTCCACATCTTAAGGTTCTGGTTGCTAGCAAAGGGGACCTATAAACATGAGGTCTATCCTTCCATGTAGGCAGGGTCTATTTTGCCCATCTGAAATTAGCTGAATCAAAATAACATTTTACTCTTCTATTCTATTCCACTCCATTCCATTCCATTCGATAATTAAAGGTAATAGTTACTATTTTTATTATTTTCATTGTGTTCTGTTTATATAATATTCTAAATAGTTAATAAAATATAATAATATAGGTTTTTTTTATTTCTGTTCAAGCATGTTAGATTCTTTGAGATGGCCTGAACAAGTCCTTGCTGTTTTCTGAACAAGGTTTTTCAGAAATGGTTTGCCATTGCCTCCTACCTAGGACTGAGAAATACTAATTCCCTGAAAATAAGACCTTGTCTTATATTTTTCTGAACCCTGAAATAAGTGCTTGGCCTTATTGCCATGCGCTCAAAAGCCGGATTGGGCTTATTATCAGGGGATGTCTTATTTTGGGGGAAACAGGGTAATGACTGGGCATATCCAAGACAAGACTAGAACTCACAATCTCCTACACTAAACTAGCTCTCACGTAAAGTTTTATAGAGAGAGCCAAAATCTTTATTACTACAGTGGTATCTTAGTACTCAACTGCTTAGAAACCCATTGAATTTATTACTCAACTCATTTTGATGCAAAATTTTTGTCCTGGTACTTATCATTTGTTTGGTACTCAACACAAAAGTTTGAAATTGTTGGTACTGACTGCCTTGTGACTTACTACATTATTCCTTATGGGAAAAATGTGTTTGGTATTCATTGTTTTTGGCACTCTCTGTGTCTCCTGGAACCAATTAACGATGAATACTAAGGCACCACTGTACTAGCCATTTGGAGTGAAAGTTCGGGCTAGCGGTCTATGTAGAAGCTCCCAGTTGAAACCCAGATATAAGGCCTCCCTCTTCTTGCAATCCTTGATAATCAACGCATGTAAGAATAAACATCCTGGTCAGATAAAGCAACAAGGCATTTTTCTGTGTTGCAAAGAAGCTCGGAAAATTACTGTGGGCAACTTTGCTGTTGTAGATATGGCTAAATAGAATTAAGGCCATAGGAAAAATTTGGACTTTTGTGAAAGCTGAGCCAATAGAGCTGTGAAGGAACATAGGCATGCACATGTGTACATATGTAAATGCGGGGGGGGGGGGGAGTTACCTGCAAAATAAAAGCAATCCATGGAGATTGGATAGAGATAGCCAATTGGCCGGATGTGGCCTGGGGAGATAAAATGCCCAGATCTGGGATAAGCTCTCAGGAGAAAGCTTCTTCATGAGGTATCAGTTAGAGAAACCATCAGCACACCTCATGAAAGCATTGGAGGTTAAAGAAAGAAGTCTAGTCTCAATTTGGACAGGCATTGAAAGTGGTTAAGAGTTGCCTTTTTCATTCAGCCTGGCCACTGTGGGTCAGTTACTCCCAGGATTGTTGCTGTAGGCGAAAATCAGAATATGGCATACACCACCTTGAACTTCTTAGTGAAAGTCTGGATTTAATGAACAAATATAATGAATGTCTTAAAGCATAATACGTAAGGGCTTCCTGCTTGTACACTTAGTTCATACAATACACTAAGCCATGATATAACTATGGTTTAAGGAACCCCAATGGACTGATTTGAATTCTTAGAAATGAGAGTTGGATGGGTTCATTCAATAGATAAAGCCCAAATCAAACCAATCACATTCCTCAATACAAGAGGCCTGAATGCATTTATCTGCCTGCTGTTGTACAGCTAGTCCTTAACTTACAGTCACTTAGTGACTGTTCACAGTTACAACAAACCACCCCCAAAAGGTACTTATGACCTGTTGCCAATGGCTAGTCCTCCCCTATGGCCATGTGATCACATTTTGGGTGCTTGGCAACTGCCAACATGTTTGGAATTTATAGCATCCCAGTCACATGACTGCAATTTATGACATTTTTGCAAAAACCTGGATTTACTTCTGTTTTGCAGCAACCCCATAGTATAAATTTAATATAAATTTAAATTGGTGTGTAAAGCATATAAATATATCAGTTTAAATATATATGGCATATAAATTTAATAAAGAAATAGTGAAAAACGGGTTCAGTGAATAACTACAATGGTTGGTTGACAACCACTGTAAAAAAGGTTATAAAAACTGGGTCCGGTCATGTGACAACCCATTTTATGGCCATTACAATTTATGACTGTAATGGACAGGCTCCATTTCTGTTGTTAGTTGAGGACTACCTGTAATTGTAGCATGCCTCTCCTATAGTTAGCATTACAGAATATGAGTTGGCCATTCACAGTAGTTAGAGCGTTCAAAGTTTTTCCCCAAGGAAATCACAAAAATTCTCATCATCTCATGGGCTGAAGCAGTGGAGTCTGGTGTCTGTGACACTAAGACACTTTCCACAAAGAAAGTGTAATCAGATGAGTTTAAAAAAAAATCATATGCCTAGAACACCAAAGGGCGTTGTATTCCAGGTCGTTTGGAAGATTAATACTGGTGTTTAACTACAATTTTATTTTGACAAAATAAATTTCAGTAGTTAATCTACAATAAGAAAAATCAGCTTAATAATAGGAAAACTCTTGCTCTTCCATTCTATTCACTTCTGTGTAAGGCAGTGGTGGGTTCAAATTATTTTACTACTGGTTCTGTGGGTGTGGCTTCATGGGTGTGGCTTGGTGAATGTGGCAGGGGAAGGATATTGTATAATCTCCATTACCACCCCATTCCAGGGGAAGGGTACTGTAAAATCTCCATTCCTTCCCTACTCCAGGGAAAGGTTATGGCAAAATCCCCATTTCATCTCTATCAGCTGGGACTCAGGAGGCAGAGAATAGATGGGGGTGGGGCCAGTAGAGGTGGTATTTAACGGTTCTCTGAACTACTCAAAATTTCTGCTACCGGTTCTCCAGAACTGGTCAGAACCTGCTGAAACCCACTTCTGGTGTAAGGCCATCTTTCGAAACCTGCAGCCTTCCAGAGGTGCTTGAACTATTTTCCAGCTGACATGATCACTGGAATAGCTCCTTCCAGTTGGATGAACCTGGGATCCCTTGTGGCTGACTCTCAATGAATCAAGCAGCTCTGCTCAAACTGCACATCCATACATCAACTGGTCCCAACATGGTTATTCTGGAACCCACCCAGAGAAACAGGTGGAGCTCCAAAACACAATTCTTATTAGTAACTCTTGAGCGTCTGACAGAGTTGATTTCAGAAGAACTTCTCCTACCCACCCATCCTCTTCCCCTCTTGCATTTTCCTTCAGTGTAATTCTGTCAGGTGGCCGTTGAAAACTATCTCAAGGATCTCATCTCCCCACCCGCACCCTCCCTTTTCTCCTCTGCACAGATCTGTGAGCTAATAACAGCAAAAGCACTTTAGGAGATGAAAAAGCGAAGAGTGATGTTCTCCTTGCCTCTTGTCCAGCAAGGCATGGCCAGCGTAGGAGACCACCTCCCCTCCCTCAGCTACCATCTGGGTCCCCTGCCACTTTTGCCTCGCAACAGCCTTGCATATCTTGCCTGACAACTCACCAATCCCACCAATCCCCTCCACCAAAGGGACTTACGTTTGTGTGTGTGAGTGTGTGTGTGTGTGTGTGTGTGTGTGTCTGTCGGGCCCCAGCCAAGATGCCAAGAAGCCCCTCATCTTCCTGGGCCTGGGAGGGGAGCCAGACATGCCGTCACCTTGTTAAATGGAGCAAGACGATTCCCAGAGTCAATTTGAATTTTTCATAAGTTCCACTTTATAAAATATTAAGTGGGAGAAGGGAAAAAGGAAAGGACCTGGAATAATACAGAGGAAGAAAAAAGGATAGAAGGTAAACTAGTAGCCTCTATATCTAGGAAATGACACTTAAAAAAAGAAAGAAAGAAAAAGAAACAAGAGACAAGCACTTGAACAGGACGGCAAGAAGGATTCAGCAGAATCTTGACTTGAAATCTGTAGGTGGTCAAGTAATAAGTACAAGATAATTGCAGGAGTTGATCCCAAAGTTGACGTTTAGCTACTCTGAGCTACGTTCAAATTACCGCAGGTTTCATGCATGGAGTTCTGAATCTAGTTCTACAGGGGTAACAGAGGTGAGAAGAACAGTGCTTTATTTTGTGAAACCGCCTCCACTTTCATTGTGGAATGAAACGATGCTGCACTAAGGAAGAACAGCATGTTCCACTTTGACATCCAGATGGTCCTCCTCTTTCCTTGGCCCCCACTCTATTTTAATAGAAGTCTTTTCTCTGCTTCTGCTCAATGTGCTGTCAATGTCACCAAAGCAATCGCGAGGATGCAGCCGTTTAGTCTCGCAGAACCACATCAAAGGAGAGGTTCTCCGAGGGCTCAGTGGAAGCAAAATGCTCCTTTGGGAACTCGGCCTGGAGAACTTTATAATATCTACATAATTGCATGCAGGTCAACCAGGAAGTTAGCCCAATTCTCCTTAAAGATGTCATCTTCCAGAGATAAACGTGCATAGGACCCAGCCTAAAGTATCCCTCTGCCTCCCTACTAAGTTCCTGAAAAAGAAGACAAATTTGCATAGCTAGTGATGTAGTGGTGAAGGTATTGGGCTGGAACAGTGGAATCCACCTGCAGACATAGCAATAGCAATAGCACTTAGACTTACATACCACTTCACAGTGCTTTACAGCCCTCTCTAAGCGGTTTACAGAGTCAGCATATTGCCCCCAACAATCTAAGACCTCATTTTATCAACCTCGGAAAGATGGAAGACTGAGTCAACCTTAAGCCGATCACAATCGAACTTCTGGCAGTCAGCAGAATTAGCCTGAAATACTGCATTCTAACCACTGAGCCAGCATAGCTCTTCTTAGAAGTGTATTGGGGGATTTGAGCCTGTCACTCACTCTCGGCCCCACCTCCCTTGCAAGGTAATTGCTGGGAACTACTTTGCAAGGGAAAGGATAGGGAAAATGGGAAAGGAAAATGCTAAGCGTGCTGCTTTAATTTCCTAAATGAAAGGCAGGGCATACATCTAATAAATAAAACTGATAGAAAGATGTCCACCCTTCACTTTTGGTGAGATTGTGCCCCTAGCATCATTCCAGTATCTAAACATTTGCTGGCAAAATGCTTGGCAGGGTTAATGCTTTTTCATGGCTGTGTAAAAATCCAGCTACTGGTTTCTGCAGACCCAGCTGCTGATACAGGCAAAGGAATAAAGAAGGCAGGTTTTTTCCTTGCTAGTGTTAGAGATGTAGACAGATAGGTATATTTGCTCACCTGTACCTTAGCCAGGTATGTGTGATGTGGTGATAAGTAATCTATAAAACAGGATTCCTAATGTATCCATATTTCTTCCATCCACCTCTCACTTCTGCTTTGGGAATCTGCAAACTAGTTTCTCTCTGCTGATCTCATCTGAAAACTGTGGAAACCTTTTAACAAGCTCAGCAGGTGCAAAACAAACTTCTGTTGATGGGATTTTTGAGAAAACTGCTATGATTTTTTTTTTTTTTTTTTTTTTGGGAGCTTGAAAGAGCCACTGGCTAACACTGACTACATCGTCCTTCCTCTGGGCAATTTCCCCCAGTCTCAGGCAGTGGCCACATCAGTTGGAACTCTAAAAGCATCATAATCAACTTGCCCAATGTAATTGTGCTGGAGATTATGACAGATCAGGAAGATTTAGGCTGCATAAACAGAGGGATAGAATCAAGATTACGTGATAGCAGTCTTCCAATATCTCAGGGGCTGCCACAAAGAAGAGGGAGTCAAGCTATTCTCCAAAGCACCTGAGGGTAGGACAAGAAACTAATCAAGGAGAGAAGCAACTTAGAACTAAGGAGAAATTTCCTGACAGTTAGAACAATTAATCAGTGGAACAACTTGCCTACAGAAGTTGTGAATGCTCCAACAGTGGAAATTTTTAAGAAGATGTTGGATAACCATTTGTCTGAAGTGGTGTAGGGTTTCCTGCCTAAGGAGGGGGATGACTCTGTTATTCTATATTCTAAATTTTCTCTAAGAAGGGGCCAGGCATATGGAATGTCTATTTTTTGAAGCTAAACAGCTTCTGTCGTGATCAAGTCCTGCATGACGATTCTAGAAGTTGAGTATTAAAAGGCTGCTTTGCTTTTCCTCTCTACTAACTATATATCAGACTGACTATAGTGGACTAGATACATCTTGCCTCTTTTGTTACCCAACACAAATGCATTTTATGAATATTATCATCCAAGGCATCCTGGTGGTCGTGCTCTTAATTCCTGGCTGGTGGAGAAGGCTCTCCTCTTCCACGAAAGCATTTCAGATTAGATCAGTGGTGAGTTGCTCCAGGTTCTGTCCGGTTCTATAGAACCGGTAGTAAAACCGGCAGGAGGCTCCACTTACCTGCCACAACGTCATCATGGGTCATCTGCGCATGCGCAGAAGCTTCTCGCTGCGAACCGGTAGTAAAGGTAAGTAGAACCCACCCCTGGGTTAGATAATTGGCTTATTGGGATCAAGACTATCCCATCTGAGGGCAACAGTTTTCCAAAGGAAAGCAGAGATACTGATTTGCTTGCTTGTTTGCTTGCTTGCTGTATTACTTAACCATATTGTCTCCGAAGAAATGAAATACAAAAACATCTGTTTGCCAGATGACATGGACGTCAAACTAGATGGTGATGTGGAATGGGACTGAGTTGATAATGAATTTCTCTGCAGGTCCCAAGGATCTGACAGACAGACATAACATCAGAATAGCTCTCTGGGGTACAGTGCAACAGCGATAGCAATGGCTGTGTGCTGCAGACAATGGGTATGCTATGCAGGTAGCCATCTTTGCAGATGGGTCCCTGCAGCCTGTGATTCAGCCCATATGTGATGTGCGGCTTTCATTTTTTAAAAATTATTTATGGACGTGTCTAATAGATTGTTAGCTGCCCAGTGTTGCAAGGTAAACAGGTGGCTATATAAAATGAATAATACACATTAAAAATATAAATGGTGGTATTTTTATTTTATTTAGGCAGAATATATATTGCATTCCATACTTTTGATCTCTCCCCAAGCTAAATGCAAACTTGCACATTTATTAAGCCCGGGGCCTGAAGCCCACCTCTTCCTTTCCCCAGTGAAAACATCTAAAAGTCATTATGGCTCCCACCCAAATCAGCTCTCATCACATCACAATGTGTACACCTAGCCAATATGTTTTTGGCCCACAATTTCACGGTGTAGGCTTCTTTGATCTGAAATGCACCAGAGCTGAAAATGAGGATCAATATATAAAACACTATTCCCTAATGGTAAACCTTCCTAACCATATTAGAAATACGAATACTGCATAGCGTGTACAATTTCAAAGGAGGCAAAACTACACTAATTTTTGACCAATGTCTCTGTGATTCCCGCCCCAATACATTGCCTTTAAAATCATACGTATTGTCTATAATACAGGAAAAAGTACAGGGTATACATTGCAAAAAAAATCCCCTGCTTTTTCCAGACTGAAATCATCCTGGAACAAAATAGGCCTGAATAACAAAAGATGTATGGAAGTCCCATCATGGATTATCTGTTCCACTAGGTCCACTAAGGGTCCATTAGGACACCTACATCTTTGTCTCAGTTACTACTGTTGAGCCAAGTACCATCTATTCCAGGGGTCTCCCCAACCTTGGCAACTTTAAGACTTGTGGACTTCAACTCCCAGAATTCCTCAGCCAGCTGGCTGAGGAATTCTGGGACTTGAAGTCCGTAAATCCTAAAGTTGCCAAGGTTAGAGATCCCTGATCTATTCTGTTGCTGTTGTTCTGTTACTAAGTCGTGTCTGACTGTTCACAACCCCATGAACCCCATGTCTTCTGGTGTTTGCCCAAACTCATGACCACTGCAGCTAACACCAGAAGACAGTGGAGGATGCAGGGCCTGGTGTGCTACAGTTCATGGGGTTGTGAAGAGTCAGACACGACTTAGCGACTGAACAACAACAGCAACAGATCAGGGGTCTCCAACCTTGGCAACTTTAAGACTTGTGGAGATATCTAACTATCTCATCCTCTGGATATCTATCTCATCCTCTGCCGTCCCTTTCTCCTCTTGCCTTCAATGTTTCCCAGCATCAGAATGTTTTCCAATTAATCTTCTCTTCTCATTAGATGGCCAAAGTATTTCAGCTTCAGCTTCAATAGCTACCTATTCTGTACCTTTCCCTATGATTTTTCCTGCCTAAATACAGGACTTTACTTTTCTTGCCCACTAAACTGTACTAGGGCCCAATGTTCAAGTCTGTCAAGATCTTTCTGGATCTTGAGCCTATCTTCCAAAGAGTTAGCAATTCCCCATTCCCCTACAGCTTAGTGTCATCTACAAATTTCATAACTTCCCGTTCTATCTCATCTAAACTGATGAAGAGCACTGGGCCCAAGATTAAACCTTGAGGTATCCAGAGATTCAACTGGGTTCCTTTTTTTTTTTTTTTTTTTTTGCACATCTTCCCCTTAAAGTGTGACCATACAGCCAGTGAAAGCAAGACCTGTGTAAAAACCAGGGAAATAGATTTCATTGAAACATATGGGATAAAGCAGTGGTGAAATTCAATTTTTTTTACTACTGGTTCTGTGGGTATGGTTTGGTGGGCATGATGTGACTTGGTGGCTGTGGCAGGGGAAAGATACTGAAAAATCTCCGTTCCCACCCCACTCCAGGGAGAAGGATACTGCAAAATCCCCATTCCCTCCCCACTCCTGGGGGAAGGATATTGCAAAATCTCAATTCCCATCCCACTCTGGGGCCAGCCAGAGGTGGTATTTGCCGGTTCTCCAAACTACTCAAAATTTCCGCTACCGATTCTCCAGAACCTGTCAGAACCTGCTGGATTTCACTCCTTCGATAAAGCAGCCTAACCAGAGAGGGTAAACTTCCACTATTCCTGAATGGTGAGGATCTGTTTCAGAATTTATTTTTTCCCCCATGAATTACTGCATTTCCTCTCTGCCCTTTGCTCTTTGCAAGGGGAAGCAACACTCACATGTTCAGTATTAAATCACGGCACAGAGAAGGTGACACAAAGGAGGATTATTGTCTTTTGCTCCAATTCAGGTCACACAAAGTTGCCACAGAAACAACAGTCAAGATTCAGCAATGTTCTCCAAAGGTTTATCATTAGCGTTGTGAAAGGAATTTGATTTTTTTTTTTTACCTTTTTAGATTCTCCCTTGACCCAAATCATCATTCAAGCTGACATCCTCCCTCTCCTCTTAATTTCCCTTGCAACAAGCCGGATCCCTCCTCTCTTTGCAACAATTCTCTAAATTGTGCACTCATCAGAAAATGAGAAACACGTGTCCTCTGAGATTTTTAGACGTGGCAGCTGGAGAACCTAAACATACTAACCTGTGCTTGAGACTGAGAGGAAAAATACATCATCCATCCCTGGAGAAAGATGAAATTTATGGGGAGAAGGCTCTGAGGGGTCCCAGGCCTTGTTTCTCAAGGACATAGTCCTTTCCAAGGACACTGTCTCTTTTACATTTCCAACATCTTTTTGTTTCCAAATTAGCTTTGTAAACACCAAGCAGGTAGAGCCATGTCACTTGTTATATTCTTATTATGTTACAAAAATTTCAAAAAGACTATCATAAACATAAATCTGAACCACATATACTAATTCAATTGCCAATGTTATATTTACCTATCTATCATCTATCTATCTATCTATCTATCTATCTATCTATCTATCTATCTATCTATCTATCTATTTATCTATCTATTTATCTCTATCATCTATCTATCATCTATCTATATCTATCTCTATCATCTCTCAACTGTCTGTCTATCTACCTCTATCTCTAAATCTATCTATCTATCTATCTATCTATCTATTTATCTCTATCATCTATCTATCATCTATCTATATCTATCTCTATCATCTCTCAACTGTCTGTCTATCTACTTCTATCTCTAAATCTATCTATCTATCTATCTATCTATCTATCTATCTATCTATCTATCTATCATCTATATATATCCATATCATCTCTCAACTGTCTGTCTCTGTCTGTCTATCTCCCTACCTATCTATAAATCTATGTATGTATCTATATATGTATCTGTGTATGTATCTATGTATGTATCTATCTATCTATCTGATTTTTATTCCATCTTTATTATTTTATAAGTAACTCAAGGCAACAAACATACATAATACTCCTTCCTCCTCCTCCTTTTCCCCACAACAACCCTATGAGGTGGGTTGAGCTAAGAGAAAATGACTGGCCCAAAGTCACCCAGTTGGCTTTCATGCCAAAGGCAGGATTAGAACTCACAATCTCCTGGTTTTTAGGTCAGCACCTTAACCGCTTTGATTTCTAGTTAGTATGTCAGATATAAAATACACACACTTGTGCTTAGTCATGCCTATAAATGTTATTGTAAATAATGATTATTAATAATGAAATAATTCTTGATATATAATAATTGTAATAACATAATATTACAAACAATTTTTCCCCTTCTGCCTTTTTATATATCATGGTGTCTTAGGAAAGAAATGGGGTACCAGCAGCTCCTTAAGAGACCAGCCAGCAAGGCCAATGGTAAGCATTATGGATTCTCAATATTTGGGGGAGTCAATTTATTGGTCTCATTTGGAATTTAAGGAAAATGTCTTCTGCACTTTTGCATAAGAACTGCCAGAAGAGGAGATAGATTCATCTGATCCCAAAATGGCTGCCATGTTGGATTTGGCTAATACATAAAGCAACCCTTAACAGAAGACAAATTGATGAAATTTCTTCCTGGTCCCCTCTGAAAATGCTCTCAACAACCTTGTTATATTGGGTTTTTTTCTGGGTTAATGGGCACCCCTCCAAACAAAGCCCTGGCTCACAGCTAGTCACTATTTTTCTTATCTAAAAATACCCCAGGGACCAATTTAGAGCCCCAAGGAATTATGCTAATCAAACCTGGTGCTGGAGAATAGTATTTTACAGCAGACCAACATCTCATTTCATTTCTCTTTAATGAAAAGAATATTTAAAATCTTAAAATCAAAGAGGGGTGGACAGTGCCCAAAGGAGATGTTTATGGCTCTTTGGGGTCCACCAGTACAGTATTAACTACTTCTAATGTACATCACTCTTCAAAAAGCACAGAATATATACATTTATGTATGCATTTATACATAGAAATATACAATTACATAGTCATTAAGCAAGAGTTTCTTTTCCAACGACAGATTTGGTTTGTTTAGATTTTAAGATTGCTTTCTATTCTGCTTTCTATTCTATTCTTCTATTGCTTTTATTTTCAGATTTTGATATTATTTATTGGTTTTATTGCTCCAAACCTCCAGATTGAGCGGGTCAGAAATTGTGAGTTATATAAATTAACTGAGGTTATTAATGAATTAGAGAAGTAGTCCAAAATAAAGTGATTAATCCCTGGACTGTTCTGTCAGGCAATTTTATTTTAAAATTGAATATTAGTCAGAAAAGTGTCTTTTCCAGCACTTGCTACTGGTTTCTTTAACTACTGTAGATGTTCCAGGAATTGAACCAGAGACCAGTGATGGGTTGCCTGCGGTTCGGACCGGTTCGTAAGAACCAGTAGTAAAACCGGTGGAAAGCCCCACCCACTGCCCTGGATGTCATCATCGGCGATCTGCGCATGCGCAGAAGCAAGGCATGCATGCGAGCAAAGCTCACACACGAGTGCAATTGTGTTGTGAATTGGTGGTAAAGGTAAGTAGAACCCATCCCTGCCTGAGACCCCTAATAGGAGGTCATGTATTCTACCATAGGACTAAGATAACCAGATCATAAATAAATTCTTTTTCCTTGTTGACTGAGGCATAAAGAAGAAAGGAATGTTTATACCTGGGCAGGCGGCAAAAGGAGCAGATGACATCATCTGTGTCATGTTATCCTGTGCAGATGTTATAACTTGCATGATGCTAGCTACCAGTACATAATTCAGCCCATTCGCGTGAAGCTATCATGATGCCATGGAAAAGTTGTGTTTTTTCCTGTCATTGCAGAGGTTTCAGCATAGACTCCCAGCAGTTGCTTCAAAGCTACATTTAAAAAGCCCACACTTTCAGAAAACAATGTGGTGTTCGGTGCTAGGTGGTTTTGAGTTTTCATGGAGGGAGCTGTTTATGGTCCCCTTGTAATTGGATTTGTTTTTATTGTAGCTTTAAAGTGATGGATTGCTGGTTTTACTTTTAATTGGATTTCATTGTCACAGGGTTTTTATCAGTTCTGAGTCCCCTTGAGCGTAATAAATGCACAGTAGAAATTATATAAATGAATAATACATCTGCTATGATCTTCAGTGGGAATAGGGCTCCCATCTGCCCTAGTATAGGTTTGTGGCTCAGTTTTATACTATAGGCAGGTGCTCATTGCACTACAGTGACGCTGAAGACTGATAGGATCACTGGGTGTATTTACTAATAGTTATTTCTTCTAAATAATGGGAAAGAATGCATGACTGCCATGTACTAACTGTGCTGCAAGGCTGGTAACGTTATAAATTATGGGTGCAGGGGGAGATTTGCTACTTCTTGGCTGTCGGCTCTAGGAATTTTCTTACTATGTTTGAAGCGTCACACCTCCCTTTGAGATACTTCAAAGGAAAGGGAATTGTATGATGCAAGAGCATCTGCTTGGACATGGCCAAAAGGGAGGAAACCCATTGTCAAAAGAGAACAAAAGAAGAAAACTATGACCTGGTGACCTATGGGCCTGCTCAGCCTGTTGTTCAGATGTGATCTGTTGACGAGGAACTCAAGACTCCACCTGCTCTTTCTGTTAGTTACACATATACCTATCAAATCATCCTTCTAGAGTAAACAACTTTACGCACAGAGCATACAAATAGTAAAAACAAGTACTATAAACCAAGGATGTTAAAAGCATGAGATAAAAAAAGAAACGGACAGTAGTTAAAGCTGGTTTATACTGATTCAATATGCTAGACCTTTTCCTATCTTTCTCCATTTGCAAACCTTCCTTGCTTCTACATTCCCAGGCACCATTTTGTCCATTGCCTTTTTTTCTTTAATCTTTTCACCTCTCTGTTCTGGAGGATCCCATCAGTTCCATTCAAGCTCAGCATTTCCAGTCTTCCCAATTTCAATTTCAATTTCAAATCCTTATTGTCAGTGCACAACATATGTACAATGAGATCGGTTGAGCTCCCTCAGTGCACCCCCCACCCCCCGCCAACACAATACAATTCACAGGGAAGACAGAAAATCCCTAACCCAATAAATCATATTAACAAAACACCCAGTCCTATTGCACCAGTGTGAACATGTTAGACGGCCCTGCAAGTCCATCCTACTATGTAGTTATGATGTTATTTCGCATTCAGTTGTCTGACAGCCCATGGATAAAAACTGTTCTTCAGCCTGTTTGTGCGGCTGGCTATGCTTCTATATCTCCTTCCCAATGGTAGGAGGGTAAAGAAGTGATGGCCAGGGTGAGAGTCATCCCTTACTCTTGGTCTATTAATTCTTCCTTCATACATTTGGCAACAGCTAAGTCTTGGATGTTCACAGGCAAACAGCCTGACCACACAGTAATTCATTAATTCAAATAAGAAGCAGGTGGAAATTAGCCACTTTATCATGCAAGTGGGAGAAAGAGGTACAACAATATGAACTTTGATTTGACTGTACATTAATCTTGCATTTGAAAATCATTTGGATTCTCCTGTAATGGCTTCTTTAGCTTTTCTACAGCAAATCAATTTGTCTGAACTTTTGGGTCCTTGGAAATTTATTCTTTCAGTTTCTTCTCTAGCCTGCTGAAAGAAGTTTGCCTTATCACTTTTGCTGTTATAAATCACCATTTATGAACTCGTAAATCCTCTATCTATATGATCAAACCACATCAACACAGGTCTTTCAATAGCTTTTGTATTCGGTCCACATTCATTCAGCGCTCGTAATTTCTTCAACTTCTTCCTGTTTTACTGTTTGCAGTTTTTAAGAATGTCATTCCCATGCCATTCAACTTCTTACGTTTTCCCTAACGTGCCTGTCTCATTTTCATATAACCAAGTGGGCAGAAGCATACTCTTATACGCAGATATATTTGCTACTTTCAACAAGCATTCATTGCGTGCAGGGGTGAAATCCAGCAGGTTCTGACAGGTTCTGGAGAACCGGTAGCAGAAATTTTGAGTAGTTCAGAGAACCAGCAAATACCACGTCTGGCTAGCCCCCGAGTGGGGTGAGAATGGAGATTTTGCAGTATTCTTCCCCTGGAGTGGGGTGGAAATGGAGATTTTGCAGTATCCTTCCCCTGCCATGCCCACCAAGCCATGCCCACCAAGCCACACCCACAGAATCGGTAGTAAAAAAAATTGATTTCACCACTGATTGCATGCATCGGTCCACATACCAACTCCAGTCTCCTTTCTACCAGCATCTGGGTGGCTTAAACATTTTCCCTCCTTTAATAAACATTTCCATCAAAATTCAGACATTCACTTGCTTTTCACCATTTGCGTTTAATTTCCATTCATTCAATTTTCCTTGCCACTCTTTTGCATTTATTCTTGCTTCTTTTACCTCCAATGGGGGAAATAATAATGACACTGGTAAACATTGTCAGGCATGGATGTAGTCCGTACGCAGACTGATCATCTTGTTCAGCCACTCTAGAATGTGATTAATAAATAAATAAATAGAAGCAAACCGCATCTATAGTAGCATTTATTTAGTTCCATCCGTTTTCCATCATGCTGGAGAGAGTCGTGTTTTTTTCATCTATTTTTTTAAAAACATGAATATTTATAGCATTTGTTTGAATTCCACTCTTTGACATATCCTTCTCATTCAAATCTCTAAAATACTCCTTCCAGCCTTTCTTCTCTTCACTTTCATCTCAAATCATGTCATCACTTTTATTTTTAATTCTATTCATGCTGCTGTAGGCCCTCTTCACTCACTTCCAAAATGGTTTTTATAACTACTCTGTATTTTCTGTGCCTCCCTTAACAGTTCCTTCCTCTCTTTGATTACATTCCTTGTGACTTTTTTTCTCTCTACACGTATTAGAGAAGATCTTTCTTACACTGTTATTCCTTGCAACAGCAGCCATTCTAATTTTTTCTTATCTAACCCCTTTTTAATTTCATTCCACCTGGTATCCTTTTTCAAAATACTTCCCATTATTAAAACTCCACACACTTCTATGGCACTGTAACAGCAAACTTCCCTCTCTTTCAAGCAGCTTCTCATTGTCTTTCCTTACATCGTTTCCTTTTAATAATAATAATAATTGTATTGCCATTGTACGTGTACACACAGTATACCCATACAACGAAATTCACTTAACACCCAAAGATCAGGTCCAACATACATAACAATCCCCAAACACTCTCCCATCCACTACAATTCCCCACCCATAAACCACCCAACCATCCACACAACAGACCAAGTAATGCTGTCCAACAGCTCACTGATGGTGGCCCTTTAGTTCATTGTTGAGTGCAATTATAGCTCTGGGATAAAAACTATTCAGAAATGTGTGGTCCGAGTTTTAATTGTTCTGTATCTTCTGCCAGAAGGCAACAGTCCAAAAAGATTGTAAGCAGGATGGGAAGAGTCTCTGAGAATGTTATGCAACTTTCTCAAACAGCGAGATTTGAAGATGTCATCCAGGACTGGTAGCTGGAGTCCAATGATATTCTGGGCAGTTTTAATGATTCTCTGTAGAGCGTTTTTGTCCGCTACAGAGCTGCTCCCATACCATGCAAGAATGCCGTATGTCAGGACACTCTCAATGGTGCTGCGATAGTAGGACAGAAGTAGATGCTGAGATAGATTTATCTTCCTGAGCATTCTCAGGAAGTACAGCCTCTTCTGTGCCTTTTCATTCATTCTATTGAGAGATCAGTCTTCCTTACAATATTTCTTCAGGCAGAACTTGTACTTTTTCTATCTGCAGTTGCTCGACTTTAAATCTAAGGTCTTTCACTTCTTTCCATGTCCATTTTTTCCAAGGTCAACTCCAAAAAATAATTATGTGCCACATTCAGATCCTATCATCACCCTGTATCTTTCATTTTTTCCTCTCACTATTGTATCGCAAAGAATCAAATCCACTGTGCTTTCAGATTTATATTCATTCCACTGTAGGTAGGAAGAGGTCTATTCCTACCTACAGCGGAATGCATATAAAGTTTAAAGCGTGCATTCAAAAATCAGTAGCTTATTTTTCTGAACAGAGAAACTCACCAAAAAAGTGTCATTTATTCTTAGGTCTCCAAATGGCCCAATGATCACATTTTATATATTTTCTCACCTCCTTTTCCTCCATCCATTCGTGTCACCTAGCAGAATAACCCCTCTCCCCATTTCATTGGAGTGTGACATGGCATTACCCTCAACTTATGGGTCCCTGCTTTAATGGGTAGCCTTAATAACCTAGACGACACCAGTTAATATTTTATGACATGCATTTTAATTCCCTCAATCGTAATTAAGTTCCCTGCATTTATTAATCAACTTTACTCCACAAAGCCTGGAGACTTTCATGCAGACCTACTGCGTGCTTCTCTTAGTTTTTCAAGAAGGTTTTATTTCTCTTCTCTTCATTTCACAAACAAATAATGCATCTACTTTTCTTCCATTTATTGCACTAGATAGCTCTTTATCAATTATTTTCTTACACCCTAACTTGCAAACTTCCTATCTCATGAAGGGTTCCCTGCTAACAAATGGTCCACTTTGGTTTACATGCTATCAAATCAACTGAAGCCCAGTTTTATCCCAAGCATGCTTATATTAATATTATTATATTATTGCATGGCAATATCTAGAGATCACTTTGCAAGACAATACACAATTTTCTGCAACCTTCTTTCCATTCCCACATTAGGAGTTATGGGTTGTCCTTGATTTATAACAGTTTGTTCAGTGACCAGTCAAAGCTCCAATGGCACTGAAAAAAGTGACTTATGAGCGTTTTTCACTCTTACGACCATTGCAGTGCATTAATCAAAATTCAGACGCTTGGCAATTGACTCATATTTATGACCGTTGCAGTGTCCTGCGATCATGTGATCCCTTTTTGCGACTTTCTGACAAAACAAAGTCAGTGGGGAAGCCAAATTCCCTTAACAACCATACTACTAATTTACAGTGATTCACTTAACAAATATGGCAAGAAAGTTTGTAAAATGGGGCTGTTAACAAATGTCTCAATTAGCAACAAAAATGTTGGGCTCAATTGTGTTCATAAATTGAGGGCTACCTGTATATGCAGAGTACCAACACACAGATGATACTTAGGATACCTTCCCTTTTTAATGAATATCTTTAGGCAAGATTGAGTTGACTATTCTCTAATAATCTTTAAAAAAATAAGGCTTTCCTTGGTAAAGAGAGACACATGGCAATCCAAGATATCCACCTACAGTATCTAATTCTAGATCAGGGTGTACAAATCTCAGTTCAACTCCCCTCCCTTCTTTTTTACGAGGAGTGGGAAGCAGCAATCTCATGTTAATGTGATGCTTCTTGACCAGGGCAATGTCTAAACTCAACCCTCTTTCTACCGAATCCCATCCAGGTCAAGAGAGTGAGGAAATCAAGACTGCATCGCACACTACTTCTGGTCTGGTAACTGTCATCCTTGAGGAAAAGGCAAGCAAATAAATTGCCCTCAAATGACAGAGTATGGCACAGGATGACTAAGATCAGAGCAACTCCAAAGTTTCTCAGACTGCTAAAAATGCCCTCCTCCCCCTAGGCCAGTGATGGCTAATCTTTTTGCCATCGTGTGCCAAAAGCGGGAGGAGCGTGGGGGGTCATGGGTGCCTGTGCCCACATCCATAATTCAATGCACCCCACCCTCCCGCTTATGCACACATGATCCCCCCCACACTTCCCCCTGCTTTTGGCATGCAATGGCAAGGTGGGCCTGGTAGGCCCGTTCTTCCCCCTCCCCAGGCTCCAGAGGCTTTCTAGGAGCCTCGGGAGGGCAAAAACAGTCTTCCCCATCCCCCCCGGAGGCCTTCTGGAGGCCGGAAACAGACAGTTTCCCGACTTCCGGGGGGACCGGAAGGCCTGAACATCAGTTGGCTGGTGCACGCATGTGCGCTGGAGCTGAGCTAGGGCAACACTTGCGTGCCCACCAATATGGCTCCGCGTGCCACCTGTGGCACCCATGCCTAGGCTCGCCATCACGGCCCTTTCCGATGCTGTCTTATTAAGGAATTGGTGACGGAAGAAGAATATACTAATTAAAAACACAAGAAACAATCTTATTATGAGAAATGAAAAATAAATATTTCCGGGTCACATCCACTTTCCTGCTAGTGTTCCCTGCCTTCTGGAATGCAGCCCCCATTTTCCAATTACAAACCACATCTGGTCCCCAGCTTGAAAACGTTTTCCATCACCATGAGTGAGAGTCGAGTGAACACAGTTCAAATCTTTACTAAGCCAGGAAAGACCATGATGAACTTGGAATAGCTAGCGATATTCAGTCTAACCTAAACCCACCAGGTTGGAAACTTATTGGGAAAAGTAGACATATGGATTATACACGCCATTTTCGGTCCCTTAAAGGAAAGGCAAAATTTGGTAAAATTGATAAATCGGTAAAAGGAAAGGAAGGAAAAGTCTTTGACGGGTAGCAAAAATAACCACGTTGACACCCATAATGATGGGATAATAGCCTTATCCCCTTTTTAATTGTACCATTGCAAGTAAGAAAAGGCAGGGAGCATTGGTTCAGCGTGCATGGCAAGCCTTTTCATTCCTTCCGTCGATGCTCCCCGAATTTTCAAGTTTTCAACTTTTTGCAAAAAGAATTTGTTGGTGAGTATACATACTCACAAACACAGTCCTCCTTTCATCTTCTGTCATAAATTAATTAAACCACATCCAAAGCTGTTTCAAAACTGCTTCAGGCATCCTTTGGCACTGGAGCAGAAGCCGGACCCAAAAGGCAGTTGTTGACTCTCCCCAGTGGTGAGATTCAAATATTTTTACTACCAATTCTGTGGGTGTGGCTTGGTGGGTGTGGCAGGGGAAGGTTACTGCAAAATCCCCATTTCCTCCCGATCAGCTGGGACTCAGGAGGCAGAGAATAGATGAGGTAAAGTTGGTCAGAGGTGGTATTTACCAGTTCTCCAAACTACTCAAAATTTCCACTACTGGTTCTCCATAACTGGTCAAAACCTGCTGAATACCCCCACTGACTCTCCCCATATTCTCTTTCTCCATTGTGAGCTAGGCTTCCTGAGTCATTAAAACCCACAAGTAGTCCCAAAAACCTCTTTTATTGCAACAGCTGTGAATTACAATTGAGTCCCAATTAGTTGCAAAAGGTCCTTCAGGAGAAGTCCTTTGGGATAATCCAACCTTTAACTCCCTTGACATGCTGCCAAAGACCTACTTGGCAAAGCCACACAGAATCCAGAATCAAACAGAGATGCCGACTGGGAACAGAATTAACAATGTTGCTTTCCTGCAAAGGGCTCACATGCCTTTGCTTGTCTTTTAGCCTTATGGGAGGGGCCAATCATCTCCAGGCCTTACTCCCAAATTGTCCTTTTAGTTTTAACTGTTCTTGCCTTCTGGCAGCTTTGTGCACACACGCACTAGGAACAGGCTCCTCCTGTTGCTCTGCCTCTCTGATGTCTGACTCTGGAGGCTCCGGAGTCTACGCATAACTCCTAGATGGCCCTGGCCCCATCTCTGCCTCCGACGCAGAGCCCTCGTCTGAGCCTTCCCCAGACTCCAGGACTGGCCCATGTTCCTCTCCAGCCTCCTCACTGTCCAACTCTGCTGCCAGCTCCGCAGGCTGCCGGCGGACCACAACATTCTCACACACACACAAACCTAAGCACCCATCTATTGTATCTGAGCTGGAAATACTGTTATGAAGTTCTGTGAACTTTTTTACGGTTCAAGAAGACTAAAGAGCTCTTCCACCTTGTGAAATCTGCTTGCTGAGATATTGCAACGAAGCAAACAGACACATTTATGCAAGTATATTGACCTTACAAACTACAGCCGACTTCAGTGCGACAATTCTACCTCCAAGATATGGGAAACCTTTTCACATGTAGCCTCTTGTTTTTTCTGTGCCTGAGATCTCTCCCGTGTGTTAACTGCTAAAGCAGACATAGCCTTAAGCCAATCTATGATACTGTATAAGCCACAATTCCTCAAAGTTTCATTGAGGCTATGGAGGCGAGGGGAAAAAATGGGACATTTCAAGTTGATACTCGTATGGTTGTTTAAATATAACTGTCTGTTCTGTATCTTGCCTTAATTATGGCTTATAATTATTTGGGAATGACATGGCATGCAATAAGGCTACGCATTAGGTATGAGTGCAGCTGCATGGAAAGCACAAAATCTATTCCAAAATTGTCTGCAAAGAGAGGCTCAAAAACTCAAGCTGGTATCCATGATGCAAGTTTTTTTAAAAAACGGCACTTCAATCATACCTTTATGGCTGACAACTTGACTTTTTTGACCATACTGATATCTTCTGTAGGAAAAAATATTATGGCAAATTTTACTCCAATTAAAAATTTATTCCAAAATAAAAATTCCCTTCTCACCCCCATGGGTGATTTGTGTCCTCTCCTAGAGGCCTGGGAGTTTGAGGGGTCTGCACAGAATCTTAGTTGATCCTATTACTGCATTTTTCTTAAGAAAAAGTTCTGACATTGTTCCTGGGATCTGCTGGAGCCACTCTTCCATCACAGGAGACATAGTTCCGAGTGCATCCACCAGGGGTGAAATCCAGCAGGTTCTGACGGGTTCTGGAGAACCGGTAGTGGAAATTTTGAGCAGTTCAGAGAACTGGCAAATACCACTTCTGGCTGGCCCCAGAGCGGGGTGAGAATGGAGATTTTGCAATATCCTTTCCCCTGGAGTGGGGAGGGAATGGGAATTTTGTAGTATCCTTCCCCTGCCATGCCCATCAATCCACACCCATAGAACCGGTAGTAAAAAAAATTGGATTTCACCACTGGCTCCTACCACTACTGGGACCACTTTGGCCTTTACTTTTCACATCCCCTCTAATTATTTTATTTATTTAGTAAACTTATATGCTACCCATTTCACCTCTAAGTGACTCTAAGTGGTTTACAATCATAAAAAAACAAGCTAAAACCTTAAAACTATAAATAACAACACTAAAATTGTTTAAAATTAACAACCATCGGGACAGCATCTTGTTAATTTATCATAAATGCTTCTTTAACCAGCATTTATATGAAAAGTATTTCAGCATATTTCAGTACATTTCATAAGCCATGAATGTAAAAGCAAAAACAGGCAACGATCCAACAACAACAACAAAACTTGGTACACTGTGTGAAAAGAAGAAATATTTGTTTAGGCTACTTGTATCATATCCCAGCACTTTACCTTATTCTTAGTTTTAAAATGTATCCTGGGCTGGCCTGATGACCTTGTTCTGAGGTCTTCTGGGTCCTGACTGATGTGCGTATGGGAATCCTTGCACATCCATGCTCCAGACACGAAGGGAAGACTGAAGAGTCTGGAGACTGAGAACTTCTATTGTCCCCAGAAACAGAGAGAGATGCAGCTGCTGCCATACAGAGACACAATTGCAGTGAAGATACACACACAGGGCCTAGTTCACATGATACGGTTCCTTGAGTCAATAGGGTACATGCGCTAGTGAGTTGTGAGAACTCCCAAAAGACATTAACTGACTCTCTAATACCAAGGTATTAACTTTCATTCTGTTCAGCTTTTGGAGAATTATCCTGCCAATGGATAAACATGCAGACATCAGCATCCTAAGCCTTTCCAAGACGTTTTGTGCTTGAGAAGAATAAAAAGAGGGTTAAAATAAGGGGACCAATTGAGGCCCCTTATTGAGGCAGAGCAGCCTTAAATCTGCTTCTGCTAATTTTTACATCTCAACAGATGCTTAGAAATATTTAGGAGCACTTACTGGAATATACATTGCAACACAATATATTTCACTGTATTGTGGAAGGCTGTGATTTCTAGGCCAGCTCGGGCTTTTTATCCAGGTGGTCAGAGCTGAAGGGCAGCTTTCCAGCTGGCACCTTGGTCTTCTCTCTGTTGGTTGTGTTATCTTTGCATTAGACTTGGGAAAGCCTTCGAGAATGCCTTAAAAAAGGCTTATCCTCTGAAAAATATCCACCTTAGAAGACCTCAACTGATGTCCTCACTCCATCCCATCCTTTCTCTGTGATTGCCAGTTTTAAACAGTTTCTGTTTGCACCAGCTATCTGTCCAACTCTGACATAAACTATGGTAACTTGTCTCCTGCAGAACCCTAACTTTCCATACATGCCCAGAATTAACGAAATATTTTGTGTGATGCTCCATGAAACCCATAACATGGGGGTCATCCGCTGGGAGAACTAGGCTTTACAGCAGAGTAAATGTGTAGGAGAAATGGCAAGAAAATCTCCGGAATGCTCTCTAACTCAACAAGTGTGTTTCCACACTGCAAAACACCGCATAAGAAGACCTAGCTTGTTTTTCAATGTATTAAGGAATACTCTGATTGCGGGTAACAACAAAAGGAGAGGAAGGAAGCAGGGTTTTGATGTTGTCCCTGGAAGGATAGATCTGGATTCTTATGCCAGCGTAACTGGGAACAGCGCCGACCTGCCACTTCTAATCCCCCATTGTTACCATCTATTATTTATTATCTGTAATGCTATATAATTCCCCCAGCTATATTATTAAAATCTGCAGAAGCGTTCAGAGATACCTTTGAATAGGATGCGCTCAGTGGAAATTAATTGCATTCTTATTAGCTTGACAGGTCCCTTTTATTCACATGCAAATGAGCGGCAAAGAGCTCCAGAGATACTTCTGGAAAAGGGAGTTTGAGTCCTTCAGCAACAGCCTCCTTTGGGAAAGAGCGCCATCTAGTGACCACTGAGGTTGTTAAGGTGGGAGACTTATTTCGCTGCTCCTACTGAAAGGCATAAAGTGAAATGCGGTGGCTCAGTGGCTAAGGCGCTGAGCTTGTTGATCGAAAGGTCGGCAGTTCAGCGGTTCGAATCCCTAGTGCCGCGTAACAATGTGAGCTCCCATTAGTTAACCCAGCTTCTGCCAACCTAGCAGTTTGAAAGCATGTAAAAAATGCAAGTAGAAAAATAGGGTCCACCTTTGGTGGGAAGGTAACAGTGTTCCGTGTGCCTTTGGCATTTAGTCATGCCGGCCACATGACCACGGAGATGTCTTCGGACAACACTGGCTCTTCGGCTTTGTAATGGAGATGAGCACCGCCCCCTAGAGTCGGGAACGATTAGCACGAGGGGAACCTTTACCTTTTTTTTTTTAACTGAAGGGCATCTCTCACACGCTTGTAGTCTAAGGCCCAGTTCTCACAGGAGATGGCAGACTTTTAACTGCCTCACAAACTATAAAATTAGAAGCCAAGCGGGAGGGCTATTTTGGATTCCTCCCAAGACGCAGCTTTTTATGTGCAGGGATTTAGAGGGGATTGGTAGAGTTAAAAAAGAGAAGCAGGCTAATGCCCGCAAGAGATGTTTTTTCTCTAACAACACTGATTGCATCTAATTGGGATATTCTCTCACTTTCTTTCTTTCCTTTTTTAAAGCAAGGCTTGTGGAGTATTTACGAGCTTTTTAAAATAATAAGTAGATCTTTAGCTTACACTTTTCTTTAATCAATAAAAACTGACTTGTTTGGTTCCATTCACCAAGATGTATGTCCATCCAATTCAATGGGGCTGAATATTTTAATCCCATATTATAAAACTGTGTTTTCAAAAGATAACTTTTCTGTCAAAATGAAACATGGATGCCAGATCTGGGCTGCAAACATCTGGTTGAGGATTAGGTGGCAGAACAGAGAGAGAATTTCCTGTTGTTCAATTTAAATATCACCCAAATTTGCCCAACCGAATTCAGGGAGCTCTACTTCAAGCAGCAATTCATTGTGTTTATCCATCCTCATTTATCAGCTAATCTTAACCCAACAAAGGGTTAGGGATCTAAAATATTACAATTATAAACCATAGGTTATGATTCGGCATAGTGTATGAACTCATCCATAGTAAAAAAATAGCTTATCGATCCAGTCATAAAGATCCAGCTAAATTTCTGTTACAGAAGGCTGCCCCAGTGAATTTTCTTGATAGATGCTTTTTGAAAAGATGTGCCCATGGTTTTATACAATGTTGGAATTCATTGTTAGAATGTATTTCTATGCAACAACGACAGTAGTATTCAGCCAGTAGATGGCAGTATTTACAAGTTTGGATTATGGTAAATACTCTATACTCTTGTTCTGAGTAGTTTCCTTTTACAGTTAAAATAGTTGAGCAGTAAAGCACATGGTGACTGTACTCGTTGTTTGCTCTGTAAGTGGTGCTTTATATAAACAGAATTTTTAATGTACAGTCTACATGAGGTTGGCCTTGAAGGGCAGGGTTGGGTTCTACTTACCTTTACTACCAGTTTGCAACAGGAATGCGCGTGTGCGCTTCTGTGTATGCTCAGAAGCTTCTGCACATGCGCAGATCGTACCTTATGACATCCAGATGGGTGGGCAGAGCCTCCCGCCGCTTTTACTACTAGTTCAAAAGAACCAGACAGAACCGGGAGCAACCCACTACTGTTGAAGGGTATCTGGAAGCTTCAGCCATGTAAAATGCAACAGTGTAGATAGTTGTGTAATGTGCATTGATTGCCAATTTGCTTCTGGGTCCAAGTGCTGGCTATGATCTTTAAAATCTTATATGGCATGGGACTGGGTTATTTGAGGACTGCTTTTCTCCAGTTACATCTACCTGTCCTACCATGCCTGATAGGAGAGGGATATTATGACTCCTATCAATTGGGGAGTTTGTGGGCAGGACCTGGGAAGAAAGCCTTTTCTGTCCTAGGAAGAACTTCATTCCCTCTGAGGTGAAGCTGGTTCCAACCCTATAGGCCTTCCAGATGGTCCTTAAAAGATGATTTTGTCAATTATCCTGGGACTCTTATGATAAAATGAGGCCTGCTAGATGGTTATAGGATGCTTAAATGGGATGCACTTTCTTGCATGTCTTTCTGCCATTTTGTTTTTAATGTTCTAGATTTATTTTGGTTGTATTTCATTGGTTTTTTTTAATGCATTTGAATGTTTTATTATGTATGCCATGGAGTCAATTTGGTGTAGTGTTAAAGCATCAGGCTAGAAAGAGGGAGATGGTAACTTCTAACCCTGCCTTAGGCACAAAATCAGCTGGTGACCAGTGGCCAGTCACTGAATCTCAGCCATAGGAAGGATGCAAGGGGAAGCCACTTCCAAAAGGAACTTACCTAGAAAACTGGTCTAGTCCCTCACTGAATGAGATGTGTGGCTATATAAATTAGAAGATAGATAGATAGATAGATAGATAGATAGATAGATAGATAGATAGATAGATAGATAGATAGACAATGTTGCATTCCCATGAAAAATAGATATGTTATAACTTGACTTTTCTGCTATCCACACAACTTTATGAAAAATAATTCACTGACTCGAATGATCAGATAATGAAATTGGTTGAAGATATTGTACCACTCTTTTGGCTTATTTGTTCCATAGATGAATTAATTTAACCCATTTCATCTTTTCCTTCCACCCCTCCCATCTCTCCTTTCCTCTGAATGTCCTGAGAGAGAATAATACAAACAATATCAATTGCATTCTTGTACATCGACACACAATGATGACCAGGGCCACACATAGCTTTTAGTAGCCCCCAGAACTTCTAAATGTTAATACTAGATTGTAATGAATCATGAATTGTAATGAATCATATGGCAAACACAGAAAAACAGTGCATATATCACATATTACCACTTTTTTATATTAAATATAGATGAAATGAAACCAAACTTTTTTTTTTTTAACTTGGATCCCATCCACTGCTTCTTGGAGTATGGCCCTTATGCAACACTCCAAAGTCAAGGGTACTCCAAAGTCAAGGGTACAAAGGAGCCTTGGTGGAGCAGCGGACTAAAGCACTGTTAAATAGCACTTAGCTGCCAGCTGCCTGCAATTACTGCGAGTTCAAATCTCACCAGGCTCAAGGTTGACTCAGCCTCCATCCTTCCGAGGTAGGTAAAATGAGGACCCAGATTGTGGGGGCAATAAGTTGACTTTGTATAAAAAAGAACACCGCTGGTGGGGGGGGGGCAAAAGTCTTACTAAGCAGGTATATACAAAAGTATGAAGGCTATTGCTTAACACATTGTAAGCCGCCCTGAGTCTCTGGAGAAGGGCGGCATATAAATCAAACCAATAAATCAATAAATAAGGGTAGGACTTGACTTGGTTAAGGTTGCATTCTCTGGCATCTATAGTAGTGGTAATTGCCATTAAACCCAATAGATCCTATCTACAGATGCTTGCTTTGGACTGGATTGATAGCTATAGGGAAGGCAACACTTGTTTCTGACTGCTCTTTCACACTTTCCTACCAATTATTTTCCTGATTAGGCTTGATGGGAGCTGTAGTCCAAAGGATGGTGCCAAGTTGCCTATTTCAGTGGTGAAATGTAAAATTTGTTACTACCAGTTCTGTGGGCATGGCTTGGTGGTGGTGGCTAATGTGACTGGGTGGGCGTGGCCAACTTTTTTTTTTTTTTACTTTTAAAACCATTTTTTCTACCTCTTCGGCCGAAAAGGTTGTAGAAAAAATGCTTTTAAAAGCCTCTGATGATTCCAGGTGAGTTGCCTGATAGGCAGAGGCTTTTTTTTCTTTTAAAAACATTTTTTCTACAATCTCTTCAGCTGAAGAGATTGTAAAAAAAAATGCTTTTAAAGGCCTCTGATGATCCCAGCTGAGTTGCCCGATCATCAGAGGCTTTTTTTTTTAATTTTAAAAGCATTTTTTCGGCCAAAGAGGTTGTAGAAAAAATGCTTTTAAAAATAAAACAAAAAGCTTCTGATGATTGAGTGGCTCAGCTGGGCATGGGGGTGGGGGGGCAGGGATTTTTGCTACCGGTTCTCTGAACCACCCACCTCCATTGCTACCGGATCGGGGGATCCAGTCCCAACCGGGAACATTTCACTCCTGCCTTTGGGTCACTGTTGATTCCTGATGACTCTCTGGACAAGTCCTTGCAGTTTTCTTGGCAAGATTTCAGAAGTGGTTTCCTTTGCCTGCAATCTAGAGCTGAGAGAGAGTGATTGGCCCAAGGTGGCTTTGTGCCTAAGGTGTGACTAGAACTCACTGTCTCCTGGTCTCTCACTTGATGCCTTCTTAATGACTAGACCTGTGATGGCAAACCTATGGCATGCGGTGCCAGAAGTGGCACACCGAGTCATCTGTCTGGGCACACAAGCCATTGCCCGTTGCTCTTCCGAGTTCCAGCGCACTGGCCACTTGGTCTTCACATGCGTGGCAGCACCAGAAACCAGAAGAGCAGCCACCCAGTACACATGCGCGCACCGGGAAGATGATCTTCAGGTTTCTGGCACATGCATGTGCACCGGCAAGCTGGTCTTTATGCATGCATGTGTGCCAGAAACCGGAACATCATCTGCCTTGTTCTCAGTGGCGGACTGGGGGGGAACTTCAGGCCCCCCAACTTGAGCCCCGGGAACGCTGATGCCCTTTCCCTCCAAGGCCAGGAAGGGGCTCTGGCTTTCCAGCCAAGGGAGGCGGCATTCCCCGCCCAACTTTCTCTCCCTGTCTAGGGCTGCGGAATCAGGTCAGTGGGGATGTCCCATCACCCTGATGGGGACCAGGGGGGAGGGAAAGTGGGTGGGCAAGGTGGCCCAAAGACCCCCGAAAGGCCAGGCAGAGTAGGCACATGTACACCAGACAGCTGGTCTTCCCATGCGCACCAGAAACTGGAAGACCAGATGGCCAGTGTGCATGCATGTGCCGGAAACCGGAAGATCACCCGCACTCCCGCTTTGGCACTCGGTGCCGAAAAGGTTCGCCAATACTGCACTAGACCAAACTAGCTCCCCTACTTAATGAACTTGTAAGATTAATTGTGAAAAGGAGATTCAAATCAAGGGCTTCTTGGCCCCAGCAGGCAGAGAAAACATTTCATTTTACAGGTGAGTATATTTGTTGGTCATTTTTCCCTTCACTTGACTTTGAAAGTATAGAAAGGGCATTGCCAATTCTTTTAAACTACTCAAGTGAAACATGAATCTTCTAGACCAACAGCCTTTCTCACTTTCTACTGGAATTATATCATCAGAGTAATGCCAAAAAGTCATAAAGCTTCAGCAGTAAAATATCACGATTCAGTCATCCAAGGGGGAAAATGCAGGATACTTCCTGGAAATCAAGAGACTTCTGTTAACAGAAATTAAGCAGGTCTTTGATAAACATTTCCTGTACTGAGAGGAGAGAATCAAGGGGAGAGAGGACAATGACTCACCAGCCCCAGTACAAAATTTGCCTGGTGTGTGTGAAGTGCAGAATACAAATGCCAGCAGTGATACTTTTTCAAGGATGAGTTAGATAAACTCTGGAGAGCTGGAAGTGATGCTCTTTATGGTGTGATTCTAGGGGAAACCAAGTGGAAAGCAGTTTATGGGCACAATCTATGAATGGTTTTTCTAAGACGCTTCCCTTATAGGCTAGAAGGCATTGCACTAGCTTTAGGTCAGGGGTGTCCAACCTGGGCAACTTGGAAGACCTGTGGACTTAAACTCTCAGAATTGTTTGGTTGGGGAATTCTGGGAGTTGAAGTCTATAGGCCTAAAATTTGCCCAGGTTGGACACACCTGCTCTGGAGCAATATAAAAAGTAATCTGGGACGTGTTAAATGGTTGTTTAGGATGTTCAAATAGGCATGCCCAAGTTCTATGCATGGGGATTCTATTATTTCTACTCATCCTAGGAAGGATGAGAATTTCCTAGTATCCCTCCACCTCTCAGATGCTAACTTCTTTCAAGCTACATATGGAACATCGATAAAACTTCAGATATTACTGAACTGGAGATAAGCCCAAACTACTGTGGATAGGAGATGCTATGGTCCTCCTATGGTTCAGCAATATCTGGAAAGATCCCACACTATCTGTCTGTCCATCCATCCATCCATCCATCCATCCATCTCTGTCTGTCATTCTATCTATCTACTTATCTTAACCAGGAAGTAACCCGTTTTTGACCTTCTGTGCATGCTCAGAAGACTTTGTGCATGCGCAGAAGACTTTGTGCATGCACATAGGGTCAAAAATCAGACCTAACAATGGCATGTGCACTTCTGAACCAGTAGGGAAGGTAAGTAGATTTCACCCCTGCTATTGTCTATCTATCATCTATCCAAATTTGTATAGCTGGCTGCTCAACTCCAGTGGAGTTCTAGTGGCATACAACCCCCTCCCCTAAAATCCCAAAAACCCCAAACAGACAGCCCAGTAACAACAAAAGCCACACAAATCAAACAAAACAAAACAGGGTCCCTTCCCCCCAAAAATGCAACATTAATTTAACTCCAGGCCTGGGACCAAAGCCAGGTTTTAAGTGATTTCCTGACCCCTAGGAGAGAGGTTGCTATCCTTATTTCTGGGGGAATGCTGCTCCAGGTGTGTGTGTCTGTGTGCTCGAATGCATGTGTTTATGTGTACGTGTGTGTTTGTGAGACAAAGGCATGCTTCTTCAATCTTGCAAAATGACAATACTTAATAAAGGGGGCCTGGAGGATGTGCTCTCTGATGGAATGTACTGGGCTGGTCAGAAAGGATCGGAGAAGGGATTGGAGATTATTTCATATATAAGAAGCCAATTAACAAACATTAATGCTTTGTTTTTAAATACATAGCCTACACAGTATGTATTTGTATTCTGCCTTTTCCCCAGGAACTCTAGGGAGCCATACATTATAGCCCCAGAATAATTATTTTTGTGGTGAGTTGGACTGAGAGTGACTTACTGCCTGAAGTCACCGGTGAATTTCCACAGCTGAAGGGAGATTTGAAAGTATACCTTGGTACTCATCAGGAGGCATGATGAGTACCAAAAACAATGAGTACCAAACAGATTTTTCCCATAAGGACTAATGTAGTGAACCACAAGGCAGCTGACACCTAGAAGTTCTAGCTTGTGTGTTGAATACCAAACAAACTATGAGTACCGGTATAAAATTTTTACATCTAAATGTGTTACCAAATTCGATGAGCTTCAAAGCAGTTGAGTACCAAGGTACCACTGTACATCTCTCAGTCCTAGTTCAAGTATTGTACCACATCAACTGTCTATTATTATTATTATTATTATTATTATTATTATTATTATTATTATTATTATTATTATTATTATTATAGTGGGTTGCATGGTCAGCCAGATATTTAGACTGGATTTGACACCTATCAAATCCTTCCTGAGGATCTGGGATAGATAAATATTGTTGTCGAATATTAACAATATTATTGCAGGATGTTACCGTGTTTCCCCGAAAATACAACCTACCCCGAAAGAAAGTCCTAGCTTGATTTTTACACATGAGAACAATATAAGCCCTACCCCCAAAAATAAGCCCTAATTAAGACCCCTCCAGGGTGCAAGGGTAAAAATTAAGCTAGGGTGGGGATGGCGGGGTAGAGCTGCCTACTATTTACCTTGCAGCCGGGTCTTGCATTCCCCGATACCTGCCTTGCTGGCCCATTTCTTCTGCAACCGGCAAGGCTTTTTTGAAGGCCTCTGTAGCCAATAACAGAGCTCCTTGCTGACCACAGAAGAAGTTCCTGAAGGCCTCTGACAGTGAAAAGGAGGACAGGGGTGACGCGAGCAGGTGAGTTGACATGGATGACATCCCCCCCACCCCGAAAATAAGACTAGCTGCCTTTTTTGATGGAAAATATATATATAAGACAGGGTCTTATTTTCAGGGAAACACTGTATTATTTATATTATATTTACAAAAATATGAAATCACAGCTGCCAGGTGTTTAGCCGGTGTTGGCCTTCCTATCCATCATGTTTTTCTCAAGAATCTAGGATGATCTTATTCATCTACGTAGTGTATGTGTGATTCCAAGCAATGTGACATTTTGTAATTGACAGATGGAAATTTTATCAATGTGCAGATTTTTTAAAGTGCTGTCCAAGATTTTGGGATATAGCACCCGGTGTGCCAATAAACACTTGGACCATTATGATCAATTTGCGCCATAATCTTTCCATTTTGATTTTCAGGTCTTAATACTTTGTGATCTTCTCCAATTCTTTGATTTCTATTCTACTATTTCCTGGTATTGCCACATTAATTATCCACACACTTTTGCCTTTCCAATCACAGTTAAATTTGGCAGGTTATGGGCCAAGATTTTACCAGTTATATTCTAAAATCCAATATTTTAACCTGCTCATTTTCAAGTACTTTTTCAACTCTGTATTCTCACCAATTCTTCATTACTGGCACGTGGTAATATTTATAGATGTTCCAGTGAATCATTTTGGTGAATGTGTTATGTCATTGCTTATAATCCATTTGCGCAATCTTCTTGCCTGAGCTCAGTACGTGATCTACTGCTTCTTCTGCCTCTTTGCACAATCTGCACTTCGAAACATTTTATGATTTTTAAAAAAATTGCGGCCTTGCTTGCCTTAGTTTGAATGTCTTGTTCTTGAGCAACCACAACCAAGCCTTCAGTTTCTTTTTTTTTTTTAATGTTCCAGTTGTAAGCCACTGCCAGGTTTCATCTTTTTCCACTTTCCCCTTGATCTTTTGTGGAAATTGACCACGTAATGTTTTTTTCTTGCTAGCATTCTGTTCATGTTTTTATTACAGTATTTCAATATTCATGTTTTGTTTTCTGCATATTCAGTAAGCTCCAATTTTTAACTTGCGCCAATGCTTGTTCTTGGCCATCTTTTATGTAATCAGTATGTTTTTCTTCTTTGACAGTTTGTCTGACTTGAAGTAAACTTTTGGCTTCATTTTTGTGGGACAGGTATAAACTTTCAGTATTACTATGGGGATTTAATGCATAATAACTAGTCACCAGTTTTCTTGGCTTTTTTTTTTGTCCAAACTGTCCAGTTCAGCTTTTAGTCAGTTCATAATTCCAGCAATGTATAATATCACAGGTATGGCCCAGATATTGATGGCTCTGACAGTGTTTCCTCCACTTGATTTTGTCTTTAGCAATTTTCTCTAACACCGTTGGATAACACCAAGCATGGATAATTTAATAATGTGATAAGTAAAGAATGCATCCTTGGGTGCATTCTTTACTTATCACATTTTTAACTTATCCATGCTTCGTGTTATCCAATAGTAATATGCCCAGATACTTGTAGGCTTCACCCTGATGGCTCCTCATAGTTTAGCCATTCAGCATCTTGATTCTATGGCTCTTTGTGATTTTACCCCGAATTATTGCTACTTGTCCACATTTTTCTAGGTCAAATTCCATTCTTATATCTGTGCTAAAAATTCTTATAGTACTTGTCAATGACTGGATTTTGATTTCTGGTTTTCCCTAAAGTTTCAGATTATTCATACAAAGCAATTGAAGTATTTGGAGTGGGGGGATAGGCAATCTCTTATTCTCCAGACATTTGAACTGTAAACTCTTATTTGCCATGGTTACTATGGCCAATAGAAAAATATGTACGGTCAAAAATACTGGCCAGGCCTCCTTTTATAAGATCTCATAGCACTTATTCCCTATGCTCCAGAAGTAAGCAGCTTCAGACTAGGTCTGAGAATTCCACTGGATCTGTCATCCAGTGGAATTAGAACCACATCAAGTCATACGTTTTCCTTCATTGGATATCTTCAAGAGAAACTGGACGGTCATCTGTCAGAGATAGTAGAGGATTCTGAACCAAGTGATTTCAGAGGTCACTTCCAACTCTATGATCCTATGACAGTTTTGAAAAAAATAGTTTATCAGCAGTTCAGAAGGATTTCTGCTGCGTTTTATGCATTGATATGTTTGTCTTGAAGGACATGTTGACATAGCTGCTCTTATGAAGCAGAACATTGTTTGTCAGAGTCATCATTCATGTGTCTGTTCAGTATACTTATTATTTGGAGGAAAGGGAGTCACAAACAAGGAAAAGCACATATAGGAAGGTGGAGCAAAAGGACTTCCTTCCTCAGGGGGAAGGCTTCAGCAGAACAGCTGGGAGATGGCCTCTGAATGCCTCTTGCTCATGGACAGCTGAATCAGTCACTTTTCTAGGTCCCAGGTAAAGGAAATAGCAGTAGCACTTAGACTTATATACCGCTTCACCGTGTTTTACAGCCCTCTCTAAGTGATTCACAGAGTCAGCATATTGGCCCCAACAATCTGGATCTCCTTCTACCAACCACGGAAGGATGGAAGGTTAAGTCAACCTTGAGCCAGTCAGAATCGAACTCCTGGAGTGAGCGGTGAGTTAGCCTTGCAATACTGCATTCTAACCACCGCACCACCAGAAATGGGACAAGAGCCAGTTTGGTCTAGTGGTTAAGGCATCAGGCTAGAAAACAGGAGACGGTGAATTCTAGTCCCACCATTGGCATGGAAGCTGGCTGGGTTACTTTGGCCAGTCACTCTCTCTCAGCCCAATCTCACCTCACATAACTATTGTTTTGGAGGGAAAGGAGGTGGTGGTGGTGATGGAGAAGGAGGAGGAGGAGGAAATTTTAATGTATTTTTTCCCCTTGAGTTATTTATAAAAATAATAAAGTTGGGATAAATTATTAAATTAAAATTAAATTAAAACCCTACTGTTCCGCCAGGCCGGGCTATCCTTGTAATTGATTTTAAATTCGGTGTTTTAATTTTGGGTTTTAATTCTGGGCAAAAATTGTTTAATACTTTTAATTGGGTTTTAAATTGATATATATATACATACATACATATATAGTGTTTTAATTGGCTGTACACTGCCCCGAATCCTTTGGGAGAAGAGCGGTATAGAAATTAAATTATAAATAAATAAAATAAAAAATAAAAACACCTAAAAAAATAATAAAATAAAAATTTGAATCTTGCTTGGAATTAACCTGAAACTTCCAATTTTCACATGTTCTGTTTCCTTCTGCCTCCCCTCTCCCCAACAACAATACAAAAAACCTTATATATCTGTAATGGTCAATATCTGCAGTTCAGAACCTACCTCAAGTAGCCTGTGCAGTCTGAATCACATCCCATGTCCTGTTCTGATTAACACTCTATTTCTGAGTTATTCAGTGTAAAAGTTAATGCCTTGTAAATAGCTCTGATTATTATGCATTGTTTATGCAGTACCACCAAATCCACAAGACACTTTATAGTTTTATAATCCCTTCACCCCAAAATAAAAACGAAAGTCACTCAACGGTAAAACCGATGCAGCTGCCTCTGGCAGAAAAATCTGGGATGCCACTAAAAGGTGAGGAAAAAAAAAACCCAATCATTTATTTGTTCTTTTACTTTACAGTATGGACTCTGCAGCCAGGAATTGCTACATCAATCATCTAAAGTGTTACCTGATTCATGTGCAAAGACAGAAGGATAAGGCAGATCATCTCAGTATTTCTCAAATCTCAGAAAACAGTGAATAAAGTAGAAAATCATTATTTTTCTTAAATAACCATGCATTATAGTTTCATTTTTTAAAAAAAAAAAGAAATTTACATTTCAGGCATCTCAAAGAGTTACCCCTGCAGATCGTTTATTAATATACACATACATAGTTAATGGATTATGTAATCCAACAACCATTGAAAAACAGTTGGTTGAACGTCTTCCATTTGGCGGTCTTGCTGTTTAGAATTGAGCTGAGATTTTTCTCAATGCCTATTATACAATGAATGCACAGGCCAGGTTGCGACTGACTGACTTAAATGCTCTTAATCTGCATCATTTTTGTAGGTCCAGGAATTAGCTTTTTATCCTAGTAGAGCTGCGACATATTCTCTGGCACTCTTAAAGCTGCGCTCTCTCTCCCTTGCAGCTCTCAGCTGAGGATGTTTAAGGGCAGCTAATGTTTGGAAGGGGGAGGCGGGGGAATTCTGCATGCAAGCAACAGCCACAAAGATGGCCTTGTGGCTTTCTGTGCATAGCAAGGCATGTTGCAAAAAGAGAGGGGGGGGGAGTTGGAGGAGAAGGAAGACCCACCTCTCCCCCTCCTTTGCTTCAGCCTAATTAGCCAAGAAAAGGAGGCAAAGCAAGGATTCTGTAGGGACCAGCTGTCTAGCTCCATGGTGGATGGAGGAAAGAAAATTATTATCTCTTTACCCAACTAATCAATCAGAATAGAGCTGATAGGGACCTTGGAGGTCTTCTAATCCAATCGCCCTGCTCAAGCAAGAGATCCTGTACCATTTCAGACACGTGGCAGTCCAGTTGTCTTTTCTTTAAAACCTCCAGCAATGAAGCACCTACAACTTCTGAAGCCAAGCTCCTAGCTTTTGGAAGGTGGATAAAATAAGGACACCCAGGATAGGGACACACAGCTTAATTTCTTTATTTAGTTCTTCAGTTCTCAGCCTAACCTCACTACACTGGGGTGTTACAATGTCCTTGGAGAAAACAGGATATATAAATACACATTTTAACAAAGAAACATCTCCAAACCAATAACAAAGGTTTAATACAGAAGTAAGAGGGGATGAGGTGGCTCAGTGGCTAAGATGCTGAGCTTGTCGATCGAAAGGTTGGCAGTTCAGTGGTTCGAATCCCTAGTGCCATGTAACAGTGTGAGCTCCCGTTAGTTAACCCAGTTTCTGCCAACCTAGCAGTTCGAAAGCATGTAAAAAATGCAAGTAGAAAAATAGGGACCACCTTTGGTGGGAAGGTAACAGCGTTCCGTGCGCCTTTGGCATTTAGTCATGCCGGCCACATGACCATGGAGATGTCTTCGGACAGTGCTGGCTCTTCGGCTTTGAAACGGAGATGAACACCATCCCCGAGAGTTGAGAACGGCTAGCACATATGTGCGAGGGGAAACTTTACTTCACCTTTAAGAGGAATAGAGAGGAGGAAGTACTGGAGAAATAGTAGAAGATATAGCATGTTGAAGTATGAAGCTTGGGTTTGACTATGGCCAGCAATTAACAGCTATTACAAATATTAATACAAGTAAGAAAGAGGTATTCTGTGATTATTCAGGAGGCATTTTCTAGAGCTTACTTCAGATATTAAAGTTATATTCTTGGACCGAGATCTGGTAAGACTATTTTGGATATAATGACTAGATTAGTTCAAGCAGAGTACATATGCGTGCCCATAAATGTGGCATATGTGTCCAATTTCAGAGATCCTAAATATAGGAGTACATTGCTAAAAAAAATGGTTCTTACTTTTTCCTCAGAAAACCACCCACGATTCTCATATTCCTTTGCTATCCCACCTGTTCGGCTTCAGCTTAACTGCAAACAAACATTTCTTTCTTCTTTGGAGTTTTGTGCTCTTTAGCCACCATCTATCTATTTGGATTCTGTGGGAGGTGAGGAAGTGTGGCAGCGTGAAATACACACAGGAAATCAATTCATGAAAATGATATCAGAAAGCATGGCTAATATCAAACAATGTAAGGTAAAGGTAAAGGTTTCCCTTGCGCATATATGTTAGTAGTTCCTGACTCTAGGGGGCGGTGCTTATCTCTGTTTCAAAGCCGAAGAGCCAGCACTGTCTGAAGACATCTCTGTGGTCATGTGACCGGCATGACTAAACACCAAAGGTGCATAGAATGCTGTTACCTTCCCACCAAAGGTGGTCCCTATTTTTCTACTTGCATTTTTTATGTGCTTTCGAACTGCTAGGTTGGCAGAAGCTGGGACAAGTAATGGGAGCTCACCCCGTTACACGGCACTAGTGATTCGAACCACTGAACTGCCGGCCTCTTGATCGACAAGCTCAGCATCTTAGCCACTGAACCACCACATTCCTTAATGTCAAACAAGCTCACCTCAAAAATTATCTTAAAAATTGCTGAGTTCTATTTTAGAAAAGGAGTGTCATTATTTATTTTATTTTATTTTTTTAATTTGATTTATATGCCGCCCTTCTCCGGAGACTCAGGGCGGCTTACAATGCGTTAAGCAATAGCCTTCATACTTTTGTATATTTATACAAAGTCAGCTTATTGCCCCCACAAACTGGGTCCTCAATTTACCCACCTTAGAAAGGATGGAAGGCTGAGTCGACCTTGAGCCTGGCTAGGATTGAACTCAGAGAAATTACAGGCAGCTGGTGTTAATTGCTGCCTTTAGTAGGAGGCATTAGCCCCCTACGCTACCCATCCATACAAGACTGCATTATCTTTTTGTCTCACACATTATTTCCCGTCATCAGTGACAGGGAGATCCTCAGCTTTGCTCTCTGTTGTGTACCTAGAAAAAACTAACTCCACGGTGTACAGGTAGTCCTCAATTTACAACAGTTCACTTAGTGACCATTCGAAGTTACCACGGCACTGAAAAAAGTGACTTTTGACCATTTTTCACACAACCGTTGCAGCATCCCCATGGTCACATGATCAAAATTCAGATGCTTGGCAACTGACTCATATTTATGACTGTTGCAGTGTCCCGGAGTTACATGATCCCCTTTTGCAACTTTCTGACAAGCAAACGTCAGTGGGGAAGCCAGATTCACTTAACAACCGTCTTACTAACTTAACAACTATAGTGATTCACTGAACAATTGTGGCACGAAAGGTCGTAAAATGGGGCAAAACTCGCTTAACAGATGTCTCAGCAACAGAAATGTTGGGCTCAATTCTGGTCATAATTCAAGGAATACCTGTAGCTCTGAAATATTGCTAAAACATTGTGTGTGTGTGTTGTTCTTTGTAATAGAAATCTCATATACCACAAAGTTATAGGTCTTTCTACAATATTTATCTACAAGTAGGTCCTAATTGGCCAAACCTTTCCCAATGTTAATTAAGCATTCTACCCATTATCCTGCATCTGGTTGATTGGAACAGGAGGCTTTTTTATAAAAAGCTCTTGGATTGTTCCTTTGTCATTTTCTATTTCGTGGGCAGAATAGGGTGGAGAAGGCTCCTGTCCATTCTTACCATCCAACAAAGTACAGGTAATTCAGCACTTTCCCATAGTGAAAAAAAAAATGAAAGGAATTTAGTCCTTGACACCATCAGGTATGGAAACAGCATTGGAAGCTCTCAATTAGATTTGCACGATTAAGGAAGGAAATAGGTTATAAACAAACTTTAAACTCATTCTGAATATGAATGGTTATCTAATGAAGAAGTATGTGGGTACAGCTTAGGGACACCCCAAATTTTGCAGAATAGACATTTCTTACCATGTTTCTCTGAAAATAAGACCAGGTCTTATACTAATTTTTGCTCCAAAAGATGCATTAGGCCTTATTTTCTGTTTAGGTCTTATTTTGGGGAAAATACGGTAATAAATGCATCCATCTGGTTGACAATCTTAACTGGGGTTTATTTTGGGGGGGATAGGACTAATATTGCGAGCATCCTGAAAAATCATACTAGGACTTATTTTCCGGTTGGTCTTATTTTCAGGGAAACAGGGTAGAAAGAGAGAGAAGCCCCCTTCCAAAACCCAGGGAGAGCTCAACATATTTAGATTCCAAGAACACTGATAGTGTGTAGACAGAAAACTAGAAAGCCAAGAATAAAGAAATAATTCAATAGAATATTACTGCTTTATGTCCAAATGATTTATTTTTTGTAGCCAGAAGAACAAGACAGTGGGTCTGAAAATAAAAAAAAATACTTTGACTTGAAGAATCATAAAAGACCCCAATGAATCATCCAAACTGAGAAAATATGGGAGACCACAAACAAGCAAATAACAACAAAAGTTTGGAGCAATTTGATAGGATCTTGTGATATTTTTTCCCAAAAAAAAGTGAGTGAATTCAGTATTTCCAGATGTTAATAATGAGGCAGCCAAGGTTAGCACCTTTTAAAGAGATGCAAAATCCTTGTGAGAGCTCTGCTTCTTCAGGTTGGTAATGAGTATAATAAATTTAATCAAAATATTAATATTTAATATTGTGTTTGAATAGACTGGATTATATCGTATTAAGGTTGGTCACACCATCACCCAGGTTTTAAGACTGTGGACATTTTTGTCCACTTATTAGACAAAAGGATATGGCATAGGCAGATGTTGATGTTTAATAATATTAAAGTTATTGGTAAACTGTTCCAAATTATTATTATGGTTGGTCACACAGTCAGTCAGATGTTTACACTGGATTTGATATTTTTTATCCTCCTATCAAGTTCTTCCCAAGGACCTGGGATTGGCTATTAATACCGCTGTTTGATTACAGTTGAGCTGCTTCTATCAAAGGAGTAAGACTTCCAGATGAGTTCCACAAATAACTTTGATACAATTGCATATGTGTGCATGACTGCGCACATTCACACCTTCGAGTCATTCTTGACTCCAGGTGACTTCCAGGATATTTTCTTGCAAGTTTTTTCAGAAATGGCTTGTCATTGCTTCAGTGGTGGGTTTCAAAAAATTTTACTACCGGTTCCATAGGTGTGGCTTGGTGGGTGTGGCATGGCTTGGTGGGCATGGCAGGGGAAGGATACTATAAAACCTCCATTCCCACCCCACTCCAGGGGAAGGTTACTGCAAAATCCCAATTTCCTCCCGATCAGCTGGGACTCAGGAGGCAGAGAATAGATGGGGGTGGGGTCAGTCAGAATTTTTACTACTGGTTCTCTGAACTACTGAAAATTTCCGCTACCAGTTCTCCAGAACTGGTCAGAACCTGCTGAAACCCACCTCTGCATTGCTTCCTTCCTAATGCTGAGAGAAAGTGCCTGGGCCAAAGTCACCTGTCCAAGAGGGGACTAAAACTCACGGCTTCTCAGCTTCTCGCTGATGCCTTAACCATTACGCCAAACTGGCTTTCGTTGGTCTATAAGGCATCATTCTATAATAAACAATATTCTAAATGAGTGTGATAAATATAGAAAAAAGAATTAGTCCAGATGTAACACATCCTTTATTTTTGTGAAGGAGAATATGCAAAGACATTTGATCAGTGGAGAGATAATAATCAGTGTGGACTGCAAGACATAATTATTCATGAACAAGGAGAACAAGATGCTCCATTCAGAATGGCCAAAATAAACTCATTGGTTTCAATATCTACAAATAAGCAATATAGCCCAAAGGAATGACAAATTTAAACTTAATATGACTGATTTAAGAAAAACGATCACATAAAATACTTGTCACTTATTGGGCCTTATCTATAAAGTCCTGTTGAATTATGATTCAGAAAGTGAACAAGTGAAAAATTCTATGGTTAAATAAATGCAGCATTTTAAATATGAAAATCGGTGTGTAACAATGGAAATATTGATGGAAGAAAAATACAGATTTGCAGAGGATTCTTTTACCAACAGTATATTGCTTCAGTATTTATTGTCAAAGTAGGTACCATAATTCATTCTTTAAAAAATGTTGGAAACTAAATAATAAGATTTTTTTTTCATTTTTCATACCTGGTGGTAATGTTGTAAAACCTAACAACTCTGGGAAATGATTTATAATAGAATCAAACAAGTACATTCTAAAGAAGGAGTTTTCTGTACAGCCTGCTATTTTTAAAATTAAATATTACTAAATCTTATATTCGCACAAGTAATACTTAACTGATTTTTTATATAATAAGGGTTCTCTCTGCTTCTCATTGGAAAACAATTTCTTCCATGGATGAATAGCAAGTTAAGCTGTGAGCCTATACAATTTGATGTCAAACTAACTTCATATTAAAAAAATTCTGATACAAAACTTAAGTCAATGTGGAAACCTTTTTAAATTGTAACTATTATTATAATTTTAGAAACAGGGTTGTACAATATCCAAAATTTGAGACAGCTTAACGTAAGATTATAATATTCCATTTTAAATTATTTGTTCAGTTTGACAGTTTTATTAAATTAGACATTAATATTGTAATTGCTTTACCTCTTCTTTCAATTTGAATTGCACTGATTATTGCTGTTAATTACTGAATAATAGTAGAATTTTAGTACTGACTTATTTTGAAACTGATATAAAATAAATTGATATAAAAAGTTTCAAATACAGATTTCTACCAATGCCATTCTGAAATCTTTTAATCTAATTTTGCAATGCTTTTAAATCTCTTTGATTTCCTTTTTTCCCCTCTTTATTTCTTTCTTGTGTTTTTCATTAATAATACTTTTACAGTTAATAAATTAATACATTTGTTTGGGGCGAAAAAGAAAATGGTTTCAGGAGGTAACTAAACTTAGCAAAAAATATCCAGCAAGAAGCTTCTTATTATCTCCTATTATACCTATTTTCTTCTGAATATTTCAGGGTGCAATTCTGTTTAACAAACTAATCTCATCTCTGGGCTTAATTCAGAAGAATTAGGCTGACTTTATTGTCTCTACTTTCAACATATGTTAATGGGATAAAATCTAGATTTTTTTAGATGTTTAAATAATTATCCCTGATGTTCTGCTCTGTGCCAAGCAGGGATATAACTTGACACCTTTGGGATATGTTGGACTGCAATTCTCCAAAATCCAGTTTACAGAAGAGCAGAATAATTTATTAGTTCAGGATAATCTGTCACAATTCCTATCAGTCACCAGTCAATGCAGTCTGCCTGGCCACTGCAGGAAATGTTAGAAAACTTGTGTTTTTTCACTAAGTGTGTAAAGTATAAAACTACATCAATTATATTTGCACATTTATACTTACAATAACTTTTAGAATCAAGCCCATAATAACTGATTTCAAACTTCAACCAAAAAAAACAAACAAATCAACAAAACACAAAACAATGGATGAAACATCCTGAATGCTAAACAAGACGTAGGGAGACAATCTCACTCATTTATTTATTGGTTCAATTTATATGCCACCCTTCTCCGGAGACTCAGGGCGGTTTACAATGCGTTAAGCAATAACCTTCATATTTTTGTATATACCTGCTTAGTAGGGCTTTCAGGCCCCCCAAGTGGTGTTCTCTTCTCTTTTTTTTACACACAGTCAGCTTATTGCCCTCACAACCATAGATCTCTAACTCTAACCTTAGATCTTTTCCAAATTGCTTTCAGAGTTTGTGATATACTGTCCAGGTAGGGCAGATGATACCACCATCATGATTTCATTGGTTGACTGTTCAAAGCCACTAAATAATAGTCATACAATTATGGAAGCATATAATTGCAGTAAAATAAATCTATACAGAATTCGGCCTCTGTTTCACCATCTGCAACATGGGAACATTTCAGAATCCAGCAGGTTCTGTCATGTTCTGGAAAACCGGTAGCGGACATTTTGAGCAGTTCAGAGAACTCGTAGTGGAAATTTTGAGTAGTTTGGAGAACTGACAAATACCACCTCTGGCTGGCCCCAGAGTGGGGAGGGAATGGAGATTTTTCAATATCCTTTCCCCAGGAGTGGGGAGGGAATGGGGATTTTGCAGTATCCTTCCCCTGCCACGCCCACCAAGCTACCCATACCCATCAAGCCACCTCACGCCCACCAAGCCACAGAACCAGTAGTAAAAAATTTGGATTTCACCACTGGAACATTTCCATATTAGTGCCAGCCAGACCTATTCTAAGGATTACACATTTGAAAAATCACAATTTTATCTTGCTTTGTGTTGCTGTAATTATACATGGAATCAATTGTTTAAGTTGACCGTGCACACACACATTTCTGTAAAAAAGTCAGAGGCACAATAGCTGGTGCTTGTAATATTGATAGCTTGGCTGCTGAATTTCCACACACACCCAGCTAATAAACTACCAGTACTGTTCCCATTATCCTCTACCTGGAATTCTCTGTTAGTACCTCTTGCCTGAATGTCCCAAAGGTGCTTTTTCAAAAGTCCAGTTGCCTTTTGAAAAAGCACCTTTGAGACAGCCATGACTTGGATGACTGAGAATCTTCATAGACCTCTTGCCTGAATGATGTCAACAATTCAAGTACATCTGAATTGAGATCATTCTGATGTCAGAAGCAACTTAACCAATCCCTAACTCATTCTTTCTCCTCATTTACACGCTGTGATTCAATTAGCTCTGGTGCATCCAAACTGAAAAGACAAACTGGTACGCGGGTCAACGCCAAGTTTCTGTCATGAAAACCCACTGGTGTTATCCATCTGATCCATAACTGAGGAATTATTTGGACATGGTTTTCTGTCACAATGGCAAGTGATGGAAAACCAAAGGGCCTTTCTTCCACAAAGCAAGACAGAGTGACTCACATGCAGTTCCTCTCAGTAATTAATTATAATTGACCTTCAGCCTCATACAAAGCCCCCTCCCTTCCTTATTCTACTTGACATGGCTAAAAATCTGTGAGAAAATGCTTCATTCACAAGCTGAAATCAAAGGTCATGGCAAAAATAAGCTAACTGTTGCTCATACGAGAACTTAGATCTGCAAGGGGCTACAGTCCATGCTTATCATACCTTCTTCAAGCCATTCTCAGGCACACACTTCCATCAAGACTAAGCCACTATTCTCACAGCCAGGTTTGAACAGACGTGCCTATAGACATGCTGCTGATTTTAATTAACCCGGAAGGGACTGTTGCCAGGCAATGAAAGCAAGAAGTCAGAATGTTTACCTTCCATCCCTAGTTCAAGGGGGAAATGTTGTTTCAGAGTATATATCTGTGCTTTAAAAAATGTCCATTGATTCCAATGCCATTTCTTATCATAAGAGAATTTTCTCAGAGGGTGAAGAACGACAGCAGTTTTATGTTTCATAGCAGTTTTATGAAGCTATGTTTTGGGGAAGCTGGGAAGACTTAAACCTTGCACGGCGAAGGCTGCACCGTGGCAATGTGTGAAGTGAGACATAATAATGAGACAATCAGGAACTCTGAATTGTCTTTCCAGACACTAAGAGGAATCACAAAGCAAAGTAACTGAGAACTAAAGCCCATTTAGGTGAGGGTTATTATGCTTTTCAGGCATTTCGACTGATTCAAACAAGCCACAATGTGGAACAACGGTGAGTGAATGCAAATTGGAGGGCTATACCTCAACTTCTAGTTGCTTTTATTTTCCTGAGTAAGATTTTTTTGGGTGGGTGGGGGAGAGACGCTTGTATCTTGGTCAAATCTGCAGCATCAGATTAGGGAAGGAGGCTTAGTCTACTGTCAAAGGACTCTCAAGTGACGTGATGGTTCTGGTAGGAGATTTGGGGGGGCAGGTCATTAAAAGTGCTGTAATAATAATAGACAGATTGTCAGACTCTGATTGGAGAGATCTGGGTTTGAATCCCGCCTCAGACTCTGAAACTTCCTAACCGATTTTGGCCTGGTTACTATATCGCAGCCTAACCTACATCACAACAACATGAGACAACATATTGAAGAGGCAAGCCACAGGAGACAGCTACTCTGTTGTGCATTTCCCATGAAGTTCTATGAAGTGGGAGTATGCTGGATTGTTGAACCTTTCTGTGGCTGGCCTTGATTCAATAAAATTTCCACTGGCAATGATATGGGACTGTTCTACCTCCTGGTCTATTAAAAGCATTAATAATATTCAAAAGTGAATGAATATGTACCCTTTGCTAATACTTTTAATGGACAGCCAGGACCTAAATTAAGACAGCCCACAGAAACTGAATTCTATGTCACCCTTCTTTATGTGGAATACTATACATACATGTACATACCCCCACACACACCCACATGCACACACATGCACACACACACACATACAGGCATAGACTTTGATTTACAATTCATTTAGTGATTGCTTGAAGTTAGAAGGGCACTGAAAAAAAGTGACTTACAACCGCTCCACCTTTGTGACATCATAGCTTCCCAACAGTTAATGATCAAAATTTAGGCACTTGGCAAGCAGCAAGTCAATTCACAAATGCAGTGATTTGCTTAACAACCGTTCATAAAACTGGGCCTGACTCAGTTTGCAACTGCCTTGCTTAGCAATGGAAATTCTGATCCCAATTGTGATTGTAAGTTGGAGTCTATCCGTATGAATACATACATATACACATATACAGGTAGTCCTCAGCTTACAACAGTTCACTTAGTGACCATTCGAAGTTACTTACAACCATTGCGGCCTCCCCATGGTCATGTGATGAAAATTCAGAACAATTGGCAACTGACTTATATTTATGACCGTTGCAGTGTCCCAAGGTCACTTAACCCCCTTTTGCAACTTTCTGACAAGCAAAGTCAATGGAAAAGCCAGATTCACTTAACAACCAAGTACCTAATTTAACAACTGCAGTGATTCACTTAACAACTGTGGCAAGAAAGGTCATAAAACGGGGCAAAACTCACAACCACTTAACATTAGAAAGTCTGGGCTCAATTGTGGTCATAAGCCAAAGACTAGTTATATACTCATTCACATAGATATACACATATACATATGCATGGCACTTAGGTATGGGGTGCCCAATTTTAATCCAGTTCAATAGAATCTCAGCTCCCAAGATTCGTTAATTTGGGATTATGACTGATGATGATTTATTATAGCTGATCCAAAAGACTCAGCATTGATGCCAAGGAGTTAAAACTTCTTTTTGTTTTGTTTTTTAAAAAAGCTTGCAATCATGTTAAATATCTCCATTTGAGGTGTCTTAAAAGTCCCCCTAACACTCATTAGCGAGCTAGTTTGGTGTAGCGATTAAGGCACCAGCCTTGATTTCTGAATCCCAAACCAACTGGATGGCCTTGAGCCGGTCACTTTCACTCAGCCCTATGAAGCAAGCAACGGCAAACCACTTCTGAAAAACCTTGCCAAGGGGCCTGCCCAGACAGTTTCCAGGAAACAACACAAACTCAAAGGAACAAAAAAAAAAGATAAAAAAGAAAAGAAAAGAGCCCTTGTTAATTGATCCAGGAGAAAGGCATCTCCTAATGCAAAAGAGGTCAAGCTGTAGCATCAGTGTTGCCAGTCTGAAGGATGTTGCTGAAATAATTATAGGGAATACAATGGAGCCAAACTACACCTGCAATAGGTAGGAACAAGATGCTAAGCAGTTATGAATTGTATCACTTCAGTCTGTAACTTGAGAAATAATTTTCTGAATGCTATGTAGATATATTTTAAAAATAAACTAAATTAATACATCCAGAGAAAAGGGGTCCAACAAGATGTGAAGGATCTATCTCTGATTCAAATTTCTTAAATTTGGACCTATAATACAAACACCTATATCTCCTCTAGTCTAAAGTGGTATAGACGGTTCCTATCTACCCTGCTGCTGCTTCAGTGCAGAGTGTGGTTAGATAGCAATAACACTTAGACATATATATACACCGCTTCATAGTGCTTTTCTAAGCAGTTATAGAGTCAGCATATTGCCCCCAACAATCTGGGTCCTCATTTTACCGATCTCAGAAGGATGGAAGGCTGAGTCAACCTTGGGCCGCTCAGAATTGAACTCCTGGAGTGAGCAGGGAGTTAGCCCTGCAGTACTGCATTCTAACCACTGCGCTACCACGGATCTATCCAGTTGAGTACCCATACTAAGAGATGACAACTACCCAGCTGAGACAATTTATCCAGTTACAGGGGCCTATTGAACAGGCAGACAAGCTTATGGGTCTAGTTGGTCTAGGCCGTTTGTTGCCTCCAACTACTTTAGATTATGCCTCCCATAATTTATCTGCATAGACCAGGCAGGGCCTGCAAACCTGACAACTTTAAGACCTATGGACTTCAACTCCCAGAATTCTCTGGCATAGACTATGGTTTATGGTAGTTGTACTCCAACCACCATGTACCCAGGTTTTTCTATATCACTGGGTAGCAGTTCTCACATAAGTATCTTCCCCATCTTTTCCCCCATGGAGAGATCACGAACCTTTCCATTTGAAAGGGGGAGGGGTTTCCACTTAAGAGCTGTACTCCATATGGTCTTCTGTTGTAGAAGGGAGAGGACACTAAGAGTGGCCCATGTGCACAGAAATAATGAAAAATGAAGGATGCCTTTGCAGAGAGTTTTTTAAGGTCTACCTCTGAGCTGGGAGAGTAACATATTTATGATTTTCCACACCTTTTGGACAAGGAATACATAACAGAGATGGAAAGAGAATATTCTGATCATAAAGATCAGAAACCTTTTATTTTAAGAGATGGAACATTTTGCTCAGCAGCTACACCATCGCAGTAAGGAGGACTTATTGATAGTTAAGAATGTATATAGAATTGTAACCTAATTATTTCTTCATCTGTTTTCTTCTAAGGCTGGGAATAATTTTTGTTCAGGCTTTTATGTAAAAGCAGAATACCCATTGCAGCATCTATCTGATTTTTTTGTTTGTTTGCTCTTTGCTTTTAGTTTACTTGGATTGTGGTTAGTCCTCATGTAAAGGAAGTATTCTGCCACTAGGCACAGGCTCCCTCTAAAAACAGATTGTGACCACCAGATGGTAAATATCTCAGGTGTTTAACAATATGTAGATATATACATATCAAAAAGTTGCTCTGTAACAAAAAGTTGCTCTGATTTGACACAGAAATGGGATAAAAAAACATTCCATCTGCTGGTCACCTGGCTACTTAGGGATCTAGCACGGGTTTAAAAATGCCCAAAAGTTTCTAATAACATCTTCATCTCCATGTTGATGTTTCTGATCAAAAGTGACGAGAAAGTGAACTCTTACCTTTGTTCCACCTTGGAACAAATTTGTTCTTATAGCAAATTCTATTTTCTAGCTGGTGCATTAGAAGACAAGTCTGTAATTAAATTAAGGGATTTTGCTTTGTTTTGTTTTGCTCCTGACCCAACCAATAGTGAGTAGAGGTGGAAAGAGGGACAGTGCCTCCTTTTGCACCATGTTATAAAATGCAGATTGATCCTATGCCTGTTTCAAAGATAGATTTGCTTAAGGGTATTTTCCCCACATGGCCTCTGTGTATGTGTGTAGGGGAGGGCAGTGTGAGGGGAGGCAGAGCAGGTTCTGTTAAGTTTCCTAAAAACTACGGACTTCATTACTGATTACCAGAATTATGTACTTTCTTCCAACGTTTCAGGAGCTGGACAGCTCATTTTCCTCCTCCTGCCCTTGTACAGTATATAGGTACCTCAGGATAAACCCATGCTTAATTCTCCAAGTCACTTAATCGTGGGGCAAATTTGTTGGGGAGACCGAAGGCCAAGCGACTTTCCCAAGGTTACAAAACAAATGTGTGGCAAATCCAGAATTTATGTTCATCCCATCTCTCAGTGGCAGCCCTTAATCCATTATGCTTCATAAATCAGACTGGGAGAGCATCTCTCTCTGCTCCAGAAAAGAAAGGGGATTAATAAGGAAAAGTGAACAAAGCTTTACACTGGGGGTATTCCAATCAGGGAGCATAAATCTTGTTTCCTTGCTTCGCCGAGAGTCACTGCCTTTCCATATCCCTAACATTTATTTTTCCACGGGGCCAGAGGATGATAAAGACTGAGGCTATTCCCTCTAAATCAGTAAGAATGCATTTTTATATCCATTTGATATGAAGGGATTCTCCTAAACAGGGTGATTTTTTTAAAAAATGATGAGGAGAGGACTTTGGCCCCCTCTCTGCCTCCATTTTATGACCAAGAGGGGAATTCAATTGGTGTCAGTGAATCTCATATAGAGTTACAAAACTCAGAACATGCCGTGGCTTTAAAATCTGCTTTCCAGGTACCGGATCTGAACCATAATCACCAATCAAGAAGGGCTCGAGGGAGGGTATTACGAAGCAAACACATGGCATCTTTGCTTGCTCTTAAGTAATCAAAGTGAAATGCCCAGCATCTTCTCTTTGGGACCAGATTTCCATATCTGCAGCTGCTGGTTTCAGGACGCCTCCTATTTTATGTGCAATAACTCTCAGCTAGTGGTTATTTCAAACTAAACAAGGAGGCCTTCTAAGCATTGCTAGCATGTGGTGTTGGAGATCCCAAATGCATCCCTCCTCCCCCACCATCCAGCCTGTGCCCACTTTCCTCTCCCTCCCCTCCCGGCTCTGAGCCCTGGGGATCTCTATCCATCTGCCTCTCCTTCCTTCACTACCATATCGGTCCAGTTTCCTTTTTTTTTTTTTTAATTTCCAACCAGCCCCCTCCAGAAGGCCCAAGGCTGAGGAGGACCACTCTGCAGGCACAAACAACCAGCCAGGATGGGAGGCAGCCAGCCAGCTATCTTGGCCTTGAAAGCTGCATCCTTCTTTCCCTGCAGCCGCTCTGTCTCTAAGCAAAGGGGGTGGGGAGGAGAAGAGGGGAGGGTGCTGAGGGAGAGAACCATTCCAAGGCAGCACTAAGGCTGGCACAAGTCCATCACGAGCCATCCATGGATCCCGCTCTTCCATTTATAGTTCACCTATTTAGCTGCAGCCCTGCAAGCCGGAGAGGTTAGCATCTTTCTCACCTCCTCCCCACTCCTGCTCCCCACCACCATGCCCCATCTGTCAAATCGCTGCTAAAGCAAAAGACGACCGTGGCGTTTTTCTTCATCAAACTCTCACCTTGATCGGAAGGGGATGGGAATGGCGGAGGGGGGGGAGGGGGGCGGACGACAAACTGGAGCATCCTTCGGGGGACATGGTGGAAGGATCACCCCCCCCTTCCAAGGTACCGTAAACATGAACTAGGATCGGGGTAGGGGGTAAAAGGGAGCAAAGCCTCCTTTGCGTTCTCCTCAGCAGGACTGGACGTCACTCCTTCGCCATCATCAACTCTCCATCCATCCATCCTCCCGGCCTTCCCTTCCCCCACCGGTGACAGCTCCGGGCGGCCCTTTCGCTCTACTCGCCCGGGCCCGCATCCCTTTCCCTCCTCCAGAACCCCGATTTCTCCCCCTTTCCCCTTTTGGCGACGGACCCTTGCCCTTACCTCTCCGGGGCGCCTCGCCACTCCTTTGCAGCGGGCGATCCAGCGGCTGCAGCGGCAACAAAAGCGCCTGCTCCTCCCCCGCTCCGTCAGCCGGGCAGGCCGGTCCCCATCTGGCTAATCACCGCGCTCCCCGGACACGAGCAGCAGCAGCAGCAGCAGCTGCCGCCGCCACCGCCGCTGGAACAAGGCGCATCCTCCCCGGCCGTGGCGCGGCGCAGCGCGGCGCACACAAACAAGCAGAGCCCAGCCAGAGCCAGAGCGGAATAGTAGGCGAGATGCAGACGGAGGGTGGGAGGGGGAGAAATCTGACTATGCCAGCCCGGGATCGGCCGTATCCCCCGTCGACCCTGGGCAATTCCAAAGGAGGGACAGGCTCGGTTCTGCAGTGGGCAGGCTTCTTGCCGGTCTCCCCCCACTTGCGCCCCCCCCCCCACTGGTGTCACTCTGGGGACAGACACGCCCTGAGCCTGGGGAACTTGGAACTGCTTCTCAAGCGAAGCGGAACGCCAACCCCTTAAAGGCGAAGCGCCCTTGCGTGCAAGCCGGAGACAGCCTGGCTCCCAAGGAAAAAAAAAACAAAAAAAAACAACACGTTGTAAAATTCCACACGACGGGGGCGGGGTGGGGGGGGAAGCACACACATACCTTTCTAAGATTTAAGCATCACCTACGGGTAGTCCTCGATTTACGACCACAACGGAGCCCACGATTTCTTCGTGTTAAAACGAGAGGTTGGCGAAGGGAGTTTGGCCCTATTCTTGCCACCGTCGTTAAGCGAATCGCCGCACTTGTTAAATGAGCCACGGGGTTGTTAAGTGAATCGGGCTTTCCCCATTGACTTTGCTTGTCAGAAGGTTGCAAAAAAGGATCATGTGACACCCCCTCCCCTGGGACACTGCAAGGTTCCATTATTATTCATATTTCTATGCAACCCACTCTCCGAGGACTCTGGGCGGCTTACACCAAAGACAGTATACTAAATAGCATATTGCCCCCAACAATCTGGGTCCTCATTTTACCCACCTTGGAAGGATGGAAGGCTGGGTCAACCTTAAACCGGTGAGATTTGATCCGCTGATCTGCTGAACTAGCAGTCAGCTGCAGTAGCTGCAGTAGTGCACTCTAACCACTGCACCATCTCCGCTCTTTTTCCATCATAAACACGAGGCAGTTGCCAAGCATCCACATTTCGATCGTGTGACTAGGGCAGGGGTCTGCAACCTTAAACACTTAAAGAGCCATTTGGACCCGTTTCCCACAGAAAAGAAAACATCGGGAGCCACAAAACCCTTCCCATGCCTGACTATTTCTTGAGCGGCCACAAAACTAGCATATGTAGTTGAATTAAATGTTCTGTTTTCTTCTGAAACTTTTCTTTTCTTGGATTTATCCATGGTTGGCTTACCGGGGGTTGAAAAACTCAATAAACCATATGCCGGCAGGTGTTGCACATTGGCGGTTGTGACGCATATTTTGAGTAACAGGGAGCCGCAGCAGAGGGATGAAAGAGCCACATGCAGCTCCAGAGCCACAGGTTGCTGACCCCTGGACTAGGGGATGCTGCAATGGTTGTAAGTGTGCAAAACACTCATAAGTTGCTTTTTTCAGTGTTGTGGTAATTTCGAATGGTCATTAAATAAACTGTTGTGTGTTGAGGACTTACCTGTATTAGAATTCCCATCGCCAAAAAAGATCATCATTGCCAAAAAAGATGACTGGCCTACCATGCCTCCCAGGATAACATAAGGGATTGGGAACAAGTGGACAAGGGACCAGTGAATGAATGGCGGTGAAGAATTAGCAGCAGTTTAGAGTTTTGGAAATGCTCTCTTTAGAAGAAAATAAAGGTAAGGGAGTTGGATTATGGGGTACAGATGTTTCTGGTTGTTCCATCCCAGAAGCAGCATTCTTACACTTGTGAAAGTATGAAAAACAATTAAGGTCTACCCTTTCCAAAATACTGCTGAACTGGGGTTACCTTTGAACAGAGATCTCTGTGATTGCCGTGCAAAATGATCAAGGTCTTAAAAGGACCTTCTGTGTGTGGAAAGGTTAAAATGATTTGGGTCTTTCTAATCATATTCTGATTGGTGCAGATGGAACTCTCTCCTTTCCTTTCTCCTGCTTGGCATATTAGGGTGGGCATTCCATTCCCATAATACTCAATTCAGTTCAGGGAATGGGAGTCTCAAGGCATGTAAAAAGCATTATGTGGAGAATGAGTGGCTTGCCGTTGGAAGTATCTATTGGCAGTCACTACAAACAAGACCAGTTTGAGGGCATTTTAGTCACAAAGTCTGCACCAGTTCAAAAGCAGCTCTGAGCTGCTGGTGATCCACATCTCTCTCTCTCCCCGCCCCTCCCTCTCTCCTACTCCCTCTCCCTCCCTCCCCTCTCCTCTCTCTCTTCTATCATCATCCTATCATCTCCCCCCCTCTCTGTCTCTATCTATCTATCTATCTATCTATCTATCTATCTATCTATCTATCTATCTATCTATCTATCATTTATTATCTCTGTCTGTCTGTTGTTAAACTTTCAGTGGGAAAGTATTCATAGTTTGAACAACAGTAACATGTTCGAAGTGCTCTCTGTTCATGTTTCTTTGCTTCATGGAGACATGGAGTTGAGAGGGACCATTCATTCCAACTCTGCTCAATGCAGAGGTTCCAATCAGAGCAGCCAAACTAGATGGCTGTCTTGCCTCTGAACATATTCAACCAGCTATAGGATCTAGCTTTCCTGATCATCCCATTGCTCTTCTTAGCACCTGCACCATTTTTTCTGAATCTTTTAAAAATACATTGCTCAGAACTTGCTTCAATATGCAAGGGGGCAGGGGTGAAATGCTCCTGATTCGGACCGGATGGCCCGATCTGGTAGCGATGGCGGCGGGTGGTTTGGAGAACCAGTAGCAAAAATCCCCGCACCCACCCACCATGCCCAGCTGAGCCGCACGATCATCAGAGGCTTTTTTTTTACTTTTAAAAGCATTTTTTTGACAACCTCTTCCGATGAAAAAATGCTTTTAAAAGTTTTAAAAAAAAGCCTCTGATGATCATGTGGCTCAGCTGGAATCGTCAGAGGCTTTTCAAAGCATTTTTTTCTGCAACCTCTTGGCTGAAGAGGTGGTAAAAAAATGCTTTGAAAAGTCTCTGACGATCCCAGCTGAGTTGCCTGATCGACAGAGGCTTTTCAAAGCATTAGAAAAAATGCTTTGAAAAGTAAAAAAAAAAAAAGTTGACCATGCCCACCCAGTCATATTACACCCCCTCAAGCCACACCCACAGAACTGGTAGTAACAAATTTTACATTTCACCCCTTGAAGTGGGGGAGAGCAGGTGTTTCATCAAAGCAGAATACTTATGCTTGGGGTTTGGAAATTAAACTTCTGATGATACACTCTACAATTTCATTATAATGTCTTTTTTGCAGCCATGTCTGTCTTCTGGCTCAGACCCAGTTTCAAGTCAATTTCCAAGATGTTTTACAAATAATTTTGCCAGGTCATCCTGTACCTGTGCATTTGATATTTTGTTCTCCACCTAAGAATTCTGCATTTGTCTATATTAAATTTAATCTTTTAATCTTCAGCCCATTTTTCTAATCCACCGAGATCACTTCGTAGTTTATTTCTGTGTCCTAAAGTATTTGTGTCAACCTCAAATCTGATAGGGTATCACTTCTACCTCTTTATCCACTGTATATTGTTTAGAAACAAATATGGAAATGTGGGGGGCCCAGATGACCTAATTCTTGTGGTAGCCAGCAGAACATGTTGTCTTAGCTCAATTTGATGAGAAGCCATTGAAGTTCAATCCTTGGGTATCATTTTCAAGACAGCTCTGCATCTGCTTAATTACTATGCCATCCTTTCCACAATGAAGTTTTTTTATGAGTAGCACATCATATGTGCTATAATCAAACAATGTGCAATGTATTGTGTGGGATATTCTAGGCACTGTTGGAAAATAAATCGCTTATATTCATGCCAAACTCTATTGTGATGGTGTGTCATCTTGTGGATTTAACAAAGGAACATCTGGTTGTGGTTTTTTTGGGATCAGTTAGATTGTGTTAGTCCTGAGTGGAGAGGGTTCTCAGGATGATGAACTCAGCTATCTGTATAACTAAGGTTTCTCACAGGATGTGTGGTTGAATCCAGGTGGTGATGAATTCCATCTGTATGAGAGAGGATGATCCCATTAATGCTTATGGGGGCAGTGGTCCACCCTCTTCTCAAGAAGCCCTGGTTGGACAAGATGTTGAGAAGGTGGTCACCCTGCAGTTGCAAAGAACCTTGAAGGAAGTAGGTTATCTGGATTCATTTTTGTTCTGTATCAGGCCTATGTACGAGACTGTGACAGCATTGACCATGGTTGTGGATGACCTCTGGCAAGAGCAGGGTAGGAATGGTCCACCTACATCTCTCAGCAGCTTTCAGTATACCATCAATCATGATAGCCTTCTAGACTTACTCAGAGATTGGGAGGAGGGGCCCATGATGCTACCGTAGTTCTCCTTATTCTAGGGATAATTCCAGTGTGGATTATTAGGAGGTGAGAGGTCTGTCCCAAACCCACTTAGAGATCTCTTCTCCCACTGTTTCATTGATTTCCAGATGCAATTCGATGAGCTGTTTGCCACCTATTAAACTTTCATGGCATGGGGCTGGGTTATTTGTGGAACCAGCTTTCTCCAGTTGGTTCTGTCTCCCTGCCTAAATCCAACAGTGTGGGCATGCTTCAGATTCTTATCCAGTGCTCTCCGGCAGTGTGCCTATTATAGTGCCTACCCTCTGGAACACCCTACCCTGAGATTCATTTGGCCTTGACCTTGCTAGCATTTTGTAAATGTTTGAAAACCCAGAAGTTGTCTTGACATGTGATTTTGTACAGCCAGCCAGGTACAATATGGCTGACTCTTTTATGGATTAAGCCATACAAATATTATTGCGTTTTCGCCATATTACAACACTCAGGATTTCAAAAGCTGTTTTGCTAATATGGTGACAAATACTCTGTTAGACTTGGCGTATTTGTTTATTGATATCCTTCATTATTTTTTATCAATAACTTGATGTGGCGAACAGATCTAACCCATCTTCCTCTTCCTGCTTTATATTTTCCATATAAACTAGGCAAGAAAAGATCCAAAATAATTTAAAGGTGTATGTCTCTGGGGATAGAAGTGAATATCCTCCCTTTTGTTCACGTTGAAGATAATTCCATGAAATCCTTCAGTGAAAGTAATTCCTGGGATAGAATAAGCAGTAGTCAGTTATATTTATCCCGGTATCTATTCAAAAGGTTCAAATAGAAATCATGCAGTGGTGGTATTCAGCCGGTTCTATCCGGTTCGGGCGAATCGGTAGCGGTGGTGGCGGGACGCTCTGGTCACCCACCTGGACATAATCACGTCCCCTTTTTGATGCTCAGGAAAATCCTGTGCATGCACGAAGGTAAGTGAATACCATCCCTGAAACCATGAATATTTTCCCAAATGGAATCTGCAACTTAACACACAAGGAGCATTTCCTAAAGAAATCTCCATTAGATTTGAGGAGTGTTTGGAAGACTCACGTGACCCTGGGACACTGCAATTGTCATATAAGTCAGTTGCCAGGTGGGTGAATTTTGATTACCTGACCCCAGGCAGGGGGGGGGGGGTGTTGCTGCAATTTTCGTAAGCGTGAAAAATAGTCACAAGTCACTTTTTTCAGTGCTGTTGTAACTCTGAATGGTCACTAAATGACCTGTTGTAAGTCAAGGACTACCTGTCCCTGTTGGAGGATACACTCTCCCAAGCATAGTACTTCCAGGAAATTCCTTACTTACCTTGCTAACAACTTTTACCTTCAAAAGAGAGGGAAGGTGCAAGAGGATTAATCGGTCTGATAAGCTATAAATCAGTTTGAAAGGTTTAGCTGGGGAAGTGGAAGTAGCAGGGACACTGGAGGGAGGTGAGTATCTAATGTTGAAGTTTTTAAGGGAACTGAAAAAAGAATATAGGCACATGTAAAACATAAAAAAAAAAAATCAAAATCAAAATCAAAAACGGGTTTCAGTAGGCTTCCATGACCAAAGATCTGACAAAGGCCCAGGATGGAAATTCTAAAAGCAAAGATATGAAGAACACAATTACAATCAATACCAGTGAAGAAGGAAAACAAGATAGGAAAAGAATCTTATGGTTACTAAAAGCTAAACGAATGCCTGAAAGCAAAGAAGAGAAATACAGAAAGTAGAAAAAGAATCAGGACACAAAGGAAGAATCTATAGAGGAAGACTGGAACTACATATATACCTATAGACTATAAGCTACCTATATACCTAGCTGTGTGTGTATATATGTGTGCATATGTGTGTGTATGTGTGCATATGCCTATATACAGGTAGATTGTTGTCAGGAAAATGAGAAATCAAAATGTCTGTATTTATTGAAAGAAATTAAGAACCATAAAAGGGCCTTTTTAGATATGCTTAAAATAAAAGCAAAAGCAAATAAAAAATCAGTATATCTCTCCAGTGGAAAAGATAAAATAGAGATAGTCCTTGACCTACAACAGTTCGCTTAGTGACCATTCAAAGTTATAGCAGCACTGATAAAAGTGACATGACTGTTTTCACCCTTATGACCATTGCAGCATCCCCATGGTCACATGATTTATGTCTGGATGCTTGACCACTGACTCACATTTATGACAGTTGTCGTGTCCCGGAATCATGCGATCCCCTTTTGCAACCTTCTGTCAAGCAAAATCAATGGGGAAACCAGACTCATTTAACAACCGGGTTACTAATTTCACAACCACAGTGATTCATTTAACAACGCGGCAAGAAAAGTTGTAAAATGGAGCAACATTCACTTAACAAATTTCTCACTTAGCAACATAAATTTGGGGCTGGATTGTGGTCGTAAGTTGAGGACTACCTGTATGAACAGGTAGTGAAGAAAAGGCAGAGCTCGCATCTCCAAAGGTTACATCTTATCAAATAGAAAAACTTGATGTTCCAGAAGGCAGATCTAAAGAGCAGGACAAAGGGGTGGGTTTGAAACCCCAGACTGAAGCAGACATGGTCAGAAAACACCTCCTCACTGGGAATCATTTTAAATTTTCAGGAGCAGATGAATTCTATGGCTACTTAAAGAACTAGTTTATAGTTTGTGAAACGCCCTTTGCTAAAAAAGAAATTCTGAAGAATTAGATGTGCCGGAACAGTAAAAATCTTCATCTTCAAAAAGTAAGAAAAAGTAAATTAAAAAAGCTAGCGTTTTGCCAGACCGGACACTGAAAGCTAGGAAGATTCTACCATAGATAACTGAGAGATTGCACTGTATGCATTCTAAAAACAATGCAGTATCCAACAGCAGCCTAGAGTTGCCAGGAACAGATTTGGTTAATATTGAGCCTTGATGGCGCAGCAGACTAAAGTGCTGTTAAGTAGCACCAACTGCCTGCAATTACTGCAAGTTCAAATCTCACCAGGCTCAAGGTTGATTCAGCCTTCCATCCTTTTGAGGTAGGTAAAATGAGGAGCCGGTTTGTGGGGGCAATAAGCTTTGTGTAAAAAAGAACACCACTTAGGGGGGGCCTGAAAGCCCTACTAAACAGGTATATACAAAAGTATGAAGGCTATTGCTTAACACATTGTAAGCCGCCCTGAGTCTCCGGAGAAGGGTGGCATATAAATCGAACCAATAAATAAATCAAATCAAATCATTTTTTAAAAATTGACTATACTTCTTAATTGATAGTAGGAATGCGGTGGATGCAATATATCTTGATATAAGCGAAGCATTTGACAAAGTGCCCCACAGCATACTGATTAGCCGATTTGTTTTCAGAAGGTCTTCAGACACGAATTACCTCCGATGCCCAAATAATACACTGGGGATGCTCTCTTGAATGTCTCTTTGTTTCATTATAGGTTGCATTTACAGTAAACCATGTTCACAATTATTGTTCTAATGGTGTATATTAGAGTAAGCCTGAAAAAAGTGACATGAATCTGTATACATGAATGAATGGACTTTCATGGTAAATTCTAGATTTCTCCTGGTAAAAAAACGGTCCGAGGTAGTGAAGATCAGTTTGTTAGTTTCTAGGATTCCTCACCACCACCATCCTACCCCTTTTTTTTACAATTTTCTGCCCCTTGTAAAGATCCAAGGTTCTCAAGCCAAGCACTCCGATAATCTTACAATCATGTCCACTATTTGCATTTGGTAGGGGCAGAGCTTTCTTTGTGTCGGTTCATTTGTGACCCTAGTGTAAATCTAACTGCATCTTTCCCAGTTTTAAGCAGCTTTTTAAAACTCTACAGTTTTTGCTTTAACTACTTCCCCATATTCAAGACATCCGCCTGGAGAAATATGGGTATCACCAACAGTGAGGATTCCATAAAGACTTTCTCTCTGATTTTGGAGGTTTCAAGGACAAGATAGTTTATGGTACACCTGGAGAAAATGTCTGCACCAAGACTGAGATGGCCTGAGTTATGTGCCCATGCAAACAACCCCTTAGTCACTTGGAAATATCACTTGGCACCATTGGTTCTTTGGGCTGAAAATGAGGTGTGCTATGCTTTTTACTGTATCTTAAGTCAAGGCAAAGCCCCAACTCTTGGATTTGGTATGAGGCTTTTGCAAAGGCTCCACAGATCAGCCCAATCCAAATAGGTAGACCTCTTGAGGAGGGGCTCCAAAAGCAGAGTCCACATCCTTGGGAACCAGCCTCCAAGACAATTTGGTCAGGAAGGAAAAGGTAGCATCAAGGGCCTACCTGCTCCAAAGTTCATTTTGTACTACATGGCCCAATTTATATCCCCATTCTTCCTCAGGGATGGGAATATTCTAGCAAGGTCATCATTAGTTACTATTTCAAATACTATGTACCAATATAAAGACACCAAAGAATGGAAGGGAAACAGTGGGGACTACAAAAGGAAATTCTGGAATTGCCACTACACATTGCCTTTGCACTACCTGCTACAAATAGTGCAACATTTTAGAATCTGTTCCTAGACTAAAGACACAGGTCATCTTCAACTTACAATCATTCAGTTAAGTGGATTGGCACAGAACAAAAAGCATTTTTCACATTTACAACCCACGTGATCATGTGATCAAATTTTGGATGCTTGGCAACTGGCATGTATTTATGACGACTGCAGTGTCCCGGGATCATGTGATCACCTTTTGTGGCCTTCTGGTAAACAAATTCAATGGGGAAGCCAGATTCACTTAAGAACCATGTTAGTAACTTTACAACTGTGGTGATTCACTTAACAACTGTGGCAAAAACAGTTGTAAAATGGGGCAAAAGTCACTTAACAACTGTTTTGTTTGGGAATGGAAATTTTGGGCTCAATTGCGGTTGTAAGTTGAGGACTACTGGTATTGCGGGAAGTTCTCCTTACTCCTTTAGAAAGTAAAATGAAATCAGCTTTGTTCCCTATGCCATCTGTCTGGTAAACTTGCGAGATTCGTTTTTCTCGTCATCTATAAGTATACATCCAAACTAGACTGTGTTGTTTCTTTGTGTCATATAACATACGTGGGTATGTTCCTAATTTTGTATTTCTTTATTTTGTCATGTTCATGCCATGTATGTTGGAGGTGGTGACCCTTTGAGAGCCATATGAGACAAATTTTCATTTTAATGTATGCCGATTAGTGTACATTCAGTGACAATAAAGTTTCTATTCTATTCCATTCCATTCCATCACCTTTGGGTCCAGCATCATTTTAGATTACTTCACAGACCTATGTAATTTTCTTGGAAACATTTGGAAATGGTTTGTCACTTTCTCCTTTCAGAACATTTTTTTTTAAATTTTTTGTTTAGCCTAAAGTATTCATGGTAAATGCCCATCTAAGAATGAACCAGGGCCAATCCTGCTTAGAATACCCCTGAATATATATATATTTAAAAAATGGTAGTTCCAGAGAACTGGTGAGATCTTGAGGGGGCTATTAACATCTATTGTCTCTTACACCTTGTGATTTTTAATTTTTTTTAAAAAAAATACTATTTTTATTTATTTATTTATTATTTCATTGTAACTATCCAGAGCCCCTCTTTGTGAGATGCACAGTCATATAAAGATAGACAAATAAAAAAGAAGGAAACTGGCATTAAGAGAGCTCCAATATATAAATACTGAACACAAACATTTCATGAACAATTCCTTCTTTTGAAATTAGTGTTGCACATATTTCCTAGCTCTTAAATGAGGAGCTGTCCAAATGCTGACCACCTCAACTCTTGGTCAGGCTTAGTCAAGACACCAGCAGTCTCCTAAAATCAAATAACAAGATGGGATCTTGCGAAATTGACCTATCCTGTAAGATTTACTGGCTCTTCTATGAGATTTCACAAGATTTCAAGTAAAAATACCAACAAAAATTGTTCAAACTGTACAAGTCTTGGTGTATCTTGTGAGATTTGGGGGCCATCATTTCCTTTAATGTCATAATTCATAATCCATTACACAATATGGCGCTACGCCACCTGAGCACACTGCCAGTGAGCAATGCTGGTAGTTTGCAGAAAAAGAAGGTTGTTCCCTTTGTAGGAATTTCTTTTCTATCCTTTGTGTGTGTGCATGTGTGTGCATGGGCACCTTCAAGTCAATGTAGACTCCTGGTGGCAGCCCTGGACAAGTCCTTGTAGTTTTCCTAGCCAGATTTTCTGAAGTGGTTTGCCCTTGCCTCTTCCCTAGGGCTGTGAGAGAAGGACTGGTCCAAGGTCCCCAACTGGCTTTGTGCCTAAAGCAGAACTAGAACTCACAGTCCTCCAGTTTCTAGCCTGATGCTGTAACCATTACCCCAAACTGCTTCTCACCCTTCCTGGGATGCTCAGAAAAGTAACAGAAAGATACCTGGCTTTGACAACGAAGTGATGGATTCTTGCTCAGGTAACTAGAATTAAATCTCCAGAAAAATCTAGCCCTTGTTTAATTACATAAAATGCCCCAGGAAAGAAATTAAACACAAGTCAAACAAGACATCTCTTCGGGGGGGGGGGGGGGGAACAGTAGGAGAGCCAGAAATAGCGCCCTGCTGTTTCCCAGTTTGTTTCTGCCATTATGAGTCACCTGCCTCTCAGTTTTGCACTGGGCTTCAGTGATGTGACAATGCTTTATATAAAACTGCAACCACTTGTTCATCGGGACAGACAGGGATTAGTTCCAGGTGTTCCTGAACTCGGGTTTTTTTTTGTTTCCTTCGCCGTATTGCAGGCAAGAACCACATACAGATTCGCCTTGTTTGCTGTATCTATATCAGGCAAGCCTGAAAGAGGCTGTTTTGTTTTTGGCTTTGCTTCTGGCAGAAAACCCCAGTGGTGCCAACTTCCACCCCACAGGGGAAAAAAACATATAGCCAGTCACACTGCGTTCGTTTCAAAATTAAAGTCTTCATTTTCAAAATTAAGAGTCTCGTCCTTGGCTGGGCTCTTCCTGTGTGAGAGCGAGCGAGCTCCAAACAGAGGTGTATGCAGATGCCCACAAGGCTGCCATGTGTCTGTACAAAAAAAAAAGAGGGCAGGCATTCCCGAAAGACTAAGACTTCACCCCTTTTATGCAAAAGGGAAGCGACCGATACGTGAGGGAACCAAACTTCGCTTTCAGATCAGATGCCCAGAGAGGCTGCTTTTCCGGTTACCTTGGACATTTGCTCTATGTTGCTCTAACAAAGAACCAAAGAGCATTCTGATGAGCTCCGAAGGACTCCTCCATCCCAGTCAGCAAACTCTCTGGGGAAGTCCGTTTGAGGAGGGAAAGCTCCTGCTGAGAAAAGAAGTGGAGCTCACCAAGATCTCCCCTGCTTGCATCTAGACTGAATTCCTGGCCAAAAGGCTTCCCCCATCCAATTATCAGAAGGCAAAACACTAGCAGGATTGCCCGACAGAAGATTTCTGTTCTGCCTCTGCAACAGGCCGTCCTTCTACAGACTCAAAAGTATTTCGGATGGTCGAATGCAAACGTTAAGACATTTGCGGGAGCGCCAGGAGAACGGTTGCTTAACTTGTCCGGTATGAAATTACTAATCGTCCTATATGTTTTTGAGAGCAATCTCTTCTTTCCTACCAACCTAGCCTGGAGAGCTAATCCCTAATCTTCTTCCCAACCCATCCCCTAGGTGCCAACATCTATATGGGTTGCATTCTCCAACCCCTGGCAAGCACAAGCCAGAAAAAAACAGAACGGATGCCGCCTCTGGTACCTGGCCCTTTGTGCCTGCTGGTCTTGCAGGAGCCCATACCCAGAAAGTTTAGGTAATTCCTAAGCTAGAGGAGGAAGCCCCCGACGGACTGTTTCAGTTCAAGAGCAGCCGAGCTGATTCCAGGAGCTGAGAAAGCACCAAAAAATCCAGGTTACGCTGATCGGCTGCCACCAGCTGAGTCCATGGGAAGTCCTGAACCAACAATGGTTTATCTGAGAAAAACAAGATAAAGAGATGAGATGAAGGACAGGGTGATTCCTGCAGGCCCAGCACCTGCAAAATCAGTTTCATAGTTAAGACTACTCAAAACTGAGCGGAAGAGGAATTAAACCACATGGAAATCTCTCAATCAGAGCAAGGCTCGTTGCGTCTACTGGCAGAGTTTACAAAGTAAACCTGGAGATAGAAAATACTCACAGAACAATATGTCAAGATCCTAGAGAATTCTGGTCTATCTGAATCACCACTTTACTATTTCTTGTTATCATTTCTATTAAGCGAAACCAAAGAGTTTGTTTAGCCTATCATCTCAACTAGGAGGACATGGCTTCCAAGTAAGTCAGGATTCATAAGCCAAGAGTAAAATCCTAGTTGTAAATGGAGCGACAGTCAGGATCTTCAGTGCAGAAGCAGCATCTATGGGCCGCATGATATTCTATGCCTTTTGGCATGGCCCACCATCATGCCGGCCATTCCTTCCCCCCACAATTTGCTGCAATGCCCGGTTGTACTAGAACACTTTCCCTCCACCAGTGCAAAAGTTGAAGTATTTCTACTTTGTTCTCCAGATTCTGTACTGAGCATAACATGATTTCAGGGATTTGTGGCAAACCTTGACAGGTGATCTCCCCAACTGACACTGCCTGCTTCGCAATTCCTGCTAATGTGGCAGCTACCACCTAATTGCAGATCAAATTGGGAATCTGGTTCAACAAGAGAAGACCAATCTCTCTCTTGCTCCAACCCTGCCACATGCTGGATTAGATCTCAGGTAAACCCAATTCAAGGGCTTCCAGGCTTGGGTGACCAGACTTCCATACAGTATTAGCTAAGGACCAAGGTGGTAAGCATTCTTCAGTCCACATTCTGGTAGCATAGAAAAGGGCACACTGAAATTATTTCACACCGGGCAGGGAACAAGTTTACATACCTACCCAGTGGTGGAATTCATTTTTTTTTACTACCGGTTCTGTGGGTGTGGCTTGGTGGGTATGGTGTCACTTAGTGGATGTGGCAGGAGAAGGATACTGCAAAAACTCCATTCCCAACCCACTCCAGGGGAAGGATACTACAAAATCTCCATTCCCATCCCACTTTGGGGCCAGCCAGAGGTGGTATTTGTTAGTTGTCCAAACTGCTCAAAATTTCCGCTACTAGTTCTCCAGAACCTGTCAGAGCCTGCTGGATTTCACCCCTGGTACTTACCAACTCACTGCCTTTCCCCTCCTAGGTCAATCTCATGCAGTTATCTGGTGGTGACTTCTAGTGACGGCTTCTTCAGTTATGGTGCTGGGGGGACTCCCAGACTGGGAGCCCGGCTGCCCCCACTGCTGTGAGCAGAACACCACCATCTCCTCCAGGTTGCGCAGCACAGTCTCGGTGCCCTTGGGAGGCACCGGAGGGATCCGAGCTGGCTCCAGCACTCTGCAAAGGAAGACAGGCAGGAGTTGCTAGCAAACCCTGCACTCGGCATGCTACAATACTGTGCAATGGGCGCGTGTGGGAACGAGCGTGGGAGACAGACAGGCGGGACAGCCACAGACAGGAACTGGCACACAAGAGATGTCTCAGTCCCCAGAAGGAAAAGGGGAGTGGGAAGCATTTCGAAAGGGATCCCTTCCCATGTTTTCTAGGATAGGAGGAATACAGGTAACCCTCGACTTATAACAGTTTGTTTAGTGACTGTTCAAAGCTACAACGGCACTGAAAAGAGTGACTTATGGCCACTTTTCACAATAATCCCCAGGACCATGTGATCAAAATTCAGATGCTTGGCAACTGGTTCATACTTATGACAGTTGCTGTGTCCCAAGGTTACGGGATCACCTTTTGCGATCTTCTGACAAGCCAAGTCAATGGGGAAGCCAGATTCACTTAACCAACAGGTTGCTAACATATCAGCTGCAGTGATTCACTTAACAACTGGGGCAAGAGAGGTGGTCAAATGGGGCAACAGAAATTTTGGGCTCAATTGTGGTCATAAATCGAGGACCACCTGTACTTTCCGTCTTGGCAAGATTCTGTTAATCTAACCTTATAGTAATGCTAACAGTTGGTATTCCTGGTTGTGCTACCTTGCAAGGCTAACAAAAACTGGTGATTCATGCAACCTGCTACACTGCATAGAAAGCAGGCCAAGTCCTGTAAACAGCAATAAGATCTGACCAGTGAGTCCAATCCCCATCGTCTAAGAATCTAAATTAAAACAGGGTGGAGGGGGGAGACGGCCTTTTAGTCTCCATTTGAATGTGTCTCCTGAACACCACCTCCCTGGGGTCATTGGGTCCACTGCTTTACTATCAAGAAATTTTTCCTGACATGCCTTAAGAATGTGCATACTTAAATCCCTTCTTCCTCATCCTGCTGTCTGAGACGACAAACTTTGTCTCAATCTTCTTCTGGGTGAGTCGACGATCGTGTTCGTATTTTATTTATTTGATCAGCTTCGATCCTGGGTCACAGTTGGGGCATTAGCCATAGAGACAGACATGACATTCAAGGCTGCTCACATTTAGAAAGGCAAATTAGAAAAATCAAAATGATGCTATTATATCGGACGTAAAATAAATGTTATTAGAATCGGCTCCATTAAAAGGGGAAAAGTTTGTTTGGCCCTTTTTCTGAAGGCTGGATGAACGGCGGGCCAAACAAACACATTTTCTTAGGGGCGGCACCACACAGCTCTTCCATAAACCACAAGGCTCTCCAGAAAGGCCTCTTCTGCTGATCTAAGTAATCAGGCAGATTCACAGCAAGGCCAAGCCTTTTAGGTCTTTAATGGTTGATGCCAGGCTCTTAAACAGTGCTTAGTAAGCAACTGACAACGGTGCAGATTCTTCCATTTAGGCATCATGTGATTCCTGTATCTTGCACTGTTTAGCAGCCTGATCACTGCATTTTCTATTCGTTACAACTTCTGGCGCTTCTCAAAAACAGCTCCGTGTAAAGCATACCGTAGGAGTCCAGATGGGATTTTAACAAAGATGGGGATAATGGTTGCTAAGTCAGACTGGTTCAGGAAAGGTCGCAGTTGGGATACTAGCCATAGAACTGAAATGAGCTGTTAACGCAGACGTTACCTGGAAGGCAATGACCAGTGGTGAGACTTGAATAGCTAAACAACCAGTTCTCTGGCTGGGTAGGCGTGGCTGGTTGGTCATGTGACTGGGTGGGTGACATCACTCATCACACCCAGCCCCACCTCCCGGCCACTCACCTCAAAGGCAGAGGTAGGATTCAGCCGGTTGGGGCTAATCCCACTACTTGGCTGGCCCCGTCCCACCTGTTTTTGGGCTGTTTTCCAGGCCATTTTCGCCCCGAAAACTGGCCTGTTTCTTGGTTGTTTTTGGTCCAGAAAACGGCCCGGAAAACAGGCTGAAAAACAAGCGGGGGCAGGGCCAGCCAGTGGTGGGATTTGCCGGTTTGCCGAATTGCACAGAATCTTAACTACTGGTTCATCTGAACCAATGCAAACTGGCAGTAGCCACCTCTGGTAATGACCGCAGGGGGATCAAGGACTACTGTTGGAGTATAAATCTGTTTTTTCAACTTTGGTTCCCAACATCAAGCAGCCCTGCCATTGGGTCTGGGTTCACCTTGTTCTCTCATTCAGACCATTACTGAGCTTAGGCGGTACTCAAGGACTGCTGACTGTCCTACAGAGATTCTCAGTCATTCAGGTCATGGTTGTCCCAAAGGTGCTTTTTCAAGAGGCACTGGACGTTCTAGTTTTTCTTTGAAGATGTTTCGATTCTCATCCAGAGCTGAAGAAGCTTCTTGGATGAGAAGCAAAAGATCTTCAAAGAAAAACCAGAAAGTCCAGTTGTCCCTTGAAAAAGCACCTTTGGGACAAAGGTGCTGACTGCTTTCTTGAGTTAGTGTTTTTCAACTCTGGCAACTTTAAGATGTGTGGAAGTTTTACTCCCAGAATTCCCCAGCTAGCATGCTGAGTAGAGAATTCTGGGAATTCAGTACATCTTAAAATTATCAAATTGGAAAAATTTATAGGAAGTGTGAAAGTTTGGTCTGAAGGGAGTTAAATATTGCTCTTTCTTTTCTTTGCTATCTGTTACATGTTTGCCGTCTTCGCTGCATAATTGGTATATTGATTCTTTTCTTTTATTCTTTTGAAGATCTCTAAAGAAGTTCTTTCAATTATTCTTGGCAGTTCCTTTTGAGTTTCAGCTTTCCTGAGTGCTTTCTATTTCCAGACTACTTCTCCAAGGCTTCTTTGTCTTTTTCTCATCCGGTTCTGTCCTAGAACAGTCCTTGCTTACAGTATTTTCAGATCTTCGCTAAATGTTTTGTGCAGTCATGCTGATTTCTTTTGCTGTGCTTCATGCTTTTTTTTTTTAAATTGGAATCATCTGCAGTTGTGCCTTTGACTCTCCTTTTTTAGGAACACTAATCCACGTACTTTGAGCGCTTTTCCCATTTGCTTCTCCTGTCGCAAAAATAATTGCTCTGAATTCATTAAAATCCTCTTATTTTAAGCTCATGATATCCAGTCAATTACACTTAGCTTTCATTTCCATTAAAATAATAAAAGTCTAGCATGACATGGACGCTTTCCCCCCAAGATTTCTGCTATTTCCTCTTCGATTAAGTCTTCTGAAACGGTCCTCTAACTTTTTGAAGGAAAAAGTTGTCAGTATAAGGAAAGACACAAATTTCCTGGCAGTCCTCACGTTAAATTTGTTTTCCAGAAGATGTTAAGATACTTGAAATTTAAAATAATTACATTTTTTGTTTAAATCATCCCATACTTTTTTGTTTAAATCATCCAATACATTTATATGATATAAATCTCTGCTACATGTTGCAGAACTTATACTTCTGAATAAAAGAATAAGTAAATAAATACGCTCTCTTGCAAAACCCAACCAAATGAATAAATTAGAAAAATAATGTCTCCTATTGATTAAATCAGAGACAGGGATGGTTAACATTTCATATTAGAAGTAGTCCTTGCTTAACTATATTAATTGGGACCAGAATTTCAATCACTAAGCAATGCATTCACAAAGTGTGATGTCACATGACCACATCGCTTAGCAACAGCAATTCCAGTAGTCCCCATTGCCGTTGTTGAGCGAGTATTGTGGGTTGTTAAGCAAGGGCCTCCTTGCAACTTCTTGCTGGGTTCCAACAACTAATTCAATGGTCAAGCTGGTAGGAAGTTGCAAGTCTCAGGCGGTTCACAAGCAAGCTGATTGGCAAGTATGTGGCATGCACAAGTGATTTTTGCTCTGGGAGTGGCTGTGCTGCTGGGTGGGTGGGGAAGTACGTGAATGGTTGCAGTGACACTCACAGGAGATTTTAGACCTGATGGTGGCTGCTGCAGGTGAGGGAGACTTAACCAAGCAACTTGCCACCTTCCTTGCTGGCTTGACTTTGCTTGTGGGAAGCTGGCAGGGAAGGTCACAAACCGTGATCGTATCACCATGGGGCACTGCAACTTTCGTTAAAAGTGCAACAGTAGTCAAGTAGCTAGGTTGTGATCACGTGACCACGGAGGTGTGCAATGCTGGAACTTTGAGGACCAATTGTTAAGTACCACTCGTTCAGCACCACTAAAACGCTGAATGGTCGCTGAGCAAACGGTTGGTAAACAAGGACTAGCTGTAGCAAATTTGAAACTCCGACATTTAGAGCCTTGTGTTTTGTCAAGTTATAATGCAATCCATTCTCCTAAATTAAAAGTTTTTAATAGCATCTACCTGCTTTATTAGTCAACTTCTTCCTGAGTTCTTTTGCAAGCAAAAACCCTCTTCATTTAAGGAATGCTGCTTGTGAAGTAATCAGGAAGAGGGAGAAATTGCCAAAAAAGAAGCCTAGCAGGTCTAATGCTTAGTGGAAAATCCTCTGTTGACTTTATTGAGATATATCTGCTGCCAGTTACCTCTGTAATTAAGCTACCCCACATTCAATATTTTACTTACTGCCTGGGACCGTGGAGAGCAGTGAAAAAGAGGGAATATGCTTAACTCTATGGGGTTATTTCCAAAATACCATGGCAAAATAAAAATAAATAAATAAATCCACCCCGACTCCAAACACTCTCTGGGAAAGTTAACCAATCCTAAAATAAGCCTTGGAGATATTCTGGCTGCTTACCTGTCCGAGGAAACTATGCCTGTGTGGCTCATAGAACGTCTAACCTGAAGAATGGAGAAAAAAAAAAACATACCATAGCACTTAGACTTATATACCGCTTCACAGTGCTTTAGAGCCCACTCTAAGCGGTTTACACAGTCAGCGTATTGACCCCAACAACAATGGTAAGGACATAAACACAAAGTCATATTCTGTTACTCAGATTGGCATGTGCATGGATAGATACAACTTCACACAAACCCAAATGCTTTGAGGAGATAGTCACTGTAGGTGTAGCAGCTCCAGGGGTTTCAAAACTCGTCGCTACCGGTTTGCTCATGGGCGCATTCACGCTCCTGTGCATGCGCAGAAGTTTCTGGGCAGGTGGGCAGAGCCTCCCGCCGCTGCCGGTTTGCTCAATCCGGGGCGAACCGGTAGCAACCCACACTGTCACATTCAGATTTTTAAAATTATTAACCTAGTTTGACTTTTTTTCTCTAGCTGCACAGTCTCTGAAAAAACGGACTCTCTTTAGTTTATCAGATGTTTTAAGGGCTTAATCTCACAGATGACATCTTTTAAACCATCTGCCAACTACTTATCTGATGTACTTTCCCAATCTGTTGACCACTAGGGAGCCTTATCCCCAGTCACTGGTGCAAGCCAAATCAGTAATAGATGCAAACTAAGATCTGGAGGTTCCATGCAAAAAACCCAAACAAACACACAAATAGATAGCAGTCTATTTCTCATCATAAAGCAAGTCTAAATTACTTTTACACTTCATATCACCTTTCACCAGCTGCCCATGGATAACTGCAGTTTGTAGCAGAACAGAATTCAAAGCTCGCTGCAGCCAACTCACCGCAAGACAATTTAACAATTCAATGTATTATTTAAAATAAATAAAACAATATTTTAATTTTTGTCATTCACATTTCATTTTGTCCCTCCTTTTGCATCCTTTCTTTAATGATTCTCTTCCACCATTTCTTTGATATTAGTGCAACTCTTGTCCCGCAGCGAGTTGTCTATGGTGAGTTGGCCGTGGCGAGTTGGCTCCTGTGAATTGTCATGGACCCCTTAACAGATATAGCCTGGTTCCTAGGTAATAAAAAAGCAACTAACTCAATATGATGATCAAGGTATGAAAATGGCAGTTCTTAGAATCAAAAATGAAAGCCATGCTGTATAATAGCAACTTTGTTCCAACTGGTACAAAACATACAACTTTTCTGTGAGACTTCCTGTGAGCGGACGCTTAGCTAGCTAGCAAGACAGCTTTGTGTGGGAAAGTGCCACCGGATACTGGATCAGAGTCAGCATAATCTCTCCGAAACAAAGGAGATTGTTGAGATCATCCCACATGACCCTGGACAGTTGCTCCTCGTGAGTAGACCATGGAAACAGTCGTTTTTACGGTCAGTTTATGAAAGTAGCGGCTGATAGTCAGGATTTACAACAAGCTAAAACCCACAAAGCAGTCTTTATGGACACTCAGCTTGACCAAGCCTTATATCTTAATCACTTTTTTGGGGTTTTTTTTTAAAAAAATCTTTGCATATTAGAGAGATTAAGACCCTTTGGAGTAGCAAGGTTTTACTGAATTCATCGGGTGAGTTTCTTGTCGTCTTAAAAGACAGTGCGAATTTGATTTTAATTTTTTTTAAAAATTTATCATTTTTTTGGACTGTGCAGCAAAAGGGCGCTTAGTATATGGATTTTGGAAAGCTAATGCCAGATTAAGGGGCCAGAAAGATTTGGAATTATAGCTTTGAATTATTTAGAAGATATTCCTCATGGGAGAATGAAGATTGATTTCATTTTTTTTTATGATAAGGGCACCAGAAGCAGAGGGTAAAGAAAGTGGAGCGGAAAGCTTTAATGCAAACTTTTGACTACTTCTCAGCCAAACTTTTGCACAGAATGGATCAAACACTTGATAAAACTGAAAGAGCATGTTCTGTTGAAATTATAAAACAAAATAAAGAGCAAGCTGCAATAGATATTGATGAAATTAATTTGAAGGTTGATTTAAATGTAATATAAATGGATCTAATGGATGACTTATTCCCTAAAGGAGAGGAACAAACATTAAATCACAAAACTAATTTGGACAATTTTTTTCTTCTGGATATGCAAAAGAGGTTTGCTAAGAAAGTTTTTAGAAGTGACAAACAAAAGGATAATTTTTACTTATGGATACAAGAGAATTCTGTTAAAATTCGGAAGGATTTTTCCTTTGAAACAGAGATGAACAGCAAATTAACTCTGGGTCTTTTTTAAGGGGGTTAAAGAGTATTATTCAAAAACCAGAAAAGATTTCTAAGATTTACTTTTTTCAGTCAGGGTGAAAAGAAGAAATTAGTTACATCTGGCTACCCTTACTGGACATCTGCTGACAAAAATCGATTGACAGAGTATTTGCACTGTTTTCTTTACCTAAGAGATGAGCTATGGAGAAAAGCGAGGCTATGTTTCACTTTCAGACAGTGATAAGTTATTAAAATTGTTTTACCTGCTAGGATGAAGGGGGAAGTCACTTTTTTATTTTTCATCCCTTTTTCTTTTCCTTTTTCACACCCCTCTTTCTTTTTCTTGCATATTTATGTTTGTAATTTTTATACTTATTGCACTGTACAGCATTGACTTTTATTCTTATCCTGTATAATTCTTAATGAAATTATTTGAAAAGAAAGAATGTGTACTACAGCAGAGCTGTATATATTGTTATCGTTTTCATTAATGTAGTACAGACATAATGAGTGCAATTAAGGGTTCAAAGTGCTTGCAGTTTCTTTTATATCTAAAATGGGCTTAAAGAGAGCTTTCCACAGCACAGGCCTTTTACATTACAACTCCCATTAGTCTTTGCTAAAATAGCCAGTACTTCAGGATAACTGAAGGGAATATGTTTGACAAGTCATTTTTCCATATTCTGAGATCAAGTGATTACTCTTCCTCTAGTCTTTTTTTTAAAAAAAACATCATGTATAAATCAAAGAAATACAAATGAATTTCTAAATCAGAATGGCTTTTTAACTTATAAAAACATATAATATAATACACCTGTCAACAGACACACACTTCACATGTTAAAAACAAAAAGACAAATGCCTTGGGCATTATGAACTTTTTCAGCACAGACACGAATTCTGATGAAATATAAAATGATCAGTGTCAGGAATTTCTTTCACTCTGAGATGTCATTCATTTAGCATTCAGTAAAAATGCCTTCAGAATGGTTCTTTGGTTATTATTTTCCCTAAGAAATGAAATCAGGGCTACCAATTTGGTGGTCTCCAGACATTTGGCACTAAAACGCATAAATTTCAGCTACCATAACCTGTGGTCAAAAATTTACGTGGAACCAAGTTGCCCCTTCTTGATTAATTCTATGGGAATGAAAAACAGAACCACAGCATGACAATCTCTTTCCTGGCAATGCGGCATAAATACAGTTTTTCCAGAAACAACCCAACTGAGCTGCTTATTAGGGTAGAACTAATGAATATAAATAGGAAGAAGTCATAAGTAGCCTTACCCGGTGGGAATGTGGAAGTTTAGTGCCTACAAAATCAGAAGGCTCGGGGATTGTTGGAGGATGATACAGCTCAGGAGCCAAACGAGTATTTGCAAATTTCATGCATTCTTCTAGGGTGGAGATGAACTGACTGCAGGTTGCCCGTAATAAAGACGAAGCTTCATTCATCTTCTGGTGGGGAGTTGAGAGCACAGATAAGTGAAGCAGCATTATTGCATGGTTGCCTTTCCATCCTAATCCTCAGAGCCCCACCACCCAATTATTTGCAATTATTTCTGGAACAATGATGAAAAGATCAAAAGAGAATAAATTGTTCAAAAAAAAAACCCTGGGGAATTTTATTTTAACACTTGGATCAATTGATAAGTTACCCACGCCCAACAGATTAAATAGCTGCACTTTTGATTATGCATCCAAGATGGATCTGTCAATTGACAGATTTCGTTTTGCTGAATTTGTGATTGCTTCTAATGCGATGTCCAACTTTATAGGTCGGCCTGATCTGTGCCAGGTGTATTAATACATTAAAGGAGACAAAAGTGAGATATATATTCAAGCCTCAATGAAACCTATAAATTTGGTTAAATGGGTTTTTTAAACTAATTCACGGTGGGTTGTGACCTTTGTTGATATATGCAAATTATAGCAGCATTTGAATCTTCCAAGCAAAAGGAAACAATGTCTTGGATCAGCCCTGCTTCTTTTATGTCAGACCATCTCCAAAACATAGGAATATTTGCTTTACATATCCATAAAACAGATTTAGAATCCTTAGCGGCTCTTGGCTATTTGGATTGTTATGTGGGCTTAATTTCAAGGCACTACGCAATGACTGATTGTGTTACCTGGTTCTTGAGACCTCTGGACAACAAACTCCCACTGGCTCTGTGGCTGAAGCTAATACAAGACCAGGAAGCCTAGAGGGCTCTCAGCTTCCCATCCCTGCCCTACAGTGATCAGAAATAAACTTGCTAATGTTGTCAGAGAATTAATATTCCACAGATTTCTTACCAGACTTGGCTGGAACATGCAAAAAACAGAAACCTGTAATTGCTCTGGATTCTCTCCCACCCTACCTGGATATCCAAAGGAGATCCATTCTCTTGAGGTTGTGTTGCATCCTGTACAGCTAGCACTTGCTGGGTCAGCACATCACAATACAAACGCAATTCAGACAGTTTTCTTCCGAGGGACTCGTTGCTTATGTCCAGATCTGGGATAGACAAGCAAAGAATTTACACGAGGCACTGAAAGAACATCCACACAGCACAGCAGAGAACGGGAGACTTAAGCAGAAACAGAATTAGTTCTACTTCTGCCAATGAAAAAGCTTGCTCCCTCTGTCATATCAAGATGACCTCTTAAGATGCTTTCCGTGATTTCAAGATGCAAATATCTTTTGGGTATTAATATGTGGATAGAACCGACAATGAAAATAAAATGCAAATGATGTAATGTGCGATGTAGTATAGATTGTCAATTTATGTTTGTTTCATGTACCCTTTTCCAGGAGCGAGTAAAAATTCAGTAAATATATAAAAAGATAGGTAAAACCAAAACAATTCCCCGTTTCATTTCATTTCATTCACCAATTTATCTCTGAGACCCAAAGGCATCTATCTATGTGATCCAGGAACACAGAGCTGCTTTAAAGAATTGCTGTTAGATGTGTTCATGTTCCCACATGCCCTGAAGAACTTTTTAAGGAAGAGTCTACACATTGCGCTAAGCTGGGTTGAGTTACCTTCTTGGACTAGTGAGCACAGGTGCAATTTAAAAGGACGGTTCAAGCCCTTTTACAGCTTATTGTATTTTTCAGAGTATAAGACGCATCTTCCCCCCCCCTAAAAGGAGGTGAAAATATAGGTGCATCTTAAATGCCGAATATAGCCCCACCCATCCACTGGCCTCCACCCTTTGGCCTCTGCCTCCCAGCAGTTACCTCCTTGCAGCAAACAGCAAGAAAAAACAACTCCTTTGAGCTTCAGCATAGCCTAATTAGCACAAGTTGATTGGATCGGCCTCCTGGCTCTCAGCTGATTTGCTCTCAGCTGTTTTGGGCAGGGCTCTGCTGCTTGCTGCAAGGAGGTAAATTACTGGAGTAGATTTTTTTCCCCCTTGTGTTAATCAAGCTATGCTGAAAACGAAAATGAAAGTAAAACAGCCAAAATAGCACAGAGGCAGAGGCAGAGGGAGATTTCTTTTTCTTCTTTTCCTCACCAAAAAAGGTAGGTGCATCTTATAGTCCGGTGCGTCTTATACGCCGAAAAATACAGTATTTTTATTTTCTAAGAATATTGTTACTCTGTGCCATGCGACATGGTAGATTAAGCATTTTTTTTAAAAAAATAAACATTTTAAAAAACTGAAGATCAGATGAAGCAGGAACTCTGGCTGGTACCAAGGAAGGTGCCTACGGATAGCACATCATCTTTATTGAACTATGCCAGGCCTTGATTATTCTTTAACACACCAATATGAAGAAGAAACTAGAAGGTTTTGTGGCTTTCTGCGAAGTAACAGAAGGAAAAATATGTTAACTGCAGTTGGTGCACAACTGTATCTGTGTGGGTGGGATGGAAGAAAACATTTATCACCCAATCTGCCAAGAGAGGCTTAGGCTTAGCCACCGTCTCAGTGCTATTTATTCTGGGAAATGCACACATAACTTGTGTCTGTGCATACACTCATGTTTCCAATAGTTATTTAGGGAAGTCGAACTTCAGAATCCTCTTACTAGAATAAAGTAGCAATCACAAAGCACAGGAAACATTAACAATCTGCAGAGTAAAAGGTGAAGCATCACAAGAACAGCCTACAAGTTGCCTAAATATATGGTACGTTAAAAGTATTCTAAGCACAGGCTTTGACTTCCTCCCATACATGGAAAAGTTGAAAAAGCAATTGACGTCCTAAGTTACATTAAGTGGTGACTTATTTTGCCTAAGTGAACCATATACATCCAGCCAATAGTCAGGTTTGCCTGTAGTTAGATTTACTATGGATCCAAGACTGGGTAATAGTGAAGGTTGGGGCCAAGAGTGCTTTAACCAAAATAGGAACTTTGTGGTGCTTTGTGCTGTAGTAATGTGACTGAGTACAAACTAAGAAACCCCCGGGGGGCTGCCACTAATCTGCTAGGCATAGGCACAGCTGTTGGATAAGCTATATAGTATAGCCTTCCTGACAGCAACATAAAGCTGCTTTAATCTCTTTTCATATCCTAAAGGGGGGGGATTACTTAGGGGGATTAACATCCCCCCTCCCTTATACTCAGTGATTTAGACCTTTGTGGGGTTCCTATGTGAGTTTCCCCCATTGAAATTGGGACCGCTTGCTTTAAAGGGGGAAAAGGTTAAGTGAGGGATGACAAGCCATTGCAAAAGTAGCCATCCAATATCAACACAATAGACAGTGGGAAATTTAATATATAGGCCTGTGGGAAGATGTTACCCATGAATAATGCTAAATTAACCTTGATGCGTCACATGAACTATGTCATGTTTGCTGAGACAGGAAACCTTGGTTGAAATAAACTATGGTTTATTGTGATGAGTGAACCCAGTCAGTAAAACAATGCTGCAATCGGTCCTGGAATTCATTCTTCTTTCTCTGCACATTAAACCCTTCATTTTTTATTCTCAAGGAGTCTTAATTTTCTTGCGTTGAGCATGAACAGTTTTATGAACCAGTTGCAGCGTTTTTTCCTGGAGAACCTCAGAGACTGACCAATCAATGGGGGAAATGCTACACTTGTCCATAGGACTGTCTGTCTTCTATCATTGAAATAATGGATTTTAAAAAATCCTGAAAACTTGCTTTTCAAAAGGGGAAATCAATTCTGTTCTTTGCCACATTTTATTGCTGAAGTACAGGGTAGTTCTCGACTTACAATCACAGTTGACCCCAACATTTCTGTTGCTAAGTGAGACATGTAAATAGGGACTTTTGCCCCATTTTATGACCTTTCTTGCCGCAGTTGTTAAGTGAATCACTGCGGTTGGTAAGTTAGTAACCGGGTTGTTAAGTGAATCTGACTTCCCCACTGACTTTGCTGGTGAGAAGGTCACAAAAGGTGACACAGCAACCGTCATAAATATGACTCAATTGTCAAGCATCCGAATTTTGATCACATGGTCATGGGGCTGCTGCAATGGTTGTAATTGTGAAAAATGGTCCTAAGTCACATTTTTCAGTGCCGTTGTTAACTTTGAACGGTCACTAAACAAGCTGTTGTAAGTTGAGGACTACCTGTACCTAAAAATTGTCCAAGTCATCAAAATTAGCACTGGGGACCCTATAGCACATTCAGTGCTATTTCTACACTGTGCTTTTCTTTTTGGATCCTGACATCCATTTCTCTAACCCATTGTAGGCAGTCAGAAATCTAATTATTACAAGAAGAACCAAATTTATTTATTTTTTAATTTTTTAAAATTTGATTTACATGCTGCCCTTCTCTGGAGACTCAGGGCGGCTTACAATGTGTTAAGCAATAGCCTTCATACTTTTGTATATATATATACAAAGTCAGCTTATTGCCCCCACAAACTGGGTCCTCAATTTACCTACCTTAGAAAGGATGGAAGGCTGAGTCAACCTTGAGTCTGGTGAGATTCGAATTTACAGTAATTGCAGACAGCTGATGTGAATCACAATGCTTTAGTCTGCTGAGCCACCAGGCCCATGCAAACATGGGTGTAAACGGAGGGGAAAGGTTGCAAATGGCTCAACAAACCCAGATATGTTTGCTAAAGAGGTGGGAGAGCAAAATACTCACTGAAGTTGACCAAGTACTTCCACTCAATACTAACCAGCTCTACCAACAACCCCGTAAACTTGAGCCCACCAATTCATTAACACAAAGCTATTGACCAAGAACCAACCTTTTTCTTTCTGGCTTCTGCTATCCCCGAGGCAGGCCTTGGAGCTGCCCAAAGCCACCAGCCATTTCTGTCTTTCAGCAGCACCTCCTGCCTTCAAGTAGAAGTACTGCTCACCTGGGATGACCAACTCCATACGAGTAGAATCAGTTGCATGCACTACAGGAAGGATGAGAGAAATAAAACGTAAATAAAAGCAAACATACAATCATAAATAACCACCCCCCCCAACTCTGCCATACAGGGTCACACGTCTTATTGTTATGTCAAATATGAGTTCATGGCCACCAACTGACATTTCGACCTTGTATAAGATGAAGGAATAAAAGGGGAAAATAAATCTATCTTTTTACGACTCACGAGATATTCTGGGGCTAAAGGAATATGTCCTACAATTATATAATCTGTAGGAAGCACAGACCATAATACGGTAGCAAAGAACCCAACGAGAATGCTCCAGATCGAAGACATCAGCCTAATAAAAGTTAACCTAACTGACTGAAAACACCTTTAAAAGTACCAAGTTTTGGAACGCTGCTTCAAGCTTTCGGAGCTAACAGTCAGTTTTACAAATGCAACCTTTGTCCTTTTGATAACAAGAGATAAAGTCTGCCTACTTCATTTACTGATATTTGCAGATCAAGCTACTGTTCAATCACAGTGGCAAGACAAGACTTTTTTTTCCTGTTTATTTGGCAAATGCACACGCCTCCTACAGCTTGTTCCTTGATGTACTGTGCTGAACACCCTGAGTTATAAACTCTGCTTAAAGTTACAACCATTGAAGAGTTCCCACCTATCTTCCCTCTTCATCTCAGTCGCCCAACCAGGCCCACCAGCCTGGTTGCTAGTCTCTGCCACTTCCCTGCCTTATTTTGCTCACTGCCTTCTTCCTCACCAATGCCCCACCATACCCAGAAGGTTCAAGCATTCTCCCCACCCCACCATGCTTGCAACACCTGGACCCATTTACTTTTGCCTTTTTGTGTAGCTGCTGACATGCGTGCCAAGCTGATGTGAAATGCAACCAGACAGGGATATAATATGCAGTGTTTCTGAAAGCTAAATAGGGCTTCTGTCTACACTTCAGAAACATTTTGGAACACTAGAAAATGCAATGTTTCCTTTAGAAACATTGTGTTCTCTAGGTTTCTAGCCAGAAAGCTAACTGACTTGGTATTTCTGAAAAGTCAAAAGTCTAGCACAGAGAGGGGAGGGGAATTCCTGTGGCAGACCAGAGAAAGGAAGTTTGGTTCTCCAAAATCCATGCTTCCTTTCTCTAGCCCAGCACAGCAGTTTACTTCTGCACATGGGGGCGGGGGTTGGAGTGGGGAGAGAGAAGACCTTTGGTGGCTGGAGAAATGAAACTCGGATCTTCATTTCTCTGGCCCACCGCAGGAGTTCCCTTCCATGCAGAAAGGGAAGATCTTTTGTTCCATCCATTTAATGACTGCAACTGGGAAACCTGGAGCTGTGATCATTGAGCGAAACAGTCATCTAGCTTAATGATCCCAACACAACCATAATTCCAGGCCCAAATGTGGTTATAAACCAAGGGCTACCTGTGGGTCAGTACTTACAAGAACATTGGGGGTGCCCAGAGTTCAGGTATGGCAGCATCATGTAACTTCTACAACGTATGTTACAAGTTCCAGCATATACAAGTCAAATCTGCGTAATCTAGGCTCTGCAGCATGCAATCAATCAATGTAACTTGCATTATTGTCAGTAGACTACCACTCCACTGTTTGAAGGCTGAAAAGCAACAAGGTTGATGGACCATATCTGGGGTCCCTAGATATTAACAGTATCTAATTTGGGCTTCAGAAGAGACAGTTTTATGCAGTGGTTTAAGATATCATGCCAGAAACTAGAAGACTGTGAATTCTAGTCTTGTTTGAGTACAAAACCAGTAAGGTGAACTGTGCCAGTCATTCCCTCTCAGCTCTAAGAAGAAGGCAAGGGCAAATGAATTCCAAAAATGTTGCCAAGAAAGCTGCAAGAAGTTGCCAAGGCAAAGGCCATGAATCAAGGCTAATTCAAAGGCACCAAAACTAGTAATAATTTAAAAAAAAAATCTGGGCTTCCCTGAATGGCTGGCATCAATCGTTGCATAAGAAGGTAACTAATGAAGAAAGTAAGAAACCATCTGCCTTTAAAGGAAGAGCAGCAAATAGCCCCAAAATAAAGAAAGCAACGAAGTGAATCTCTGCTAAGAAAGTTCTTAGCAGAAAACAGAAAATAATGCACAACACTGAATGGAGCAAACTTTGGGAAAGATAAATGATGTTACTTTTTTTCTAATCTGTGTACAATACCAAAACTGCCTACCTTTGATTTCGCACACAGCCATCTTGATGCTGCCTTTGCTGCCTTTGCCCACATCGTCCTGAGAGTCATAATAGGAGAGGATGCCATTTTCTAATACAAAGTATCGTGGCTGCCAACCTGAGGCCAGAGGGGGGAAAAAGGGCAAATTGGACCTTGTAAACAGTTTGCAGTGGGGGGTGGGGAGCGAGGGAAACCAATTAAGCTTCCCCATATGTTTGGAATTAGATTAACTTCCCAGGAATTTCTAAACTAAATTGACTAGAGTGGGCAACATGGTCCTTGTGGTACTATTCTTAATTTATGCCAGGCTCCTTGCCTCTCCATACTTATTGTTTAAAAGCATTATTTAAAATTAAATTTGAAACAATCATGCTGCTGAAGGCTGCTCATTCATAAACCACCAAGTCACTTTTTCTCTAGTTTAAAGGTACTTGGATTTTGGCCCAACAGACAAAACCCACAGCAGATTCACCCCACAAATAGCTTCCATTCCACTCCATCCAGGGAAGACTCAGCGACTGAAAAGTAAATTGTTCAATTCAGGAAACCTTTGTGAGTTAGAGCCCAATCTATTTACAGTTTGGAATAACCTCCCGGAGGAATCTTGTCTATTCCGGATTACTGTGATTTTGGCACCCGGCAAATAAATTTCTCTTTTCCTTAGTATTCTAGGATTTTGAGCCCAGCATTTAAACCCAGATTATAGAAAATAATTCTAATTCCCTGCATGAAATGACAGTATTACTGTATTTTAGGTTCTATTCCCCATGCAGTCTCTTTGGGGCATTATTCTATTTTTCTACTGGATCAGATGAGGTGTTTATTCTTTTATATAATCCACCCAAGCGAAAGTTTATTGCTCAGTAGTTATAAATAAAAAAGTGATCAATGCCTCTCCCCTCATATTTTACCTTATTTATTTATATCCCATGTTTCCTCCATCAGCTCAAGGTGGCCTTATCTCCATCTATCAATAAGCTGCTCAAGAGTATATGCCCAGCTCAATCCCCCAGTGAATTTTCAGGGCTGAGGGCAAACACAGATTTGGGATTTACTAGTTGTCATCCTTCAATTACGTTGTATTGGCTAATGAATATGGCTACTCTGGGAACCAAGTGCTTACTTATCCTGCATTAAAAGGGAGGCCCACAGCAAGCTTTTAGATACTGTATACATTCCAAGAATAAAGAAAATGGACTTCATTGGCCCATACATATGTTGTTTTTTAAGTAGAACAAAAAAAGGTACATATACACTGTACATATACAGTGACTATACACCCTTTATCATAACGGGCAGTTCTTTATTTCAGAAAGCTGTACTTTAAATTTATTTATTTTGAATTAAACAATTGATTAAATAATTAATATCTAATTAACATTTGTTAATTAATTAATAATTAAATTACTTTGGGGGGGTTAGGCTTTTGAATTTTCCTTTGCAAAGCAAAGTTATAGACAATTATTATTGTTTATCTTTATTAATCTCTTGCAGATTTGCCCCCCACTGCGGGCTTGTGCTTTATGTCTTTCAAAAAAACCCCCAAAACATTAGGTGACTTTTTCACAAACTGTAGCGCTTCACATCTACGGGCCACCTGGCAACGATCGAAGTTTATTCTTTCCCTGCGTTTCCATGCTGGAGAAACCGCTTTCATTTCTTCCAGTCGCGCAAGCGCTTAAAACAAGTTCTTTAAAATATTAAAATATCGGCGGATCGACTCTCCTGACTCGGGAAGGAGAGGCAGAAGGATCCCTTGGCAAAAAGGATTCGTTGCATTTCGGGAAGGATCACAAAGGGCGAGACCCTGAGGATCGGAGTACCGCCTGCGGGTGAACAAAGACGGGAGGAAGCTCTTCCTATTTCTACAAGGGCTACGGAGGAGAGAGGATACAGGCGGGCAGGGAGCCGAGGAACCCGCATTCGAGCTCCCCACGTTAGTCGCTACCTCGAAGCCAGGCCTGCTGGAACACTCCCCACTCACCTGAAAGATAGTTGGTCCATTTCAACAGCGCTCCCTCCATCACCAGCGCAAGCTCAGCGCCGGTCTGCCACGCCGATCCAATTGCGGCCCTGCGCCGGCGAGGCTCAGCCAATCATGGGGCGTGTGCCGGTCGGAACGGAGGGGGGGGGGGGGGAGGGTTGGAGAGACAGAAAGAGGCAGACAGAGACAGACAGCGAGCAGAACAGGAGGCGGACGAGAAGGAAGACAGGGGGAGGAAGCGGAGGTGGGAAAAGCGTTAACGAATCGGACGAGAAGCGAAAGCCGGAAATCTCTCTCTCGGAGCCAATTACAAAGCGCGGACCCTCGCACTGACTTCAGGGCAATGTAGTTCCGAAACTCTGCCAACGGCTCCGAAGCTGGAAAATGCCAGCCCTTTCCCCGCACTTCCTCGACCCGTTTCTGTTAGAAATGTGGCTGTACGGAGTTGAGGGGTATTGGTTAGAGCCCGGTCTGTGCAAGTTGGCTGATGTAAGTTCAATGGGTCTTAAATGACTAAAAATGTACAGGTTCAGGCTGTCATACCACAGCTGGTGGTTGTCAAATATTTCATGTAATTTGGGTTTGGCTGGAAATCCATTGTCTTTGAACCCATACATGCAGAATAGCCATAGTACTTAGACTTATATACTGCTTCACAGTGCTTTACAGCCCCTCTCCAAGTGGTTTACAGAGTCAGCATTTTGCCCCCAATAATCTGGGTCCTCATTTTACCGACCTCAGAAGGATGGATGGCTTGAGTTGGTGAGGATCAAACTCCTGGCAGTGAGCTGAATTAGCCTGCAATACCGCATTCTAACCACTGCACCACCACGAATCCCGATAAACCAATTAAGAAAGGCACCCTTGGGTCCCACTGAGTTTTGTGAGATTTATTCTGTAATCATGGCTAAAAGTGGCTGTTTCATATTCTTAGACATGCACTTTAAATGCCCACATGATATATTCCTTAAAGACTGAGCAACTGAGACTGATTACTACCGTATTATTTGCACAATAACATGACATTCGGGGAATGACCACTAGAGTTAGGACAATGATGACGAACCTATGATATGCTTGTCAAAGTTGACACATTTTGTTTTTGGGTGAGATGTCAGCATCCATCAAAATCTGACAACTATTTTCCCTGTTTGAGAACAAATACAAGAAATATGAGATCCTGCACTATCCAAAGCTTAAAATGGATTCTACTGATATCACCACATGATCTGTCATCTTCAGAATTGTCATTGGTGGTGACAGGAAAAAGAGAACAGCTTACAAAATATGATAGAAATATGACAGCCACACAGATCAGGTGTCTCCCAACTACTGCAGAGTGGTTGTTTGTACAACGAAGTTCATTTTCAAGGTGCAAGTCCAGAGAATACCTACAATCACAGTTCAAAATGAGCGCACTACAGGTAGTCTTCAACTTACGACCACAATTGAGCCCAAAATTTATGTGAGAAATTTGTTAAGTGAGTTTTGTCTCATTTTATGACTTTTCTTGCCTCATTTGTTAAGTGAATCACTGCAATTGTTAAACCTGGTTGTTAAGTAAATCTGGCTCCCCAATTGACTTTGCTTGTCAGAAGGTCGCAAAAGGAGATCACATGACCCCGGGACACTGCAACCGTCATAAATGTGAGTTGGTTGCCAAGCATCCAAATGTAAATCACGTGACCATGGGGATGTTGCAATGGTCATAAGTGTGAAAAATTGTCATAAGTTACTTTTTTCAGTGCCGTTTTACTTTTGAATGATCATTAAATGAATTGTTGTAAGTCAAGGACTATCTGTATCAGTGTTTGTATGAAATCAGTTTTTTCATTGGTATGAACAAGGATGTTGAAGTATAAATGAATATAGAAAGAATTTTCTCTTTTGGGGGTGGGGGGCTGACATGCCAGCAGACTCAAGTTAGGCATATTCTGAATTTTAACATGCTGGGCCCAAAAGGTTTGCTATCAGTGAGCTAGACTACCAGATCTGGGCTGCAAATATCTGGTTGACTTTTACAGCAGTAATTTAGATCTGATAGCTCTAGCTTAGAGAAATTAGATTCTATTAAATAGGTTCCCATACCATGGAGTGTGTTTGCATCTAATCTTTTAAATCAGTTAATAGGGAAAGCTGTCCTAAAGAAATACTGATTTGTATCTGACCCATAAGCTGAACCCAAATTCATTCTTCTGTACAATATGTGTCATAATATTTGACTGCCAGTGTCCGATGCTGATGCCTAAGCAACGTATAACAAAACAAGTTGTGCATATATATATATAATATAGCACAGACGTTTTCCCTATGTTCAGTATCATCTCCTTCAACCTATGTAATTTTATTTGTTTCCAATTGAAAAATTCAGCCTTGTTTTAAAAATTAATCATGAATTATAACTAAAGTCATATTTCTGGTATTCCCTTTTATCTCTGATTTTTTAAAATATTCCTAATCTATACATTTTAAACGTATATTTTTTTGGCAGAAACTTATCTTTAACATTGTTAATGCTATGTACTGTCTTCGCATAGACAAATGTATAGAGCTACATGAGCTCTATACATTTGGATGTAAAAATAGGGAAGCCAAAGTTACTGAATTTGCAGAACTTCAGCAAATGATGTATTTCCCTTCATAGCTATGTTTGCACAACACAAAATAACGAAACGGTTAAATTTACATTTACATGCCCTGAATGAGCCCAAACATGCTTATTTCATCATTCAATGAACCCAGAACATGGGTTCACTGAAATATGGATACGTGTGCCATGCAAGCATAGCCAATCAATCAATCAATCAATCTTATGTGGTTATGGAATTATAACTGCAGGATCATCCTTCGTTGTTAAGCAATTGGGTGAGAGATGTGGGAAAGGGTTAGAGCTTAAAAAAAAGTGATGCCAGGCAGGTTTCGATCAGATTGATGTGTTATTATTCGCATTTTTACTTGTAACGGCAAAACTATTCCTCCTCGAACCGCGCCTCCGTCCTTTGGGGTATATTTATAACGCCCATGCCCACGTTACAGCTTGGAAATTTACAACATGAGAACTACGACTCCCAGCGTGCACTGGGGCAACCACAATGCATTGAAGCGTATCGAAAGAGAAGCCGCTCTGCTCCTCCCCGGTGCTGCAAAGTCTTACGGGATGCGTAGTCTTCTGGCCAATGTTGCCTTGTGGCGGTAGTCTTCGTGTGGACTCCAGCATCCAGGATGCGCCTCGTAGCATTTTCGAGGCGGCAGGAGACTATCGCTTCCTCTCTCCCGGCCTTTGTGAGCCGGACTGGAGGGTGGAAGGAGTTGTGGTGGCGGCGGCGGCGGGGCAGGAGGAGGGAATGAGCGAGGAGGAGGAGGCGGAGGAGCCTTGCGGGAGCCCGAGGAGCTGCGGCAGCTTCCCCTGGTGAATAACACCGCCTCTTTGGGACCGTTGCTAAGAGACGAAGGGGCAAGTCCCGCCCCTTGCGCCCCCCTCCCCTTTCCTCAAGGACCGCGTTTCGGGTGCCCTTGCGAAGATCCAAAGGGCCCCGAGGCCCAGTCTGCCATCGGTCACCGTGCTGCAGTAGAAGGCGTGTTTGGGGCGAGATATCTGGGGCCCTTGGACAGCCAGCATCCATGCCTTCGTGGGAAAAGAAACCAGCTCGTTAGTTTAGTTAACATCCCCAGCATGCCGCTGGCTGAGGATGATGAGAATTGAAGTCCTGCCTAGGCTTGGCATGGCACGGTTAAACTTTGTTATGGCTGCTGTCCCATCTTGGGGTCCCGGGAGGGTTGAGTTGTGTGTGACATTCCCGATCAGCAGAAGGAAAGCAAAAGTGGTGGGGTGGGGTGGGGGGAGAGGGGTCAAGGAAGAATGGGACAGAACTTTGAATTAAACAGAATCTGCACTTTTCTTTTTAATACATGAGACAGAGGTTTAGCTGATGTGATCATTCGTAATGTGTACTGTCGTTGTGTGTGCTATTCCCATGCGGCTTGTGTGGGCTTAGAAGATAAGCAGGGATGGGCCTGGTCGTTCTTGGATGAAAGGTCACCAGGAAAGCTAACCTCCATACTTAAGAAAACAGTATAATTAAGTCCATATTGTCATCAGGATTGAAGCTTAAACTTGAGGATATCTTCAACCTTACTGCCTTAAAAGCAGAAATGAGACCGAATAAAAACAAAATACTTTATTGGTTAAGTGCAATTAGACACACAAAGAATTTGTCTCTGGTGCATAACCTCTTAGTGTACATGCAAAACAACAAAGTAATAATACTCAGAATAACAAAATGATACTCATAATAATTATATCAATAAGGGAAGATAGTGGAACAGATGTGAAGGATAATAGTAGTACAGCCATACTATATGGGAAAATATACTTAGATAAATAGGTTTCTTGGACTGTGGTCCAGTTGATTCCAAAGCACCGACTTATGTGGTGTCGTTTAATCAAAGCAGTCATAGGGGTATAAATTAGTGGTTTCTATTCTACTTGAATTTATTCTTATTGGATTTTTCTACAGATGAAGATGGGAGAGTTCATTAGGTAGTAAATCTTTTAATGAAGAGTTTAATCCTTTTGTCATTGGGGAACTCACTATGGAAATTTAGTTGCTTCTGTCAGTGGTAAAGATGGAGATATTTTGGAATAGGATTGAAAGAAAGATGATCATTCTTTGTTATAGAATAGTCTTCCTCAATCTCGTGCTCTCTATGTATATTGAGCTACACCTTTTGACACCTCTGGTGAATTGTGCTAGCTGGGGAGTCAAAGTAGTTCCCTACCATATCTGGAGGTTATCAGGCTGGGAAAAGTTGCTGTAAAGTATGAGATCACACAGAAAACATTGAAAACAGGCAAGAATAGCTCTAATATTCATCTCAATCTCCATGCTTCCCTCAGTATAGAGCAAATGCTGGCGTCCAATCCTGGCAAGACCCCGATCAGCCTGCTACAAGAGTATGGGACACGCATAGGCAAAACACCCGTCTATGACTTACTGAAAGCTGAAGGACAAGCACATCAGCCCAACTTCACCTTTCGTGTCACAGTTGGTGACATCAGCTGCACCGGTTAGTTGCGGTAAAGAATAAGTATACTGATGAACCAGTTTACCTTATTTTTCATTGGTCTTTGTGAGACTAGGCTGAAGCTGCCATACGTAAATATGAAAAGTAGGTACTTAATTAAGCAGAGTAGACAAAAGCAAGGAATTTTACCTTTAAAATTCTTAAGGGAAGTAATTAAGAAGGAACTCAGTCATTAAGGAAACCTAGGAAAAAAACATCACCTGAATCGGACAAAAGAAATTGGGCCTGAGCACATAGAAAATCCCTCCCCAAGTCCTGCTAATAGCTACCAGATATGTGAATTAACAAAGCAAGGTGTCAATTGTCCAACTAGTGAACCCAAATCAAGGAAACACTCTCGGAATCTCTGAATTCCCAAAAGTAAAACTTCGTTGGATACACCATATTGATACTGAAGAAACAAACCCAGCTCTGGTTTCCCCGTGCAATTGCTTGCCTAATTAAACAATACCTTCCTATTTCCCCACCCCTGGGTGATCACATTGTCCAATTATGAGACATCCGTTTGTTATGGGAATAGTCCATCTCTTTCTCCAGCACCTGCAGTGATGACCTGGATGGTTTCCCTGCTCTCACAATCTCTGCATACGTTCTCATAATTCCATTTCACCCTTCCCTCCCCCCCCAGTTCATTGGCAAGTTGAGACACATTAAACTTTGAAAGAGGCAAAGCGGTCAGTGTTGACACAAGGACTTTGGAAGATTAAAAGGGGTCCTGAAGCTTTTACTCTTTGAGTTATCTTTGGATCCAGACTTCTGCCCCTCTGGCTAGTTGTGCCAGCCTAGTCGAGAAGGATGTGAGTAACTGTGGATGATATGTGTGTGTGTGGACATGTGAGATAAAGCAAATATATACCGTATTTTCCGGCGTATAAGACGACTGGGCGTATAAGACGACCCTCCTCAGAGCCATTTAAGGCTCGTCAAGAGCCTTTCGGGCTGGTCTGCCTGGTTACAGGAGAATGAGACCCGGCGTATAAGACGACCCCCAACTTTTGAGAAGATTTTTGCGTGTTAGAAAGTAGTCTTATAGGCAGGAAAATACAGTATATTGTAACCAGTAAAAGTTAGCTGATTTTGCCTTAAATTGTGTCCCAATTCACAATATCATTTAGACTTGGGTATAATTCTTAAAAAACCATTTGCAATAATAGATCCCCCAGGTCCTCCCTGTAAAAATACAAATGTCCCGTGGTGGATATTGGTGGATTTTTGCAGTCCAGAACTGGTAGCTCTACACCATAGCCCAGTGACTCTCCAACTTCGAGATCCTTTGACCCCCCTGAATTGTTCAATGAGTATGTGCGACTTTCCTCTGAATAAAACTAATGATTTAATTGATGTTAGGATAAGATAAAGAATAAATAGATTGCTTGTAATAAAATTAGCATTTAATAAAATATGCATTTTTAATGTATCTATGACAGCAGTTTTTAAACTTTGTTGTATTGCAATTGCACAGTGTGCTAGGCAAAATGAGAAAGGAGGCCCAGAATGAGTTTTAATGCTCCTACTTTGTCTGCACAAGCCTATTCAGGTTTTTTTTTAAAGTACGACCTTCCCCCAAGTTATTTGCAATTCTTCCTTGGGGTGGGTAGGAATGTCCTGAGCCGCAGTTTGGGAATCCCTCCTGTAACCTGCTTAACTCCTCGCTACTAAAGCTATGTAGGGCTGGGCCAGGCCTATGGAAAATTTCAGGGATCCCCATGTATGCCACCTTGATTTCTACCATGTGGCAGGAACTAATAAATGTTTCACTCTTAGAAGTTTTCATTCTGACTTTGGCTTGGTATCGGCATCTCTTTCCTTCCTATTTTCAGGCCAAGGACCTAGCAAAAAAGCTGCCAAACATAAGGCGGCAGAAGTAGCACTCAGGCTCCTGAAGGGAGGAAACATGTTAGAGCCGACGCCGCTGGATGAAGCAAGGTGAGGGACTTAACCTCCTTGGGATAGTTCTAGAGATCCCAGATCCTCTAAGAATTATCAGGGCATCCTCTGTCTCTAGTACTGTTTATATTTTGTTCATCTCAAAAACTTAAATTTGTGTCCAGTTTGGATAAAGATGGGGATTTTCTTACTATTGGTGATACTATCGGGCAGGTAAATAAGCCCCTGATATATTAATATTTGGGGTATATTTGAGCAGGCTACCAAAAAGAGCTTTAAAGGGCTTAAACAATCTCTGTGTTTTCCATGCCCCACAGATGAGCAAGCTTCTAGGTTGATTGTTCTGCCCCAGCATTACAATTCTACTGGCAATGCTATATTTCCACTGGTATTCTGCATTTATTCATTATTGAAAGAGAACTAGTTCTTTAAAAAAATTTTTTTTATTAATTTTACAGCAACAACACAACACAACATACAAAACACAAACACATAATATGTTTTTTTTTATGTCTCAGCTTTGTTCCTCTTCCTACTTTCTACATTCTCCATTTTTCTCATTCTTTATTATTTTTATCGTCCCTTTATTTCTAGTTTTATTCATTTACATTATTATACATATTTATCACATCCCTAATCTCAAGCCAATCATATCACTTAGTCCATATTTGATAATATTCTGTATCTTTCTTTTATTTCTTTTGTTAATTTGTCCATCTCTGCACAGTCCAGGATTTTCTTAATTATTTCTTCCTCTGTTGGGACCTTTTCATTTTTCCAGGACTGTGCATAGACTATCCTTGCCACTGTAATTATATGTCAAATCAAATATCTAATTTCTTTACTGTAGGTTCTGTTCAATATCCCCAGTAAAAACATCTCTCGTTTCAAATCCATATTATATCCAATTATCTCTTCTATCCAACTTCTAATTTCAGCCCAATATTTTGAGAACTAGTTCTATTTTGACAAATCGGTAACCAAGTGCTGGAATTAGGCAAGGCTGCAATATATTTGTTGTACTGTTGAAAACATGAAAAATTATTTGAAAACATTTGTTTTAAATCTGCAGTCTGAACATTTTCCATGTATGTTTCTTCACTTTGCATTACAATACTTGGGGCTTTTACTGGGCCAAACTGTGAAATATCGTTGATCAAGCTCTACTGCAAGTCACATTGAGATTTAATTTTTTTCATGATGTTATACTGTGTGCTACTGAATGAACACTAAGTTTATTCAGCACATGGATCTACGGGCTGCTTTTTACACTACCAGTCAGCTGAATTAACTACTGAACTAAGTCAGTTTCTGGGTTCACGCAATACGCTGAACCATAAACGAATAGAATGGCTGGGTTCACACAACACATTGAACCAGACACCAGATAGAAACCTTTGTCTCAGCAGGTTACATAGATCTGTTATTATGGGATTAAGAGTAGTTTAACGGGCAGACGTTAAGCAATAAAAAGAAGCTTGGGTAGAGGAAATATTCTGGAAGGACAAAAGTAATAATTCAAGTTTGGCAATCTCTTGACTTCATTTCAAAAGCTTTTCCCGCTGTATGGATTTTTGCTACTGAACGTGCTTTAATATTTTCACCTTGTATTTTCAAGCTCTCTTTCTCTAGAGCCCTTGGCTCTGACCACTGCTCCGGTGGCTGTGCCTGTACCCATCCTACCAGCAGCCTCTCCAAGGTAATGGGATAATTACTGAAGCTAAAACACAAGATGGATTCTCCGAGACTGTGTTCCTGGTGCTTGTTATTGCAGTTTTGCCCCTGTTGCTGTTCATAGATTCCCAACAATCTTCCCCATCATGTTCTTTAGATGGTTTGGATTTCAGTTCTGGTATTCCAAGCTAAGCATGGGTTTTCTGAAGCAGAGGTCCAGCTCACTTGGAAGCCTCTAGATTGGGAAGGATTGGGTAGACGTAGAGGATGCAGATATATGGAACATACCTCGTTTTGTTTGCTACTCAATACTCTGAAATTAGTTATGCAGGTCTGGTTTGCTGTTGGAAATACCAGCAAGTGGTTCTTATTTGGTTCACCTTATGTAAAACACACCTGTTTATCTTGAATGAATTTTCCCCTCCAACCTAGTGTCAGGGTTCCGACCGATGCCCTAATAAAAGCAGGAGCTTCAAGCCAGTTTACAAGAAAAATCCTGTTATTTATTAGGAGCGCCATGTCGGCATGGACCTAGTGAAGCCAGCTCTGACCCCACTCAGTTCGTGCCTTGCCTCTGACCCTGTTTCCCCCTCTCCCCAAAGTGTGTCATCAGTCACATTCCCCAAAGAAGCAATTTCGCAGGTGGTAGAAGTCCCTCCCTCCAGCCATTACTAGTTTCTGTGGAGATGGTCTTGACTTTGGCCGGCTAGGATGTGCATTGTTTTGACTGAGGTGCAGATTCCTCGATGCAGCTGCAAGGCTTGATTCCCCATCCCCCTGCCTATGGTAACTCGGGAGCAGGTTAGGGAAGCTTCGTGAGTTGACACCTGGACTGATTGGCTTATGCTTTTCTTTGCAGTCAGATGTAGATTCCAGGCAAAGCTTTTCTTTCTGAGAAAAGGCAGCTCCTGGAAAAAAAATTACTGTGCCTTTAATTAGCAGTGGGCAAGTGTTCATGGGGTATCCGATTTAGCAACATTTTAGGGGAGAAGAATTTTTAATTTTGTGTCACCTTTTACTCAGAAGTTCTCCGCTGGACATAAAATCCCCAGTATCCCCACAACAATCTGAATGCAATCCAGTTGGGGCCTTACAGGTAAGCAGTGATATATTTGCAACCTCAGGTACTTTCTGCTGATGGCATCAATCAGCTTCCCTCTATTGCACTGAATACAATTGCCATAATACAAATTGGGAAAACACCAGGAAAGGGAAGGGAAAACTCACATGGATGTGGGTTCTAGTATAAAGATAGTCCTCGACTTAATAACACTTAGTGACCATTCAAAGTTACAATGGCACTGAAAAAAGTGACTTCTGACTGTTGCAGCATCCCCATTGTCATGTGATTTATATTTGGGTGCTTGACGACTGACTCACTTTTATGACGGTTGCAATGTCCCAGGGTCATGTGACCGACCATCTTTTGCCACTTTCTGACAAGCAAAGTCAATGGGGCAAGCCAAGTTCACTTCACAACCAGGTTACTAATTGAACAAGTGCAGGGATTCCCTTAACAACTGTGGCAAGACAAGTTGTGAAATATGGCCAAACTCACTTAACAAATTTCTCACTTAGCAACATAAATTTTGGGCTCAATTGTGGTCATAGGTTGAGGACTATCTGTAGTTTCCTCTTTCAGCATCAGGCTTTGTTATAGCAATCAATGTTCTATGTTGCCGGCATGCAAGCTGCGTGTCTGACATTGATTCTCATTTGTAACCTATTCTGTGAACCAGGCACTTCAGGCCCTCTCCTTCCTTTCCCTTCATCTTTTGCTTAGACAAGAACACCTGATCTAATTTCAGTGCTCTCAAGGCCCTGATTTTTAAAAATGAGACATTAGCCAACATTTAGAGGGCAGGAATAGGGAATCAACCACGTAGTCACTTCTATCTGATCCTCTCCAGTACTTCTCCAAGACTCTCATGTGGTGGAGCAGTTTTGGAGGAAGGCCCAAGAACTATTGTAGGAAAACAACCTGTCAGTATGTATGGGTCATTTGGGATTATGTGTTGTGGCCTGCCAGTGGCCTGCATGGATTGTTGCTGATCCCGAAGAGGTGGCTGGTGTGGTGTTGTGCCAGCAGCCTGTGTAGCCGGCATTCGAGTTGGACAGTGAGGAGGCTGGAAAAGATGTGGTGCCGGAGGCAGGGATTCAGCCAGGGCCTTCAGAACCTCCAGAGGCTCCTTTAAGTGAAGAGGATGAAGTGGAGGACCCTCTTCTCAATGCATGAGCACGCAGAGCTGCTAAAAGGCAGGAGTGGTTACTCAGGAGGAGGTCTCCTTGAGAGTAAGACTTGGGGCTAATTGGCCACTCTCTTAGCCTATTTAAGTTTGCACACAGCTTGTAAAAAACTGCAGGAAACAACATGTGTTCGTTCGCTGATCATTGAGTTTGGATTTTCTCTGCAAACCTGGCTTCTGGGCTTTCTGCCAACTCTTGTAAGACTCTATCTTATCTGTGGAAATTCTGGCAGGTTGTTATGAATGTTTTATTAACAGCCTGCATTTGCAAAAGGCTGTGTTTTGAAGTAAATTGAGTTTTGTTCGGAGTTTGTGTGTGCTACATTCTTTAGGATCCGTAGCTGGGGCAGAATATTATGCTTTTTAGTCAGAAGGAACATGGGCTTGCTGCAGCTGTGGAATAAAACCAGTCACATATGATGAAATCAGTCACATACCCCATTTCAAAAGATCATGGTAAATTAAATCAATTTTCTCAGCCCTCATATTGTAAGTAAAATCCATTTACTGTGGCCCTAACTTTCCAAGTTATCTTGGTCCAACCTGTAGCAATAGCAATAAAACTTATATACCGCTTCACAGTGCTTCGGTTTACAGAGTTAGCCTATTGCCCCCAACAATCTGGGTCCTCATTTTACCCACCTCGGAAGGATGGAAGGCTGAGTCAACCTTGAGCCTGGTGAGATTTCAACTGTGCAACTGAGGACTGGTGGGATCCTGGTGGTAATCATTTTTGACCATAGCGAAGATTAGTTAATGCTGGCTTGAGTCTTCTCCCAGTTATCAGCCAAATGTATGTTAACTTAATGCAACCATTATACTAATTGATGGTTGCATTATACTATATATTCTATATAGTAGAGTCTCTAAAGGCAGTAAGTTGTTTCTTTACAAATACCAAAAGAACAAAAGGGGCCAGACCTGCTACTCCCATTAAGAATCCAGAGAGGAATGTTTTTTCTAATCTGCTTCTTCCCCAGGAACTGGTGGTGCAGAAGGGCTGGCGACTCCCAGAATACACCGTCACTCAGGAATCTGGGCCGGCACACCGCAAGGAATTCACCATGACTTGTCGTGTTGAAAGATTTATTGAAATAGGTATACTATTATAGGATAGTCATTGTATAAAAGGGGCATAGCATCCTCCCTTTAGTGTGACTGCAGAGTCCTAAGTCAAACTGTGGATCATATCGTGACCAGCTGTAAGCTGAGGACATATACTGGTCCAGTATTTTTTTTAATATATATAAACGATGCTGTGCTTCAATAGTTAGATGCCCTAGGCTGAATATTCATTTTAACATTCATATTTTACCATGTTTTTTTTAATCCAGGGGAAATCTTAATATATATTGCAAGTCCATGTATGATAAGTCATACATTAAATAAATAACTATCATAAGATGTTAGCAAAGAATTTAAATCCACCTATGATTAATCTATTTTTTAATTACATTTTATTGTGTAGATGTTGTTGACTTGTTCCTTCAGCAATCCCACTGGGATTTTTAAAGGCTTTTTAAAAGAGTGAGAAACTTCCCAATAACAGACTTAAAGTGAAAGGAGGAATGGTGTCCTTATAAAACAAGATGGGGGGAATCAAAAGGCAATGCACAAAAGCATCCTTCACTCAGGTACACCCAATTAAAGATATAGGAATGTACAGTATAAGACCTTCCAGGGAGCTGGCTGAAAGGCCCTAAAAAAACAAGTCTTTATAACCTATGGCTGTATATTCAGTGTTTGGGGTGAATCTAGTTTAGGATCAATATATCAGTCTTGTTTTCAAATTGCCATTCCAACTTTTCTTTTTCCTCCAGGGAGTGGCACTTCCAAAAAACTAGCCAAACGCAACGCTGCAGCAAAGATGCTGGTTCGGATCCACAACGTTCCTCTGGATCCACGGGAGGGGAGTGAGGCTGAAATGGAAGAGGACCAGTTTTCTATTGTGAGTCTTGATGTGACAATTTGTGGGTTGCCATTTCCTTCTCCAGTGGATCACGTTTTGTCAGAACACTCTGCTGTGACCTGTCCGTCTTGGGTGGCCCTGCACGGCATAGCTCATAGCTTCATTGAGCTACGCAAGCCCTTCGCCACGACAAGGCAGTAATCTATGAAGGGAGAACCACTCATGGATAGGTCCAAATAGATATTTTATTGTTGATCACTATATTACAAGGATCTCACCAGACGATTTGCCTTCCCTTGGGAAATTGCAGATCTTGACCTGAGGTTTTGACCTCAGATGTTTCGCCTCCCAACAGACTCTAAATTGGAATGTCTCTTTACTTCCCCTAGAAAGGCTACCTCCCCTTCAGCTGGTGGTTCTGCCACATTTCGGCATACAGCATTGAGACATGCTTGTTACAGCTTCTACTGTTTTAGTCTGAACTCAATTGTTGTAGCTTTTGAGTGGCCTGCAAGGGCAGCCTTCATGTAAGGCAGATTGCAATAGCGCATTTGTGGGTGACTAGGGCTCCACCATCAGGAAGTCCTTGTCAATGTTCCAAGTAACAACTCCAACCAAGTAAGACTCCAAGACCAGCAGTTCCTCAGTTTCATTTTATTAGAGATGTCATATTGGTACATCTGGGAAAATCCAAAACTGAAGCACCCCGGGTTTTCCCCACCCAAAGGAAAGTCAAAGTCCCTTCCCCTGCACCCAAATGTCCATCACATGGTCCAACCAACCCACCATCCCAACTGGAGATGTTTCCTAGTCACACCTCTCCAGGTGCAGGCTGAACGTCCTTGACTCCCAGAGAAAAGAATGTTATTTTGACTATCTATACCCACTCCATGCAACCCCCCTCCCAGTTTCCCACAGCAGGCCTGTGCACAAAATGTGGCAGCCCTGAAGATCCAAAGAGAAAGACGGCCTCCAGGGCTGATAGTCCTGCTTGTCCAAAAATAGATGCAATCAGCACACAAGACAAACATGACTTGTACATCAGTTTCTGTCCCTAAAATACAAATTAGTGGCAATTTTGGAGGTTTCCCGTGAGCCAGAAACACCCCCTGCATTGTTTTCAACAAATTGGGGAAACTAGTTGACCAATATGATAGAAAACATAGCATAGGTGTTCTTTGAATGTGCAACTGAGGACTGGTGGATTCTTCTCCTCTTCTCTTCTGACTCATGGTTAGAGCTAGGCTAAAGATTCGCCCTTCCGTTTCCCAGGCTTTTGTGTATGCACAGAAGTATTCTTATATGGGCAGAAAGGAAGAGGAAGAAGGTAATGAAGTGCTATGCTGGGCAGCTTTACAGCTTATATTTGAATACCAGTTTACTTCTTAATGGGATGGAGTAAATCTTTTGTCTTTGCCTTAAGTAGCAAAATATCGGGGGTGAATTTTGCTCAATCATCGAATCTAAGAACAGAATATATACTCTTCTCCAGTTCGCTATCCATGGACCTCAAAGGTTTGGCATCAACATAAAAGTCATTGGAATCAGAAATATGGCCTGCATTTCCCAGAATGCGTTGAGGTCTGGGTTCAAAGAGTTGAACTCCAAGGGCAATGTTGCATTTCCCCTTGATGCTGTAAGATCCTTGTTCTCAGTTACGTTGTCAGATTTCTGCGTCTTGGGCATCTTGAATGTTAAAACTTGAAGTACTGCAATCTGCTAATTTAAGACAAGCAATTCCCACTCCCAGATCCTGCAGAGAGGTAGCTGCTGATTTTTAGATGAAGGGCTGGTAACACTACTGATTTCTCTAGAAATTTAGTAAAGAACAAAGACAGAAAACTAAGGATAATTGTGTAACAGCAAAAGGAAGACTATTAACTACTCTATGCTGAAATCTGTGAAAGAAACAGAACCTCCGTGAACACTTTCCTACTTAGATTGCAGGAACCAAACTGGACGGGATGAAAAGTCGGGGATCCGGTTGCACCTGGGATTCCCTACGCAACTCAGTGGGAGAGAAGATTCTTCATCTGAAAAACCACCGAATCTTCAATACTGGGTTCTGCAACCTCTTGAAGGAACTCTCCGAAGAGCAGAGTTTTGATATCAGCTACCTTGATATTGGTAAGGAATGAGGTGGAGATTAGAGTTAATAAAGATTGTGTGAATTTTCTTCTCCCTCCTGTGCACTGCAGGTAGTCCTCATTTAGTGACTGCTTCATTTAGTGACCAGTCTTTACAATACTGATAAAAAAGTACCTTTACAACCAATCCTTGGATTTAGGACCTTTGCAGATCTGTAGAATAAAGGAAAGCTGAAATAAGATCATAAGCACAGGAGCGGTTTCATTTACCATCTGCTTTGCTTAATAGAATAGAATTCTTTATTGGCCACGTGTGATTTGACACACAACGAATTTGTCTTTGGTGCATCACTGAGTTGCTGGTTCAAACAGTAGACACTCAGTGAGGATGACCTTATTTATTTGTCCATTTACAAATGCAACTTTGTGTTTCCCAATTGCACAGTGAGCAACTGGTTGGCTGAAAGCAGGCAAGCTTAGAATTATCCTTTAAAGTCAGAGAGAAGTTGGGTGAGCTTGGATCTACATGGATCACATCAATGTTTGGCTTCATGAAAGAGAAATATTGACTTGGAACACAAACCAGACAAGGTCTGGAATTTGGTACTGCAGTGTTGGTCTGCTTTAATTTAGGTCTATATTTATTAGATGTAAAAGAGGAAAATATTGACATGATCACCAAGTCAGGAAGATTTTTGTTTGTCTATTTTGAGAAGTATGTCCTGCTATCTTTTAGGAATGACAGCATTATGCTCTGGTACAATGAATTTAAGCAGGCTGCTCCTGCTTGCTTTTTAAAGGGCAGTGGTCATTATACAATGCAGACTAGCTCTGCAAGGATCATGTATTTGCTCTTGAGCAGAATGAAATTTTAAAATATCTAATTTAAATTCTAATTCAATAAGCAAAATTATATTACATAACTAATGCATCATTTCTGAAAGTAGTTTCGAAACAAGAATGGGAATATGTACTTCAGTCCTAAAGAAACACAGTTGACAAACCTATTCTGCCTATTAAAGTAGGGTTTTCCTCAAACATTTAAGATTAGAAGTAATAGAAATGGAAAAGAATCACTTTAGTGATTAGACATTTTGCTGTAATTGCACATATCCTGGTGTTTTATTTGAGAATAGGTTTGCCTTCCCCAGATTTCTGTATGAGAATTACAAGTCTAAGTATCTTGCAGCATGTCCATAGTTAAGCCACCTGGAATTTGCAATTCATCTGTATCTAGAAGTCAACTTGTTCCCCATCCCTTCCTTAGGCTGCCTGGTGAGTACACGACTGTAACAAAATTTTAACACTATTGTGTTAACACCACCGTGCTACAGTAACTCACCAGGTTCCCTGGTGAAGCTCTCAAAAGCAGGATCAGATAGTTGCCATTTAATTCGATAGGTTGAGATAAATTGCCATTGACATTACTAGATGAATCTATAAGTTCTTTTACTATCACAGGTATGTGCTAAGAAAATCTTCTGTCATCTTGTGTTACCTTGTTGTAATTGCCAGGTTTGTAGATGTTGCTTATCTGTTGCTCTGCTTCCATTTGAAGAATACTTTCATCTGAATTAAGAATAATCAGTATACAATATACAGGTAGTCCTTGACCTTTGAGTACAATTAAGCCCAAAATTTCCGTTGCTAAACAATCAGTTGTTAAGTGAGTTTTGCCCCATTTTACCTTTCTTGCCACAGTTGTTAAGCGAATCTGGTTTCCCCATTGACTTTGCTTGTCAGAGGGTTGCAAAAGGTGATCACATCATCCCAAGACATTGCAACTGTCATAAATATGAGCAAATTGCCAACTGTCCGAACTCCGATCATGTGACCATGGGGATGTTGCAATGGCTGTGTGAAAAATGATCATGTTACTTTTTCCATTGCAGTTGTAATTTCGAAGTCACTAAATGAATGATTGTAAATCAAGGATTACCTGTATGAGATCAGATGCAACAGGTTGCTGTTTTTCTGGTTTGAGTAACAGAATGGGTTTTTTCCTCACTCACAGATGAGACGAGCATAAGTGGCCTCTACCAGTGCTTGGTGGAGCTATCTACACAGCCAGCCACAGTATGTCACGGCTCAGCTAATTCCCGCCCTGCTGCCCGCGCTGATGCTGCCCGCAATGCCCTTCAGTACCTCAAAATCATGGCTGGAGGCAAGTGAAAGGCATGTGTCCGACAATGCTGCAGATCCATTGAGGAGGCCATTTTGTTTTCCTCTCATGAATCAATGTGACAGGAAGGCAATTTGATGGGGCTGCAAGAAAGGAGGAGGGTTGGAAGAGGTTGGCTGAACTGGAAGACTTTGTAAAAGTTGGCCGAAGTTGCAGCAGTGACGGGGTTTACGAAGCCTTGTTTCCTGAGGGGCAAGGACAACCCATCTGGAGGCTATTCTTCCTCTTTGCTCACTCGGGGTCACCCTTGTTGTTCTCCGGGACATAAGCACCGACTGATTTCTATCATGTTTGGGAGTTGCAATAAAAAAAATGGGATTTTTTAAAAAATAAAAAGTTGTCCTATTTTATCCCCAATTCTTAAAAGGAATCAGGCATGTGCATACAAGAGAGTTGTACCTCCCTCACCACATTCCATAAACCAGAAACCTTTAGACTGAGCTATTTGTGATCTCTGCTAGTTTAGATGCAGTCCTGCACACTTGAGGGTGAAAAGTTAGCATCTCCTTGCCCACATGCTTATTTTCTCTCAGAAGGGAGGGACTAAGGCTGTAAATCCCACAACTGACCAACAGACTTTCTTCAGGTGATTGAAGTCCAGCAACCTCTGGGAAGCCAGTTTGCACCACTCACGTATGGAAATAAATTTTGAATTGTCCCTCTCATGTCCAGAAAGTATTTTTCTTTTTTAAAATGGAATTTCAAACAATTTCGCCTTTTACTTAATTTCTCTAGATTGTCTTCTGTCTCCTCAAACTAATACTCATTTTTATAGAAATGATTTCCTCCTATGATATATTGTGCATGTACCCGCAAGCAGTCCCAATCCAAGGAAAGAATTTGAACAGGTAACTGGTCCCATAAATAGCAACTGCATTTTTCTAGCTCAGCTGGAGTCAGATGTTGTTGGGCTACATATCCCTTATTCTAGGAGCTGTATTATTCAGCTATTTTGGCCATATATGGTATAGGATAGGATATTAATCTTTCAGTGTAATGAATTCTCTATGCATTGTGCAAAATCCATTTTGGGGGGAATCTGCATTTTGCAATGTTTTAAAGACTTGCTCCCAGACACGCGTTGCCAATAATCCACCACCACTGTGACCAACAGACAATTTTTTTTAGCCTTTTACAGAGGAAGAGGAAGTCTTTGCATAAAAGCAGACTTCACTTACATAATGTACTCACCTATGAAGGCACAGATGATTTTGTAATTCTTTTTCCAAATGTGCCATTCGTTTTCCCCCTTAGAGCTGAATATCATTCCCTAACAGAAAACACTGCAGATATTTTGAAGTACATCTCCCCTTATCCCTTATTCTATGATCCTGAAGACCCAAGACTAATGAGGGTTGTAGCTGAAGAGATCAGTTGCAGAGAGAATTACCTGCTAATCTACATGACAAAAGGACTGCAGTATCCTTCAAGATGTAACAATGTTGTTTTATTATTGTTGACAACAAATAAAATACAGGTCCTTAACAAGGATGGGCCAGCTAAGGCTGAGTGACAAAACACAGAAATAAAGAAGCAGAAAATTAAGGTGTGGCTCCTGTCCAGTTTGCCAGGATCCAGGAAGCAATTACTTTTGGTGTTTATTTTTTCTGGATTGCTACTTCCAGCTTCATTTTTTCTTGCCAAAGCGTTGTGGGGCAGCCATACTCAGAAACTGAGGGGCCAGAGAATCCCAAGCCCGTGGTTTGATCCGGCCAGTGCTTCTCAAACTGTTGGTCCTGACTTCACGGCCAAACCTATAGAAAGGATCAGAAGCAGAGGGCAACACAGAGAATGCAGTGCCTGGAGGGACAAACTGGACCCTCTTTGGGGAAATCAAAGTAATGTTCCTTCTGATACATCCAGCAGTAGCTGGTCAAATGATTCCAGAAAGCTCAGAAGCAATGAATTATGGGTACCATTTGCCTCTAGGACTTGACTCTGAAGTGAATTGGATTGCGGTTCAGGAAGTAATTAGTTCTTTTTAAAGGACAGAAAGGTGAAAAGATGAAAGGCATCCCTTGGAGTTATACATGAATAGGGATGCCAACAAATGAATCATTTATTCATTCATTTCTGAGTGCACTTCATAATACTGCTTTGTATTGGACAGGCAGCATTCATTTGCACTAGTAAGCCAGGAGTTGTACGTAGCAACAGCAGAGAGAAACATAAAGAACTCCATTCTGATTTCCTCATGTTTTTCCCTGCGTAGCCTGGAGGAAGAATGAACCAAAATTCAATTTCATTTTGCCCAATTTCTGCCTTGCTGTTAGTTTCAGACCAGGATGTAACTTATTCAATTGCTGAATAAAACAACAGAAAGTCAATCAGCAGTTTATTTCAAACACAATTCCTGGTTTGTACAAAGGTGTAAGCCAGGAATTCAGTAAAGTAAAACAACCATGGTTAATTTTTCTCCTACAGCTGGAATGAATACTTGACTTTAGTTCATTTAGCACACGCAAGGACATAAAAAAGAACAAAAACATTCACAAACACACAAAAGCATTTTGGAAAGCTCTAATTGGACAGCAATTACACATTATCTCTCTTTCTCTTTTAATTATCTCTAAATTGTGAAGCTGTTGCCTGATATTTACAATATATGATGCCACAAGAGGTTAGTGAAATCTTTGCAAATAGCGCACCATTTGGATGAAAAGTATAAGTAGCCTTGCCAGAAAGAGTAGCTGGATGTTCTAACGCAATCACTGAAAAAATGTTTTTCAAATCAAATCCAGAAAACTGACCAAAATGAAACTTGGAAATTGCACAGAAACATGAAGTCAACATATTTGCTCCTATTTCACCTGAATACATAATTCTGCTTAATAAACCTGTAATCAATCATACCTCTGTGGCTGGAATAGGAAGGAAGGGCTGCGACCAGATCTCTGCACAGCATGGAACAATGTACGGAGAAGGATGCCCAGAAGATGGTCATCAGGTAAGCTCTGACCAGTGTGGTCCTCACCCTCTTGTGGCTGTAGGAAGAAAGCCTGGAGTTCATCAGAGCATGCAATTGGACAGAAGGAGAGTTTGCCCCATGTTTAAGAGGTACAACAGGTCAGATGAAGACCCAAGACAACAACTCAGCAGGAACAGTATGTAGGTGTTGCATGCTGACTGTAGCTTCAGCTTGAAGACCTATGTATTGGAGAAGATCTATCCTGCATGATAATAAAATATAGGCAGCTGTTTCCCTTTGCTTTTACTCTAGTGGCTGGATTCACACAATATGCCTAGCCAGGTTAGTTAAAGATCAAAGGTTTGCATTCATGCGACATGTTAAGCTTGGTTAGTTTTAATCCTATATTGTTTTCAGATGGGAAATTTAATGTTTTGGGAAACCTAGATAATGTGTTATTGTAAGTACTGTGCAAACCCCCAACATGCATTAAGTGTGTTATGCGAACCTTGCCTTTAGATTTTGATCAACCTCCTACAACCTGGCATTTTCCAGCTGTATATGTTTAAACCTCCCCAGCCAGGTTAGCAATGGTAGGCTTTGAGGGCATCAGGCTGGGCAAAGCAGCTTCAGATGTAAATCTTAAAAGTACATTCTGGTTTAATTTTTGTCCAGTACCTATAACGAGAAAGATTACTTTCTCTTGGATCCTGGCTATATTGTTTTTTTATCTCTCAGTTTGCGTGTTTCTTAAAATGCACAGCTAATCTATGGCTCTTCTATTTCAGCCCCTAATACGCTGTGAGTCTTTATAGGCTGCTTATCAATCCTGAATTTGCAAGGACACTTTTTGGGTAAACTGATGCCTCCATATCAGAATATGACAGGCTATGTCAATCTGGAAATTCTCTTGCTGCAAATATGCTCTTAGAGACACCAGGAAGCAGAGAAGCCTCTTCATTCTAGTCAGCCGAAGGCACCCATTGATCAGCAAGACAGTTTTAAGATTCCTAAAGGGAACTTTTTCCTCATGTTCCTTTCCCAACAGCAGCATATAACAAAAAAACAAAAACAAAAACAAAAAAACAGAATTCCTCTAAAGAGTCATTCTAAAGATCATATTTATCAACTGCATATTTTATGAAAAAAATCATGTAGGAAGTTATTTCCACAAATAGTAGAGTACACCAGAAACAAGGTATATATATATATACAGTATACTATTTATTGAGTGGTCACTCATTAGAGCACATGTCCACAATACATAGGCAAACACGGATGCTTGTTACTAACATAAGGATGACAAACAGCAACATACAGGCTCTCTCAACTTGAACCTCCTTATGCCTTTTGTTGCTGGAATTATGCTTAGAAAAAAATCTGAAATTCTCAAGTTGCAGCATTCTAAATTACACAAGCACAATAGTCACAAAATGTGTCCTAATCCACAAATAATTCCACGCACTTTGCAGACATTTACTGTACTCCTTTGACAGCGCTCTAAAGAATTATCCCAGATCTTTATTAGCGCCAAAATTAATTACTACTTTCTTAAGACCACCTACTGAGTCCAGAACTGATAGCAGTTAAGAGGAAGAATAATACAAGAAACTAGAAGAAGAAATCTGGCTTAGCCACAGAGCTTGGTGAATCACAAGGACACTTCTTTGTCCTTCTTGGGGAGTTCCCAAAATATCAGAAAAAGGTTGGGACTGAGAAATAGAAATGAGCAAAGGCCATTAGCTATAAGCCTGTCACAGTTAGGCTTGTTTTTTCTCTCCTGGTCGAGCTTCAGCTAACCTTCGCACATCCAAACTGGCAAGCTGATGGCAGGATCCCCAGCCTTGTCTCTGTTGGTAGGAAAGGTGCAAGCGACTGTCTCATTTGGATGGGTGTAACATAGGTCGGGGCAGCCTGGCTATAGCAATGGGTAGTGAGAGTCGGCACATCTATAGCAAAACTTTCCTCTGGTCAAGTTCAGGCTAGTTTCTCTCTCCTTCACCCACCTTATAAGGTTGTGGTCAAGATGAAATGTGGTGGGAGCAGGAGGGCGACTATGCACCTCGTCTAAGCTAAATGTCTATCCAGGTCATCCAGGTAACAGATGTAGCTCTAAAGAAGCTTCTCGGATGAGAAGCAAAAGGTCTTCAAACGAAAACCAGAAAGTCCAGTTTGCCTCTTGAAAAAACACCTTTGGGACAACCATGACCTGGATGACCGAGAATCTCCATAGATCTCCGGTCTAAAGTTTGGAGGAGGAAAGGCAGCTTTGTCACGGATGCCCTAGCCACATCTGCGGCTAAAACTTTTCCCTCGAGGAAAGGCGGGAAGAAGCAGATGGAAGAGCTAAAACAGTCCCCGTGTCCCGCTCGGCTGCTTCCTCGGGGGCAACTTACCATCCAGTCTAAAAACCTCTCCGGGTAGCCATTGGGTTCTTCGGCCAAGAGTTCTTGGGAACCGAGCGCCTCCTCGAGACTCCGGACCGACCTCAGGCCGCCCGTGAGAAGCAAGGCCAGCGCTAGCAAAAGGCGGGAAGCGTCCATGGTGGAGGCCCCGCTCCTTCTCGCCTCTCTGCTCCCCACCCGTCCTGCTTCCCTTCTCCCTGGCAGCGCCTTTATATCTCCTGCCATCCCAGACGCGGGGCGGGATTGATGACAGGGGTGGCGGAAACCGTTTGCGAGGCAGGCAGGCAGGCAACCCATGCGGTGCGGGCCCTGCGGCAGCTCCCCGTGACGAGCGGAGTGGGACCGCGACGGTCCCTGACAAGAGGCGAGCGCCGTTGCCGTCTGGGGCCGCTTGCGCGCTTATTGCGAGGATAAATCCAGCAGAATGGCTCTTTTCGGCCCTGGTGGGACGCGTCGGCTAATTGCTTGTTTACCACGCTGTGTGGTTTGCGCTGGGGAAAGCGAGGCCGGCGATTGGGACGCTGACCCTCCCCACTTCCACCCACCCCACCTCCATCGTCTCCTGCAAGCCGGCATGGATTGATGAGTCTACTAGAGCCCCCAGATATGCTTGCGCGGGACGGGCATTTGTCAGGTTTTTCCGTCAACCGCTTTTCAACAAGCCCGGCTTTCCCTGCGGCATTCACGTCGGCAAAGCGCGCTTATAATGAAAGCCATTTACAACACAAGGCCCGGGGATGGGACGGGGAAGGGTGTGTATATGTGTGGGGCGGGGGGAGCGTGGAGGGGAGGGAGTTTGCCGGGCTGAAGGGATACACACCCAGCCACCTTAACACTTAATAACTGTCTCACTTAGCAACAGAAATGTTGGGCTTAATCGTGGACATATGTCAAGGACTACCTGTAATCGGGTGCGTGTTAAAGTAAGGTGGCAACTGCAATGCAAGGTGTGGGGTAGGGAATTGTCCCTGCTCTACGGGAAAGGAGAACCTTGGGCATTTACAGGTAGTCCTCGATTTACAACAGAACGCTTAGTGGCAATCTGCAAAGTTCGAAGTTGCAACGGCACTGAAAAAAAGTGACTTATGACTACTTTTCACACTTATGACTGTGGCAGCATCCCCCCCCCCCCAGTCATATGCTTTACATTAAGAGGCTTGGGCAAACGACTCACATTTATGACAGTTGCAGCGTCCCGGAATCTTTTGTGACCTTCTGACAAGCAAAGTCAATGGGGAAACGAGGTTCACTTAACAACAGTGTTACTAATTTCACCACTGCTGTGATTCACTTAACAAGTGTGGTCAAAAAGGCAAAATTCACTTAATTGTCTCACTTATCAACAGAAATTTTGGGCTTAATTGTGGACTACCTGTAAGTGGATGCGTGTTAAAGTAAGGTGGCAACCGCAATGCAAGGGCTGGGCAAGCAGGAGGATGAAAAAAAAACCCATGAGCAAATAATCAGTCCCCTCAATTAAGTCATTTGTAAGTTAAAGCCAGTTTGTTTAAAGCACAATGCTAGAAAGCAAGACACCATGAGTTCAAGTTTTGCCTTAAGCATAAAAGCCAGTTGTTTTGGGGAAAATAGGAGGAGGAAGATATGCTGGATATGTTTGCCACCTTGAGGTATTGGTAAAGAATATAAATAAAAAAATAAGGGAACCAGTTTGGTGGTGTGGCGAAGGTATTAAGCTAGAAATCTGGAGACTGACTTCCACTCCTGCATAGGCATAAACGCAGCTGGGTGTCTTTGGGCCAATCAGTCTTTCTTAGCCCGAGAAAGGAGACAAGGGCAAACCTCTTCCAAGACCTTGCCAAGAAAACTGCAGGACTAACACAAGCAGTTGCTAGAGGTCAACACTGACTCAAAAATATATATATGTATATATATATATATATAAATTTTATTTTCGTAGGTCTTTATGTGTATTATTCTTTATGCCAGGGTTTTTCCTATATATATATGTATGTATATGTGTATATATATATATGTGTGTGTATATATATGTGTGTGTGTGTGTGTGTGTGTGTGTGTGTTCTTCTTTTTAAGTCAGGTTTTTCCTACATAACCAAGATTTTTTGGAACCACAACTGAGTGAAATCCCAATTCACTACATTCTGGGTTCTTCTCTTCATTATGGCTGCAAACAGATTTTAGTGTTGCATTGTGGGAGACCCACTGGGTTCTTTTCTTCATTATGACTGCAAACAGATTTTAGTGTTGCATTGTGGGAGACTCAAATAGCTATTTCTGGCTCATAAGCCATAGATAGATAGATAGATAGATAGATAGATAGGTAGATAGAAATAGATATATAGATATATCTGTTTTCTGAGGTTTTCTCGGGTGTTTGTATGTAGGTCTTTGGTTATTCGGGTCTTCTCCCATGTAAAATTGGAAGTGTCTTGGCGACGTTTCGACGAAGTCTCATTCATCATCTTCAGGCTGGTGTTCTCAGCTTCGTGCTTCCAGGAGCAATGTAAGATTGCAGCTGTCTCTTCCTTTTAACTGCTAGTGGGGGTGTGAGCTGATTGGGTGGGAGCTTGGCTGTGTTCTGATTGGGTGGAGGTGTGTTCTGATTGGTTAGGGGCTTGGCTGTGCTTGATTGGATGAGGGGTTGGTTGTGCTCTGATTGGCTGGGGGTGTGTTCTGTTTGGGTGGGGGCTTGGTTGTGCTCGGCTTAGTCTGAGTTGCAAGGGGATTTGAGCTGGTAAGCTGCGTTGTTGTTGAGATAGAAAAACGCCCACACAGCATGAATAAATGAGACGATATCTCCCGCCTACCAGCCATTTGGAAACCTGCCCTTATTGACAAACGAGTCCCTAACATGACGAATGACACCAGACCCACACTCAAGAGCCACGCAGGATGTCACCACCACATATCCACGCAGAAAGCAGACTCAAACCCACACTGATAATGAGGCATGACCAAGGACCAGAAGCCAGACCGCAGCTGCATCATTAGCCACTTTAAACCCCTCCAATCCATACATGAAACAGACTGAAGAGCTTTCACGGCCACAAACACGAAGCCAAACAACAACGCAGCTCACTAGCTCAAATCCCCTTGCAACTCAGACTAAGCCGAGCACAACCAAGCCCCCACCCAAACAGAACACACCCCCAGCCAATCAGAGCACAGCCAACCCCTCATCCAATCAGAGCACAGCCAAGCCCCTAACCAATCAGAACACACCTCCACCCAATCAGAACACAGCCAAGCTCCCACCCAATCAGCTCCCACCCTCCACTAGCAGTTAAAAGGAAGAGACAGCTGCGATCTCACATTGCTCCTGGAAGCACGAAGCCGAGAACACCAGCCTGAAGATGACGAATGAGACTTCGTCAAAACGTCGCCAAGACACTTCCAATTTTACGCGGGAGAAGACCCGAATAACCAAAGACCTACACACATATAAGATAATAGGAGGCAAGTGAGAAAGATGCTCATGGGACCAATTTGTTGTGTTCCAAGATGCGACGTCTATAATTATATCCACTAACTAGTTTTGCCACAGAATTTAGAAATTGGACAGCCTCACTTGACCAGTGGATTCAGTCTGAAGAAGAGCACAAGAGCACAATGCCAAATAGAAGAACCATGTGTATTGCAAACACCATATTGGTTGCCTGCTTCACAAGAAAGAGGGAGCCTGAACAGTGGATAAGCCAAGATTGTTATAGAAGTTGAGGGCTACAAGTTGGCAAAATCCTAGGGATCTGATTGGCCGCTCTGTTTGGGAAAGCTAATCAAGTCCTTGTCTGTGCACGTGGGGCAAGTTCTGCTTTTAGGCAAAATAGGCCTTTTAGGAGAGAAGCAATGCTGGGAAAGCCCATTCTTAGGGCTATGGAAGATTGAGGCCATCAGCTGATCAGCAGATAGAAGGTTGGGATTTCTCTAGGTTGCAACTCCCTTGCGTTGTGCTGTGAGCTGGTGAGGAAACTCTACTCTTTGGTTTAGAAGTGGTTGCAGGATGCTTTATCTGGGGCATGGAAAGTCAATTTAGGTTTGATGGGGTTAGTCAAAGAGGTGAACTGGGTTTGATCCTAAGATCCAAAGATCAGGGAGCAAACAGATAGAATGTCCATTTTATTTATTAGATGTATTTTCTCTACTATGCCCAACCTAAGCAACTTGTGGTGCTGGGAGCAAGGTAGTTAGGGTTGGGCAAAGCCAAGGAGCCGCAGTGCCTTGGCTTTGGGAAGGAGTGGGAGAATGTGGAGGGAGAAGGCAAGTTTTTTCTTCAGGAAGAAATTGTCCGGCAGCTCCAGAAAACTCAGGCCATGCAAAACTGCACCGTTTCCTTTGAAGCAGGAACTGAGCCATTTCTCTTGCAGAATTCATTGCCTTGGCTTCCCCAGGTGACAGAAATCCCTGAGCCCCAGAAGGACATTTGGACTTGGTGCGGTTTCTGACTAGCTGCATATTTTGCATGTGAAATAAGCTACAGATAGTCTTAGCAAAGAGATTGTGCACATATGCCTGTTTGGATTCTCATATTTTACTAAAACACAGTTTGCTTTAACCACAATTTTTCAGTAAGCTACAAATTCCTTGATTCAGGCAATATGCTTTGCGATAAACTATGATTTACAAATGGTTAGGTCAAAACATTGTGCCAAGCCAGAACCTAGATAGATAGATAGATAGATAGATAGATAGATAGATAGATAGATAGATAGATAGATAGATAGATAGATATGATAGATGAATAGACAGATGATGGTGATGATAGAGAGAGATAATGATGGTGATTATAAATGGTATATATAAATGATATAGACATGTATACAATCTTTCGTTTCTTGAATCTGAATGTGAGAAGCATGTTGGCTGAATTACCAGTAGATTTGTTCTTGGATCCTTAGAATTTTTACCTGAAAGGGAAGAAATTCCATTGATGATATATGGCTTTCATTCATGCCAAAGCACTTCACACAAAGCCAATTTCTTCCTGCCAAGCCTTTTCATATAAGAAAAGTATGCTTCCGGTGCAAAAGTGTTTATATGTGTTTGTGTGAGATTTTTCTGTGCAACCCTTAGGCAACAGGAGAAAGCGATGTATCCATCTGACTACAAATTAATTCCTGGGCTATGTTTCCTGCAGGCTTAATAAGCAGCTGATTAATACTTCCAATAACAATCAAGTGTTTTCCTGCATTGGCATCATGGACAGGTTGGTATCCATCAGTGCAAGGAATAAGATGCATAAGGAACAGCTTTTTGTTTATCTGCGATACATCTCTGAGTGGAGAAGAAGACAATAAACTTATATAGTGAAAAATGGCCTGCAGGCGCCATGTCCTGCTGATGGCGAATAAACCGAAGGAGGTAAAGCAGCAGGTGGACAACACAGAGGGAGGGAGGGAGGGAGGGAAGGAAGGAGAGAGATATGTAAAAACATGTTTCTCATAGAGGTTCAAACTGATTGCTTGCTGACTGATTGCCTTTCCTCGCCTCTTAGGGCAAGATGTTCCACAAAGTAGGAGCAACAGAAGAAAAGGCCCTCTTCCTTGACCCTGCCAGTCAAAATTCTTTGATAGTCTGTAGCATGCATTCCTTGACTGACTGAGAAATGATAAATAAGACAAATAAGAATTTTGAGGAAGCCCAGTTCCAGGGCCAGGAATGAGTTTGATGTCGGTGTTCTGAACAGGATGAAGAAAGTCAGGAATTGGTCAACCACACAAAGCCTTCCACTAAAAGTGTCAAAAAACAAAATAATCAAATCACAAGCTTGAGATCTGACCACCTGAATATTTTTTATAACAGTTCTTGCTGCATAAAGAGCATATTTGAATTGAGCTTTGAGCAAAAGTGACAATGGAACTGAGGCATATTTAGATATGTAATGTTTGTAGTGTTGAAGTTCTTGGCACAAGCACCAAAGACATTTATGTTATCAGGGGAGGGAAGTACACTTTCTAAATTAATGGATCCTTCAAGCAAAATGAAGAACTTCCTTTAGAAAACAGTTTCAACTCAGGAATTGATTCTGGATGTTGATAGAGCAATGCTGCCACCTTGTGGCTTGTGGAGAAAGTGCAGGCTGAGGCCTGCTGCTAAGAATACCACACTGCACGAACACAACGCCCAGGCTGCAGTGCTTGAGATCACAATGGAGGGCTTGCAAACTGGTAATTTAATTGCTGGATGTTGCTGTGTTTTAAAGACACCAAGGGTCGGGGCCACATCAACAGGCAAAAATGTTTTCTAGAGACAGGAGATTGATATCTGCCAGACAGATAAATCCATAAAGAATTGCTGATACAATACACTAATTTGATTCAGTGATTGGTTGTATTGATTAGTTGATTTGATTTCCTACCCAAAATCCATTAGAGCCGTTTCTAATCAGAGTAGGTAATCCTGTGATAAATATGCAATGGAATGGCCTGCATTAAGGTCCCAGCCTGTGTTTCATTTTTTGAGATCAAATTGACATCATCTTGTTAGGCCATAACAGCCAGTTAGATTCCTTAAGAAGAGTCTGTGAGGCCTATCCATGATAGCAAAACCCATCCCTTCTTACATGTCCCCAGGAGCATCTGGTCATTTACCTCTGAACTTGCCTAATAACCTGGACAGACCTTTGTCAATTTGTCTAATCAGGATTCTTTCAGAGTCCTGCAAAATTACGGGGAAGAGAATCTCAGCAAAATATTATTTGTTGTTGGATTCTGGAAATTGGAGCACCTATCTATATACATTTGTGCACCTACCTGTATACATTTGTAATCATTTACCCACCATTTCTACTATTGCCAGAAAAACAGGCTGCTGTGAAGATTATTTTCAAATGATAGGGGAAAACATGGTACCATAGAATAGCACTATAATATGAAAATTACAAGCCATAATTCTATTTAGAGTGTTTTTCCCGATTATAATTGCCTGGATTTCTGCACCAGAGAAAAATAAATCAGAGTCGGACCCAATAATAATTTTTCTATGTAGCCAATGTAATGTCTGATTTAGAGGGTTGAACTTGGTTTGGGGAGACCCCGTGTTAAAACCATCCTCCCCCATAAAAACTCAAAAGGATGACTTTGTAAAAATCCTTTTCTACCCAATTTATCTTGTAGGAAAAAAAAATGAAATTGTGCCATTGTAGGAGACTGCGTTCCTGAGGGAAATACATCAAAATCAATAAATAAAATTTCACAGATTTCTTACTTTCTGGAGATCTTGCAGACTTGTTTAAAGGCCATTTAATCATCTTTATTGATTTTTTCCCCCCCTATGGAGACCAAAGCATCAAATGAAGAGCACATCCAGGCATTTCCTCAGAGTATTTACTAAGGCCACGTCATGACGATCTAAAAAAATTAATACTGAATCAACCCATCTGTAAAGCATGATTTATGCTTTTCTCTGGCTGCTCATGCCAGAATTGTTCAGACAATTTTGTTTATATCCCAGTTAGCAACATTACTGTTTCCTTTGTGGCAGGTGGGCAGAAGGAGTCAGCACTGTGAGACATCATTTTTTTTACAGCAATGAGATGTCAGTTCAGATTACTGCTCAGCTGTGCATCATGTTTTTAGGTCAACTACTAATTTATTTATTTATATATCACATTTAGAAACTGCCCCTCTCCCTCACAGAGGGGTTCTGTCCAACTTACTTTCTCAGTTTTTTTGCCATGCAGAAGTTATCCCATTCACAAAATGGCTGCTGTGGGAGCCGAGTTTAATCACTTACCATTCATTTGCCAGAATAAAATTAGGAGAGTGTTTCCTCTCATTCATTTGTCTCTTTCTTATTTCTGGGCAATTCTTTCCAATTTTCTGAAAAAAATGTACTTTCAAACAAAGCTGCTGTACAACCATCCATGTTTAAAAAAAAAATTCTAGGAACAAGTATGAGACTTGAAGGCATTCTTGAAAATAAAAAGATTAAGCCACAGATTGGTACTGTGCAGCACGGCAGCTTCCTATCTCTGTATATAAAAGCGAAATCCACTCACTCATCACGAAATCTCCAGAACGGTAAAGCCTACAAACTTGAAATTTGGCACGTACGTTCCTCTTGGCTTCTAGGTACTCGCTAACAAAGGATTTTTCAAAATGACCATCAGAGCATTAGTATGTCATATACAGTATATTCATATACAGTATATTAACATGCTCTGATTTGGAGCAGTTAGATGTTCTACTCCCCCTCCCCACCTGAAAAGTTCCAACTGCCACTTGCCTCACATTCCATTACCTCAGTTCAAACTGGCAGATGTTCCACTCCTTCACTCAGGGGCTCCTTACAGTACAGTACAGTACAGTACAGTACAGTACAGGAAGAGGAGAGGAGAGGAGAGGAGAGGAGAGGAGAGGAGAAGAGAAGAGAAGAGAAGAGAAGAGAAGAGAAGAGAAGAGAAGAGAAGAGAAGAGAAGAGAAGAGAAGAGAAGAGAATTCTTTATTGGCCAAGTGTGATTGGACACACAAGGAATTTCTCTTGGTGCATACGCTTTCGGTGTACATAAAAGATATATTTGCTACTTCACCAAAATGTCTACGTGTTCCACATATGGAACTGCTTATGGACTCAAAGGTGGTGGGAGAGATATTCCCTTATGAGTTTTAGTCACCGACCACCATTGAGCCAACGGATTGTGTACTGAATTTCTCCTGCATAGTGTCCCAGCCCCAACTCACTTCTTACACTGGCTTCCTCAGTTCAGACGAATCTGTTCCTTCTACTGTAACACCAGTTAAAGGGATAAGACTGTCATTCTGCTGGTCGGAAGTACAACAGATGCTTCAAAATGACATCTTTTGGAACCAGAGAGGTAAAGGAGGAAAATTTTATACCAACATTCAAAATGCAGGGGCAGGTCTACCACAAGATAGGGAGTATCATGGCAGGGCCTCAGCAGCAGCCTTCATTTCTCCAGATATACTTTGTTGGCGATGATGACAATGAGAGTCTGTCAAGACCATGGGGATGGTCCTAAGTGTGAAAAATGGTCATAAGCAGTGAAGCACTGGTATCCAGCTAGTTTATCTTATAAAACCCAAACAGAGTAGAGAGCTTTGTGGGCTAGAATGAAAAATAAGACAGTTTGGTCCAGTGGCTAAGACATCAGGCTAGAAAGCAGGACACCAGGTGTGAGATATGTCTTCCACTCAGATGATCTGCCATGCTGCTTCAGCTCTTGTAGTTCATCTGGATGCCACAGGAACATTCTTGAAGCGAGGGACCAGATGATGTCAACCAGTCTAGTTCATTTTTTATTTTAGCTATTAACCAATTGTATTCCTGGCAGGAAAACCTGCAAACTCTTGCAAGGCTTCATGAACAGGCAGCCTCTTTTGGGTGGACCATGCTAATAGGTCCTAAGACAGGGATGTCAAACTTGCGGTGTCACGTTGTCTTCACATGAAGTATCATGACTTCCCCCCTTTGCTAAACTCAGGGTGGGCATGGCCAGTGTGTGACGCATCCGTTCCGTGGGCCACTGCCCCTTGGAGATGAGATGAACACAATAATTCAGCTTAGGTCCTGCAGGGAACAAGGCCTCTTCAGAGTCTTCTGGATGTCTCCAAGTGGCACAGCCTGTCTTCTTCTTGCATACTTTCCAGAAGTTAAAACCTTTGTCTGAAAAAATTTCATTATTTATGTGATTTTAAAATTAGCTTCTCCCAACATTTTTTAATTTTGTTCTTTTTTCTTTAATTTAGGCTTAGGATGTCTTGGTGGGTTGCTATGTGCATTTGTGCATCGTTGTGAAATTTGTATTAGTTATAGTTAGTAACTAGTTATTAGTTAGCTATAGTTAGTGAACAGCAATATCCAATTCAAATAAAAACAGAATGTGCCATAAAGCCATTCTTAGCTTTCTTTCCTGCTCTTGGCCCTGAAAGGGATGGTATGGATGCTCAGTGATTAAGACAATGGGCTTGTCGACCCTGGCTCAAGACCTGAGCTCACCCCAGCTCCTGCCAATCTAGAAGTTCAAAAACATACAAATGCAAGTAGATAAATAGGTACCATTTTGGTGGGAAGGCAACAGTGCTCTGTGACGTCATGCTGGTCACATGATTGCAGAAATTCAGCGCTGGCTCAATGGCCTTGAAAGAAGATGAGCACTGCCCCCACTGCAACTAGCAGAGTAAAATCCGCAGGGGACTCTTTGGTCCTGAAAGCAGGTTCATGTTAAGCAGACATTAAAGGGGTTTTGTAATGAAATACTTTTAAGCAGAAATATTCTACATGGAAGAAAAGCTTAGATATCTACAGCTTTTGAGGATCTGATTCAGAGGCACTTGCCTAGTTGAGAGCAGGTGTTATTAATTGTAATATCAGCTGTTATTATTTCAGGCTGTCAGTTCTTTTGACAAGAGTACAAAGTGACCTCTGCCTAGCCAGGGGGGTAAGAGCATTCTTTTGCCTCACAAACTCCATTTATTTGTGGGGTTCTTGTGGATGCCATATCCTGGTGAATGGCACAAGTGTAAAGTAAGCCAATGTAATATGTTTTTCTTTCATCTAGCTTTAGTTATAATATACCAACATTCTTTGCCTCCCCCACCCCAGCTAAAAGCAGTGGGAATAAGATGAGGGAGACAGAAATTCTCCATTTCAAGAATCTGAACTATACTGATTTGGTTGCCCACGAATTCCAGAGCATTTGTCACAAAACGGCTTTCAAAAATGTAAGACTCTTGTTAGTGTAGAATTCTGGCTAGACTGTCTAGTTTTCTACTTCACAGTGCAACACCTGCATAACAGCAAAAGAACGGATAGTGCTTCTTAAGAGAAAAAATATATATACTGATATATTTTCACAGTTCACCACTCCTGACAACCGTTAGAGAAAGCCAAGGCTTCCCAGAAACATACGTTTTAATGCCAGCAGTTTTAAAAATATTTTTGGCAGCAGCCTGATGGGTTTCCATTCATACAGCAATCAGAAGAAGACGACAAAAAAGGCAGTTCTAACTAGAACTCTAGTTGCAAATAGTTCCTCCAATAGGAGAACCACTCTTACAGGGGAAAAAAATCACACCATTAACTTCTTACTTTTAATTTGCATTCAAGGCGAAATAGTAGGCACTTGAGAAAAAACATCAAATAGAGAGCAGCAAGAGAAGGAAAGTAAAAAGTAGATATGTCCTGTCATTTGGAGATAACATTTCATGAACCACCCAAGCAGGAAAAAAAAAAAAAAGAAGAAGAGAGAATACAAACAATCTTATTTTTGTTAATATTTTAATGTTACATTTGCAGCATAAATAAAAAGGCACATTATATGTTTGGTAAGAACAGTGGCTGAAAGAACAAGTTGCTAAGTGGCAGGGTTTCGTGTATTTATTCATTTTTAAAGTTTTAAAAATAGAATACAAAGATGAAATGCCACAAAACTCACCCAGGCCTGTGGTAGCCAACACAGGACCATGGGAACCACGGGACAGGTAAAATGCTAGCTTGTGAGGACCTGCTCACAGGAGCACTTCGGTGAATTATTTGTTGGCTTACCAGTCAAGAGGATACATCACTCCATATTTCACAACACCCCCTCAAGCCTATTAATTCTGTCAGGCAAAAGAAGGGCTGGAAGCTCAGATCTACCTACGTTTCAGGAAGTGACACATCAACAAGGCCACTGCAGAAGGAATGGCAGCCATGGAGGAGAAAAGAGCCGATATATACCTATATAGTTCTATATATATTTATAGATATGCATTTCATTTTATGAGATACTAAACCCTCTTTTGTGGTTAAGCATTCCGGGATATCTCTTCCCCACCCTCAATTTATTGATCGTAAAAAAAAGCTCTCCATATACTATTTCTACATTTGAAAAGATAGCAAAAACAAGGCAGGCAGCTATTACGGAAAGAAGGATGGCATCCTAAGGGATCTTGCAGAATAGCCATTTTGCTACAAGAAGGGAAGACTATGGATATGTAGGCAGGTGGGATCCATGGGAGAGAAACCCAAAGGTTGTGAAGATGTGAGAGGAAGCACCATGGGCAAATCAATGGTGATCAGACATGACATATACATCACTCTGGATGATTTGACAACCTGGAACCAAATGGTAGACTTATGGGATGTTCACATTCACAAAAGCAAGGTCTATTATACAGGAAGAGAGTTTTCTTGGATAAATATACCCTTTTCTCTCTCAATAGCATAAGGAAAGGTTAGGGGCCTGGGACAACGGGTTTACGACCAAGCTGCAAGTAAACACAACTGCTCCACTCCCATCTCCAAAAGATGAAGAGTGAGAAAAGTTACAACTGAATGCAGTTGTGATCAGGGTTTTGCTTTAAGGCAGGCTTACAAATGGGTAGGAGAATCATTAAATATATTTATTACAGTTGTTGCAACTGACATTCAGCTGCCAGGATTTAAGCACTGAATACAGAGTTTAGCACAAGAGAAAGGAAGAAAAATATCTGTTATTGACTCAGATACTACTGCCCCATAACTGTTATTCCAGTTCCTGCATATCCCTTGCTAGGATGTGGATATTCTTTGCAAAATTGTAATGATGTAGCCCCCTTCAATCAGATTGAAGGAAAGCTATAATAGAAGTACTTTCATAAAAGAATTTGAACTCAGTCACATCACTCAACATACAGATTCAGAGACAAATGCTTCAAGTATTGGAAAGTATCCTGAGCCCATCTATTGCACTGCAGTAGTCCCAACAATGTGCTTACTTGTTGAAAATAGACCTTCTTTTTCAAATGATTCTCCACATACTCCAATACTGCGCATAGGATTACACCTTTCCTACAGCTTCAATACTAGCTCCTTAAAGGCCTTTAGTGCTTGCATGCTAATTCTCCTACATAAATGCAAATGGAAAAAAACCACCTTTCAACAACATTCTTTTATGGGAATCATTATAAAGTAAAAATCATTAGCATGGGGTACCTGGATTTCTCCGCTTGGCTTCCCTAGTCTTAGTACTGTAAAGAACCTGGGACCTTAGTCTTATTTCTACCATAATATTATTTACTTGTTATGCCTCATCTTTCTATTCGAGCAAGTTAAGAATTTCAGTGGGATATCTCCAGCAGATGATTTCTAATGGAGAGGCAGTTCCTCAGTTAAATCCTAAAATGCATTAAAGATCAATAGCAATACCTTAAAATGTGCACTCTAAGCCCCACTGACAAACCAGTGCAAATCTTTTAGTGTAGGATCACGCAATCGCAGTAACGTATGTTTCTTGACTTAGTTACTAATCACAAATCCAGTTGAAAATCAAGGATCAGTCCCAAACTGCAGACTTCTTTCAGAGGGTATGCAATCTTACACAAAACAGACTGAGTCTTAATTCCAAAGTTCCCTTAGTTACTGATTTAACAGCATCTGTCTATTGTCTGAATAGAATTTCAGCTAGCTGTAATTTCCCTCATCCAATTAATCCCCGAATTTAACTTGCATTCAAGGGTACTGGTTTCTTCTTCAAGCTTGAAGAGTTATTTATATAATAAATTATTGGATGACTTCCCTCACTCCCAGCAATTTTAGATAAACGTTGAAGAGCACAGGGGACAAAACGGAACTCTATGGGACACCATATAGGCCAGTGTTGGCGAACCTTTTTGACACTGAGTGCTGAAACAGAAGCGTGTGCACGTATGGGGGAGCACCAAATACCAGAAGAGCAGCTTCCCAACATGCATGTGCGGGAGCACCAGAAACCAAAGAGCAGCTCCCTGGCGTATGCGCCAGCTACCTGGTCTTCCGGTTTCTGGTATGCATGTGCACATGAAGATCAGATGGCCGGCATGCATGCATGCACTGGAAACTGGAAGCTCAGCTTCCTGGAATGTCTTCTGGTTTCTGGCACTCCCGCATACACGAAGACCAGCTGGTTGATGTACATGTCCATGCTGGAACCTGGAACAGCAACGGGCGACAGTTGGCATGTCCGGACAGATGGCTCTGCCTGCCACTTCCGGCACACGTGCCATAGGTTCACCATCACAGATATAAGGTAATGGCCATAGGATCAAGCTAATTATTTTCAGCACCACCTTCTGGAAGTTGCCCAACAGGAAAGACTGAAGCCACTGCGAAACAACTACATCAACTAGTTTAGAAGCAATCATGGCAGATGGTCCTGAAAGGCACCACAAGATCCAGACAAATTAACTACGCCCCATATGCCCCCTATTATCTAATTTCTCCTATCTTCCAAAGCAGACTCTGTAGCCTATGTTGCCCAAAAGCCAGACTGAAATGGTTCTAGAAAAAGAGACAGTTCTGAGAGTATCATTTATCATGTTCACTCTTAGAACTAAAGAATATATTTCAATGCATCTACTGGGGGGCTTCCATTATAATTACTGTTTGGCCAAAGGATTCCTCTCCCATTTTTATAGCTTTCTGTCAATGTGTTTTTAAACTGGCAATAAATAAATAAAACAAACAAACAATTACTTAATTGCAGACTAACTTCAAATAGAACTTATGGTAAAAACCTCTCTTCTTATCCAATACTGGAATTCTTTATTATTATTATAGAAAAGTGTTCTGTGACATGCAATGTCTTAGCTAAGCATCAGTCAGCTTACAGATCTGTTAAGGAGCTTCTGTCTGGGGGGCCAGTAGTGAACCTGAATGCTGCTGCTGCTGCTGCTGCTGCTTCTTTTTTTTTTTTTTTTGCTAAACTTGATTCATATGCTGCTGGGAAGAAGTCAGTGTGCAGTAAGTTATTGAAAGGAGGAAGGTCTAGGACAATTGATCACAGACACATGATCATGCCCACTTCACCACGGCTCCCAGCTGACCCATCTTTTTGTCCCTGTCTGTTTGCCCCTGTCTGGTCCTCCATGGACACTTAATTGCGACCCCACCCTCCCACCCAGGGAAATCACCACAGCAGGCCTTCCCCTGGTGCTGGAGAGAAGCACTAGAGCTAAAATGAGTAACAGAGCCAAACTCTGGTGGACCTTGGTCAAGAACCACCACAGAGAGAGAAAGAAGTGGAAATTCTCACTTTGTGCTGGCTTCCAAGGCCAAAGGTCCTTAAAGAATTCTGTTTTTCACAAGTCCATGGCTGAGCTCATCATACATTTAAGACATAGATTGGGAAAAAAAATACATATTCCATCTTTATAAATAATTCAAAGTGGAGAACATACATAATACTTCTTCCTCCTATTTTCCCTAGAAAATCCCATGTGAGGTGATTTGGGCTAAGAGAGAATGACTGATCCAGAGTTGCCCAGCTGGCTTTCATACCTTGATGGGACTAGAAGTCCCAGACTCCTAGTTTCTAGCCGGATGCCTAAACCACTAGACCAAAGGTAATTTGTTCAGTTTGGTCCATCAGTACTGAGTGAACACTGTCACTGTCGTTCATAAACTTAGTATATTGTGGTTTGTTCATGAAACAATGGCTTAAACAGATGCATAAATCCAACCAATGACTTGTTTAAAATATGAAGAATGCAGTCTTGGAAGACATGAAATTTTCTTCCTCTTTAGAATATAACATGAATGTCATCTAGTGAGGAAAGAATAGCATTCAAAGTCACAATATATTATTCGCAAGAAATAATCCTCTTAACTTCACACACACACACACACACCATATAGTGCTGAAAAGGAAATGATTTTGTAAAGAGATTACAGGTGCCAATCAATCAGCTGGATATGCCAATAAGCCGAACTTGGAAGGGCTTTGCCCTGTCCTCAGACCTTGATTAGAATGGCAATCCATTAAAGGCTAGAGCAACTTTAGCAACTTTTAAGCTATATGGACTTCAATTCCCAGCATGCACCCGTCTTAACGTTGCTGAGGTTGCGAGACATTGCCCTAGAGCAGGGGTGGGCAATTATGGCTCTTTTACAACCTATGGACTTCAACTCCCAGAATTCCCCAGCCAGCAAGTCTGGCTAGGGAATTCTGGGAGTTGAAGTCTGAACATCTTAGATTTGGCAAAGTTGAGAAATGCTGCCCTAGAGGAAAGAGGTTTTGGCAGAGAGCTGATGGGTGGAGGTGTGGAAAAGCAGGAAGGCAAGACAGAAAGAATGATTGTTCAACGGGCAGAATTCCTCATAGGAAATATATTCAATAAGCTTGTAAAAATTGCCTGAAGTCAGGAAACATACCGTTCGCTAAAATAGAATGATACAATTAAAAGAATGGAAGACAAAAGTAGACCAGAAGCAGGTGACAATCCCTATCTAGCAATTTGGAACAGTGCCATAAATGAGTGAGAATCCAATAAGCAAGCTGACCATGGAACCTAAACAAGAATCTTCTTCAGTAGACAACAACAAAAAACACGAGGGGAATTACTTGCACACTTACACAACCATGTTTTTGCAGCTGTTGGTATTTAAAAAAAATATACATTCAACACATAATTATCCTAAGAAAAAAGTACTGGAAAGCATTAAATGTCAAGATTTCCTTGATGTGCCAGTACTACGGGTATACTGGAGACAGATCACTTGGGGCAAAATAATTTTCCATCATGAGTTCCAGAATCTTTTTAATATGCAACTATTGTAATCTCCCTTTCTGTTGGTGTGGATAAGTGAATTTATTACAGCTACCCCATAACTTACAAACAAGCAATGGTTATACTCAATAGTAGGCTGTTTGTTGGAACACAAAGGATTACTGTATGTGTCCATAGGTGTTCTATGACAGCAGGGATGGTTTTGTGCGCAGCCTAGATCCCGCACAGATGAAGCTTTGCTCACTTGCCCACTGCTTGCATAGCCTGTTTCCTAACAGGCCAGAGACTGGTACCAATCCATGGCCTGGAGTTTGGGGACTTCTGTACAGACACTGACAATCAGGAGAATGTAACATGGGGCAGCTTTTCCAGAAGTAGGGAGAGCATAATGAAGTCTGCAATAACAGAAGTCTACTTTTGGCAGCGTCTCCTGCATAACCCCGATACTTACATGGAAAGTATGGCCGCCATAATGTTATTTGCACCAAATCCTTATGGATTTTGAGTTATTAGTGAAAAGCACAACTGTCTAGGACTAGGTCTTGTGTGCTGAAATGCACACTGTTACACTGAAACAAACACAAAACCTGGCTCAGATAAATACGAACCATAATGTAACCTTTTTGCTTAGCATGTGTGAAAAGGTTCCCTATTATGGTATGAGTGAAACATAGTTTCTCATAGATATGGGCAATCTATACCAATAGAACTAGAATGGGTTGGGATATTGCATTTTCCCAAGGAGCTGGGATACAGTGCAATATTTCTCTAAGCAGCAACTAGTGGTATTGTATTTCTATTAGAGACATTTACCAGAATAAATGTTTGTTTCTTTTACTATTATTACTATAACATTCAAAAGGAAAAAACAAAAAAAGGTAAGATAAATATCTGAGCCTATCCAATAAAAGGGTGTTTCCTGATTCTGTTCTACAAAACTTCAGTATCTCTTTAGAATGATAAACAAAACTGTTCAGAGGTAAAGACCACATACACAAGAATGGATCCAACAATTACTGGTATGAACTACTGTAGTTCTAATGAAATCAGAAGAACATATGAAAAATTACTTCAACTTTGCCACGAGTAGAGAAATGAAGGATTTTGAAAGCTGTTTGCAATTTGCTGGAGATGGGGAGGGAGAGTATTTAAAAGAAATCTACTCATGATTTGATAGATCCTTGATATGAGTTTTTTCCAGCCCAGGCACTGCCATTTGTGAAAACTGCTATATAAGGAAGCTTATAGAGCCAACTTCCTCATGAAGCTTATTTAAATGCTGACATTTAATTACCAAGAGACAGATTCACATGTACTAGGAATGTACTACTTATGGAATATTATGGTACTTCTCATAGAAGAAGCTTTTTGCACATAAAACTGTAGTACTGTAGTAGCACAGTCGTATATATATGTATGTGTGTGTGTGTGTGTGTATGTATGTGTGTGTGTATATATATATATATATATATATATATAATATTTTTGCTGATAATACTATAAATAAAGGGAGGCTGTTACAGATCTATTTCGAGCTTATTTGCTCTCATCAGACAGTCATTTGAATTTGAATTCAAATCCCAGTAAGGGTATGACTGTCTGATGAGAGCAAATAAGCTCGAAATAGATCTATAACAGCCTCCCTTTATTTATAGTATTATCAGCAAAAATATTAAAAACATAGAAAAATAGCTTGTCGGCTATATGATACTGTCTGGATGGCCCATGAGATTGGGCTGAAAGGCAAAAATTGGAGATTTGTGATATCTCCTCCATTCGTGGTAATCCAGGATGACTTAATACAAAAAAAACACAAAAACATACATACATATATATGTATCATATATATATGTATCATATATATAACATATAACCATATATATATATGGTTTCCCAGATTGCTTTCTTTGCTACAAGGCACAGAATTTTGTTAAAGGGTTCATGTAGCCACTGGTCAATTGGCAGGTTGGAAGGGTACACATTTAGAATAGTAATTTCTTATAAATATGGGTGTGAGCCCAGAATGCACTTCCTTGGTACAATCAGAAGATTGGCTGAAATAAAATGAGACTCGTTGCTCTAGAATATGTAGATCAGCCTTATGCCCTTAGCATACCATGCACGGCTAACATGGTATAGTCTTCTCCGAGCTAAAAGAGTAACTTGACAGGATTATCCCTTACCCTGCTCTCAATCTCAAAAATTCTTTGCTTACTTGAAAGGAATTATTTTTAGACAACAACTTATATCTTGGCCATCATCTGAAGTTGACTACAGAGATCCTTGCTACAAACCCAATTGTTGATGTTATGAATTGTAATGTTTATCACAGCTAACTAGTGTGTCAGCTTCATTTAATGTAGGACTGATCACAGTCTAACCAATTCTTGACATAATTCTGTGGCCTTATAACAGCCACCTTTTACTGTGATTCCATGCTGCAGAGGTTTCTTACACACCCCAAATTTTGTACTACTAACTACGTAGGTATTTAATAGCAGGAACTAAAGCAACATGCAAAATGTTGCTTCATTTTTAATGATTGCTAGGAGCACAGAATCATACTAAGGGAACTGTTACAATCCAGATGCAAGTATATGGAAAAGGGGACAGCAAAGCAGAGTTTAATTTTGAAATGTTATAAGGGAAATTATTTCCTTCAAATATACTTAAAAAGATGGGCATGATAAAGGACCAAAATTGCAGGGATCTAACAGAGGCAGAAGAGATTAAGAAAAGGTGGCAAAATTACACAAGAACTATACAAGAACAAGCTTAATGTCCCTGATAACCATGATGGGATGGCCACTGACCTCGAGCCAGACATCCTGGAATGCGAAGTCAAATGGGCCTTAGGAAGTCTGAGCAACAACAAAGCTAGTGGAGGTGACAATATTCCAGCTGAGCTATTCAAAATCTTAAAAGACAATGCAGTAAAAGTGCTATGCTCACTATGTCAGCAAATTTGGAAAACTCAACAATGGCCACAGGATTGGAAAAGGTCAGTTTACATTCCAATTCCAAAGAAAGGCAATGCCAAAGAATATTCAAATTATCGCACCATTGCACTCATTTCACATGCTAGTAAAGTTATGTTCAAAATCCTACAAGCTAGGCTCCAGCAGTATGTGGATCGATAACTACCAGAAGTGCAGGAAGGATTTCGAAGAGGCAGAGTAACTAGAGACCAAATTGCCAACATATGCTGGATCATGGAGAAAGCTATGGGAATACCAGACCATCTTATTTGTCTTTTGAGAAACCTATATGCGGGTCAAGAAGCAACAGTGAGAACTGGACATGGAACCACTGATTGGTTCAAAATTGGGAAAGGAGTCCGGCAAGGCTGTATACTGTCGTCCTGCCTATTTAACTTATATGCAGAGCACATCATGAGAAAGGCAGGGCTATATGAATCACAAGTTGGAATTAAGATTGTTGGGAGAAATATCAACAACCTCAGATATGCAATGATACCACTTTAATGGCAGAAAGTGAAGAGGAACTAAAGAGCCTTCTTGTTTTGGTCTGCCAGCAGCCTGCGGAGCTGGCAGTGGAGTCAAGACAGTGAGGAGCCTGAGGAAGAACATGGGCCAGTCCTGGAGGCTGGAGAAGGCCTGGATGAGGGCTCTGCATTGTAGACAGAGATGGGGCCAGGGCCATCTGGGAGTGATGTGCGGACTCTGGAGCCTCCAGAGGCTGACAGGAGGCAGAGGAACAGGAAGAGCCTGTTCCTAGTGCACGCATGAGAAGAGCTGCCAGTAGGCAAGAGCAGCTAAAGCAGAAGGGACGACTCAGGAGTAAGGCCAAGAGATGGTTGGCTCCTCCCATAAGGCTTAAAAGACTAGCAATGGCTCTTGGGCTCTTTGTCGGAAAACAACGTTGATAGATTTGTTTCTTGTCTTGCTGCATTTATTTCTTGTTGGCGTCTTCTGCTTCTGAACTTTTGCCAAGAAAAGCCTTTGGCAGGTTGCCTAATTAGACCAAGGTTGGTGATAAGGCTGAAGAATTGTGTTATGAAGAATTTGTTTTGAATTAGTTTGGACTACATTGAGAATGAATTAATTCTCAGCTGTTCTAATAAAGTCTGCTTGTTTCGAACCGATTGCGTCTGATCATACCTACTTGGGTCTGGGTCACAACACTTCTGATGCAGGTGAAGGAGGAGAGTGCAAAAATTGGCTTGAAACTCAACATTAAGAAAACTAATATCATGGCTCCCAGCCCTCTCAATTCCTGGCAAATAGATGGGGAGGAAATGGAGGTAGTGACAGATTTTATTTTCCTGGGCTCTAAGATCACAATACATGGGGACTATAGCCAAGAAATTAAAAGACGCTTGCTCCTGGGGAGGAAAGCTATGGCAAAGTTAGACAGCATACTAAAAAGCAGAGACATCATCCTGCCAACAAAAGTGCATATAGTCAAGGCTATGGTTTACCCAGTTGCAATGCATGGTTGTGAAAGTTGGACCATACGGAAGGCTAAGCGTCAAAGAATCAAGGCCTTTGAAATATGGTGCTGGAGAAGACTCTCCTGCGAGTCCCTTGGATTGCAAGGTGATCAAACCAGTCAATCCTAGAGGATATCAACCCTGACTGCTCTTTAGAAGGCCAGATTCTGAAGATGAAACTGAAATACTTTAGCCACTTAATGAGAAGGAAGGACCCACTTGAGAAGAGACTAATGCTGGGAACAATTGAGGGCAAAAGAAGAATGGGACAACAGAGAATGAAGTGGCTGGATGGAATCACTGAAGCAGTCAGCATGAGCTTAAATGATCTCCGGGGGATGGTAGAGGACATGAAGGCCTGGAGGAACATTGTCCATGGAACTCAATGGGTTGGACATGACTTCGCAACTAACAACAACAACACTTTAACAAAAAATAATGGTAAGATTATTTCAATTCTGGCTTCATTTCTACTAGGCTGGGCATTTTTTGGTTGAGGATACAGCAGAGTCCAATATAGTTCTAATTTTTAATTAGAAACCACATCCAACCTCCCCTCAAATATTTCTTCATCTCTAACAGCATGATACTTTAATCTATTTCTTTCTTTATTAAATTTATTTGCTACCTATCTGGTCATGAGGAGATTCTGGGTGGCTGATCGGTTTAATCTAACAAAAGAGTGGAATTTATCCAAAGTTACAGCAGGAGTTCCCAAGGGTACATAAAAATGTCCCCTTGGCTCATATTATGTGTGCTTTTGTTTGCTACATTCCCTTCTTATCCCGAAGTCCTGGAGCACAGAGGATCTCCTAGACCCAGGCTGCAGTCATGTTCTTTTAGGGTAGGCCATGGGTGTCAATCTTGATTGCGTCACGTGATGTATCGTGACATATTGCAACATTTTTTGCCTTTGCGGAGCTGGAGTGGGTGTGGCCTGTGCGTGACGCATCTGGCCCACAGGCTGCCATTTTGACAGGCCTGGGATAGGCTAACAGAATGAGACGCTTTTTATGAAAGCTCTTTTATATTATACTCCCTGATTTTGAACCACATTATGTCCCCCATAGAAAGCAGCTTGTGCATTCTATCAGACCCAAGAAATCAGGTCCTTTCCACAAGCCCTCTTACCTGTTCTTGGAGTGTTACTGTCACTTGTTCTTACTGCCTCAGAGCCTGAGCATAACTCTCACATTGACTGAAGATTCAACATATGTCTACTCTGTAATAGAATTAAGTGAACCAGGCTAAGTGACAATGTCTGAATAGCAGCACAGATCATGAACTCATGCAGAGGGAAGGCCACCCCAACTTCACAAGATCTTTAATAATGATCAGTCTTTCTCAGCTTGGCATATTCAAATGTGATGGATCACAACTCCCATTTCAGCCAAGATAGCCAACATAGAGCTGACGGGTCCTTGGTGCTCTCTGCAAGAAAACAATCAGGTTCAGAGAGTGTCAAGGACTCCTCATTTCAACCCTGTGCTACAAATATTCTCCTTTGTCTGTCACAATGACAGTTGCAGTCCTAACTCTATCCAGCCCTTCCAGAAAGTGCCAAGTTGAGGCAGAATGCTTGCTCTACACCCCTGCCTAAAAGTAACTGAAGCAGCCTCATGTCCAATTAGGAGAGAGATTATAGTGTATTAGAGATTTTCATATAGAAAGTTCAAGGCTCAATTGCCAATTGCTCTAAAACAAGGTTCCCATCTAAGAGAAAGATCTGGAGTTTTAATCTCATGACCCCAAATAAAGAAAGCCCTTCTTTAAGTTAGATATTTGGAGATTATTCTTAAACCACAGCTGCTCTACCCAGTTTGGTCTGAATTATTAGGGTTTACTGAATCATGCTCTGTGTTACAACTGTACAACTCTTGGAGGGACCTGAGTAATGACAATGCTGGGCCATACGTATCTTTTGGTGTCATTTTGAATTATGGTAGGAAATACACCCAAAATTTAACCTTTATTTAACCTCTGCCTATCATTTACCATGCCCCCAATGCTAGCTCAAGAAGACAGTGTTGAATTAGGTTGGCCAATAGCGCAACTGACAGCTTCATTTGTTCTTTCTCATAACAAAACACTAGTTGTCAATGAGAATCTAGGCACCAGTTCAGACGGCAAATTCAATGCTATTGTGAGCCCTTATTTTTCAATGGAAAATATGCGAAACCAAAATTCTACAGTCCTTTCTCTGGACCTGCATTGCATTCATCCAACAGCAAGCAGAATTCTGAAGTGTTCTTTTTTAAATGAAAGAATGCAGCACAGTTATGTTTTGAAAGTTACAAAAAAGTAATATAAATTAAAAAAAAGAAAAGAAAACTAAAATACCTTATCATCTGTCCCATTTGCCGGCAAGCTCATTTCTTTTCCTATTAACCTGAGAAGATCCTGGCTACACCTGCTGTGCACTGTTATTGGAACTGTCACTAAGGAAACAGATACCCTGTTGGGACAAGTTATATTTCAAAGCCCTTGCCAACTTACATTTTTAGCATATCAAGGGAGCAAGGAAAAGGGCGGCGGGGAGGGGGGGAGGGGGGGGAGATGGGGAGGAAGACAAGTGACAGGATGTCTGAAATACTTGTTAAAAGGAAGTCTGCAGACATTCAAATCACATTTTGCTTCTTTTAAACAAAGGAGAAAGGAAAAGGAACCCAGGAGAAATTAAAATTAAACATATCACAGAAGAACAGAAGAAGCAACAGCATCATATTCAGGCAAGGAAACAGTTGGAGAGCAAGGGGTATTAAGGTCCTGAGAAGCTGGATTGATCGTGACAATAGCAACACCAATAACAGAAAACCTGCATTAAGTTTAGCATGCCACATATATAGATAGACATGTGCATTTGTGTGTTTTATATGTGTGTTTTCTAGTGGGTGGAAACTGAGGAATAATAAAAAAATTTGTATAGACTGGCAGCATGGAGTTACCCAGCCCCTTAGAGGTCAATGCTTTATTTAAAAAAAAAACATAATTAGGAAGACAAAATAGTGGACGAGTTGGCAAGTTGCAAGCTCATGATAGCTGCACTCTAACTATCACTCTGCACCTTTTCCTCTGGTTGTGATTCAAGCTAAACATTGGCCAACTAGCAAGAGGTCAAGGTCAGTCCAAGATACACACGCACACACTTTGACAAGAAGCAGAAGAAAAAGGGAGAGCTTACTTCCAATTCTTCTTTTTTGTTCTCAATCTACCCTATGATAGCAATGTGCAAGAAACTCGGTATTTATTTTGGAAGAGACAGATGGAAAAAAGCAATAGGTGACATCATCTGAAAGAAAAATAGGATGGAAAACCTTTGACCAAAAAAAAAAAAAAAAAAGGTGAGAGGGGAAGCAATTTGGAATGTATGCCCCCATCTTCTTGCCTTTGAAATAGTCCATGATTTAAGGCCACAATCTTGAAAAGCTCACTGGGTTAAACATGTCAGCTTAGCTTTTGAAATGAACATGGCTTATAAGAGTATTGAATCTTTAGCATTTGCAAACAGAGATAATTTTTCCTGTTTCCTTGCCATTGAGTTAACTCTGACCTTGTCCCCAAACAACTTTGTTTAGTTACATCCTGCAGCTTAGCACTGTGTAACTTTGAACCTGCTACTGTAATGCTTATGAATGGGTTTGCGACTACTCAGATTCTAAAGGTATAAATCACTGTTTCTCAACCTTGGCAACTTTAAGATGTCTGGAGTTCAACTCCCAGAATTGCCCTATCAGCCTAGAAGTCCATACATTTTAAAGTTGCGAAGATTGAGAAACACTGGCATAAATCATTCTATTTTTTTTTCTAGACACAGGAAGAGATACCCTTGTGAATGTTCTTCCTTCCCATTATTGAAATATGCCTTAGCTCTTACCACCTGATAACTTAAAAATCAAAGAATTCTCATTGTGTTTTGATGGTTTTCGTCTTGAACTACAAAAATTAAAGTCTGTATTAGATAACAACATGACCCAAAAGGTATCCCTGATAATATGCATAGTACAAATTATGTGATCTACAATGCATACAGCAGGCCTGCCATTTTCTCTTCCAGAACAGCAAAATCACCCATCAGTTGCAGCAGCTAAGAGTGAGGGTTTCTTACTCTCTTCACAAAACAATTTGAACAGTTCAAACCGACCAAATTATGGAGCTTACCACCTTCAGAGCCGTGAGCTGGAATCCTGTGTGAAAGAGTAGAATGGAAGGTCAGGTACCATGCTGATGGATATGCTACGAAAACGGTCGGGATGCTAAAGTTTTCCACAAAAATGGCCAGCACCAGCAAAACATCACAGCACCTCCCAAGAACTGCTTTCTCTTGCTACAGTAGCCAAGACAAGGAAGCACCACAAGTAACCAAACTAAGGGAGGCTTAGTGTTAGCACAATGTATACCTGAACTTTAACCATTTAAGATCACACTGTATAAGGCTATCCAAACGGTTGATTCTAGATAGGATCAGAAATGGTCTCTAAAGTATGGCAAAATGACTTATTCCAAAGTCACCCTTTGGAAAGATGATGGCCCTATGATAGATGTTTGAGGCCAGGACCTATGTGAGATATACTTTGTTGGAAGCTCCATAGCTGCTCTTCACTCATTTTTAAGAAATCAAAAGAATAAAACAAATAAACAAAACAAAAACTGTATCCACCCCATTTTGAACAAGGGGCTTAGTTATGATCAGTCTCTCTCTGGCTGCAGTTCATTGGTTAGTTCTCTGCCATGCAACTGGCGACATCATCTGCCGGCAGACTGGGACTGCGGCGCCATAATGACATGTGACTGTATGGGCACGTTCAGTTCTGTCCTTTGGTTGGCCATCTGAGTGAGGACTGAAGTGGCAACAGCTTCAGCTGCAGAGCGGACGTTCAGCCCATTGGGAGATGCAGTCACCGAACTGTGCTGGATGACAGGAGCTGGAGAACCGGTGGGCTCAGAACTCTCTTTGGGGCTTTCTGATTTTTCAAGAAAAGGGAAAAAAGAAAATGGCATTAGTGATTGGGCTTGGCTTTATAGACTTCTACAGAACATGCTTCAGCAACTATTCTGCCAGTTCTCACCAGTTACATTTTCTCAAATGAGTTGCTCATTTTGGCCACAATATTCTCTGCACAAAAACTCAGGTTTAATACAGGCTTAGCAAGCCTGAAAATACAACTCATTCTGATGCTAATAAAAAGTATCTGTATAATCTTGTGTTGGATACACAGAACACATTATCATAGAATTTTCATTTTACACAGCATATTATGTGAATCCAGCCACTGTATTTGGTAAACCATAGTTTATTGTTGTGTGGAGTGAGCCGATTATGGTTTCTTTGATTAAAAAAAATCAGCCACATATCTCAATAATAAAACTGAATGTGCATAACTGAGAAGAATTTGATTGGCATTATTTAGAGATGCCAATTGAATTTCTTTCCCTATAGCTAAGGCTTATAATGTGAACTTCCAGAATTGAAGAGGAAAAAGAAAAAAAAATACAGTTTTACCGCAGTGGGGGAAAAATCAGCCTTTGGGGGAAAATAGGGTTTGTTTTATAGCTGCAAATGTGTAGAACCTTTTTCAACTGGGTGTTCTTGAGATAATATGGACTAACCCATCCATCATCCAAAGGAAGAACTGGCCATAATAACTGGGGGACTGAGAATTCTATCCCCAGCAGTTTTAGAATAGCTTAGGTCAGCGTTGGTGTCCTTATAATATTCAATGACAGAATGCTTTTTAAAATCTTAACTGATTCCAAAATGCTACTTCATAAAACGCTGAAATCCTAAAATCTGTATTTGATCTTGATAAAGGAGAATATTGTAACTCAGGGTTGAAATTGGGGTCCTTCTCTGAGCTTGGTTGCTTTTTTGCAGACGTTTCGTTACCCAAACGAGGTGACATCATCAGTGCTACAAGAAAACAACCAAATTCATAGAGCACCAAGGACCCCTGCATTTGACCCCATTTGCCCTGCCTGATTCTGCTTACCAAGATAACCTTGTGTTTTCTTCTGTAATGCAGTGACAGGGCAGTCCTTGTGAGCCAACAATAGTTGTTTGAGTTGCGCAACTTCATTCCTTAATAATGTAACTTCGTTCTATGAGAAAGGAAACATTTAATCTCATTGCATTGGTTCAACATCCAATCTTGAATCTTGTTAAGTGTTCATTTGAAACAGTGAGAGAACAATCAGAGGTACAACATAAATATGACGGAATTTACAGATGATGGGTTTTAGCCAGCACCTTTTACTCATTACGTAGCTTAGGGAATGCTTCATTCGTCATGCCCCCTTTTTTAGCATTAAAACTGCTATGGCTCAAACCTATGCCTAAATTGTATCTTTTGCTATTGGGATATCTTTGAAAAAGCCAATATGGAAACCTGGTAGTGAACAAGGAGATTCTAATCTAAGAAACCTTGAAATAAAACATGTTTTAATTCTGAAAATCTTTTGAGATAAGTCAGGCTAAACATAATGCACTTGTGCATTTGTACACAAACACACACACACACACACTCAGGCAGTAGTTTCAAATCTTTTCCACCAATGAAATATAAAGTGGAAGCAACAGGACTGATGCAAAGTACCTTGGAAGGGTTTTACAAAAAATGGTGCTGAAAAATCAGAAAGGCAAAACTAGTGCATCTTCCAGGTTTACTTTTATGAGCATAATAGCTTCATGGAGTGCAGGAGTTATTTTTGGTTTCTAGCAGACAGAGGCTGCTTATAGGGAATGCAGGTAGCAGCCTGTTTTAATACTGGAGTTGAAGCTGCTTATACTTCATGGTAGGCTTGCTTAGTTGCATTCCTTGTGAAAGTCTCTCAAAAAAGGTGGGAGCACCATATCAAGGGCACATGTGGAAATAACTCAAGTGTATTAACATTCTTATTATTACCACTGAAAGGGAGATTACACTGAACTTCAGTTTCTCCCTCAAAGACAGAACTACCCCTGTTGGCTGAGGTCCAAGAACCAGAAGGCTCAATTCTTTTTCCTCAAAGGTGGGAAACTTTAATTAAGCTTCAGGATACGTTAAGCAACATGATAGTAAAAAGCAAAGCCAAAAATTCATAGCAGCGCAAATAGCTTGGCTCACAATCTAGCATCAGCAATATATCAAATCAGGCCAGGGTACCACAGCAGACAGGAGAAGAAGCTAAGCTTCTAATGTTAAGAGGCAGATGGAAAGCATGAAAAGGTTCCCTTTATGCATCTAGACCACACAAAAGTTAAAATGTCTTTCTTACTCGTAAGAATAACAGAACGTTTCACATATCAGGATATTTTGAAATGACAACAATATATTGATAATAACGTTTTAAATGTATAGATGATGGGAACAAAAAAAAAAGAAAAAAAAGAAGAGGGCTATCAATTATCCTTGTCAAAGGGGGAGTAAACAGAACTGCTGCAATAAGATTGGAATTGAGTAGTAAGATTTTCTGAAGAAGTCCACACTGACAAGTAACAAGAAATAAAAATGACCGAGGCCCTAATGTCTGTTTCACAAAATGCCCATTCCCACAAGGAGCTATAATTTAACCAAGGGAACTAAATCTGAGAAAGTGTGTGTTAGTAGAATGCATTCTTTCACAGAGACCTCAAATCTCTCCCCCCCACCCCGCCTTTCTTGGCAAGGAAAGCTCCTCCAGATGGTAGATAGCCAAGACCAAGAATACCTACTGCATGCCAGGATCTTCAAAGATAACTAATAAAGGTCTCGGAGTATAAAAATCACCTCCACACTACATTCGGATCCCATAATTTCAGATTATATTGGCTAGGAACAAATTTATGAACAATAGATCTCACGTAAATACTCTGGAGGATGATGGTCTTGAAAATAAAGCAAGGATAGATACGATATTAAAGCTACATTTATCATACTGTAGGCATGTTGGCAAGCCTGCTTACACTTAGATGGATGTTCTGTGTGGTGAGCTCTTCTGCTTTCTTTTCCAAGGACGACACCCAGAGCTTGCGTTTCTGGCGGCAGCGAGAGGCAGCAGCGCGGTTCCGCTCCAAGAAACGCTGCCTGCGTTCGTCTGGATCTTCATCTGCTGTGCGTCTCCGTCGACCACCTGTACTTGGTGTGGGTTGAGCTGGGGAAACCTGAGGATGAAGGACAGATAGATGGGCAGGCTATTCAGACAGAAAATGGGGCAGATTGTTCAAAGAAAAAGAGGAGGAACTTGTGGCTTTCCGGTGTTATTAAACTACACCTCCCAGCATCTCTTGCCACTACTCATGCCCGCTAGAACTGCTGGAAGTTGCAGTTCAGCCATTATCTGAAGAAGCCCATCTTGTATTAAGAACTCACAGTCATACATGCTTATATAGACCAAAGAACTCATCCAAGCAATTTTGGGAACTATTAGTATTGCCCTAATGCTCTCAAATGCTATTTTACTGTTTAATGTTTGCTTTTTTTATTCTTGATTGCTTTTATTATATTTTGCGTGATATTTTTCTGTAAACTGCTCTGATATTTTGTCTAAGAATAAAAGTAACACCTGTAATCTTTTAATGAACAAACAATAAATAACACTTTGCTCTGATTTGTCTGGTTCCCAATAGTCTCTCTGTAAAATAGATGTGCAAGACGCATGGATGTCTACTGCTGTGCATTTATCTGCAAGCAACTTGGAATATTCGGCCATTATTTGACTTTGCACCCTTTTATCAATTTAATTTTTTTTAAAACCCTCCTCTTTTCCCTTGTGCCTGTTCAAGCATCTATATTATTTTTGCAATGAGATGCTTGTGTGGTAGAGGCAACACTGTAATAGTCACTGAAATTCTTTTTATTTTTAAGTAGCCAAATGGAAATAACTGCCAAAAGCAAAAACGAATTTGCAGATTCCCACCTTAGCTCAGCCTCCCCAAATGGGCTCTATAATTAGACAGACAGTTTCCACTTCTCTATACTCGCTGTCAGTCAGGCAACATATGGACAGTAAACTTCTGGAAGCTCTAACTGACAGAGCAGGTGGTAATTGTGATGGAAGGCTGGCATTTGGTAAGCTGGCAGGACCAAGTGGGGTGCATTTAAACTCAAGTAATTAAGATAGGAAGCGAGACAGAGGGAGAGAAGATTTGTAAACACTGCTTCTCTGTTTCTGACTCTGTCCCCATTGCTGTTGTATCTCAGTGATAAACAACTGGTAGCAATGCTGGCAGAAGCAATGGAGGCTCACCCTAGTCTACTCACCTGCCCAGGGAATTAGAAACTGAGTGCCTTAAACCTGGCACATCCTGCAACTAGAAAGCTGTAATTTGGTAACAAAGAAAAACAACATACTGAATTTTCAAGCTTATTTTATTTGCAAAATTTGAAGTTTGTTCTAAAGTAGTTTTTCAGAAATTGCAAAAAGGAGAGTTGTTCTCTAAGGAAATGGGGAAAAAACAACAGAAAGATGTACAGGAACATAAGGGAAGAGAGAAATCCGAAACAAAGTATTTATTTCCAGATAACTAAAAAACTGCTGGAAGCTGATGACAGTTTTCCTTCCCTTCTCCAGAAATGATTACATTATTGTATAAGAGGGTTCATTAGCCCCTGATATACACTCATCACATAATTATCAGATCATTCTTGTTTTTATAATGGTTCAAAATCTTAAATTCGTATTTGTTCTTAAAAAATATGAAAAAATACCACAGCAAATGATGCCATGCCACCCATCATGCTCTCTCTAATACCATAGTTAGCTGAAGCCCCTACTTAGAAGTTCCCCATTCCCCTTTTCTTCACAAAGACCAGTACATTTATATTTTATATAAAACTCTGGTTCCAAATAGTAGCTGTTGGGTTTTAATTAAATATCATACGGTCTAGCAAGCGCCCTTACAAATTTCCACAGCAGCTTTCCTAAATTTGGGCTCTTTCCTTTGCCTGATAAGCCTGCCAGCTGAGGAAGGATGAGATGTATTGTAGTCTCACTTCTGTTTCCTTACTTAATCCGATTTGGCACTTAACCAACCTGTGGCTGGGCTGGAGAAGGTGCATCAGGATGCTGGATAAGTATCTGACCCTGTTCAGGATGGGAAGTCACCATTGTGCTCGCTGATCCCACCATCATGCTGCTGCCGTTCAGTGAGGAAGTAATTCCTTGCGTCAGGCTGGCTTTTAGCCTCTGCATGGGATGAAGACAAAACAAACACTAGGAGAAGCCCAACTTTCTCCTTGTTGAGATGGCACAGTGGTTGAAATGCAGTATTGCAAGCTGACTCTGCTCACAGCCAGGAGTTCAATCCTGATGGACTCAAGGTTGACTCAGTCTTCCATCCTTCTGAAGTCAGTAAAGTGAGGGCCCAGATTGTTGGGGGTAATGTGCTGACTTTGTAAACTGCTTAGAAAGGGCTGAAAAAACACTATGAAGCGGTATATAAGTCTAAGTGAAATTGCTATTGTTGATGTTTTAACCACATATTTGGAGTTTGCTAAAAAGAAGCAGTCTGTTGAAGACAAGGGGCAGTAAACCTGACATGCTGTTAACTAGAGGTTCACATTTATGTTCTTAGAAGAAAAATAAAAACCTGGATTAATGGATGTAAAAACTTCGCACGTGACTGGGAATTCTTTTTGCTAAGGAAATCTGAAAAATCTCTCTCTTTTTTTTTTTTGGAGGAGAAGCTCTCATTAATGTGGAATGTTTAAACAAGAATTCTTCCTTTCCCATACAATTAAGAAATAAGTCACCATAAAATGTTCAGACAGCTGGAATTTTTCTACTAAAACATTGAGTTTTTTATTACATTTTACTTCATTTTCCTTCCAAGGAATGTATGTGTTAGTCTCAAAATAATTTGGTCAAGTGGAAGACAGTTAAAAGAGAGAGATTATAAAACTACCAAGAGTTTATGCCTGTAAAATAGAATAAAATATTCTGTTGGTGTAAAATGTCTAGTCTGAAGAAGTACAGAAACTGTTTTTCTTACATTTGTGTGATATTTGCTCAGATGTAAGTTAATATCTACTTTTAATATGCTGTATTTGGACATGTCTACACTTTTGTGGCTATACTCTTTGTAAGCCCAAGCCAGAATTCAAAGAACTCTGCATCAGTTTTATATGCTAAAAAGGATTTTACAGTGGGTTTGGCTGAATACCTCCTCTTCTACTGCCATATATCAGCCTTCATGGATGGGAATTTAGGGGTTTGTAATTCCAACATGTCTGGAAAGCTCCATGTTGGGAAGGCTGCCATACACCAAGTTGCTTTTGAACCCAACAGGGAATTTCAAAAGCAATTTTATTGTATTTGGCATGGGAATACAATTCAAGAGGGAAAAAAAAACCACTGTAAGCTTTAGCAGTTTTGGATCTAGTAGTACTTCAAGTCTGTAAATTGTGCAAGTGGTGATGGCAAAGGGGACTAAGCCTGACTTCTGAAAAATGATACCTCAACCTAAAACATTTTTACAAGATGAAGTTTCTTTAAAGCGGTGTTTTCTCAATCTTGGATTCTTTTAAAAATTGTGTGGATTTCAACTCTCAGAATAATATCCCAACCTGCCATGCTTTCAAGACTAGAATGATAGAAAAAATGTTTTTGAAATCTGCAATGCATCTTGGTGCATACATCACTCTCATTCGATTCTTTAAAAGGAGCCATCTTGTCAACAATGGAATAGAATCAGGAGCTCACCATTTTAGCTTCAGAGTGTCCTGGAAGGCCTGATGGTGAAATTGAGCCACTGCTGATAATCGGGGGACCAGGAATACCAGGAATGTTTGGCACCATAGACATCGGCCTTGCCAGCTATATATTGGAGGAGGAGGAGGAAAAAGAAGCATCTCAGGTTTTCTTTTTTTACTTAGAACACACCAAAAAGGAAAAAAAAAAGCCTCACAAAAATCTCATCATTGGTGATTACACGAAACCCACAAATTTTCACTTTCTCTGAACCATTCCATTTGGCTACAACAGCCAAATCCTCTTTTTTTTTTAATGATTGTCCCAAATATCCTTATTTGATTTTAGGTATCCGTGTGCAACTTCTCAACAGTCGCCTAAAAACTGTAACATAATGCTAGCTCTCAAACAATTCATATCTTGAAATTGGAGATTGTTGGCAATCTCCCGATCATAAGGAAGATTATGGCTCCAGATAACTAGGCCCACAGAATTGTTTTAGAACAAAGGCATTTGGCGATCAATCAGGCTAAAATGATTAAACCGTTAGTCTTGAATTAGAGGGGACAGAACATAACACTGAGCAATATTCAAGGCTATTGTCATCTTTCAGATAACATATTTTTATCATATTTTGTGGAAGGGACAAAAATAAGTCAGAAACTAAGTGCAGATGCCTGAAATTTTTAGAGGGAGGGCAGACTCAGAATTACATTTTTATCATAAGAAGGAAAACTTCTGACCAATTTGTTATCCTCTGTAAGGTTCTTTGCAATTTCCCCCCTCATTTTATGATACTGTTCACTTTCAGAGCAATTGGAGAGGGAAGATTCTGGGTAAGCTAAGTAGAATTCATAAGAGTATTACTGATACATCCTGGAGAAAAGGCAGTCATTTGCAAACCTCCCCATTAGGTGCATAGAGATATGTCTTCTGCTGTCCTAACAAATTAGCCTTTCCAATTTATTGGAGTCGACCTATTTCCAGTGTGGCAGAAACTTTCTAAACACTTAAAAGTCAGTGAAAATTTACCGCACAAAGAAGCAGACACTTGATTTGCATGCAATATCAGAAATAATACAAGATGCACCAGAAGGTACTCATGTTTGTCAAATCCATATGCAGAAATAAAAACTAAATAACCATTTCATGCCCCGAAGAGGCCAGGGAGGGAGTTTTTCCTGGCTTGGAAAAGCCGACATGTTCTCTGCAAGCTTGAATGGTTTCAAGCACAAAGCTAGCTAATCAGAAAGCCTGCCATTCCCAGCCCCAGAACCAACAGGGCCAGCCATCTGTTCATACAAGGATTCAGCCTGAGCCTTCCTGACCAATGACTTGGTTGGCAGGCACAGCTACCCTCACAGGCAGTGGCTCTCACCACCCCTATGTCCTCTACTCCAACATAGGCTTATCTCATGCAGAGAAGTAGAGGGAGATGTCAATTTTTGCAAATTAAAGTGCCCCATATGCTCTGCAAAGGGAAAAAGCTGTCCCTTCCTTTATCAAAATCAGCCATGCTGGAAGCTTTCATTACCGATATGACAGAAGGCATCTGAACGGGTGGGCCAGGAAGGACCGGCATAGTCTGTCCATTCACAAGGTGCATGACAAGTGGTACAGAACTGGTAGGAGACCTGGAAAAGATTTTAAGCAAGAAGAAACCGCGTCAAACAAACTTCAGTCCATTTGGCAGGGAAGGAGAACTCTCTCTCCAGCAAATCCTGGTTGCCCGTGATTCTCTTTGATTCCTGGAACCCATCCCTTCTCCAAATTCTCCATGGTGCTCTAACCAATGGACAGCAAACTATTTTCTTAATCTAACTTTTTAACTGCTAAGTAAATTGACAGAGTAAACATGGATCGCAAAGCCACAGTTGGTTCTAAACCAATACAGTACTTCTCATTCAGCAACCCAGTCACTAAGCAAAGTGGTTGCTAAGCAAAACTTCATGATTTTATGCTCTTACTTCAATTTTCTTTTCCTTTACAGACCTGTAAAGGTTGTAAATATGAGGACCGATCACCAAGTTATTTTTTCATCCCCATCACGAATGTGAGTGGTTGCTAAATGTGGCAGTCGCTGAGCAAGGACCACCTATAACTAAAGCCAGCTTCTTCTCCCAATCCATCTCAAAATCTAACTATGTCTGTCTGTCTGTCTGTCTGTCTGTCTGTCTGTCTGTCTGTCTGTCTGTCTGTCTGTCTGTCTGTCTGTCTGTCTGTCTGTCTATCTATCTATCTATCTATCTATCTATCTATCTATCTATCTATCTATCTATCTATCTATCTAAATATCCCAGGGTATGTTTCCTTCCCTTGTGGCTATTTTTGGGTAATTATATATTCCACTGCCATACTCCATAAGATTTGATACCAGAACACTTCAGGAGAAAATTCTACCTATTAAAATGCTCAATTTTAGGACTGAATTTAGGAGGCTTTCTGTTCCCTCAAAGTTTCTATTTACCCGAGCTGTCTGTTGGAAGGTGGTGCCTGGGTGATGACCGAGGTTGGGGAAGGAAGAGTTGGATGTATGGGGTCATATCCCAAGTGCAGTGGCAGAGATCCAGGACGTACAATAGTTGGTGTAGGCGTAGAAATGATAATAGGTTTTGAAGAACTCTCCTAAGAGAAATGCAGACAGTCAATGCCAGATTCTCACCACCACCCTCCTTGTGTAATGCTATTAATGTTTGCTTTATTATCTTATTGATTACCTAATTATATTATTTATCATATTACTGATTATTATTGATGAAAACATAAGAACAGGGCATGAAAAGAACAAAAAAACAAAACACCCCTCTTTCTTAAGGCAGACCAAATAACATCCTGCTAACTCCAAATATCTGATAGGGCTGAGGTCTATAAATATCGCATGAATGTAGTTTCAAAAATCCCAATTTTATCAAAAGGTAAAAAGCCCACATCTTCTCAAGCCGGGATTCTACAACACTCAGTTTCATCACGATCAGGATAATTATTACAAGGATTGCTTGATTTAAGAAATGAGTCGAACAGATTTATTTGTTTATAGCATTTAGTAGCATCACACCAAAAAATAGGGTGGGATTTAATGTACCTCACGAAGTAGTGCAATAGTACGGAAAACATGGATTAATGTGATCTGCAGGCATATTGGTAGATGATAACAGGCAATTGGAACTCCGAGGGAAATATAAGAGCTATTTGGAACTCAAAAAGATGTTCATTAAAATTCAAATCCAATCCCAGTGCTTTTCTCTAGGAGCAAGAACTTCAAGAGCAAGAATAAGCCACGTGCCCATAAATTTCATTTCGTTCTTCTGAGCTCTTTCCTGCTTTATGATTTGGTTGAGATCCATCGCTAGGAACGTAAAGTTGCCAGCAGACATGAAGCCAAGAAAGGATTGCATAGAGAAAGACACTGGGGTGGTGATAATTTAAATTATTTCAGCAGTTTTCATGCATCTGTCCCTGGCATGGAACTGCCAGTTCTTACTCCTGGCATGTCCAAAGAATCAGAAAATGGGTAGCAAGTCCAGCAGTAAATTCGTATTTGTAGGATTAAACTAACTAATACTTCTGAATCTCTTGCGTCTATGTTACTATTAACAGAAATAATAAGAGAGCTAATTTTGCTTTTGTTTTTATACAGAGGGCATCTTTTTCAGAATCAGCAAAAGCCATTAAAAGTAAATTAAAATAATGTAGGTAGTTCTCGACTTACAGAAGTTCATTTTGTGACCGTTCAAAGTTACAACAGCACTGAAAAAAGCGACTTATGACCATTTTTGACATGACTGTCGCAGCATCCCCATGGTCATGTGATTTACAATCGGATCCTTGACAACCGGTTCATATTTATGACGGTTGCAGTGTCCCGGGGTCATGTGATTTCCACATTTGTGACCTTCTGGCCAGCAAAAATCAGTGGGAAAGCCAGATTCACTTAACAACGGTTTTACTAATTTAACAACTGTGGCAATTCACTTAACAAATGCGGCAAGAAAAATCATGCAATTGGCCAAAATTCACTTTCTCGAATGTCTCACTTAGCAACATAAATTTTGGGCTCAGCTGAGGTTGTAACTCGAGGACTACCTTTCCTGAAAACTCACCTTCTCCTTAGGTTGTGGTGACTGTGGGCTCCCTACTGGGCTGTCTGGAGGAGAAGAATCCACTTCGACAGGCTCTTCCTCTTTGATTTTGACATCCGGGGTAGAGGGAAGAGACATATCTAGAGGACCAGAACACTGTGGAAACACAACATATATATTTTAACACATAATGCCCAAAGCTACTGTGATGTGTTTGCAGGTTTCTGCATGTCCACCATCTACAAACATAGTTAGAAAAGCCTAGAAACATGCTCATGGCACTACCCATGCTCGTGGCACTTCTAACAGCAATAGCAATAGCACTTAAGACTTATATACTGCTTCACAGTGCTTTACAGCCCTCTCTTAAGGGGGTTTACAGAATCAGCCTATTGCCCCCAACAATCTGAGTCCTCATTTTACCCACTTCAGAAGGATGGAAGGCTGAGTCAACCTTAAGCCTGGTGAGATTTGAACTGCCAAACTGCAGGCAGCTGGCAGTCAGCAGGAGTAGCCTGCAGTACTGCACTCTTACCACTGCGCCATCACGGTTCAGTTATCCTGGTTTTTTGACGCTAATATGGCTTTTTGGTCCAGAAAAGCTGGAGATCCAGAAATACTAAAGACTGCAGGATCCAATCTGAATTGGTCACCGGGACCAAAGGTTTATTCTTCCAAGCTTTCGGGATTGTGCTGGAGCCCATCATCAGGGAATTTCTCTCTCTCTCTCCAGAATACATGCGCTGGGCTTTTCCATGCATTGTATTTATTAAAGACTGTCGTTGAGAATGCTCTTACGGTGGGGTCCCTGGGCTGAAATAGTGCAGCACAGATTATGCAAACAGCAGTTTGCCCCCTCCAAGGACACCTGCTACTCTTCTTCGTATGAACGTCAGGTTAGATGTCTGTCTTAAATTGCTCAGACCCTAAAACCTTATTAAACCAGAAAGGCAGCATTCTGGAGATCGTGTACATAACACTATACAGGCAACCCTTTTTTTCTTGTTAAAACTTTGTGAATATAAAAATAAAGCTGGAGGGCTTTCAGGTCACAACCCCCCCCTCCCACTAATTCACAGAAGTGCTGAAATCTGCTATATAAGTCACTTTTGAATTACTGCTTGATTTATCAAAAGCCAACGAGAGAGCCATGTAAGTTATTACAAACCTATGACCAGGCCATTGTAATAAAACCCAACCATATGCCTGAGCCTGGCAGTTTGCCAGCACACCTATTTTCATTTCAACAGCTCAGCGTGGCCTTTTCCAATTTTTGTGAACAACAGCCTGCTATGCTCGTAGATCTCCGGGTCGTAGTACAGCAGGAAGAAATGGCACCGTGCACAGCAAAGCAGAAAGAGAAATAGCACATTAAGTAGTCTTGAAGCAATCAAAAGCGGCCTAATACCTCCTCAAGGCCTTTGATGGAGTTTGCTAAGGTGATAAAAGAAGGTATAATGAGCTGCTGGGAGGGGAAAATGCCAGGCAGCACAAAAAAGCTATTTTTCAATGTATTCAAGACAGAAAATTGCTTTTAGTGGCTACCAAAGAAAACCAACAGGGGCAACCAGGGTAATGATTAATTACTGTTTCCTCGAAAATAAGACCCTGTTTTATATTTTTTTGAACCCTGAAATAAGCGCTTGGCCTTATTGTCCTGTGCTCAAAAGCCCGACTGGGCTTATTATCAGGGGATGTCTTATTTTGGGGGAAACAAAATAAGACATCCCCTGTTCTTTGTTTAGCAATCTGCTACTTGCCACCTCTTTGGTCTTCTGCTGGCTATTTCTTGTGCATAATCGTCAGTTAAATGTTTCTTTAGAACCCTCTTCTGTGCTGTAATACACAAAGTTAGGCGCAAGAAATCAGGAACCAGGGTTGTTCAAATCAGTAGAAGTTTATTCCATGCCATCTCTAAACAAAAATCTGAACTACTAACAGTCAAAGCAAATTGGCAGTAGATAAGAGTCAACGGAATTCAAGGTGGGCGTGATGGGACTCCAGACTGATGACATGCTTAACCCCTCCCTCTGGTTCAGCCTGGTCATCACCTACACAAACTGTCATATTACATCCTGAATGTCAGACTTTGCCATCTCCTGGTTGTTTCTCCTTTAGTTTCTTATTTGTTTAACACAGGCTCATTATATTCCAGTTTAATCCTCTCTAACCAGGTACCCTCTAGAGCAGGGGTCACTAACTCCCAGTCTGTGAACCAGTACTGATCCATGGCATGCCAGCAACTGGGCCGCACAAACAAACAAAGCCCCATCCGTGGGATGCAAAACTACTCCGCCTCCAGTCTGTGGGAAATCCTTTCTCCATGGAACCTGTTCCTGGTTCCCAAAAGGTTGGGGGTCACTGCTCTAGAGATATTGGGGCTATAAATAATTTTGGCTAGTAATTCTGGGAGATATACTCCTAATATAACCAGAGGCAATCATCTTAAGAGAAAAATTATAACTTTAAGTGTTTTCCCACTGTTCAAGGGGAGCTTTTCCCTAAGGCTGCTAGATAATGTCTTTTAGCTTTCTGAAAAACTGATAGATTCCAAGCATTCAGATTTTAATGGTTTGCATGAGAAACACATGTTCTACCATTGAACTTTCCCATTTGCTTTACTAATCCTGTAACTGAAAAATTTCTGTAGGAATAAAAGAAAATGGCCATCACCATGGATGATGACACCCAAGTGGGTGTCCAAAATACTGAAGCTCAAAGTCAGTTATTAACATTAATTACTTTAAGAACCAGGCTAATACATCTGTAAGTAATTACAAGCTTCTTAATTTCTAGTTACTCCTGAGAAGCCATGAATGTCATATCTTAAAAGTAGAGCATGAATCCAATCTCATATGAGGGTTAGCAATAGGAGGGTTACATTTAACACCTCTTGAAGGATGATCCTTCGGTTCTGCTCATCTACCAACTTAATGAGGTAATTTGAATCTAAGTTTCAAGAACTGGAGTGTCTCCAGTTAAAAGAACTGGAGCGTCTCCAATTTTTTTAAAGCTGTTAAATTGCTCACTTTAAAGAAGTGGAGCTTCCAAAGCATCCAGAATTCCCAGTCAGCATTTTTAGGCTGAGGATATGCAGAAAACCTAATTAGGGAATCATTCAGAAGACGAATCATTGCTGAAAACATCCACCAGGAAGCATCAAGTTCTCTGTGAGAAACAGCAGGTATCCGACAAATGGCTGACCTGGCTACTATCTTTCAGAAGAAACTACTTTATTGGGTTGCTGTAAGATAAAATGGAGGTGCCATCCACCCTTTTCATATGGCATATAGACTAAAAACAAGGACTGGGCCTGTAGCAGGGTTTAAAAAAGAGGTCTCAGCACTGATGAGTGAATGAATGTGGAGCTTCTCCATATGACTCGCCTTGACCCAGAAGATGAGTCACCCATCCGTCTGGAAATACCCCAATCTTTTTCAACTATAAAGATCATCAACATCTCTTAGCTGGAACTACCCAGAAGAAGAAGCAACACCCTCCCTCCCCTATCAATTTACATACATCCGCAAAGTAAAACTACCACCAGCAACTGGACTCGATTTAGCCAAGCGTTTAAAGTATCCCATGAATGTGGCGGGCAAAATCCGCCAAGTTTTCTAAATAGGAAACCAGCTGGAATTAACAATCAGGCAGCTCTATTCTTGGAGGAGTAATTCCTTCAGCCTGCATGAAACTAGCCAGGCTTGGAACTGCTGTAGGCTCTTGCAGAAGGTTAGAAATATTAGGGCTGAGTCATATATTTTAACTAGGAGGAAGGGGAGACAAACTCCACCAAATTAAGAGTCGCAGTGGTAGCTATTTTAAAAAGTCCGTCAATAGGACCATGGGTGGTCTAAACACATAAAGTGTTTGGCTATAAAACAAAACTTCAAATTAAAAGCTAAAATTAAGATTCCAGGCTGCCACACAATTTTTAAAAGACAAGGAACCCAGACAGACATAAAGGCATGGCTCAGTGGGAACAGCAAGGCAGCAATTTAGCAGGCAAGATAAGGACTTCATTAAGAGACCTGTGGCGGTTTATTTATATTAAAAAGCATAATATGAGACATAAAGAGATCAAGGGTTGCTTAGTGTCTTGTTCTGGCTGGCCTAATCCTATTTTAAATTCTTATTTAATAAATAATTCAATTTGAATGCTCCCTGTTTTAAGGTTTATTAAAGAAAGACGGAGGAAAAGTGCAAACTCACGCAAGCAGCATTTGGATACCTCTTCCAGGAGCAGAATAAGATACAGATGATTTAATAAAGAAAAATATGAAAAATAAAATATAGATATATATGTTCTAAGCCAAGCATCCCCTTCCAATGCTTTGAGAAAAACTCTCATTTTAAAATATGAATTCATGAAACCTATTTTTCAACATTTCTTTCATTAGTGTACTAACAGTGGGTTCTATAAAATCTGACTTTAGCTATGGCTGGGATACAAAGCAGCACTGAGGTAATACAATTTTTTCCTCTCCTTTAGATCTCATCTTAAATCAAATAAATGCCTAAGATGGAGTGTTATAGCAGGTGGCAGCATCCAGCAGATCTTGGCTGATCTTCAGAAAGATCAGCCAAGATGAGGTACAGATTAGTACCTCATTTGTGTTAATCTGGAGGCCACCAGAAAATCCCAGAGCTCTAAAGTTGATTAGGAACTTGGAACAATATCCCAGAAAATGACCATGACATACTGTTATAAAACAAAACAAAACAAATACACATGTATCTAGCTAGTGACTTCAATAAATGACTACGTAACTACAGTAGACGGCATAGCTATCTAGTAACTATAGTAAACTCAAGTGAGCTTTTCACATATAGCTAATTCTCAGGTTACAACGATTGGGAAAGTGATGTGGTCATAAAGAATAATTATCAGATGACTAGATCACTTATCACTTAGTAAGGAGAAGCCGGACAGCCCTGATTGCTGTCGAAAGTTGTAACCCCATTGTAACCCCGACATTTTATTTCTTTATTTAAATTTTTATACCACCCTTCTCCTAGGGGACTCAGGGCGGTGCACAGCCAACAATAAAACACACCTATACACAAAATTTAAAAACAATTTAAAAACATATTAAATAATTTGGCCCCAATATCATTAAAAATAAAACAACCATTAAAATTCATGTTTAGGCCATCCCAGTTTGTTGAAACAATAACGTCTTGAGGGCACAGCAAAAGGTGCGTAGGTCAGGGATCATCCGTATCTCCGGGGCAATTCGCCCCAGAGGGCAGGTACCCCCAAAGAGAAGGCTCTCCCCCTGGGGATCACCAGTCGACATTGTCTGACCGACGGCACCCTGAGGAGTCCCTCTCTGTGGGAGCGTATTGGCCGGTGAGAGGCTATTGGTAGCAGAAGGTGATCTCGTAAGTACCCAGGTCCTAAGCCATGGAGCACTTTAAAGATGGTCACCAACACCTTGAATTGCACCCGGAAGATCACCGGGAGCCAGTGCAGCTCGTGCAGGAGAAGTGTTGGTGACCATCTTTAAAATGCTCCATGGTGCCGTGTCGCTCCCATAATCACCCGCGCGGCCACGTTTCTGGACCAGCTGAGCCTCTGAGTGCTCTTCAGGGGGAGCCCCATGTAGAGAGCATTACAGTGGTCCAGACAAGAAGTGACGAGAGCATGAGTGACCGTGTGCAAGGAGTACCAGTCCAGAAAGGGGCACAACTGGTGAATCAGGCGAATCTGATAAAAAGCCCCCCTGGCCACAGCTGTCATATGGGTCATTAAGTGGGAGATGATGACCCTGAGGATTGTTAAGCAAAGATTTCATGTGACTGTGATTTGCGACCTTCCCTCCTGGCTTCCCCATTGACCTAGCTAGTGGGAAGCTAGCAGGAAAGGACAGGTTGTTCAGGTGACTGTGGGTTACTGTAACTGTCATAAGTACAAGCCAATTGCCAAGTGCCCAAATTGTGATCACGTGACTCTGGGGCGCTGTGACAGCCAGAACTTTGCATATTGATTGTAAATACCATTCATTCAACTTTAAAGGGTTGCTAAATGAATGGTCAGTAAACAACGACCACCGTACATTGTTAATAATACTAATTATGCATATTACTGTTAGCCAACATAATTGATCAAGTTCTCCCCTCAGAGAAAGAGAGAAATTGAAAATTCTGACCTCATGGAAAACTCTGACAGGACTGTGCTGCCCAGAGATTCATGTTTGAGTTTCTGGTATTTTGGAAAAGTTTTGAATAAGTACTGAATACCAATGCCACTCTATGAATCCTTTCTTGGATTATTTATTTAATTTATTTCTTGATTTCTCAAATGTATATAGTTGCCCATCTCACAAATGTGACTGGGCTGTGTACACCAAAAGCAAAATAATAAAAATACATCTGAAAATAACCCTATGAATAAGGAACACATACGTAACATGGGAGACTGTTTAAAAACCCAGACAAAAAGAGAGACATCTTGCAAGCTCCTGATCCTAAGGGATCCCCTGAAAAAAGACACATATTGAGATATCTCTGGAAGGCCAATAGGGTTAGGGCTATTCTCACCTCAGGAGAGATGGTGTTCCAAAGGACTGGCACTATGTCAGAAAGGGCTCCTCTCCTGGTCCTGTCAGATGGAACTTCTCAGCAGACATGCCCCTCCTGCCTGACCTGATGGGGTGGGTAGATATGACTGGGAAGAAGTGGTCCTTCAAATATCCTGATCCTATGCCATGTAGGCCTTTAAAGCAGGGGTTCCCAACCTCTGGGCTACGGCCCACCACTGGGCCATGACCTATTCACAGCTGGGCCACACGAGCAGTGGGCCAGTGGGCAAGCGTGCAGCTCAACCTGCACAAGCGGTGAAGGAGGGTGCATGTGCATGCATGCATGCAGGAACTGGGCTGCACCTGCATGGGCCAGTTCCCTTTTCCCCACCGCCGGGCTACCAAGCTGCAAAGGTTGGGGACCGCTGCTTTAAAGGACAAAATCAGTGCCTTGCATTGAACCTGGAAGCAAACTGGCAACGTAGCTCATGGAGCAGAGGTGCAACACATTTCACTTTAGGGATGCCTATAGCTACCTAGCCCATAGACCAAGGGTCCCCAATCCCCAAGTTGCGGCCCAGTACTGGGCTATGGCCTGTCCGGAACTGGGTCTTTGCGAGTGCGCGCAAAGCTCCATTTGTGCGCTTGCTTGTGTGGAACCATCATCCCCACTCCTCTCCACCCGCTTGTCCGCAAAGCCGGAAAGGTTGGGGACCATGTCATAGACAAATATGTAGCTTTGGATCATCAGTACGCTGACGAGACTCAGCTGTGCATCTCCACCCCAGACTACCCCAATGATGCCCTTGACGTGATGTCCCGATGTCTGGAGGCCGTGCGGATCTGGATGGAGAGAAAAAGGCTCAGACTCAACCCCTCCAAGACTGAGTGGCTATGGCTCCCAATGCCCCGGTATAGCCAGCTGTCTCCATTGCTGGCTATTGGGGGTGAGACTTTGGCCCCCTCAGAGAGGGCTCACAATCTGTGTGTCCTCCTGGATGCACGGCTGTCTTTAGAAGACCATATGACAGCTGTGGCCAGGGGGGCTTTCTATAACGTTCGCCTGATTTGCCAGTTGCGGCCCTTTCTGGACCGGGACGCCTTGCGCATGGTCACTCACACCCTCGTCACGTCCTGTCTGAACTACTGTAACGCTCTCTACATGGGGCTCCCCTTGAAGAGCACTCGGAGGCTCCAACTGGTCCAGAATACGGCCGTGCAGGTGATTATGGGAGCGACTCGTCGCACCCACGTGACACCTCTCCTGCGTGAGCTGCACTGGCTCCCAGTGGTCTTCCGGGTGCGGTTCAAGGTGTTGGTGACCATCTTTAAAGCGCTTTATGGCTTAGGACCCAGATACTTATGGGATCGCCTTCTGCCACGGATGACCTCCCACCGACCAACACGCTCCCACAGAGAGGGACTCCTCAGGGTGCCGTTGGTTAAACAATGCAGACTGGCGACCCCCAGGGGGAGAGCCTTCTCTGTGGGGGCACCCGCCCTCTGGAATGAATTGTTCCTGGGATACGTAGGATTCCCAACCTGCGTACCTTTCGCCATGCCCTTAAGACCCTGTTATTTCAACAGGTTGGACTGGCTTAATTAAAGTTTGGGATTGGGTGTTTTAAATTTGTGGATTTTTAACTGAGGGGCCATAAGTATTTAATCTATTTTTAAATTGTTCTTAAATTCTGTATTGTATGTTGTTTTATCGCGGCTGTACACCGTCCTGAGTCCTTTGGGAGAAGGGCAGTATAAAAATTTAATAAACAAACATAAACATTTTCCTCAATAAATAAAGAAACAAGTATAATGTTTTCAACTGATTTGTTTAATTGGGTTTTCTCCCTCCCCCCTTATTTTTAGGATACGTGTGGAAAACAGATGTTTTAAGTCATATTTATGCAGAAATACTAAAAATTCAAAATAATTCACATACTTTTAAGCACTACTTTACATGCATGACACAGGCCGCCGACTTTGCCTTGTTGGTTGCCCTCTCCATGGTTAATTGTGGTTCCTTGCCTAACAAAACCTAAATTCTCCCTGAGCTGGCAATATTTCTTGATAGAGATGAGGACCCTCATGTTGCTCGACACTTTAGTTTAGTAAGAACAAAGAACTTTGCCTCTTGCCTTTTTCTCATCGTCTTCTGAGGCTTTCTTGAATTCATGTTCAAATGAGCTTGCCAATTCATTGAAGAGACCAACTTCCTCACAATTCTTCAGAAAACGCGTTGGTGTTGGAGTTTGATCTGTTTGGCAAAGGAGAGGAAAAAGGCAGTAAGAAATATGTGATTGAAGTCCATGAATCATCCCACAGAATGTGCAGCCAGGATATTAATTTATAGCACAGTTTTGTAACAATGCAGTTATCAGGCTAAAAAGTTTGGATTACATTATTCAGATACTTATGTCTCTCTCTCTCTCTCTCTCTCTCTCTCTGTGTGTGTGTATTCTTCATCCTCCTCCTCTTCCTGTCCTGTGCAGAGCACATTGGGCAGAAAATGTTTCAGCCATGTATTAATATAAAACTAAATTCTATGTATTTTACAATGGTATGTGATATTGAATCTGTAACAGAGATAGGAAAACATGTATAAATGAATTGCAGTTTTGGAGGACTGTAATGCAGTATGAAGTAGGAGGGGCTGGTCAAGGCCTGAAGGCAGGAACGAATGAGAGCATTTTAAAAGATCAGAGCAAGATCGCTTAGAAATAGCAAATACAGATTGGCTATATCATAACTGGAGGGGGAGATCTTACAGTAGGAGCATATGAAAGCCCAAGACATTGTACTGCTCTGGATGGTGCTGGGATATGAAGTTCTGCTTCAGAGGATCTCAGGAAAATGCTTCAGTGTGTATGTATAAATGCTTCTAAAAATATCAAGAAGAATGAGGAAAGAATAAGGAATCGCTATCTTATCCGAACAGTGAGACGTAAAAAGAATATCCCATTTATGAAGAGCTTCAATTCTTTCTTCTAATAAGGAAAAGAGAGAGGGAGGGAGGGAGAGAGAGAGAGAGAGGGAGGGAGAGAGAATGAGAATCTCTATCTCTGTGGGGAATGTCTGCTCTTATCCCTCTCAGAACTTCCTTCTCGTCTTGCTCTTCCTTTCCAGCTGTATCATATCAATGACCTAAAAAGAAGAGAGCCAGTTCTCTTTCCCAATTTACAAAAACTTTCCCTGCTTGGCTGCCTCCGGCTAGATTTTTGCTAGATGCAGAAAAGCCACTGAAGGAGCAACATTTCAAAAAGCATACTGGTTAAACATGAACATCAGCTTTTTCATTTCTGCTTCTGCATGCCTGTTTTAGATTTACTTGCAGGGTTTACATTTACAGTGGTACCTTGGTACTTGACTGCTTCAAAACTTGTCAAATTTGGTACTCGAGACATTTTGATGCAAAAATGTTTTCCAGTACTCGGTGTTTGTTTAGTACTCTATGCACAGCATTACCGGTAGGAAGAGGGGAATGGCTGCTGAGAACAGAGAGGAAGAAAGTCGGCCATACTGGAAAGGTCGTTGACGTAAGAAAATGGACAGACAGAAAAATATTCCCAGCTGAAAGAGTCACGTGATAAGTCACGTGGTTTGTTTGGGACTTGTCCTTTTTTAATACCTGTCACACCAATTAGCGATGTGTACTGAGATACCACTGTATATGATGCAGTAAAATAAAACTTTAAATATGTTCAGTGTCAAATGGGATATGTTTTATGATTTGAATTCTGCATGTTTGAAGGTGTTTTCTCTTTTGCTTCTACTCATTATACAGAAGAAAAGAGAACTGCGTATAAAGCACTAAAGCCATGAATGCTTGGCCTCTGAATCTAGCTCAGCTAAAAATTTTGAATTTTTAGAATCTTTTTTTCCCCCCACTTTAAACTGGACATGCTGCATCCATCCAGCCACAGAAGAATGGGATATATTCTGACTTGGATTTTGGCCCACTGCTCCCACCTCTTGTTGGGACATTTTAATAGGCTGGCTGATACAAGCAAACCCTGGATCTCAGGAGAATCTTTTATTTGTACTTTATGTTATTTGGTGCTGGAGGCAGAAACTTGATTTGCTGTCATTGCTAGGGGGAGGAATGCATGAACTGATGTCTGCAAAGGCAAAATAGGAGCTTTGAATGATTCATCTACTTAATCAAAAGTTGCAACAAAAGAATAGAATAGAACAGAATTCTTTATTGGCCAAGTGTGATTGGACACACAAGGAATTTGTCTTCCACGCATAAGCTCTCAATGTACATAAAAATACATTCATCAAGAATCATAAGATACAATACTTAGTGATAGTCATACGATAGTAAATAAGCAATCAAAATCATACTAGGAAACTAAATAAAACAATATAAATCGTAAAGATACAAGCAACAAGGTTATAGTCATAAGTAGAAGGAGATGAGTATTAGGAAGGATGAAGTAATATAGTCTTAGTAAATAGTTTGACGGTGTTGAGGGAATTAGTTGTTTAGCAGATTGATGGCATGTGGGAAAAAATTGTCATTGGGTCTAGTTGTTCTGGTGTGCAATGCTCTATAGCGTCGTTTTGAGGGTAGAAGTTGAAACAATTTATGTCCAGAATGCGAGGGGTCTGTAGATATTTTCTCAGCCCTCTTTTTGACTCGTGCAGTATGCAGATCCTCAATGGAAGGCAGGTTGGTAGCAATTGTTTTTTTTTCTGCAGTTCTATGTTCTATGTTTTTTGCAGTTCTATGTTCTATGTTTTTTCTGCAGTTCTATAGGAATCAATGACAGGCAATTCTGTGAAACAGTCACTGTGTGTATCACAACACACAACCTGGTAGACATCAGTGTTAAAGAATTATGTGTATATATAGATTTTTTGTAATTGTCTATTATATATTTACTGGGCGCAAGTGCGAAAGGACACTCTCTTTTGTCCAACCCCAATGCTCTTATCCTCTTCTACAGTATGTGCACTATTTGCCCAGCAATCCCTTCATACATGAGGAAAAAATAAGCCCCCAAAGAATGCTTTCTATTATTGTTATAATTTACTAAAAAACTGATCAGACTAAATATGTTTAGCAATCCCCACAAAACCGACTTGCGACCATTCATTTAATGACCATTTGGAGTTATGAAGACAGTGAAAAAAATGACTCACAACAGGTCCTTGCATTCATGACGACTGCAATGTCCCCTAGGTCACATGATCAAAATTTTGGCCCTTGGCAATTGGCATGTATTCACGACATTTGCAGCAGCCTGGGATCACGTGATTGCTATTTGCAATCTTCCCAGGAAGCTTCCGACAAGCAAAATTCACGGGGGAAGCTGGATTTGCTTAATGACCATGTGATTTGCTTGACAGCTGTGGCAAAAAGACCATAAAATTGGGCAGGACTCTCTTAACGACTGCATTGTTAGGGACGAAAGATCCCAATAATGGTTATAAGTTGAGGACTATGTAAGCATTCTTCTTACATAATGCTTCAAAATGATTATAGTAAAACAAAAATTTAAAAATGGATCAGGGAGATTATGGCAAAATAAATAAATAAATCCTCCATTTCAGGTCTTACAGTACCTCTGCCAGTCAGAGGAAACAATATTGGCTTATTAGTTTTGACTTACTACAGGTATATTCAGGGATTCAAACTAGTTAGAATGGCTTTCAATATTTTTATTTTAAGCAAGAATGAAAGCACTTTTCCCCGTCATAGCAGAAAAAACGGGGGATGCAGATGAAGGAACTAAAATATGCAAGGATAGCCTGTGTGTAAAGGAAATAACTGAAGCTGTTTTCCTCCTTCTAGCATTCTTCAGGTGTGTTGAGAACTCCCTACACTCTCAGCCAATATTGGAGAGAAAGATGTATTGGAAGGATTTTTCTTCTCCATTTGAGACTTTATAACCAAGACAATTTCTTACAAGATCTGTAGCCTGTCAGTCTTGTTTTTAAAAGATCCCAAATACAATTGATAGAAGAGAAGAAGAATGCTCTGCGGCCTTCTCTGTATTACATGGCCTGCCTCCTCAAATCTGTGCATATTAGGAGAGATTAGTCTGGGCTCTGCAAATGCCTTCCCAGCAAAGTGCTAGGTGAGGTTTCAAATGTATTAAGTGATCACCTAACACTTAAGAAAACTGACGCCTGGGAGTAGAAAAGGAAGCTGGGCTGTCAACTATTGTTTGTCACCCTGAAATTACACAGGATGTATTAAAGAACTGTCTGTAAATCTTTCACTTTTAAGGCACAACATCTGACACTTCGGTAATGCATAAAAAGGCAGAGATCTATTTAGTAGCCTCTCTCTCTCTCTCTCTCTCTCTCGTCTACAAAACAGGTGGAACAAATAATACCTAGTGCATCCAGCTTCTACTATCAATCTTACAATGGGCTGTATTAACCATTTCCCTTTAAATTGATCTGGAACATGGTGCATACCTGCTATGATGACGGAATCTGTTCTGGAAGGACCGAATTTCAATGTCATCTCATGCTTGAGTTTATGAACAGCCAGGTGGTCTTCATTGGTAAATCTCTGGAATGAGACAAGTACATGCATTTTTATCCTAGAATTTTACATTCTGCAGCAGGATTCGGGTTGGGAAAGAAAGGCCCTAAGACAGAGGCAGTAATAAAATCTCTAAAGTGTGTGCTAAACAAAACAGAGCATGACAGATTGTGAGAGGAGTGCTGTGCAAACACAATCTCTCTAAATTGAAGTGGGGGGGGGGGAGGAGAGAGGAGAACCATAACATGCAGGGCTCTCAGCTAACAGAAGGAAATGGATTTAATAATCAAAATTTAAAAAGGGGGGGGGGAGAGGCAACAGGGTGTAGTTACTGCAACTCAGCTAGGATACGTGTATGGCTTTCTCTGCAGTACCCTGCAAAATGTGTCAATTTTGTTATTGACTAATGGAGAGAGAAATTATTTACTACTGGCAATGGAGGGGGTGGGAAGGATCAGCTAATGATTTGAGTTGTGCCAAACAGAGCTGGCATCTACAAGGTGATTTGATCCTGCCGTTTATGAAACATGACAGAACTAAGCTGGCCCAGAATCTTTATTCTAATGGATGCAAACACAGAGAAATGCAACAACTCAAATCATTGCTCCCAGTGAATAATGGCTTGCATATCTTGTTTGCCAGAATATGCTATGCTGCACCTGCAGTGTGATTACAAGAAGGGATTAAGCAGAGCTAGTCTCCAGGACCTTGGTAGCAAACATGGACATCCTCCCCTGCCAAGGCCTCAAGGCTGCAAGGATGTATCATATAGTCCCGTTAGGGCTTCTAAGCAATTTAAAAATGTTTGCATTTTAGCTAACCACTGAAATTCTGTAAAAACAGTTCTTTCTGCAGAACTGAAGAAAGGAAACAAACAGCAGCTATATTTGTTAGAGAAAGATACCGTATATTGTATTCCATTTCCTACTACAGTAAATGCACAAAACCCAGCAGTTTTCTTGTTTCAAAAGAAAAAAAAAGTTTTGTTACTTTCACTTAGTTGATAAAACTTAAAATGCCATCTTCACTACAGCTCTACAGAGTAGTCACTCCATAACTATCAAGTGCCAGGACGAATCAGTACAGTACAGGTAGTCCTCGATTTACGACCACAATTGAACCCAAAATTTCTGTTCTAAGTGAGACATTTGTTAAGTGAGTTTTGCTCCATTTTATGACCTTTCTTGCCTCAGTTGTTAAGCGAATCATGGCAATCATTAAGTTAGTAACACGGTTGTTAAGTGAATCTGGCTTCCCCATTTGCTTGTCAGGTCACAAAAGGTGATCACGTAACCCAGGGACATTGCAACTATTATAATTAGGAACCAATTGCCAAGCACTTGAATTTTGATCACATGATCATGGGGATGCTGCAAAGGTTGGAAAACGGTCATAAGCCACTGCTTTCAGTGCCGTTGTAACTTTGAACGGTCACTAAATGAACAGTTGTAGGTCAAGGACTACCTGTACTTCATCCTGAGGCTACTCAGAACAAGCTAGTAACTCCACACCAAACTGAAACTATATTCCAATGTCCCATTTATTATAGGTTCTTTCTGTTCTAGATTCTGAAAAGGAAAAAAAAATGCTTCTGAGTTTAACTGAGTGACTGCAACCATCTCTCTCTTGACAATGTCTCTTTTTGTCTCTTTTGACAATGCTCTAGAAGCAGTTCGCTGCTGTTGTTGGTTTCTGGAATGCTTTTTAAAACTGACTGCCCGTGGGTCGGATGCGTCATGAACAGGCCACGCCCACCCCATCTCCGCAAATGGGAAAAACATTGTGAAATGTCACCTGAGGGCAATATGACGCTGTGGCTTTTACACCCATGCTCTAGGTCAGTGATAGCTAACCTTTTTGCCGTTGTGTGCCAAAAACGGGGGGAGCCCGGGGGGGGTCGCACATGTGTGTGTCCACAGCGATAATTCAATGCCCCCCCAGCATGCACACACGATCCCCCCCCGCATGTGCACGCGCCCCCACCACGCTCCCCCTGCTTTTGGCATGCAATGGCAAAAAGGTTACCAATGGGCCTGGTAGGCCCATTTTTTGCCCTCCTCAGGCTCCAGAGACTTTCTTGGACCCAGGGGAGGGCGAAAACGGCCTTCCCCATCCCCCCGGAGGCTGGAAACTGCCTGTTTCCCGACTTCCAGTGGGACCACAAGGCCCGAAAATCAGCTGGCCGGTGCACACATGTGCGCTGGAGCTGAGCTAGGGGAAAGCTTGCGTGCCCACAGATATGGCTCTGCGTGCCACCTGTGGTATGTGTGCCATAGGTTCGCCATCATGGCTCTAGGTGGATACCACTACCTGAGAATCTATCCTAATTTACTTCAAGAATGAAGCAGATTATAGGTAGTCCTCAATTTATGACCATTCATTCAGTGACTGTCCGAAGTTATAATGACTGGTCCCTTTAGTTATGGCCACTGCAGTACTCTCACAGTCACATGATCAAAATTCAACTGCAGGGGTGCTTGAATTGACACCCCTTCCCCCTTGTCTCCCCCTCATCTCTACCCTTGTATTCTCTCACATACCCCTACAGTCTCCTTCCAGCTGCTGGCCTGGGATGCAAGTGTTCTGTGGAGATGCAGCCCTGGGATGTACAGGGTGAATGCGGCAGGGTAGCAAAGCGTCATCTGAGGAAGGGAGCCTGCCAGGCCTGGCCAGGGAGGGGACAGTGAGATGGTGAGGCAAAGTACTGTCGGTGTAAGGCAATAGCAATAGACTTATATACTGCTTCACAGTGCTTTACAGCCTTCTCTAAGCAGTTTACAGAGTCAGAATATTGCCCCCAAGAATCTGGGTCCTCATTTTACCAACCTCGGAAGGATGGAAGGCTGAGTCAGCCGGTCAGAATTGAACCGTTGGCAGTCGGCAGAATTAGCCTGCAATACTGCATTCTAACCACTGTGCCACTACGGCTCCCTGGGTGAAGTTGGAGGTTGTGTGGGAGGCAATGTTTGGGGCGGCAGGAGACTGGAGGAAGCGGAGGGACATGGGCTTCCCAGATTTGCAGTGTGCATGATGAAGCACTCCTGGAACATCAGCCTGTCTACCAATTCACTTTTCTGTATATTTATTTTGTGATTTGAACCTCATTTATTCTTAGACAAACCACATCAATGGACTTCCTTCATATTAGTCACTCACATTTGCACAATATTCAATCCACATTTGTCACCCATTCATTTTGATCCTATCTTTTCCTGTTTACTCATGCAAACTTAATTCAATCATTTCCACCCCTATTCAATTTCCCTTTATGTTTGCCCTCACATATCCAACTTTCACTTCCATGTAGCAAATTGGGCAGAAACATACTTCTACATTCATTTTTGCTTCTTATGGCCAATATTTCTTTCAAACTAAGTACTATTCAATACATTTCTACCAATAATTGCATAATTTTTCAATAAAATTTCTTCAATAAAATTTCTATTGACTTTGTACATTATTGTACACTGCTACAGCTGTTCATTTTATTATTTATTTCTCAATCCAAAGCTATTCTGGTACCCAAGTAGTGTTTGCAGCAGAAACAAACTATTATTCTTTGTTTAGAAATGAGAATTGTTTCCTGACCAACAGGAATAACAATAAGCAATTATGATGCCTTGAATTGAGTTTAAAAACATGAAATGGTATTCCCCCCCCCCCCCTCCTATTGTAAGGCTGAAAAGATTCAGCTTTTGGTCTTATGTATCAAGAATGCCAAAACAGTTGTAAAGGGTAGTGGTAATGCAGAGGGAGAGCAGGTGGTAAACTGGTGGATAAATGCAAGTTGTGTACTTCACAACTGAATGGGCATCTAAAGAGTTTTCATCACAACTCAGCCATCAAACCAATAAATTGTACCACTGCTCCAAGCAGAGTTAGAGGAACATCCAGCAGAAAAATGTAAGGCTCCATACTATGTAATTACCCATATGAATATTTTGCTAACTGGAGTAAAATATGCAGTATAATTGCTGCATTATTTATTGCACAGTTGAATTCATATGGTTGGTGAAGCTCTTCTATTGATACTGGAAATTTGCCTTGGGAGCTGATCCTGGTCCTATCTTGCATTAACTACCTGGGAAAGAGATATTTGTTCTTATATTCATGCCACACAACCTTATATCAACACTGCAAAAAGAAAACACACACCTTTGTTCTACAATGCAGAAGTTTACAGGCTTTGATAGAGTTTTAGTAGCTTTACAATGTGCTTCATGCAAACCGAAACAGATTCAGCTGCTTTCTAATTAATGCCAAAACCTGGAGGCAAAATGTAACATTTCAGCTCTAAATCATTTGTCTGCATACAGAAGGCAAAGTGATGGAACATAAAATGAAAAGGATAGGAATTGGAAATACAGAATCAGTATTTTTAATCTCTCTCAAATTTGCCACTTCCAAACTTTGGACAGGCTTTGTCAGGCATGGACTGAGGGAATAATATCTCTGCCAAATTTTGTAATAATATTAGAAAACGGCAATGGTTAGAATTTCACTTCTATGCAACATAAAAGCACAGTTTGCATTGGGTTTGATAACCCTAAACATGTGCTCTCCGCTTCTATCCGCATATAAAATACTCAGTTTGAGAAAACCATAGGACATCAGAGCTATTTCACTTCTCAAGCCTCTCCTATGAAGTTAAAGAGATTCCTTCAATATGTGTAGATGTGAATTGGTTCCAAGTCACAGAATATATTCAAAGCCACTAATTATTATTATATATTCAATACAAATATGTTCCAAAAGATAGTCTGAAATACCGATAAGTATCTTTTGCTAGAATAAAGCTTGCGCATGTGAAAAGCAGTACTTCTCAAACTAATCTTTGTTAACATTACTCTCCTCTCTTGGAGAATGGTGCTTTCTTTTCAAACTATACTAGCATTAGCTATGCTGTATATTAAGTGGTATCTCCATCTATGCCACAGAAGAAAGAAGAAAGAACTGGCCATACTGTATTGTCAATACCGATTTAGGCTGAGACAATTGCTTTGTTTATGGTTGCATAGTAAACTAATGGTTTTTGACCTGCAAAACCTTATGAGATATTTGGGTCAATTAAATAGTATGTGGTTTACCCTGTTTACATGCTATGGGAAGTCTATGACTATAAACATCAAATACATAAGACAGACCATAAATGTTTTCAACCCAGGAAAGCTGAATGTCACGTATATAGTTACAGTAATAGATTCCCTCTATGAACTAAATTTGTGAATCAATATTCAGTCAAGTTATTTTATTACATTTTCTTTAATAACTTTATCTCTTTTTCTTATCACCTACCCCAGAAATTTGATCAATTTCAATGCTCTCAATTTACTGTCTGTATCCCTGCAGCCATTATCAATCCATGATAGCTACAATAATGTATATTCTTTTCTGGACTAGAAGATATTATCAACTTAGAGCTATGCTGTGCTATCCTATAATTCAGAACATTCCATTTCCTCAATGCTTCCAGAAAGTGCTGTGAAACATTTGGCAAGGAAATGCACAATCTTTCTTTCTTTCTTTCTTTCTTTCTTTTCTTTCTTTCTTCTTTCCTTCCTTCCTTCCTTCCTTCCTTTTCTTTCTCTCTCCCTTCCATCCCTTTTTTACTATTTCTTGTCTTAATACAATCTTTTACCCCCTTATTCCCTCATACAGAGATATAAGTGTAAGTTTTAATTTTTCAGCCCCAATACTCTCCAATTACTATTGTGCTCCCATGTCCTTTTTTTTTAATGCCTTCAAGTCAGTGGTTACTTCTGGAGACAGCCCGGACTGGTCCCTGCAGTTTTCCTGACAAAATTTCAGGAATGGTTAGTCCTTGCCTCTTTCCTAGGGCTGAGAGAGATAGAGACTGGCCCAAGGTCACCCAGCTGGCTTTGTGCCAAAGGCAAGAGTAGAACTCGTAGTCTCCTATCCTGATGACTTAACCATTATACCAACATGTCGTTAGAGCCCAAATAATAAATATAGCTCCTGGCTGCATACAGATCAGTCATTAGTTCAAACAAAGACCGAACAGGAGGGCAAGCTTGGGGTCTATTTCAGTTTTCTCAGAGGAAAAACTATTATTTATTGCTCCTGCACAAATGACAATGTAAGTAAGAATTAGGGTTGGATATATTTGCCTGCATTAAATTCCCAGCAGAGAGCAACTCTCCCAGTAAAGTTCATATATTGTTGTCAAAGATAATTCCAGTGATAATTATTTCTCAGAGCTGTTAACTTGTATTCGGGTACTTTTTTCACTTTCCCAACATAACAATCAAAACAGCAATCTAAAAGTATAGAATTTACTACAATATAGTGTTATTTTATGTATGCAAGGCCCTTTGAGAAAATAAAAATGGTTAATATACGGTATATGGGAAAGGATTCAGCCACTGTTTCCATACTGGTGATGATTACTGCCTGCTTTTAACATGAGAGAGCTAATTTGAGCTTTTATTGTGATTGATTTTCGTTGATGCTGATATTTATTCAATCCTTTTATACAAGATCTGGGCTTTACTGTTAATTGTTTTGTTTGCTCTAAGTTTTGTTTTGTACTTGATCTTGTATGCTCAAATAATCTGCCAGATGATCACTGTGCAGATATAATGGTGTTTTACTTAGAAGGAACAGCAATAATAAATTGGAAAAAAAACCCCAACACATACCAGTTGTACCTCAAATTTGTGTAAGTCAAACATAACTTATTTTTGTTTGTTTGTGCCTTTGAGTCATTTTTGACTCAATTGCTGGACTAGTTCCTGCAGTTTTCTTCACAAGTGTTTTTGAAAATGACTTCTTCCTAGGGCTGAGAGAATGACTGGCCCAAAGTCACCCAATCCCTTTTGTGCCTAAGGCAGGATTAGAAATCATAGTCTCTCTATTTCTAGTCTCATGCCTTAACCATTCCACCAGCCTGGCTCTATTAGACAAAGATGCTACTATCTGAGCTACAGGAATACATCATGAGGTTATTCAGTAGAAGCTGAATACATGTTTATCACCTACTGACAGCTTTACATCACTCTTACCATCAATTAGATATTTATATTGCACTTCCTCCTGAATATTAACATTAGCCGTGAGCCTGAGGAAATTTAGGCTGTTGTTCTGAAGTCCCAGGAATGTTTCTTCGCCGTTTCTGCATTTTGATTATAGAAAATTTATGTGTAAAGATGGAACTTTTCTCTAGAAGTCTTTGCGCATAAAGAAATGTCAAGACAGGCTTACTTCTAAGCATTACATATAAACGAAAACTTGGGAGACTCACACTTCTCTTAGCATATTTCTCTAAGAAACAGCTGCAGAAGCCTTCCTTTTGACATTATTATCTATGTAATAATATCATACCAAAAAATCTGTGGGTCTTAAGGGGCAGAGGAAACAGTGAATTAAGAGTTTTCCTTTTGTTGATGTGCTGCCATATACCAGCATAAAGATGAGTTACACATGTTCAATGTCTGAACTGCAGTAATCACTCCTATTTCAGAACTCCCTTTCTCTTCAAAAGGCAGGCCATGCTGATTGCAAAAATCAAAGCTGTTCTGCTTACCTAAAAAGACAGAAACAAGCAGCTGGGTTTTCAGGACAAGAAAGTTCTTTATTAAATGTGCAAATGTCCAAGAAATGTGAAGATGCAGTATGTGACCCAGACAAGCATCTTTCTCAAAGGAAATGATTCATGTTGACTAACAGCCTGAATAAGCCTACAGCATCTAGTGCTTCTGGGCTCACAAGCATCCTATACTGCTACACTACACTACACTCCCACACTAACAAACAGTAATTCTTTCATCTTATTAATCAACAAACTTCATCCCTGCTTAATGGATGAGAAACTGAGGTACTACGGACAGCAGGTTCCTTCTTTAACAGCACCAATACATCTGATATCTCTCCTACATCTTTAAATTCAAAATCAGATTTTGACCTCCTGCACTCTTACCTGATCAAAATATTAAATATTAAAGTATGAATTTAGTAAGTACTAAAGTATGTTCAATGTGTATCCAACACATGGAGGCAATTACTATAAATATGACTTATTCATTCACCTAGTCTACTTACTATAAATATGAAACATGATGGATTTGGTTGCATAAACATGGGACAATGATAAAAATGAGTCTAGGTTTGAAATGAAATAATGATATGTAATATTTGAAACAAGAAGTCATTCAAGATTTACAGGTAAAACAATCATAAAGCAACTCTGTGACATAGTGCAAAATCAAATATTTATCTTTGACTCTTTAATAAATGTTATTTACTGATAATCATACTGAATAATATATATTATTTTCACTGAGATTGAAAAAAAGATATTGGGGGCTCTGTAATAAAAATAACATACTTTGCTTGCTAATTTTTTTTTTTGAATTTTCCTCTTAGAAGTCTTTCCCAGTTGCCTAAATCTTAGATAGGTCAGAATAGCATTCTTTTGAATTGCTGTTTGCATTTGTTTCAAATTTTATTCTCATCCCATTCTTTAGTGTTATAATAGTAGAATAAAATAGAATAGAATAACAGAGTTGGAAGGGACCTTGGAGGTCTTCTAGTCCAACCCCCTGCCCAGGCAGGAAACCCTACACTACTTCAGACAAATGGTTATCCAACATCTTAAAAATTTCCAGCATTGGAGCATTCACAACTTCTGCAGGCAAGTTGTTTCACTGATTAATTGTTCTAACTGTCAGGAAATTTCTCCTTAGTTCTAAATTGCTTCTCTCCTTGATTAGTTTCCACCTATTGCTTCTTGTTCTACCCTCAGGTACTTTGGAGAACAGTATTATATCTTAACTGGAAAGACTTGTATTAATGTATTCTTCTCCTACCCAAAGCCCTTCAGATGTGTTGGATCAATTTTGTCATTCCAAATAAAGCAAATTATGAAATGTGAAGTCTAGTATATTTAGAGAGTATCAGGTTTGATGGGAGAAATTGCACTAAAGAATGTTGGCATCTTACTTCAGGCTAAGTAGTAATCTTTCCATGCAAGATCCTGAAATTTAAGGACACAAATTGTTTGAATGGCCATTTATTGGCCACTTCTAAATAGGTTTATTTGGAAACTTATGTGGCTGTTTATCTTATACCAAATAATCCTAGCTGGCTCACAATAATATTAAATAGACAATATATTCACAATATAAATGAAATCGCACAACACATCTAAAAATAATGTTAAAATATTTTATTTCAAGGTTTTAGTATTAATAAAGAACATAGCTTTTCCTCTATATATTTAGGCATATAATTAAACATTATATACAGTATACGAAGGTGGTATCAGATGGAGGGATCCCTAAACTGCTGAGGAATAAAAATCTGTAGAGGTTTCCTACTAATAATACAATAAGACTGAGTATGTTCACAAGCCACAGTCACTTGATAAAAACTGGAAAACCTGAAGGTGAAAGAAAATTTTTATGGCTGCAATCTTGAATAGCAGCATTCGATATTATAATGTTTTGTTGCAGATATTTCTTATATGAGATCATAGGAAGTAAATGTTGCTGTTTGCCATGATTTATTAACAACTGTCAAGCCTTCAGACAAAATTTTCAGCCAACGAGCAAAATCATTCCCGGTTATATTAATAACATTAAGATCTCTCATATGATTTTTGCAGTTGGTTGATACATTGGTTTGGTTATTATGTTTTGCCAATTATTTATTTAATTAGATTTTTTTAAAAAACCTTGGGACTAGTGAAATCTTTCAGCAATTTTTTGAAGTTCATTTGTGTTGGTACATTTTCCAAAAACAATAAAATTTTTGAAAGATACCCATTTTTAACATTAAATATATCCATGTTAGACGGTATTATTATTCAAATAACCTTTATATCTTTTAATATCTTACTTGTAAGGGATCCATAATTATTGAAGTACAACTTAATACAGTAAGATTTTGGACCAGATTATAACTTATTAGTATGGCCTATAAATGTAATATAGCTAATCATTCAGATATCTTCCTGTTGGTCTTTCATTGAAAAACCTTCTCAATTTCATTTTAATTCACTTGTTTACAGTCCAAGACCAATCATAAAAACATACCAAATAAAGTTACAAGACAGGACTGTAACAGCAGCATAAAGAAAGCACCAAAAGGCAGCCATTGCAAATGACAGAAATTTTGCAATCTCCCATTAATAGTTATGACTTATAGAAGGTCGCAAACCCCTTTGTATTCAACTACATAGAGTAGTTTTAATAACTGATCTACATATATGTTTATTCATTAGTGGACATATATTTAGTCCATATAGGTTAGATACTTATTGATGAAAATATTATGACACTGGCATAAACAGGGGTACTTAAAAGCTAGTGAATCCTTTGGAATGTTCAATATTCCTACATAAATGTAAGCTAAAATGTTATCTGTTCTCCACACAAGCCTTAAACTAGATAAAGAGAAACCAATTAAACAAATGAATCAAAAACATTATACCTGTTCCAGGGGTGGGTCCTATTTACCTTTACTACTGGTTCACAACGGCATGCGCATATCACTTCTCAAGACATCAGGGTCAGTGGGCAGAACCTCCCACCGGTTTTACTACCGGTTCTATAGAACCAGTCCGAAACTGGGGGCAACCCACCACTGACCTGTTCATTTATTCATTGAGGAAAATAATCTAAAGCTTTACAAATAAATCACAAATAAAATGGTAGCAGGGACAACTATGTTAAATTTCACATGTAAAACCTCTGTGTCGTAACTAATTATATAATTCATAGGTTCTTCACTTGGTGGCAGCACCTAGCAGAACTTGGCAGATTTTGAAAAAACTAAGCAGAATCAGACCTGGTTTGTATTAAGGATAGGAGACTACTAGGAAATTCCAAGGCTGTAAGTTACAATGGGAAGCTGGAAAAAAAAAACACCTTGAAATAAGGCAACCAAAAAATACGTCTGTATTGTTACCAAATGAACAACATGGATATGGCTGCCTAGTCACCAAGAGCCAAGCTTCATTAAGGACACCATTATCATTTACACTGCTGTTACTTATACATAGTTTTAATACTTTCCGATTAAACTGTTAAAAAAGGAAGGCACTATAACATGATTCTATTAAAATCCCTTTCATATCAACAACCATCAAATTATCCACCAAGTGTTTAAAATAGCAAGAGAAAAATTAGATTCAAAATCTGATCATGGAGCTTCCTGATCATGGAGCTTCCTGATTCATCTTGCCAAATTTTATATCCAAGATTTTGTAATCTGGATTCCATATACAATGAATTCTGCCAGTGAGATGATTTTTCTCAACCACAGTGGCATCAGCTTCTCTATTTATCTCATGAATAGGGTAAATATTCTATTTATCTCATGAATGGGCTCAATATTCATCACTTGTGTCTGAATACACACACACACACACACATACACGCACAAACCTCTGCATTGAGGACCTGACAGGGAATTCATAGATTGGTGGACCTAATGTATCAATGACCTTCTCTCTACAATTACAGGTAGTCCACAATTTATGACTATAATTGAGACTGGCAATTATGGTCATAAGTTGTGGCAGTTCTAAAGTGGGTCATCACACAAACAACCTGATTTTATCACCTTTTTTGTGATGGTCATTAAGCAAAGGTAGCAGTCATAAAGCAAACCCATTGGACTGGAAGTAAATGTTGGTTTCTGGCAAAAATGTAAACTGTAGTCAAGTGAAATGGGAACTGGCTTGTAAGTAGCATGGGGAGGGCACTTTGAATGGTCGCTATGCGACTGGTCATAAATTGAGGACTACCTGTATTAATTTGAGAAGCACTTGAGGAAATTCAAAGAGATTTTTGACATTGTTTTCCTCTACTTCATTTATTCGGGAAATCTGAGAACCAAAAGGGGATGCATTCTGGCTTCCCAAAAGCTTCTGAGATTTTTAAAGGCTTTTGCTGCTTTTAAAGCTTTTTAATATTCTTTCGCTTCTTCTAAAACTTTATTACTTGGATTATTTTTATTATTCAATTCTAATTATCTGGTCCTTTGAATCAATCCCATCTTGCTTTTGTTTTTCAGTTTATTGATGCAGGAAGAGAACTGTATGGTAACACTTTATATAAAATTTATTTGTATCCCAAACTGTAAATAAGGATATATGAGCAGCATTAATATGGAAGTAACCTGATAAAATAGCATTTATTATACTAATATAATTCTTATTTTAATAGAACTTTTTATTCTTCTAACATTAAGAACAAAAGAAATTACAGCCATCAAACTGCCATGGAGAAGTACTGTAATTTCTATCACATTATTTTTTTTCTTGGTAGCTCAGAAATGATAGTAAACTTCTTTTAAAATAGAATATAAGCTCATGAAATTATATACATACATTTTAGGAATTTCCTACCCAGATATACTTACTTAAAATATCTGTGGCATTTCCATGTCTGGAGATAAAAAGTAAGCTTAAAACAAACAAGCAAACAACCCCCAATCACTTATTTTTCTCTGCAGAGAATTAAACTGACTAGAGGTGACAACTGATAACAGGTAAATAACTGATTATTTCCAGAATGAAATCCTACATCACATATCAAATTCTAACTTCCATATTATGGCAGCCATATGCAGATATCTCTAATTTTTCTCTGTTCAGATTTTCTAACTTTTCTGAGGTAGAGACATTAGTTTATTAGGGCTTCTATAAACAAGTGTTTCTTATATCTTGTGCTTGGACCATCTATAATAGGATTAGCCACTTTCGCTTATGTTGACTTTCTTTTTTAAAATTTGATTTATATGCCGCCCTTCTCCAGAGACTCAGGGCGGCATACAATGCGTTAAGCAATAGCCTCCATACTTTTATATATTTTATACAAAGTCAGCTTATTGCCCCCACAAACTGGGTCCTCAATTTACCTACCTTAGAAAGGATGGAAGGCTGAGTCAACCATGAGCCTGGTGAGATTCGAACTTACAGTAATTGCAGGCAGCTGGAGTTAATTACAATGCATTAGTCTGCTGAGTTATCCAGACTTCTTTTTTCCTTGCTTACCTTCCTTACTTCCAATCAATAGTTAGAGTTCTCAATGGTTCTTTTGTTTTCATATTAAATGAACTGGAACTACTAATAAAAAGCTAAAGTTAAATATGTTGGACATATTAAATGTCCAATATATTTAACTTTAGCTTTTTACTAGTAGCTTCAGCGAAGACTTAAGATTTTACTTCATCTAATATTCAGTATCTACTTGTCCTGTGGACTATGGTATTGTTAATGATCTTCAACGGTGCTGCTGCTGATTAGTGTATCAATGCTTGATTTATGATTTGCAAGACAAATAACCAAAGGGAGACACCAGGATGGCAACAAACTTTGAAAGTGTATTAAGAAATTGTCCCAGAATATACTCACAGCACCAGGTATTCTGGGTGATGGAAATGATGGTCTTTAGAATACAATTCACAAAGGTTGCTTTTGTTGGGAAAGTTTTATAGCCCTACAACCTCTTTTTTCCCCTCCACCCAGAGTTGCTTAATAACATATGTTATAATATTATATACAATGATTAATAAATGAATATTAAATATCAAAGTTGAAAAATGGTCATAAATCGTCTGTGGTGATCCCAGTGGTTATCTGCATACTGGGTGCCATATCAAAAAATCCTGAGCAGCACTGATAAATCTGCACATTGCAGTCAATTGCAAGAGACAACATTGCTTGGATTCACAATATATTATGCCTATACATTATGGCATCTTATGTTTTTGGGAAGAACTTGTTGTGTATGAAGGTGAATACCAGCTGAACGACTGGGTTGCTGTGATTTTACACTGTTGTGTATATAATAATATTCTAATGCCAAATCTAGTCTGAACATCTGGCTTACTGTGTGACGAACTATAATAATATAAAGCAGCGGTCACCAACTGGTGGTCCACAGAAAAATTATTTGCATTTTTTATATTGCACTAAATCAGGGGTCCTCAAACTATGGCCCCCTGGGCCAGATACATGCAATGAACGTTTGTGTTGCTGCAGAGTCTCCCCCTTCTGAGTCTTTTTGTATGGGTCGGAGGGGGGCAGAAATTCTGACTTGGGGTCTGCTTCAGCCTCCTGATGTGGGGCTTTGGGGGAAGGCTGGAGGGAAATACCGCTGGTGGCGAAGAGCTGGAGGGCCTTGTTCCGGGACCTCCCAGTGGGACAACATCATGGCCTGGAACTGGCTGATCATCTCAGCCTGCTGAGCCTCTTGGCACCTATACCTGGCCTTGCACTCCTGTAGGTCTTCCCTCTGCTTGGGAAGCCTATGCTCGTAATCCTCAGTGAGGAGCTTCTACTGAGCCTCCTTCTTGCTCTGATCCAATTTGAACTGAGCTATTTTGCCAACTCTTTCTCATGGTGATTGCTTAACTCCAGCAACTCTCCCTGTTGAGGCCCTAAGAGCCCGGGCGGGCGTAGTGAGTAGAGGCTGGCAAGGTGCCCCTCAATCTGAGTGATATCGAGTTGGCCACATCCAGCCAGTCACATGACCACCTTGCCACGTCCACCCAGCTGGTCATTAGGCAGATCATATTAGTAGTCTCTGGGATTTAAAAATATGAATTTAGTGGTCCCTCAGGTCCGAAAGGTTGGTGACCCCTGATATAAAGTGTTTGCAATATGTTCTTATTTCTCAGTAATATCAAACCAAGGCTATAGCTTTGCTTGGTCAGTCAAAAAACTTATTGGCTGGATGCATACATACGCTAAATTATAAATTTATTTAATTTTAGCTTAATGCAATCTATGAATACACAGAGAGGTTTGATCTCAGATTAAAGTCTGTAGGAATGCAGCCTTAATAATCAACAGAATCTCTTATTTCTTATTTGTTTAACAATATTTACAGGCTGCTCTAATCCATATAAACTTTGGATGGCAAAATATAATGTATTTTTAAAAAATGTTATAAAATAGTATTAATGGTAAACAAACTATTATGACCACCAAAACAAAGCCACAGGATAAAAGTTCACTAAAAACTGTCCTACTTTAACCCACTTCCAAAGGCAAAGGTGTTCCATAAAAAATGGAATTTATCAAGGAGAAGGACTGCTGCCTGATTCATGCCCTATGAATTTTGCAAAGGGGGATCCTGAGGTAGTCCAAACAAGAAGCAATCCTAGATGAACTAATTCTTCTTTATTGTAAGGTTACTTTAACAGAATCTTGCAACTCTGAAAGTATCTCTCTCCCCCGTCCTTTTATAACCTAACAAACTAGGAAGGATCCCTTCTGATATGTTTGCTACACCCAAAGTCTTTTTGTGGGCTAAGATGCCTCTTATCTGTCCATTCCCTTGGCTGCAGCTCTTCTCTGTCTCCCATTCCCACATATTATTACATCTCCCTAGATATCCTAACCACATGGGCAGTTTTCATTTTGGCAAAGCATTTCTTGATCTGAACAGATAGTCCTCATTTAACAATGCTAAATGGGACTGGATGGGACTGCACTGCTTAACAAAGGCAATTCCAGCAGTCATGACTGCCATTGTTAAGCAAAGACTGCATGGGTTGTTAAGAGAAGAGCTCACATGACTGTGACTGCTTGCCAGTTGCCCCCATTGACTTTGCTTGTCAGAAGCTGGCAAGGAAGGTTCCAAATAACCAATGCATAACCATGTGATGTTGCAATGCTGTAATTATGAGTTGGATGCTGAATGCCTGGATTACAATCCCATGACCGTGGGGATGCTGAACCAGCCGTAAATATGAGGACCTGTCATAACGTGGACACGCTCTGTTCTGTCATAAATTCAAACAGTCATTGAGTAAGTAGTTGTTGAAAAAGGGCCACCTGTAAATCTAGTGTTGCATCAATACGGTCTTTAAAGACTCAAACTCACTCCCTCCAAGACTGAGTGGCTGTGGATGCCGGTATCTCGGATTTCAGAAGCCCCATCACTTTTGATGGATGGAGAAAACCTTGCCCCTGTTGACAGGGTTCGCCTGGCGCGCCAGTTGCGCCCTTTCCTGGACCCAGATGACCTTTGCACAGTCACTCATGCCCTGGTTACTTCCTGCCTGGATTACTGCAATTCCCTCTACATGGGCCTGCCCCTGAGATGCACCCGGAGACTCCAGCTGATCCAGAATGCAGCCGCATGGGTTGTTACGGGAGCCGCTCGTTACTCCCATATAACACCCCTCCTGCGTCAGCTGCACTGGTTACCAGTGGTTCTCCGGGTCCGCTTCAAAGTACTGGTTCTCACCTATAAGGCCCTAGGTTCAGGATATTTACAGGACCTTCTCCTGCCTGCTTCCCACCATCCAGTTCACTCACATAGGGCCACTCTCCTCAGGGTTCCGACGGCGAGCCAATGTCATCTAGCGGTGCCCAGGGGTAGGGCGTTCTCTGTGGGTGCTCCCACCCTCTGGAATGAATTACCTACCGAGCTCCGGACGGCTCCTGATCTCCGCTCCTTCCATCAGGAGCTGAAGACTTGGCTGTTCAAGCAAATAGGCTGACTCTGATTCTGGGTTTATTATTTATCATTAATTAGTTATTTGATTTAAAGTGCGATTTTATTGTACATGTTTCTTAACTTGTGTTCGCCGCCCTGAGTCCTTCGGGAGAAGGGCGGCATATAAATATATGTAATAAATAAAAAATAAAAAAAATAAAAATAAAAATAAATAAATAGATAGATAGATAGATAGATAGATAGATAGATAGATAGATAGATAGATAGATAAATAAATAAATACAATCTCCAGCACTTTCAATTGGGCCTGGAAGCTATTCTGAAGTTATTCCTGTGATTTCAGAATCACTCTGAATGGATGGGGCAACCCCTTCCGCCATCTTGTTTCTGCCCAGCAAGCTATTTTCAGCTTCTGGGTCATCTTCAAAGGTTGCCTCATTTAGGAACGATGGACACTACAGAATAATAAATTATCCTTATAATCAAACAGAAGTGAATCAAAGCATTAAGAGGTAGATAACATTCACTGTGGGGCAAAATTAATCTATTATGTAGAAAAAAGACAATTAGCAGGATTGCTAGGAAAAATCTACTGCCCAGTATAATAAAGGATAGAAAACAGTAAGATTTAACACAAAAAACAAATAATACAAGCTCTCTTCTCCTCCTGCATTTTATTGGGCACATTGAAAGTGATGGATTCCTCAATTTTCAATGTAGAACAACAGCATTTTCTTAATTCAGAATAATTCAGAGTGGCTTTCCAAATTTACGAAGGAATATGGTGGGAGTCTGATCTCTCTTGTTAGATTTTAGAATAACAATTTCTTATATCTCACCATTAATGCCTAAATATACAGGGCGCAAAGGACAAATTTATACTTCCCTGCTACAACATATAATGCTGCCAGGTTCTACGCAGCAACACTGAAAAATCCATCAGAAGATGATCTGTGTCATCAACCAGTTATAATGAGGACCTAGTTCATCATCCTAGAGTGCTCCTTATTGTGATAATTTAGTTGACATGCCCTCCCACACCCATCCACTGCTGCTTCCCCTCCTTTTTAGTGACATTTTAGATTTTATTAGGTTTTGGTTTTTATAAGCTTTTTATATAATGGTATTTTTATTTTCAGGTAAGTTTGATGCTTTTTCATTTTTTTAATACCATACCTTCCTTATGTTGTTCTTTGATTGTAATAAAGATTTATTTTGAATTTCACTACCATGTAAGCAAGCCCAGGATAGAAGTTTTAACTTCAGTGATTTTAACACCTCAAGTTTTTCTTCAGCTTGAAAAATTACAGAATAGGATCAAGAAAGATGTTTATGTTGCATAATTGTTGATAAAACAGTATCTAATTACTGAGCCAATTTTGCTATGTAGAAGTACATCCAAAATGTATTTTAAAGTAACTACTGAAGCTGCCATGAACCCATTTTATAAAGCTATTTGATTAACATTTAAGTCGTAACTTGTATGACAGATTTCCACTTCTGACAAACCACAGTAACTACAACCAGGCTTTAGCCAACTGCAATAAATTTATTCAATCCTGTCCATTTTAGAAATGAAAACATTTGATGCTGGCTTCATTATAAAGCCAAAAAGGGTTAAGCAAATGATTTAAATTAATTCCCAGTTCTTCTCTAAAATCTTTATTTTTATAGTACTCATGATTCACAAAGAGGGAGAGGGGGAAAAAGATTTCTACTGAAAGAAAATTAAGTCTGGTAAATCCATTAGCAAACCCCCAGTGAACCTGTGTGAATCACATACTTAATGAGTTGATAGAATCCTCACCAGAAAGTCATCTCCCCATGTTCACTATTTCCAAATTCCCAGATGGAACTTTGAGACTGTTACTTCTCTAATTTGTAGTGTTAATAGCTTTTGAAAATAGTCCTGAGCAGTAGCCAAAGCTTTTAAGCGTTTTACTTTCCAGCTGCAGCCCCTTTATAAAAAACTAAATGGTCAGGAGACAATATGAACAATTGTGTACATATTTTTCTAAACACAGCTAGGCCAATAAATCTCATTCTAACCTTCTACAGAGTTCTTTCTCTCTTTCTCCTCTGTACTTCTCTATATCCAATATTCTCAATTTCTTGTCTTAAGCTAAAACACAGCAGCTCATTTGGCAAAGAAGTAAGCATTAAAATTATATTAAAAGTATATAGAACATCAAGGAATTAATTTCTTTTATAATGAGATAAAACAGTTTATGATAAAAAAAAATTCTAGTTGTAAAATAACACAACTAGATTTCTCTAGGTGTTTAGTTGTCATGTTTGAAGTTTACAGATCTAATATACTGAAGTGCTGAATTAAGAATGTGAGAAAAGCTCCATAACTAAGAGACAACTCCCCTATTTCAAACATTCATCAAGGATTTAATAGCCAACTAGTACAGTTTCCTAGCAATTCCTAGGATACCAGAAGAATGAAACAGGCAATGATCCAAAGGAGTTTCAAAAAATTAGTGACCCTCTTGGTAAAACTGTCCAGCTATAATCAAGTTTTGATTGTTACCACAAAATGATTTGAACAGGGTTTCCCACTGCGGCCAGCCTATATGCATCATTTAAGAAATACAGAAGCATGGAGGCTTATTGTATGTTCATGTAATAACTTAAATTATGCTACTTTTAGACAAGTAATCCCACCACAGATGTTTGAAATTCTGTAGCATCACTTGTATCACAACACAGAAAATAGCCTTTGTGATCCAACTGCATGCATTAACTATAAATTGATAATATTCAGGCCATTTGTGAAATTTCCTTGCATTGTTTAAATCTCTTATCCGATCCCTGATAAACAACTCAGTCTTAGCAAATGTTCCACATTCTCTCCCTTTATCCCACTGTCCGTTCACTCACAAGGAACTGAATACAAAACAAATCATTACTGATACTCAAGTTTATAAGCTCATCACCGATTACTGTAGTTTGATGATACATGGAACTGGACCATTGTTTAATTACATGCTGCATCTACACATGGAATACAGGTCTGGTCTTTATATAGCCTTACTGTTCCTAAAATCTGCTGAGATGGTACAATGCAAGAAGTAATTGATAGTCACGGGTAAACTGTCTTCCTGCCGTTCTGGGAACCACAGACTTCTCTAAAATAATTAGGAACCCCATGTCATAATTTCTGCTTGCTTCAATAACCTCTAAGGATGTATATCTTATTCAGGGGTGTCCCAACTTGGCAACATTAAGACCTTGGACTTCGCCAGCTGGAGTATTCTGGGAGCTGAAGTCCAGAAATCTTAAAAGTTACCAAGGCTGGACACCCTATACACTAAGGTATATAATTTTCATTTATCTATTCTTTATTGCAATCAATGACCCACATAAAATAATAGCAGGACATAAAAAAACCAAAAGTAATAAGGCAAACAATAAAGGAACAAACACAAAGCAGAAAATACCAGGTTGGTATGAATTCTTAAACATCATAAAATATATTATTTTTGGGGGGAAAGAGTACAATTCAAACTTAAAAACTCTTAAAACAAGATGTAAAACAGGCTTAGTCATGATGAACTGAGTCATCATTTTCTGTACTTGTACCTAAATTGTGGATTTTCTAGCGGTAACTTTGGTCCCCTTATCTTCTTCCCTTCTGATAACCAATTAAGATACTTTGATTCCAGCAATTTTTGACTTCTGGGCTGAGGTGCTATTGTGCTGACTCCTTGTTTTAAAATTGTTTTTATTTGCTAAATTTGTCAGTTTTACTGCTATTGTTTTGTAATGTTTTGTTGTTCTGCAATTTATTTTCTAATTTTAAAGTGCCCTGAGCCACCTGAGCACTGTACTTATGATGTAAAGGCAGAATATATCTTAACCAGACAGACACTTGAAGGGGGTGACAAACTTAAAGTCTGTTGTATGATAACTATACAAAAAACTATACACTGCTCAAAAAAATAAAGGGAACACAAGCAGAAGACATCCGAGATCTGAATGAATGAAATAGCCTTATTAAATACTTTGTTTGTTACATACAGTAGTTTTGTGTTCCCTTTAGGTGTTTGAGCAGTGTGTAAACTACTGTATGTAACGATCTCAGTTGTTTTCTGCTTGTATTCCCTTTATTTTTTTGAGCAGTATATTACAATGCCCAAACGTACCATTAGTCCTATGAGGGACTATTTTAGTTTCAAATATGCCTTTTAATACGTTCCTAACAAAGCCAGAAAAATAAAAACTTCAGGAATTAAGTCACTTTTAAAAGCACCAACTATCATGTCTAACTAAGAAAGTGTGCATGCCAGTTTAGTATAGTGTAAGATGCTGCCTTGAAAACCAGAAGACTGTGTGTCTTCTTAGCCATGAAAGCCATCTGGGATACTTTGGACCAGTCACTCTTTCTCAAACTACCTCACAGGGATGTTGCTGTGGGGAAAATAGGAAGCAAGATTATGTTCACCACCTTGAGGCAGAGAGATAGACAGACAGATAAAAAGATACGATAACAATCTAACCATAGTAATAACAGTGATGATTATGATGATGCTCTCCAAGCTTGAGTTTTGGCAGTGATGATTATGATGATGCTCTCCAAGCTTGAGTTTTGGCTATAGATGTTACCTATAGGGTAACATCTTCCATGAAGGTATTTTGAAGGAACAAAAATTCATTGATAAGCAGGGTGTGAAAGCTTTCTCTGTTGCTTGCTTTGAAAGTGGATGAACAAGATGGATCACTGGGGAAGAGTTTCCCAGTTTCTAGCCTGATGTCTTAACCAATACAAAAAACTGGGTCTTGTTGCATTGTAGTAGATTTTGATTACTAGGTTGATATGGAGATATAGTTCATCTAGCTATTGGCTGATTGTTGTGTGATGGTGGATAATTTCCTCTGTGCTAAACTCATGTGTTAATGTTGGGTTGGGGGAAATATATTTTGATTAGATTCATAGATAGTCTACAATCAAAGTGCCATGTTTTTAAGAATTCCTTTGCGTGTGTGTGTGTGTGTGTGTGTGTGTGTGTGTGTATTTGTTTTCTGAGGTTTTCGCGGGTGTTTGTATGTAGGTCTTTGGTTATTCGGGTCTTCTCCCGCGTAAAATTGGAAGTGTCTTGGCGACGTTTCAACGAAGTCTCATTCGTCATCTTCAGGCTGGTGTTCTCGGCTTCGTGCTTCCAGGAGCAATGTGAGATCGCAGCTGTCTCTTCCTTTTAACTGCTAGTGGGGGTGGGAGCTGATTGGGTGGGAGCTTGGCTGTGTTCTGATTGGGTGGAGGTGTGTTCTGATTGGTTAGGGGCTTGGCTGTGCTCTGATTGGATGGGGGGTTGGTTGTGCTCTGATTTGCTGGGGGTGTGTTCTGTTTGGATGGGGGCTTGGTTGTGCTCGGCTTAGTCTGAATTGCAGGGGGATTTGAGCTGGTGAGCTGCGTTGTTGTTGTTTGGCTTCGTGTTTGTGGCCGTGCGAGATCTTCATGGTGGGTGTCAGTATGCTTCATGTATGGATTGGAGGGGTTTAAAGTGGCTAATGATGCAGCTGTGGTCTGGTTTCTGGTCCTTGGTCATGCCTCATTATTAGTATGGGTTTGAGTCTGCTTTCTGTGTGGATGTGTGGTGGTGACATCCTGTGTGGCTCTCGTGAGTGTGGGTCTGGTGTCATTCGTCGTGTTAGGGACTCGTTTGTCAATAAGGGGGTAGGCGGGAGGTGTCGTCTCATTTGTTCATGCTGTGTGGGCGTTTTTCTATTTCGATGGCTTCTCTGATTATTCTGTTGTTAAAGTGTTCAGTTTTGGCGATAGTTCTGGTCTTTTTAAAGTCAATTTCATGTCCTGTGGCTTTAAGGTATTGGACCAGGGAATAAGTGCACGCATTGAAGAACACAAGAACTCAGTCAAAAAAGAGGAACCAACTTCTTCCCTGGTCCAACACCATACCCACACTCACGAGAGCCACACAGGATGTCACCACCACACATCCACGCAGAAAGTAGACTCAAACCCACACTGATAATGAGGCACGACCAAGGACCAGAAGCCAGACCGCAGCTGCATCATTAGCCACTTTAAACCTCTCCAATCCATATATGAAGCAGACTGACACCCACCATGAAGAGCTCGCACGGCCACAAACACGAAGCCAAACAACAACAATGCAGCTCACCAGCTCAAATCCCCCTGCAACTCAGACTAAGCTGAGCACAACCAAGCCCCCACCCAAACAGAACACACCCCCATCCAATCAGAGCACAACCAACCCTCCATCCAATCAGAGCACAGCCAAGCCCCTAACCGATCAGAACACACCTCCACCCAATCAGAACACAGCCAAGCTCCCACCCAATCAGCTCCCACCCTCACTAGCAGTTAAAAGGAAGAGACAGCTGCGATCTCACATTGCTCCTAGAAGCCTGAAGCCGAGAACACCAGCCTGAAGATGACGAATGAGACTTCGTCAAAATGTCGCCAAGACACTTCCAATTTTACGTGGGAGAAGACCCAAATAACCAAAGACATACATATATACATACATACATACATACATACATACATACATACATACATACATATTCATTCTTACTTTTCGTAGGTTTAATGTGTGTTTTTCCTTTAAGCCAGGTTTTTCCTACATAACCAGAAAAATCTTGGCTACGTAGGAAAAACCTGGCTTAAAGGAAACACACACACACAAACACACACACACATACACACACACATATATATTTTACTCTGGCTTTTCTACCAGTTGCTTGTTTCCATTACTTCTCAATTGAGGTTATGACTGAGGAGGAGGGAGATTATTAGTTTTGTCATATCTTCTGGACAGCCAGATTGGTTTTTTGCTTAAGGTACCAGGCTAGAAACACTGAGACTGTGACTTCTGCTTCTGCCTTAGACACAAAATGTAGGCCAGTCAATCTCTCTCAGACCTAGGAATGAAACAAGGGCAAACTTTTTCTAAAAAACCTTGCCTTGTCAGAGGCTAATCCAGATAGTTGTCAGAACACACATATCTTCTGACAGCTGGTGTTCATGAATATGTTCTGCTGAAAATTCTTAAACTTACTATTTTACTTGTATTGGGGTTTGGAGTATTTTGTCGGGATTGATTTGTGCACCACAATTGTGCCAAATAGCTAAAGTAAGTTGCTAGTAAACTCTGCAAGGTCTTTGATCTAAATGAGGGCTATCTGTTTCATGGGTTGAAATGTCTGCTGTTGATTTTAGTGATATGTACTTTTTGATGAATGTGTGTGGGTATCCATTGTGTTAAAATATATCATGTGGGTAGATTATTTCTCCTTTTTAAAATTTCAGTGTGCTCCCGAGTGTTATGACTCATCTGAATAGGGTCTTTATTTTTTGTTTTCTGTGTTGATATTGTTCTGTGGTTTGGTTTCCACTGGATTTGTGTTTGTACTATGTTGATGTTTCTTCTAATGAGGAAAATGTCTAGCACTGGTAGCTTGTTTTTTTTCTTTTGTAAATACGATTCCATCTAATATATAGTCCATTAAGTTGTATTTTCTAAGTATTCATTTAAATATGAAAAAGGTGTCAGCTACATAGCACATCCATATTAGTTGGTTGAATTAGTAGGAGGATTATAATTTCTTGTTGCACTACTGCTTCTGCTATGAGTTCTGAGATGGTGGATCCCATCGCAGGGCCTCCTGTAAGATCCATAAGTTTTGCTTTCTTTCTATGTGTGCAAATGTATATATTCAATTAAGATTGGGTATTTTGTATAAAAGAATAAATTTTTTGGGCTAGTTTGGGGGCAGCTGATGTGAAGAGAGTGGTGATGAAGGATATCATATTTGTGCTCTTCTATTCTAAGGTCTTTTATTATTTTTAAAGCAGTTTAATCAGAGCTGATGAAGTATTCACAGCCATTTACCAAGTACCAATATGGGCATTCAGGACAGCATGTCAGGTTCACGTATTTTTTGGCTGTCTATAGAACTGTGAGAGGATGGTTGCGCTGTTTTTCACCATGTGTGTTGCTCTTGTTTTGTGATTTATCTATTTTGGCTAGTATGCTAAAGATTTTCTTAATTTGGTTGTCTAGTTTTTATACAGGAATGTTTATTGGATGGTAATTTTCAGAGCGTTTGATAGTCCTGTAGCTTTTTTTGCTCGTAATGGATAAATTTGCATACCCTCTATTATAATAAAAATGAGTTTAACAAGATTTGACAAGTTGGATAATTTATCGCTTTATTTTGCTGTGCCTTCTGAATTCTCTATCCTGCATCATTTTTACACAAAAAAGTAATCTCTGAACAGTAATTTAAAAAAAAAAATTGTTTAACCAGTCCATGAAAATGTTGCTTCTTCTGATTGTTATCATTTTAAAAACAGAGCTGGTAGCTTAAAAACACAGGTTTTGTTTTGCTAGCATGTATCATTAAGATTGTTACATGCAAACAAGATGCCATATTTCCCAAGAGTGTCACCTTCACGCAGTCCTCAGAGGCTCCCTTCAGAACAGCAAGTTCCTTGCAATCCCACTTGCCCGTTCATTTTCAGGCACTTACCAGACTCCCAATATTTTGTTTACTGTTAGAATGTACAAAGTGGAACCTGCAACAATCTGCAACCTCATGTGTTATATTACAGAGGAAGAAACAGAACAGGGTGTTCATGTGCACATGCTTTGCAATTATTATGTAGGCTTCCCTCTTTGCTGTTTTCTATGGTCTCGTCTATAAGCCGCATTGGCTCTTTTTGCATCCTAAAGTTCCAATTGGATTGGCAGACATACCTTGTTGATTCACAGAGAGGGAAGGAAAACTTCTATTTAGAACCTTTCTGTGTGGGCATTTGTCAGATCTTAATCATACGTTCTCTCTGCGTTTCCCCTCCTTGAAGGGAGCTTTACATCTCCACTTACTGAACTAAATTTGAGGGCAGAATTTGACTGTCCTTTTCTGTTACCACCAAATGGTAATCCTTAACAGACACTTGAGAATGTGATTATCTGCACACCTTTTGGCAGTTCAGTAACACAGATATGTCCTCACCTGTACAGCCACAAGCACCTAGAAAAAAAAAATCAGTTCTTTAGCCGAGTTAGTCATCTGGGACTTTGGGACACGTCTAAACTGTGAACTTCGCTTGAGGCCACTGTTTTTCTGCTCAATTTTGTTGTTGTTTTTATCTTTAGTTGACAACTTGATAAACACCGAGAGTCAGAGTTATGGGCAATTTGCCTACTTTTATGGATTATTGTAGGAGAGCCAGTTTGCTCTAGTGGGTAAGGCACCAGGTTAGAAAACAGGAGGCTGCATTCAAGTCCCATGAAAAGCCAGCTGCATGACTTTAGGCCAGTCTCTCTCTCTCTCTCTCCCCAACCTACCTCACAGGATTGTTGTGGGGAAAATAGGAGGAGAAAGGGGTGTTCAATATGTTCGCCACCTTGAATTATTTATAAACATAATAAATGTGGGATGCAAATAAATAAAATAAATAAATAAATAATAAAAACAAATTAAGTCAATTTTCTGGTGACATCCTGCTGGTTTAATAGTCGAGTTAGTTCTGGAGAAATCTTGTTACACACAGGAATTATACTATTTTTAAAGCCTGACTTAAGTTAGCGATAACAGGAAGACATTCTGCACTCAAAATTGTACAAGGTTCACAAGCATTTTTTGAGCCTGGGTGAATGAGAAAAATCTGAATTAGCACTCATTTGCCGAAAGAGTATGGCTGTACTGCTTTAAAATGTTTGATTAACTAATGGAGAATGTTCTGATAATCATATAGCTTTACAAGTTTTCTTAGAATAGGGAATTACTGTTTCAGAGCCAGTGACAAAGGATAATGATCCAACCACTGATCCAGCTATTCTATTACTAATGATACTGAATGACAATAGCTCCCCAGGTTTTCAAGCAGGGCTTATTTTGACTTGAAGTGTGGAAAGTTATACCTGGAACTTCTTCAAATCTATCACTGACCAATAGCTTGTCGCTTACTGAACTGGAACAGCCATCAAACAATTTTGCTGTAAATTCCAGCATGTGGCCTTCTCGAGCTCCATTTTTGCTGGCAGTGGCACCGTAGGCCAGTCCTTTGTTGTTTCCGAGGTGGCCTGGTGGGCCAGTTCTAAGCACCCCGCAGGCTGGATTTGGCCCCCAGGCCTTGAGTTTGACACCCCTGTTTTAAATAATTCAAGAACTTTCATAGAATACTAGTCTGCTGTGTTTACCATGTGTCAAGAGAAAGAGCCACTGAAAGCTTCTACTAGCTTTTACTAGGTCATTTATTTGTGAGTCAGATTGAAGCCAATGCTTTAAAATGCAGTTTTAAAGGTACCGTATGTCTCCTTTCTTAAAGAATTTAATTCAAAACCAATTAAGCAAAATTTGGAAAGTTTGGAAAGTTAAACTGAAAAATATTAAAAGCTTCCTGCTCCAAAATTCGAAGTTTCAAATCTAGTAGAGATAGTTCAAAGCACTATTTGCCTTAGGCTTAAACCCAGTAGCATAGGTTTGTTCATTCCAATATAGGCAGATGGCAGATGGAAATGAAGTTATAATTCACAATCAGATAATTAACTCATTTTCTTTCCTCAATGAGTAATATACAATAGGCTAGAAGCAACATGTATCTTTCATAAATAAAACAAAGGATGGCGGTCAGGAGGAAAACACACATACAGTCCTCTCTAGAAACTGTCTTGTAATATTGATTTCTAGCAGCATAAGAAGTTGTCATAGAACAGACAAGCAACAAGATGAAACAAAATCACAGGTTGGTGGGCGTGATGAACTCAGAACAAGGTATTCTCCTGACTCATTTGATATGATACTAGCTTAATTGTGAGATCATTAAAAATACTTGGCAAAAACAAATGAGCAATCTAAAATTTTGATTTATGCAAGTCTTTGGCTGAAGAGAACTCTTCCTGCAGTCTGACCAACTGCCACTCCAAGCTTGAAATGCGTGATGGGGGTCTCCCTCATAACTTATTTGCTTGGAAAAAAAATAATCTCTTATTTAAAATATTGTATCCTAAGTAAAGCAAATTTATTAATCAAACTATTTTTAAAGCTTCTCTTCAGATTATTTTAGAAATGAAGATGAAAGATAAGAAGAGAGATATAGATATAGCATGGTATGATAAAGTAAACTTAAATTTTAAAAATCATTATGTTAGGAATGCTATACTGTATTACAAATCTGGAATAGATATACAAACTCAGGCTTTGTTGGCTTCAGCTCAGGAAGTATTTTATAGAAAAGAACAATGGGCAAAGACAAATGGTTAACATGTAAAGACTTGCTAGCAAAGGAAAATGGGGAGCTTAAGATGAAATTGAGAAAACAATTGACCTCAGAGGGATCTGGTTTTCAATGATTCTCAAATGCACAATTAAGATTTAATACATATTAAAAAGTACCAGGAATAGAGTGTGATAAAAACAGAATTTGAAAACGAATTAGATACAAATGGTGAATATGTGATTGCAAAAATGTATAAGCCTTTGTTGACATTGGAAACGGAGGAATAACAAGTTAAATAATGTATGGTAAAATGGGCCAAGAACTTTGATTATAATATTCAAATGGATCAATTGGAGACAATGTGGTTAAAAGGTCTGAAATTCACACTGCCTTACAATTTAAAAAAAAACTTTTTAAAAATGATGTACCATTGGTATATGAAACCAAACAAATTGTCTAAGATGTATAAAGATACTTTTAATCATTGTTGGAAATGTGAAAAACTTGAATGGACATTTTATCATACACGATGGACTTGTGAAAAAGTGAAAAGATATTGCATACAAATACATGGTGATGCAGAGAGTTTTAAAAAATTAACATTCAGAGGAAATTAATTATTCAGAGGAAATTAATTATTGTAATTAAGATTTATGGACATCCATGTAAAAAAATTATGGAGAATTGGTTTTATATGGCCAAAGACAGAAGACTACAGAAACACTTATAATGGAGGAATAGATTGTAAAGAGGGCTGAGTTTGGGAAATCTTTATAAAATATTGAAAATGAATAAAAAAATGAACTGCTAATTTTTGAGATATATTGATTAAAAGCTTTGTTTATGGGAAGAATGGAACTATAATATGCAATATGGGAAGGTGGAGATTGCTATGTTTATAATTGGAACAGGACAACTCGCTGTGGTCTACTCACCATACGACAATTCAACAAATACATAAGTTAAATTAATTTTGAGAGAACTGTGGCCAATAATAATAAAATAAAGACAATCCAGAAATACAAGAGTTACAATAATTTTGAGGAAAATATGGTCATCAATAATAAAAGTAACTGAATGAAATGATTAATACAGCGTTGAATTGTTGTCCTACCTAGACCCATTTATAACGGCTGCATAGATGTACCTACGTCACTTCTTTAGACATCTTTTTCTTGCTATTTTTAAAAAATTTTTATTGGTTAAAAAGTATAAACAAACATATAAACAACAGTAAAACATACAACATAAATAAACATAAATCAAGTCTTTACGACTCCTTTTAAAACTTGTCACATTGGTAGTCTATATTTATCTTTATACTTATATGTCTATATACTTATATATAAAATAAAATGTATCTATTTATATTTTCTCTTACATATCTTTTGTATCTCTATTTCTAGTACTCCATCTCTTCAGCTTTTTTTTTAGTCTACTTATTTAATTTACTATGTTCCTCAATTGGTACTTGTTCCAATTGGACCTTTTCTTGTTCCTATTCTTGTTTTCCTTTCTTCTTCTCCAACCAGTTATACCATTTTTGCCGTACTAAATAATAATCCATTTCTTCTTTTTTCTGTATTTCTTTTGTAAGTTTGTCCATTACTGCACATTCCATAATTTTACTGATTATTTTATCTTCTATTGGTATATCCTCATGTTTCCAATTCTGGGCAAACACTATCCGTGCTGCCATTAATATATGGTATTTTATTTATTTTTTGTAGTGTCCTGTGATTATTCCTAATAAAAAGGTTTCTGGCCTCATTTCTATTTTCTGGTGTATGATTTCCTCTATTTGTGTCCTGATTGTCTGCTAAACTGTTTTGCTTTTTGGCAGGATCACCACATATGGTAGTAGGTTCCTTTTTGTAGTTTGCATTTCCAGCATAATGGGGAGGCATTCGGGAACATTCTTGCCAGACTGGCAGGAGTATTTTGTTAACTTCATTTCTTCTCTTACCTTTTCATAATCTTAATCTTTTTCTATTTTTCTTCTATATTTATGTAGTTTTAAAAATCTTTCTAGAATCATTTTAATAACAAATTGCTCAAAAAAGATACATAGTTGACTTAATCTACATCTAAACATTTAACAACAATATGTACTTATCTATTCTTCTTTTCCCACCAAATTTTAAAATGATATATTTGTGTCTAAATGTGCTCACAAAGGACCAGCCCTAATCAAAACTAATATTTTAAAAGTATAACCCTGACAGCCTGAACAGAAGCGAATATGGCTCTTTATGCTAAAGAACAAAACCAAAAAATAAAGCAGCAGGGGCATGCTCCTAAATGGGAAAGAAATGTTTAAACAGCTATTTTCAAATAGCTACAGAAAACAAAGGATACATAAAATCTCAATCTGCACTGACCTACGTAGCAAATTCCCTCTCATCCTTGTAAAAATAAAGACCCTCATTGAACTTTTCACTTATGAGATTTTTTATGTGGTATGCACGGCCAAAAATATCTTGGAGGCCCTTCCATGTTGTTACATGCTTTACAACAGTTGGCTGGGTTTCAGAGGTCCTGCACAGATGCAGTTGGTGAAAGGTTTTTGAATACTTTCAGACAAGAAGTAGGAATGCAAATGTGTATTTATATAAAATTTCTGGTCATGCTCTGTTGCTGCTATGTATAATAACAAAACTTTGCATTATGTGAAAAGTCAGATTCGCGTATTCATTATGTAGAAAGAGTCATATCAAAGTAATTTTTTCTCAAGCCTCAACACATTTGTTTTGAAAAAGCCTCTATGAATTCGCAAAAATGTCTGATTAAGCACTTTCTAATCTGATCACAGCAGTGTCTAAGCATTGCTGTAATTCTGTTATGTATCCACCAAGTCTGATACGTAGCATAGGAGCCAAGAATCCTAAGATTCCAAAATTATTTTAAAACAGCTACTTTCCCAATTACTGCACCTTAATGAAGAGACCTTACCATTTGATTACAGGACTCCCAGGAATTGTAGCATAAACTCAGCAAGACAGGTAACAATTAATTTAACCTTATTTGCTGTTGGTCAGTGAGATATTTTTGCCCCGATAACAAATTATGTTCTACTAATTATCTCCAGAATGATGTTATTCCACACTCCATTTTGTAGGTGTAGGGATCTAGTTGGTATACCAAACCAATGCCCATGTATTTCCACCCCCCCTTCCCACACACTTCACATCATAAAGATAAGGACTACTAGAGGCTTTAATATTTGCTGGGGTGGGGATGGGAGGATAAGTTAACTGGAGTTAGATTTCTATTTCCAAAGAGAACATTTCTCCTATACTCCAGGGTTGGGAAAGTGACTGTATTCTACGACTTCTGAAACGCCAGGGATAGCAGGACTGCATATTTAGCCTGACAAAACAGGCTCATAACATTTCTAAGAAACTGACTGGAGAAGCCTCAGAAATTCTTGTGAGGGAGAAAAGAAGGGCAGAAGATCAGGGAAAGCACCCTAAATTCTGGAGAAACAAAACTATGACAAATGCTAAGTTGAATTTAGAACTGGATTTGTAAACTTGGATTTCTTGGCAATGTGGCATTTAATGTATACAGATGGTTATTTTATAGAAATGCAACACTTTTTTTCCTTCTCAATCTTGTCCGATTCTTAGAGACTGCTTGGACAGGTCCCCGTGGTTTTCTTGGCAAGTTTTCTTCAGAAGTGTTTTTGCCATTGCCTCCTTCCTAGGGCTGGGAGAAAGTGACTAGAGCCTAAGGTCACCTAGCTGGAGCTAGAACTCAGAGTTTCCCTGTTTCTAGTTCAATGCCTTTAACCACGATATCAAACTGATACACTGATATTGTACAAAATCTACCAAAACTGGTACACCAATGCAGATGGTTATTTTATAAAGATGCAACATATTTTTTCAAAATTAGCTGAATTAAAAAAGGTCACTACTGCACCACTATGCTTGTTGCAACAAGCACCATTCAGAGTTCTATAAGCTTCTTATATAATTGTACATTCTTTCATTGGCTGAAGTTCAGTACTTGCCGTTTCTGATTTGCAAAATGATAGCATGCAAAATCTTCATGAAGTTTCCAAGGGTGCTGCAGGTGAGGCACGGCAGATACCTCTACAACTCAAACTCTTGCACATAAGGAAAAAACCAAACTGCTCTAATTTACTGCAATCAGATTGTCACAGCTATGTAAACTTGAAGCTAAAACTGGGAATAGTTTAAAATGGGAGTTCACAATGGCACGATTGCAGCTATCCTCAGTAAACAGCACACATTTGCCAGTGCTGTGGGGGAGTAATGAGATCACGTCCCATGCAGATATTCTCTGCACCAATAACTTGGATAGAAATCTACTGCTGGGTAAGAATTCTGATCCATATCTCTATAGCAAATTGCTTCAACTCTGCACTATTTCAAATCCTGCTTTAACATTTCTATGGGATTTAGGGTTAGGACATTCCGAAACACTGAATTTGTTCCTATTCATTCATTCTCTTAAAGACTTGCTTATACCACATGTTTAGGTCATTTTCTTGCTGCTGCTGCTGCAGCATGATACTTGTATTCAGCTTCAGCTCTTGTTTCCTTCAATGATAGCGATTCATCCAGGACCTGAAACAGCAAATATTCCCAAACCATGACAAAATCAGCTCAAGCTTGACAATTAGCATGAGGTTCTTATGGTGGGATGTGTTTTGCATCAGACACCAAACTCATGTTCCACTTTTGACCTATCTGTCTGTAGAACTTTCCTCCAGAAGTCTAATGGATCAACAAGATGCTTTCTGTTGAATCTAGGATGAGTATTAATGTTCTTCTTAGCAAGTCAAAGGTTTTCCTTATAACTTTCTTATCCCATTCTTTTCTGATAGCGGAGTCACGAATACTCTTTCCACCCAAGGCAAGAGAGACCAGATCTCTGAATTTTGTTCCAGGATTGTAATTTCCTAAGCTATTTAATGCTGCATTATTGGGGGAGATTTTGATAGTATAGTCACTCTTGGCAATATTCTCCATCTGTAGTTATATAAAACACTGAATACTGTTCCAATTTGGGAGAGAGCTTGTGTATGCTAAATTACTGAGGAATGTTACAATGCAACTTTCAACCTTCTGTCGCCTTTATGTGTTGGAATACAATTCCTGTACACCCTAGCCAGTATAGCCACAAAGGCAGGTAAAATTAGGAAAATTGCAACACACCTAAAAGTTATGAGATTGGGAAGGATAATCTCATCGTATGTGGGAAACTGCTCATCCATCTTTCCTCTGATACCATATTTCTGTAGTTAATTAGAGAATTTGCCTTTCAGACACTGCCAGGTTAATCACTGGAAAATGCCTGCTATGATTCCCAGGGAAGCTATATTATATGTTAAAAGCTGAAGAACTGAAGCTAGTAGCAATTTTCTCAATGTCAGTTTTTACCTCTTGCTTTGGATCAGCTAGAACACTGCAACTTAGCCATAACAGGTTGCTTGAACTATTCCAATAATTGTTTCTTTATAATGTTATCACAACACAAATGTTGGCCAAATAGAAAATGGAAATATTGACAACATTATTGTGTAAGTACCGCACAATAGAAAGGCAATTTTGTTTTCATACTGTGTCATTTCTTTGGTGTCTACTTTGATGGCAACTGGGATGCCAATCAGTAGTGAAAACTGAACCGGTTTGCTGGCTGCGCATGCGTGCTGCGCATGCACAGTTCATACCAAATCTTGGGAATCTTTTTAAAAAAAATTTAAAAGCATTTTTTACTACCAGTTCGGGCGAATAGGTAGTAAAAAAATGCTTTTTAAAAGTTTTTAAAAAGGCTCAGATGATCACAGCTGTGCCAGGCGATCGTCTGAGACTTTTTAAAACTTTTTACTACCTATTCACCCAAACCGGTAGTAAAAAAAATGCTTAAAAAGTTAAAAAAAAAAGTTCCGACGATCAGCTGTGCGACAGGATCATCGGAACTTTTTTTTTTAACTTTTTAAAGCATTTTTAACTACCAGTTCCGGAGAACCGGTAGTAAAAAAATGCTTAAAATGTAAAAAAAAGAAAGTTCCGATGATCGCGCGTAGCTCAGATGATCGTTGGATTTTTTTTACATTTTTTACTACCAGTTCGGGTGAACCAGCCCGAACTGGTAGCGTTTCACCCCGATGCCAATTCCCTTTGCAGTTGGTGGCAGCTCTTCACTCTTTTACTTAGAACATTATGGGAAGGGTTAAAAATAAAAAGTGGTTGATCATTACTGAATTATTCCTGTGGATTTTATAACATTAATTTATTACTTTTTGCATTAAATTATTCATAATGGTGTGTGAAAAAGGAAAGGGGTAAAATGCTAAAATCAAAATGTGTTACTTCTAAGGTCCACACTGCAGGCAGATGTTAAAGATGATTGAGAAGTACTGCTTTCTATTACACCAAGTCAGTTTCCATATCAAATCTCTATTACAATCACATTTTTATATGTGATTATCCATATCCAGCCTGCTTAATTTAAATTATCCACTGAAACTGGGGATAGAGTAAAGCGATAAGCTTCATTATTTGATTAACATACAGCTGGTATTCACTTGCCCGAGGAAGGACACAAAGCTGTGCCCTTTCTACTGGATAATTGCCCATATATATAAACACATTTAATTGAGGGCTTTCAGTAGCTTCCATTTTGAGTAATAAACAAGGAAAAGGTTTATAAATTCAGAATTGGAAGAGACTAAAGATCTTGAATTAGGATTTCCTGTCATCAATTAATCATTCAATAGATCAGTATAACTTGCTGTCCTCTTCTTGTTCCCTGGACCCCCTTGAGCTTCCTTTGAGACCAACTAGTAGCAGATATTTGAAAGGAAAGGGGAAGGGTCAAGTGTCTGCCCTTGACCAGCTGTAATGCCCAGATTTCCTTTAAAGGCTATCTGCCTCATCAACCCTCCTGGATGAGAGCTAGCAGATTTACCAATCAACCCCATGGTGGACAATAACCTATCATCCTGGAAGGGTTCTCCCTGACAACCTATATGATCACATTTCCTCAGATTATAGATTGAAGGTTTTTGGGTCACTACACACCAAAACCAACATAATTTCAAAAGGATTTTAGAAGAAGGGAGCTGTATAGTATAATTTACATTTGACAGAGAAATGCATATGCTCATAGGCCATAGCATGTTGGACTCAACTTGTTCTTACACTCTGCAATGAATCCTTATTATGAGAATGACTTAGCTTTCAGATTCCTGGAAGGGTGGCTATTAAATAATATTTAAGCCTTTAATTATATTTTAGAGTAGAGAACACATTATTGTGCTTTTGTAGTTAAAGGTCTGTCAACATTTCCATTTTAAACACTAATTTTTAAGGGGTTTATAATTTGGTTATAAAAACCCATTCTAGGGTAGAACCTGGCATACAGAAGCTCAGCCCAGGAGGTTTTTCTTTATTATCCAATTTGGATTAAACTAGTTTAGCCATTTTTAAATTATAGGCATGTTAAAAAATAAATGGTTGTTGGCTTCAGATGACTTTTCAAATTATTATTTAAAAATTAGCATATATTCCCACTTACAACAGAATTGCTTTTGAGTTAAATTTAAAGGGGAAAATGTTTAATAATCATAGTCCATTTTCTATGGTTAAAAAAAAAACCTTTGAAAGCAGATTAGATTTTAAGAATTCATTACAAATGCATATCAATTTCTAAAACCACAAATAATTAAAACAAAAATACTATATGCCAAATAAAGTAGCAGCAGCTAAAACCTTAATATAGTGTGCTTCTGACTAACCAAATAACTTGATTAAGGTAAAATCCTTTCGACAATTACCAAAGAATGTGAGGAGCATTTTCCAAATCACTAAAAAGGCCCTGTATCTCACAGCTCTAAATGCAGGATCATCTATCCCATCTGCTGATCATCTATCCCACATCACGGCGTTGTCACATGACATATTGTGATTTTTTTTTCTCTTCGCTAAATTGGATGTGGCCAGAGCATGACACATCTGGTCCATGGGCCGCGAGTTTGACAACCCTGATCTATCCCAAAGGTGCTTTTTCAAGAGGCCACTGGACTTTCTTTGTTTTTTCTTGAAGATATTTGGCTTCTAAATTCTAAAGAAGCTTCTTGGATGAGCTTCTGTTCTGAAGAAGCTTCTTGGATGAGCTTCTTGGATGAGTTCTGAAGAACAGAATAGAATAGAATTCTTTATTGGCCAAGTGTGATTGAACACACAAGGAATTTGTCTTAGTGCAAATGCTCTCGGTGTACATAAAAGAAAAGATACATTCATCAAGAATCATAAGGTACAACACTTAATGATAGTCATAGGGAACAAATAAGCAATCAAATCATATTAGGAAACATTCAATATAAATCGAAGCTTCTTTGGATGAGAAGTGAAATGTCTTCAAGGAAAAAGAAAGGAAGTCCAGTTGCCTCTTGAAAAAGAATCTTTGGGACAACCATTACCTGGATGACTGAGAATCTCCACAGACATACTGATCAATTTACTGATTTTAAAGTATCGATCATAAAAGGAAGCGATCCTTTTCGTGGGGCAAAAAAGTATTTAGTCAGCCACCAATTGTGCAAGTTCTCCCACTTAAAAAGATGAGAGAGGCCTGTAATTTACATCATAGGTAGACCTCAACTATGAGAGACAAAATGAGAAAGCAAATTCAGACAATCATATTGTCTGATTTGGAAGGAATTTATTTGCAAATTATGGTGGAAAATAAGTATTTGGTCACGTACAAACAAGCAAGATTTCTGGCTCTCACAGACCTGTAACTTCTTCTTTAAGAGGCTCCTCTATCCTCCACTCATCACCTGTATTAATGGCACCTCTTTGAACTTGTCAGTATAAAAGACACCTGCCCACAACCTCAAACAGTCACACTCCAAACTCCACTATGGTGAAGACCAAAGAGCTGTCGAAGGACACCAGAAACAAAATTGTAGACCTGCACCAGGCTGGGAAGACTGAATCTGCAATAGGCAAGCAGCTTGGTGTGAAGAAACCAACTGGAAGCAATAATTAGAAAATGGAAGACATACAAGACCACTGATAATCTCCCTCAATCTGGGGCTCCATGCAAGATCTTACCCCATGGGGTCAAAATGATCACAAGAACGGTGAGCAAAAATCCCAGAACCACACGGCGGGACCTAGTGAATGACCTGGAGAGAGATAGGACCAATGTAACAAAGGCTACCATCAGTAACACACTACGCCGCCAGGGACTCAGATCCTGCAGTGCCAGATGTGTCCCCCTGCTTAAGCCAGTACATGTCCGGGCCCGTCTGAAGTTTGCTAGAGAGCATTTGGATGATCCAGAAGAGGATTGGGAGAATGTCATATGGTCAGATGAACCAAAGTAGAACTGTTTGGTAGAAACACAACTTGCCGAGTTTGGAGGAGAGAGAATGCTGAGTTGCATCCAAAGAATACCATACCTACTGTGAAGTATGGGGGTGGCAACATCATGCTTTGGGGCTGTTTCTCTGCAAAGGGACTAGGACGACTGATCCGTGTACAGGAAAGAATGAATGGGGCCATGTATCGTGAGATTCTGAGTGCAAACCTCCTTCCATCAGCAAGGACATTGAAGATGAAACGTGGCTGGGTCTTTCAGCATGACAATGATCCCACACACACCACCTGGGCAACGAAGGAGTGGCTTCGTAAGAAGCATTTCAAGGTCCTGGAGTGGCCTAGCCAGTCTCCAGATCTCAATCCTATAGAAAACCTTTGGGGGGAATTGAAAGTCCGTGTTGCCCAGTGACAGCCCCAAAACATCACTGCTCTAGAGGAGATCTGCATGGAGGAATGGGCCAACATACCAGCAACAGTGTGTGCCAACCTTGTGAAGACTTACAGAAAATGTTTGACTTCTATCATTGCCAACAAAGGATATATAACAAAGTATTGAGATGAACTTTTGATATTGACCAAATACTTATTTTCCACCATAATTTCCAAATAAATTCTTTCCAAATCAGGCAATGTGATTGTCTGGATTTGCTTTCTCATTTTGCCTCTCCTAGTTGAGGTCTACCTATGATGACAATTACAGGCCTCTCTCATCTTTTTAAGTGGGAGAACTTGCATAATTGGTGGCTGACTAAACACTTTTTTGCCCCACTGTAATAAATCCAGCCTCATATCACTTAATATCCCAACAACGAGCAAAGCTTGACTGATCTGGTAAAAGAGTAGGTAAAATCAAATCTGATTAGGAATTGAACAGGAAATCACCAAGGAATCCCAGGGTTGCAGACTAGAATGATGATAAAACATTCCAGAGTAAATCACTTCTATCTTCTTCTTTTACTACTTCGGGTGTTGAGTGAGATACAAAGCTTGAGTTCTTGCATTTCTAGTGGCCTGAACCAATGTTATTTGCTGCTGTTATAGTGTGTCTTTGATGTCTCTCCATCTTCTTCTGGGTCAGCCTTGTGTTCTTTGGCCTTCACCTCTTTTTGTATATGCCGTGTACAGTATAGAATCCCAAGACATTCTCTCCTTATTCTACATCACCTCTGCCCTATTTAAAAAACCAGCATAAATGTGACCATGTAGACATCAGTAAGATGTTACCTTGTTATAGCCCACTAGATGTTACTGAATGTTATCTCTTATTATTGATTTTGTTGTTGAATGCTGCTGGGAAATGTGATTTAACAACACTGGCAAAGCTACATAGTATGCATTCATGATTTAGGGTTCAATTTGTAAGCGCTAGGCTTCTTCAGTTTCTAAGTTGCAGATGTTGCTTTCACAGTAACGGGCTGAAATAGATTTAAATGGTTTATTTTCTTTGTGCATCAGAACTGTCTAAATTGTGGTATGAAAACCTCGTGAACAAAGAAACAGTGAAATCAACAGATATATTCGGCTTCGTCAACCCACAAAAATTATTTGTTACAAAAATAAATAATTTAAGAATTCCACATGAATCTCCCTATATGAACTACTGGATACAAGCATTTCTGAATCCAAATTAACATTTGTTTCAATTAAAACATATGGATCTTTTAAATCACCTGAAAATATTTCTTTCAGGCATGCAGGTATTTACTATACAAGCTTAGTCTCTACTGACAAGGAAAGATGCTGAGCTATATAGATACTGAAGATGTTATTTATGCATCAGATCTATATCTAACTACTGACTGATCTAATCATCACCAATACATGCTGACTTACATACTTTAGCAAAATAGAATTTTAACTAAATTGTAGAGATTACTGTATCATCTAACATAATAAAAACCACTGAAGCCAGCAGATACAAATGCTTAATCCCTGAGATGTAAACAAGATCTATGCTAGTGTTTAGATAAACAACAAAAGAGAAATGAAATCAGTTTAACAAACTATTGTGTTGTTCAATCTTTTTGGAATTACTTGCCCAAACTGTCTATGTTTGTCTATAAAAACTGAACAACTGGGGACACTGTTGAGTAATAATGCTGACCCTTCAGGGGATGACATCCCAGCAATATCAGCTAGGGCAAAAGTGAAAAATGGACTTCATAAAAAGGGAGGCATGAAAGGATTGACATTTTCTTTAAACATGAATTAAGGGCACCCACTGGGAAAGAACGTGCATCTCCCTAAAGCACTGCCTATCTTTCCCAAGAGAATCTGCCTCAAGTGTAAGGAACACACAGCTGGCACTGGGAAGTCTTTCTCTCAAATACATTACATGCATTTATTATATCATACACTTCCTTTTTAGCTTTTTTTCCCTGAGCTACGTATTTTAAAATAGAAAGAAGCACGCTTTCTTCTAGAGTTATGTAATTATTTGTGTGTTATTTATTCATTTGCAGCAGATATCCACAGGACGGAAGCATTTGCTGGATATATGTTTTTCAGAAAACAATCTGAAAGTAAGCTGTTTCTGTGTCACAATCAACTTTCCATGGCCACCAATGTATCAAAGCACTTACAGGAAGGGGGGAAAAAATCCCATTTCTGTGTTTGAATGCAGCAATATGCAAAATAAGGCCTTCCCTGCAACCTTTTGATATGCTAGTATGAAGTCAAAGGCAGCAAGAACAGCTCGTGACTTAAAAGGTTCTGGAGGGGGGGGGGAGGGAGAAAGAGGCACCTCCCAAGGCCTCCTTTTCTTTTTAATACAAGTGCTTGTTGACCAAAGTAATCTATACAGGTTTGCATTATATTATACCAGCTATAAAATACACCTTAGAGTCATGCCATGTTTAGCCAATCACAGAAGCCATTTGCTGGATTGTATATTACCAAAGAATAGAGATTTAAGGGATAATGGTTATAGTGGCAGAGCATACAAAGCAATAAACAACTTTCCAGGTTGGTTAAATGCCAAGTGGAGCTGAGGCTTCAGTGCCATAAACATTATTCCTATTATATGACAAGATAAGATGATATAATAAAGCCTAAAAAGTAGGGGGGGGGGAGATATTTTGTAGTCCGATTCAGGTTCTGAGCTTTTGATTTCTTGGTTGTTCTACAGATGACACACTTAAGACCAGCAGCTTAAGGGCAAATAAATTGTCCAAGGCATAGGTTTAAAAAGCAGACAATTGTTTGAGGAAATGGTGGACATAAAAGTAGTCATGCGATCAGCATCTAAGTGATGATTTGTGGTAAGTGTTAAAAAGTGAAATATTCTAAGTCCCCCCCCCCCCCCTCCTTTGGTGGCTGTATAATGTCTCTACCTTGCAACTAGTATTATGGTACCACTCATAAAAAAGTATCTCTACCTGGCAGCTGCACAGGGTAAAACAGAGAAATTACAGCCTTCTACTTCAAGTACTTTACAATGCTATCTATAACAGTGGCCCCAGACCTATTGGGCACCAATGACCAGTTCAGTGGAGAATTTTTTCTACAGACTGGAGAGATCATGCTTTCATATGCTGCCTGCATCCTGCGGATGGGGCTTCGTTTGTTTGCACGGATCAGTTTTTGGCATGCTGTGACCTGGTGCCGGTCCACGAACCGGGGGTTGGGGACCCTTGATCTACAATGTTGTATGCTTGGATTTTAATAAAGTAGGTAAAAGAAAGGAAAGGAATGTATAGTATAACCTGTTTAATTTGAGACAGCAAAGTAAGAACCAAGTTGCATCCTTTAACTAAGATTTTTAGCACGAAAAGACAGGCTGGCTTATGTTATAATCATATTCAGAATCACCTGCCAAATCTGATGCAGAATTCTGAAGTTCTGCCTGTGTTGCTTCCGTTCAAAGAAAATGATCACCATATTAATAGGGGTCGAGTTTTTCCAGTTTGGATTTGTACTGTTGGCATAGATGCTGTATAAATTCCCTCCAATGTGAGCAGATATGACAACCATAATACCAACTTGCAAAGGTTCCCAAGCATGCTAGAAATTGTGCATTCAATGATGGTTGTTTAAAGCAGTGAACTCATCACTGATGTTTTTGAACAAAAATCTGAATTAACTTTCTTTAGCCATATCTTTGCCATGGTAAGCCATATTCTACCTCTAATAATAGCTTGTTATGGGTCTGAGATAGATCATACAACCAAGTATTCCAGGTCTAATGAAAAGGTTCCATCATTTTATGTTTTGGTCAATGCCTTTCTGTTTTAAGGACACTAATAAACTTTATAACTCACATTCAGCTCTACAGAAAGTCTGTTTTATTATATAGAGCATTTTAAATAGTTTTAGGAAATTATGTTGAATAATCACTAGAGAGGTCAGCATGTTTGCCAAATTGACTTATTTGGATCCATTTACCTTGACACTTTCAGTCAAAACAAAGGATTGTTTTTTATAAGATTTTTCTTCTTAGTAGAAATTGTATGATGCTGTACTTGCTGCTATAATAGATGACTGTTGTTGTCTTTATTGTTGTTAGTTGCGAAGTTGTGTCTGACCCACCGTAACCCCATGACAACGTTCCTCCAGGCCTTCCTGTCCTCTACCATTCTCTGGAGTCCATTTAAGCTCACACCTACTGCTTCAGTGACTCCATCCAGCCACCTCATTCTCTGCCGTCCCTTTCTTCTTTTGCCCTCAATCTTTCCCATCATTAGGTTCTTCTCCAGTGAGTCCTTCCTTCTCATTAGGTGGCCAAAGTATTTGAATTTCATCTTCAGGATCTGGCCTTCTAAAAAGCATTCAGAGTTTATCTCCTCTAGGACTGACCGGTTTGACTGCCTTGCAGTCCAAGGGACTTGCAGGAGTCTTCTCCAGCACCATAGTTCAAAGCCTCAATTCTTTGGCACTCAGCCTTTCTTATGGTCCAAATTTCACAGCCATATATTGCAACTGAGAAAACCATAAGCTTGACTATATGCACTTTGTTGGTAGGATGATGTCTCTGCTTTTTAGAATGCTGACTAGATTTGCCACAGCCTTCTTCCCCAGGAGCAAGCGTCTTTTAATTTCTTAGCTGTAGTCCCCATGTGCTGTGTTAATGTTGAATTTCAAGCCAACTTTTGCACTCTCCTTCTTCATCTGCATCAAGAGGCTCTTTAGTTCCTCTTCACTTTCTGCCATTAGTGTGGTATCATCTGCATATCTGAAGTTGTTGATATTTCTCCCGGCAATCTTAATTCCAACTTTTGATTCATCTAGCTCCGCCTTTCTCATGATGTGCTCTGCATATAAGTTAAATAGGCAGGGCGACAGTATACAGCCTTGCCGGACTCCTTTCCCAATTTTGAACCAATCAATGGTTCTATGTCCAGTCCTCACTGTTGCTTCTTGAGCCGCATATAGTTTTCTCAAGAGACAAATAAAATGGTCTGGTACTCCAATCTCTTTAAGAATTTGCCATAATTTATTGTGATCCACACAATCAAAGACTTTAGCATAGTCAATGAAGCAGAAGTAGATGTTTTTCTGGAACTCCCTAGCTTTCTTCATGATCCAGCATATGTTTACAATTTGATCTCTAGTTACTCTGCCTCTTTGAAATCCTGCCTGCACTTCTCGTAGTTCTCGATCCACATACTGCTAGAGCCTAGCTTGTAGGATTTTAAGCATAACTTTACTAGCATGTGAAATGAGGGCAATGGTGCGATAGTTTGAACATTCTTTGGCATTGCCTTTCTTTGGAATTGGAATATAAATTGACCTTTTCCAATCCTGTGGCCACTGTTGAGTTTTCCAAATTTGCTGGCATATTGAGTGTAGCACTTTTACTGCATCGTATTTTAAGACTTGGAATAGCTCAGCTGGAATACTATCACCTCCACTAGCTTTATTGTTGCTCAGATTTTTTAAGGCCCATTTGACTTCACATTCTAGGATGTCTGGCTCGAGGCCAGTGACCACCCCATCATGGTTATCAGGGATGTTAAGCTCGTTCTTGTATAGTTCTTCTGTGTAATTTTGCCACCTCTTCTTAATCTCTTCTGCCTCTGTTAAGTCCCTGCCATTTTGGTCCTTTATCATGCCCATCTTTGCATGAAATGTTCCCTTTATATCTCCAATTTTCTTGACGAGATCTCTGGTACTCCCTATTCTATTGTTTTCTTCTGTTTCTTTGCACTGTTCATTTAAGAAGGTATTCTTATCTTTTCTAGCTATTCTCTGGAATTCTGCATTCAATTGGGTGTATCTTTCTCTTTCTCCCTTGCCTTTCGCTTCCCTTCTTTCTTCAGCTATTTGCAATGCTTCCTCAGACAGCCATTTTGCTTTCTTGCATTTCTTTTTCTTTGGGATGGTTTTAGTTGCTACCTCTTGTACAATGTTGCGAACCTCCATCCATAGTTCTTCAGGCACTCTGTCTATCAGATCTAATTCCTTAAATCTATTTGTCACCTCTACTGTATATTCATCAGGGATATGATTTAGTTCATACCTGAGTAGCTTAGTGCTTTTCCCTACTTTCTTCAATTTAAGCCTAAATTTTGCAACGAGAAACTCATGCTCTGAGCCACAGTCAGCTCCTGGTCTTGTTTTTACTGACAGTATAGAGCTTCTCCATCTTTGGCTGCATAGTCAATCTGGTTTCTGTGTTGACTGGTGATGTCCATGTGTAGAGTTGTCTCTTGGATTGTTGGAAAATAATGTTTGCTATGACCATTGTATTCTCTTGACAAAATTCTATCAGCCTGTGCCCTGCTTCATTTTATACTCCAAGGCCAAACTTGCCTGTTATTCCAGTTATCTTTTGGCTTCCTACTTTAGCATTCCAATCCCCTATGATGATAAGGACATCATTTTTTGGTGTTAATTCTATAAGGTGCTGTAGAGCTTCATAGAACCAGTCAATTTCATCCTCTTCAGCACCAGTGGTTGGGACATAGAATTGGATTACTGTGATATTGAATGGTTTGCCTTGGATTTGAACTGAGATCATTCTGTCATTCTGGGGATTGTATACCAGTATTGCTTTTCCTACTCTTTTATTGATTATGAAGGCTACTCCATTTCTTCTGAGGGATTCTTGCCCGGAGTAGTATATCTGATGGTCATCTGAATTAATTTCACCCATTCCTGTCCATTTTAGTTTGCTGATTCCTAAGATGTCAATGTTCAGTCTTGTCATCTCTTGTTTGACCATGTCCAGCTTGCCTTGATTCATGGATCTTACAATCCAGGTTCCTATGGAGAAAAAATCTTTACAGCATTGGACTTTCCTTTCACCACCAGATGCATCCACAGCTGAGCATCCTTTTGGCTTTGGCCCAATCACTTCACCCTTTCTGGTGCTACTAGTACTAGCCTTCTGGTGCTACTAGTACTAGCCTTCTGCTCTTCCCCAGTAGCATATTGGGCACCTTCCAACCTGAGGGGCTCATCTTCCAGCATCATATCTTTTTGCTTTTTGGTACTGTCGTATTCTCTTGACAAAATTCAAGAGAATTGTCCATGGGGTTTTCATGGTAAAGGTACTGTAGTGGGTTGCCATTTCCTTCTCCAGTGGATCACGTTTTGTCAGAACTCTCTGCTATGACCTGTCTGTCTTGGATGGTCCTGAACGGCATAACTCATAACTTCATTGAGCTATGCAAGCCCCTTCGCCACGACAAGGCAGTAATCCATGAAGGGGTTTTGTTGTCTAAGCAGATGCAAATTACAATCTGCTTTACAAGCTACAAAAATGGTGAACAATAAATACCATTAGTCTTTTATGGTTGGAATATTCAGGTCAAAAACAAAACTTACCCACTGAACTGAATTGCTGTGTTAAATTCAATATATAAAAGTAATTTGTACAAAGAAACTCACCCACCCAGAAAACTGTCTGGACACACATTAGGTAGTCCTCAACTTACAATTTTTCAAGCTGGGACCAGAATTTCCATTACTAAGCAAGGCCATTATTAAGAGAGTCATGCCTGATTTTATGACTTTTTTTGGTATGGTTGCTAAGTAAATCACTGCAGTTGTAAAGTGAATCATGAGGTTATTAAGTGAATCTGGCTTCCTCCATTGACTTTGCTTGTTGGAACCTGGTTAGGAAAGATGCAAATGGCAATCACATGACCCCCCCCCCCCCAAGACATTGCAATTCTTGTAAATACAATCTGGTTGCCAAGCACTTGAATTTTTATTGTGTGGCTGTGGGGATACTGTGATGTTTGTAAGTGTGAGGACCACTTATAAGTCAAGGACTACTTGTATTGATGTCTCTTGTTTCTTGCAATAACCAAGCAAACTATTTTATTTATTTATACCCCACCTTTATTATTTTCATAGACAACTCAAAGTGATGAACATACCTAATATTCCTTCCTCCTCCTATTTTACCCACAACAACAACCCTGTCAGTTGGGTTGGGCCGAGAGAGAGAGAATGACTGGTCCCAAATCATTCAACTGGCTTTAATGCCTAAGGTGGGACTAGAACTCATGAATTCTTGGTTTCTAGCTTAGTGCCCTAACCAGTAGACCAAACTGGCTCTCTCATTAATTTATACTGAAGTTTGTCAATATGAGAGGCTCTGTAGAACTTACACATTATAAGAACTAGGGTAGAAATGAATGGCTAAGCAATTTTCCTGAAACAAAAATCCCTCCTCATCATCTGTACTTCATAATGCTATCCTGGAAGTTCAAATTACAGTGGCAACAGCTTTAAATCAAACTATAAGGAAAAAATTTCCCAGCTGTCAGTTCACAATACTGTAACTTCTAAAGGTGGTATATGGAGTCACCTTCTTTAGAAATCTTGATAGTACAGCTGGTATATCAATCTGAGTAACTAAAACAGAGAGTGTACTATTTCAGGCAGGAACTTCTGGATTCACTCCAACACAATTCTACTATCTTTGGTGTGAAAGTTTTAGATCCTGACAAATCTCAGAGAGAAAATGGACATTGCTTCAATAAATACTTTTTCCACATTCAAGGCAACCTTTTTTATTTTAAAAAAATAGCTATTTTTATATTAGTATGGTAACTGGCATGTTCTACTTGTTCATAAGAATTAAAGCATCTAAAATTACTCAACCACAAAGTTCACTGGCCAATCACAATCTAAATCTTCTCCACCAGCTTGTTATAAGATGTATGTACTAAAATCATGTAAACTGGACTAGAAGGTTTGAATCCCGCCCCCCCCCCCCCTTAAGCAAATATATCCCAGCAGGCATAATTCATCACTATTAGAATTCAAGTGGTAACAGTATATCCAAATGCCAGAATATGTACACAATTTCTATTGAAACTACTTCACAAATGGAATTTTGTCCAACTCATCCAAGGGTACAAAGAGTTTACATTCTAGCTTTCTCCAACCTGGCACCCTCCAATAACCTCCAGGTTATTGACTTTAATTCCCAGAATTCCCTAGATAGCAAGCAAGATCGTTCTGGAAAATTAAAGTATACCAAGATGTGTACTAAGAAGTATCAATCAAAACTGGGGAACATTATTTGAATAAACAATTCTAGTGGATTGACATCTAGTCATTTAGTGTTAATGAAGTTCACATTGTGCAGTTCATCTACTATATGTGCATTCGTCTTCCTGACTTTGCTGCCAAACAATCGCCTCCAGATTGAATTACAGGTAGTCCTTGATTTACGATTGTTCATTCAGCAACTGTCTGAAATTATGATGGTGCTGAACAATGAGAGTTGGGACCAAGGCCTCAAGTTATAGCTGTTACAGCGCCCCCGTGTTCATGTGATCAAAATTTAGGTGCTTTAGGACAGCATGCCTGACCTTATAACTACAGACGCGCTGCAACTCCCCCACCCATCTATAGTTCCCCACCCATCTATAGTTCCCCACCCATCTCAGCTATCCACCTGCCCACCATTGTGTACAAAATTGACATGGCCCTGGAGGACTTGCTCAGCTCCCTTGCTACTTCTCCCCATCCCCCCACACCTGGGAGAGTTGGACCTTCTCCCTGCCCCACCATGCCCAGTAGGCCTGGGCTCTTTCCCTACCCCTTTCCTTTGCTTTTTTCTGAAGCTGCTGAAAAACCTTTCTAGCCTTTAGAATGACTATCTTTTGCTAGCTTTTGGACTATAAAATAACATTTTTAGCCTTCAGACCGATTGCCTTAAGCATGCTGCAGCTACCATCAGCTAGGAATCTACATTTGGTGGGTCCCAGGAGACATGTCTTTTCTTTAGTGCCAGCCTTATGGAATATCTTCTCTACCCCTCAAATTAGATTGGTCACGTCCCTTTTGATATTCCAAAAGGCCTTCAAGATTTGGTTATGTGACTAGGCCTGGAGCTCCCACAGAACTAGAGAGTTGTCTAGATGGCTCCGTTGTTGAGGGGGTGATTTTTTATTATTCACTTATGATTGTATTTTGAGGTTTTAGGATATTTATTACTATGGTTTTCATATTTGTATTTGTGTTTTTATATTTTTGGTTTTATCTATTGTTGTGTGCTGCTCAGAATGCAGGCTTATCAAAACAACCACTGATAGCTAGGAGTGCAGTGATACCTGCTTGCTAAACACATTGTGAATTAAAAAAATCCAATGGGATATTATCTTTTTTTTAAAAAAACCACTGTATCTTCCGAATTGCTATTCATATCCTACTCTTTTCTACTTGCTAATACAACACTGTATGGAAAATCAGTCTGAAATATTTTCACTAAATTAAAAGATTATGTTAGAAAAGGCTGTCATGTACATATTTATATAGCTGCACATCTCATCAAAGGTGATTTTGATTTTGGCAGGAATGTATGTGTGAGGGGGGAAACTTTAGACTGTTAAAGAAACATTTTCTCAATTTTTTCTTTGCTTGTAATTGTCCACTTGTCTGACTATGCAGCTGTTGACCTGTAATTTCCTTCTCCTGAAAGAACGTTACTCCACAGAAATCAGTTTTGTAACTTTTTTCATATTTTAATAGAAGAAACTGTATAAATGTAACTCATGAGTGCCTACTGATTGAGCCACAGAAAGCCTCGAATCTCCAAACTCTCTTTTATGAGAAACATTCTTGTTGAGCAACTACTTGGAAACCAGGTGGAAGAAGGAATCTGGAGAGGAATGGAAAGAAGTATCACCTGTCCTCTTAGAAAAGAAAATAGATTAATGACATTCAATGGATTTTTTTTAAAAAAAGAAGTATATGCAGCCCATTCAGCTGTGTCACACCAAGCTTACTGCTGGGAAGTGATCATGTACCGAATCCAAAAATAACAGTCATTGAAGACCTAGCAACGAAAAAACATGTTTATAGATCCATTAAAAGTCCAATAGCTTGAATTACAGGATAGAATGGAAAGCAGTTTCACCTAATTCAATTTCAGTCTATCACCTCCCTAACTGAAATAGCACTTTTCAAAAAACAATATAATGGAAGGAATTGGGAATGCCATTGATATATACAAATACTCTTGTGTAACATTCCAGAGGCACTGAGATACCAAATTACTTATTTTAACACCAGCTTTCAAGACTGAAGAGCAAAAACTCGCCAGCCTTCTTTTCAGTTTCCATTTCAACTTTATATTACTTGCTGTTACATTTTGTATGTATTATGCCTGGTTTGTATATAATGCTATACACTAACATACCAAGCTACACATAACGTAAACAGAGGTAAAATGGAATATGTATTTATCTGTTTGATTTTTTAAGAAAATTAAAATTGTTTGTTGTATGAATCCTTTAATGTTCTACTTGTATTATTGCAGTAATTACTGAAAATGAATGAGCAGTGATCAGGCTAATTCCCGAATCTATATTGTAAATTACTGAATATTAAGACAATTTTACACTTTTCTTAAACACCATATAAATCATACAAAGTTTTAGCAATAAGCATATAATGATGCAAATAATAGAACAAAAACATTATTTAACAAAAATGCCATACTCAGAAGCAATAATCAAGAACTATCCACACAGAACCCTCAATAAAGACAGTAGATTTTGAGACTCCTAGCAGGGTTATGCCAACGAAGGTCTCAGGCCCTCCTTTCCCCCTCCAAAACTACATAGACAAAAGGAGTGAAAGGGAAGAAGGAAGAAAAAAAGGATTCTAAAAGTTCATTAATGCTACAAACCGATGGCTTGCCTATCATGATAATAGTATGGTTGCTGGGCAACCATATGTAATATTTACTATAGATACAATTGAATGGTGATGAAAATCAAAAGACAACTGGGATACCAAAACCTGATTGAAAGGTTTCACTTTAAAAAAGAATAGTGTCTGCTTAATTGTATGTTAAGAGTGTACACGCATTAACAGTTCATTTTCAAATGATCCATGCCTGAACTGAAAATGCAGGTTCCATATGCTTTGATTTGTATGCGGGGGGAACACGGTTCTGAGCTGAAGTGAGGAAAGACACATTACAATTCTTTATGTGGAATCTTATGGATCTTGGACTCTAAGTTTCTTTTTTCCAATGAACTCCAATGTATTTATTTATTCATTTGTTTGTTTATAACCCACTTTTATTACTTTTACAAATAACTCGAAGTGGCAAACATATACCGTGTTTCCCCAAAAATAAGACCCTGACTTATAATTTTTTGAACCCTGAAATAAGCGCTTGGCCTTATTGTCATGCGCTCAAGAGCCTGACTGGGCTTGTTATCAGGTGATGTCTTATTTTGGGGGAAACAGGGTATATTCACAGACCTTCTTTCTCCTATTTTCCTCACAATGACGACCCTCTGAGGTGAGTAGGACTGTGAGAAAGAGATCGGCCCAAGGTCACACAGCTGGCTTTCATGGCTATTTTCAGAGATTTCAACTTGTTTTTTGAGTCATGACTTGTTTCAACAAAGGCTTATCATTATATTTTCCCCTGGCCTATTTCTGGTTTTTGTGCTCAATCTGTTTCTTGTGGCACTAACAAAGTAAATGAAGGAAATGAACAAGAAGTCGACTGAAGAAGCCGTGTTTACATTGCTCATATGCAAAACTCAATAAATATTTATGAACAATATTTATTGTTCAATAAATATAAATAAATAAAATCGATCTCAGCTTAGCATTATGAACAAATATAGCCAAACAGAGCTATGTACATTTTTGTTTAGGAGTTCCCAAACTGCAAAAATAAAACAAAACAAAATTATAGCATCAAGATGATGGGGTAAGGCAGAATCAGTCCCCCTCCTTGTACGGCCATATTTTATAAAATACCACATTGATGAATCAAATTAAATTATTTCCAGCTTTAAATCATTACTAGATTTCTGAGCCCTTGCCACACCATACTTTTGAAAAATAGTAAATTAATTTCCAAATAAAGGAAATAAAAAGGATAAATTGCTTCAGAGTGGCTTTCCTTCTGCTTTTCTTTCAGTAATAATACGGGAAAAAATGAAGGGATCTTCAGTACAGATAAGAGTTTGTCACTGGACCTTTGTTCTGAAATACTTCTATTATATTTGCAAATCATATTTCAAAGGGAAAAACACATCTGCAAATACTAAAGGATATGTGATAGTCATATGTTATTGGTCATTATCTTCCTGTCATTTCAATAATTTTATGTCCTTGACATGCACAGACTTTATACAAACTTATAGCTATTCATCTCCAATACATGATAAATCCATGATACATGAAAGGATACACTGGAAATACATCTGCTAGATACAGCAACCTAATTATTTATTAACAGGATCTTACAGGAGAGCATCATGACTCTAAACATAGCATATTATTGATACGTATATATTTAAAGAAGGGAAAGGACACACAGGCCCTTTAGATTAATTCAAACGCTATATCTAAGAGCTTAGTTCAGACAGATAAAAAATACTATAGCTTTCCCTGAAGCCTGCTGCCTGGGAGGGAGGGAGAAAGTGTCCATAAGAAATACACCACTTACTTCAATATTGCTTAAACGCAATCTCCACAATTTCAATTACCCCTGAGGAAATACAGCCCTTAATAAATTAAAAAGATTGCCCATCTCTTCCTTAAAGACTTCTTATTAACATTATTATGGAATTAGCATCTCTAGGGACCTATATCTACACAAGTTTATGCCACACTAGGTTTATTATCCTTTGGGGTGGTGGAAGAGTCTTGACTATAATAACCTCAATACAGATTCATTGTACGGTCCTACGGAGGCCTTTAAAAAGGGTCTGGGCAACTATCTATTTGGTTTGCCATAACTGTGAATTAATGCATCAAGTAAGGGATTAGATTAAGTCTCTTCCAATATTGTGGATAATTTCATACAATGTGTTGCTAAAAAGAAATATTACACCTTCAACGTTTTACAGAGCCAGGTTTACTGGTATATGGAATATCTTTTTGATGCTACACTTTTTACCTCTAGTGATCAACACTGGGTACTAGGTACTTCCATAATTGAGCCAGGAAAGAAAAACAACAACCATACAACCTAAGAATAATTCATATTTAAAAGTAAGTCATTTAGCAACAGTTATCAACATCTATCCCATTTTCTTTACTTTGTTCCTAAGTCCCTGTTCCCTGGCCAATCTTCCTCTTCAGTCTTTCATTTAACATTATAAGTCATAATGAAGTATTAAAAAGGAAAAATATTACAACAGGAGTGTGAAGTGAAAAGAAACAAACTTCAGATAGCTAATTAAAATTATTCAGTTCAAATATCAAAATCTGCTGCCGATTATATAGAATGGCGCAGAAAGACTGAAAATGGTAACTAACTAATCCAGCAATGATAAAATATAGTTAATGTCGATTACAAAATAGCCAATCAAATGAAAATGTTGAAGTGTGCTGCTCCAATACCTTCTTTTTCACCAGCCCAAAAAATTGGATCCTAATAAAGGTTTTAACACTGATCAGTGTTAAAAAAAAACAAATGAGTATAGCAGTGCCTGCAAAAATAGAAAAAACAGCCCCTTTCGACTCTCAGCTGATTTGCTCTGAGCTGTTTTGGGCAGGGGTCTGTTTTGCTGGAGCAGTTTTTTTTCCCCCTAGTTATGCTGAAAAAAACGAAAATGAAAGTAAAGCAGGGTCTTTGCTGCAGCATGACAAAACGAGGCAGAGAGAAAGTTCTTTTTCTTTTTCCTCACCAAAAAAGGTAGGTGCAAAACTGCAAACATTGGGAAATTTAGGGCAAAAGAGGAGGTTCAAGATTTTAAAACACAAAAGAAAATCAGCTCTATTTAACTAAGGAATTGTAATAATTGAAATACTATTAATTATATATTGTGTGAAAGCAGAAATGGTTAAGTTGTGGTTTGGAGGAATATATGGGGAAAATTATTTGGTTTATTATTATTGGTAAATATAATTAATTTGATTTGTAAGAAATTGGATTGCATGGAAATAATTGGAATATTCATGTTCATATTGATTAATATACAAAAAGATAGTTATATAACCAATTGATTTATATTAAAATGTTGAATTTGTATTAAACAACTGTATTACATAATTACCTAATTAACCAATGTGAGGATGGATATAAAAACAGATGACAATGCGAAGGGGTATAATATAGAATAGAAGGGAAAAATTGAATTTGATTAAGATTAGAGATGAGGATGAAGGGTAATATTGGTTTTTTTAAAAAATAGATGAGGAATAAATATGGCAAAAAGGAAATATAGAAATTGTAAATTTAATTGAAATGACTAAACACTGTTTAAATTTGTGAACCGGCCAAATACTCTGTTCAAAGAAAATACATTGTATGTTTGTATGTGTGTTTCTAATATTGCTATTTATTCATATTTGTTCTCTTTTATTCTTTAAAGTTTAACAATTCATTTTTTATCTTAATATCTTTATATTTGTTTGGGGCTGGTTTTCTTCCCTTTCATCTCTTATTGTATAGCAATCTTTCTCCTCAAACCTATCACCTCTCTCTTTTCTTTCCTTCTTACTTTCTCTTCCCCCCTTCTTCTCCTCCTACTTCCTCTTCTTTTCTCCTTCTTCTCCTCTCTTCCTCCCTTTCTTACCCTCACTCCTAATTTCCCTTTCCTTCCTTCATCCCTCTCTCTATTGCTGTATCCTTTTATGCATATGGACTACTCAGAGGGCTGAAAAAGTTAATTTTGATTGGTCCTCGCACTTTTGACCAGTCCTCGAACTTACGACTGTCCTCACATTTTATGTTTTTGCCCTATCTTGTAAATATGGTGAAGAGAAGTAGTTGTGAAATGAGTGACATGGTTGTTAAGAATGCTGCACTGGCATAAATGTGAGGATGGTCATAAGTGTGAGGGCCAGTCATAAGTACGAGGACCTGTCAGAAATGACTTTTTTCAGCCCTCTGGGTAGTCCTTTTGTGCACATGGACTACTCAGAGGGCTGAAAAAGTTATTTTTGACTGGTCCTCGCACTTTTGACCAGTCCTTGAACTTACGACTGTCCTCACATTTTACATTTTTGCCCTATCTTGTCACCATAGTGAAGAGAAGCGGTTGTGAAATGAGTGACATGGTTGTTAAGAATGCTGCACGGGCATAAATGTGAGGATGGTCATAAGTGTGAGGACAAGTCAAAAGTACGAGGACCTGTCAGAAATGACTTTTTTCAGCCCTCTGAGTAGTCCCTATACACATAGCCATGGCCACCCAGTCACATGACCAGCTAGCCATGCCCACCCAGTCACATGACCTCCAAGCCACGCCTACAAAATAAGCCACACCCACAGAACCAGTAGTAAAAAATTACAGTTATGAAGTAGCAACGAAAATAATTTTATGGTTGGGGGTCACTACAACATAAGGAACTGTATTAAAGAGTTGCGGCATTAGGAAGGTTGAGAACCACTGACCTATATGGAAAGTATCTCTTTGCATTCCACAAGGAACTTCAGAGCCTTACAAATATAGCATAACATTAGCTGTTCCACCACGCAAGCTATCCAGATTGATTTATGCTAATTCAGGAGTAAGTTTCACTGATTTCAATGGGTAAGTACAGATAACAGCTTACAAAATTGCTTTGTCATTTCACTTTTACATAATAATAACTGAATTATGCATCTCATTACAAAACCTGATACACTCACATATGGGCATCTTTTCAGGTTAAACATTAATTAAGCACTTCAGCTAAGCACGCACAGAGACAATTCCTTTGCACTCCATCGACTTATGTCTGTCTGTTTAATGACAGTTCAAAGTTACGACTTTGGAAAAAGCCATGTATGACCTGTACTTGTATGATAACAATTGCACCCGCCCCGCAGTCACATGATCACAATTTGGTGCTTGGCAAATGGCTCGCATCTATGACAGGCTGCAGCATCAGCAGCATCATGTGGTAATAATTCGCAACTTCTGCCAAGCTCTAGCAAAAAACGGCCACACCGGAAGCTGGATTCACTTAAGGACCATGGCGATTTGTGTAACAACCACCATAAAAATTGTTGTAAAACCAGGACTGACTTGACCTATGACCAGAACGACTTATGATGGAAATTCCAGTCTGAACTGTGGTCATAAATTTTATTTTTTATATACAGATAGTCCTCGACTCTCGACTGCAATTGAGTCCAACATTTCTGTAGCTAAGTGAAACTTTTGTTAAGTGAATTTTGCCCCGTTTTACGACCTTTCCGGCCACAGTTGTTAAATGAATCATGACAGTTGTTAAATTAGTATTGTGGTTGTTAAGTGAATCTGGCTTCCCCATTGACTTTGCGTGTAAGAAGGTCGCAAAGGGGGATCACATGACCCCGGGACACTGCAACACTGCAATAAATCTGAACCAGTTGCCAAGCATCTGAATTTGGATCACATGACCATGGGGATGCTGCAATGGTGGCAAATGTGAAAAATGGTCATAAGTCACTTTTTTCAGTGGCGTTGTAACATTGAATGGTCACTAAATGAACTGTTATAAGTCAAGGTCTACCTGTACATATTGCAGTATGAATCTCAGTGTAATACTTATCCATCTGAAGCCATTTAATGGCAAAGATTATTTCCATGGCTAGTACAGACCTTCACTCATACACCCAGAATGTAAACAAGGCTTATTTATTTGTGTCTCCATTTGAAAATAAATGTGTTCATCCAGGAGCAAATGTCAACTTATTTTCTTAAACTATTAAAATACTGTTTTTAAAAGTAAATAGGCTAATATTTAAAGGATTATGCCAAAATGTATCTTTGTACAGATTATATGCCTAGGTGCTTTTATTTTATTTTTATTCTGTTTTTCTCCTTGTGTTTTTTAAATATATAGTATGCTATTATAAAAGGAAAATTTAATAAGTGTTGCTATGGAACAATACGCACTTTTAAAAAATAGGTTTAAAGACATTCTAAGCTTTTCCTGAGAAATAAATACATGTTTGGAGGGGAAAAAAACCCAAGAAATGTTATTAAATCATACTATGCTATCAGATTATATTATCTAGATATCAGATATAAAGTTTCCTCCCTCTATATTTTGCGATTACTTTTGGATGTGACATAAAAGAAGAGAGAAAATACCAGCAAAACGCCAGGCATACCAGGCAAATTTCATTACTTCAGGGCTCTTGCACTTGCTCATAACTTGGATTTACACACTGCAAATCTTCCGATCTGATTACCTCCACTGATCACATAAGACGTTGGCTTTAAACTCTTTGCCTCGGTGATAAAACAGCCACTTTGATTCATAATGATATATTAACAGCAGAGTATACTGTAAACTTACCTGTCCACAGCCGGGGGCACTGCACACAAACGGCCTGTCGTCTCCCATATTTTTCTACAGTTGAGCTACAAATGGGGGGAAAAGGGGGATGGAGGAAGGAGAAAAAAAAATAATTAAGTTAGCTAAAGATGAAATTTGAGCCGAAATGTTATTGTGTAGCAGCACTTTTTAGGAGTATCAATATTAATGACATGTTTGAACTGACCACATGGTGCAAGATTGTGGGGACGAGGAAAGACAATGGGAATTCGGGGGGGGGGGTGCGGAATAGACAGATATTGAGCAGCAAGGTCTGCCTGTCAGTCTGCCTGCCTCCCAGTTTGGGCCAGAAGTACATCTAGGAAAATGTGCAACAAGCAGTGGGACGTAAGCCACACACACACACACACACACACAGCACTAATACAACTGTTATTTAGAGTCACTGAATCATACAGTTGGAAGGAGCCAAGGAGGTCCCCGATTCCAATCCCCTGCTCAGTATTGTATAGGAATTCTAATTAAAGCATTCCAGACAGATGACTGCCCAGTTTCCTAAGTTTATCCAGTTAAAGGCCGCCCAGCATCTCTCTGAGAAATTGTCTCTTTGTTCCGGTGTTTTTACTGTTGGGAAGTTTTTTCTTAATATTTTAGCTAACACCAATAGTGAAGCAGCAGAAAAGCTCAGATCCTTGAAAAACATCTGGACCACAGATACTATCTACATCCTGGCATTTCAAGCAATCTACGCACTCCCTCTTCCTTCCAGAGTGGGAACATGTTTAGGAATCACAGAAAGATTCAGTATTTCAAGAAATAGACATATTGTAAAACTTAGCAAAATCTCAGTTCTGCTTTATACTACTCTTAGATCGCTTTTGCAGGCCTTAATCTTCAATTCTGGCCACAGAATGAAGATAGCAGGATTATGAAATACCATGCATTACTTATTATCCTTCTGAAGGTAGTCACTTTTGGTTTTTTGTGATCACCACAACACAGATAAGCAAACATAAAGTGATTGTGCAATGTACAACAATCTATCTCCAAGCTATGGAGAGATAAATTCAATTCTTCTCAATGTGGAACCAATATTTTTGGTTCCACATTGGAATAATTAGTCACAGGATTGTAGGAATGGAGCTCCATTTTCTCAAGGCAATAATCTAGCTCCCTGATGGTAAAATTGCAAGAGTGATGACAAAAATGACTGTAAAAGAATTTAAAATATCAGTCCTGTTACACAACAGGTGAAACTATTCTTATTAACAAAAAGTCCAAACAAAAGAAGCCTCCACTATGCAAATTTTAGAAATGATCACTTCTCCGTCCCACCCAGCTTTTTAATAGTGAAACTTGAACAATTACAGTATAATAAAAATTGCTATTATTTCTTCAGAAAAATTGCTCTTTTTTTAAAAATTAGATTTATATGCCGCCCTTCTCCGGAGACTCAGGGCGGCTTACAATGCGCTAAGCAATAGCCTTCATACTTTTGTATATTTTATACAAAGTCAGCTTATTGCCCCACAAACTGGGTCCTCAATTGACCTACCTTAGAAAGGATGGAAGGCTGAGTCAACCTTGAACCTGGTGAGATTCGAACTTGCAATAATTGTAGACAGCTGAATGTTAATAACAGACTTTTAGTCTGTTGAGCTATCCAGGCTCCTCCTGTATTGCATACAGTTCTTGATTTACAACCGGTTTGAAGTGATCATTTGAAGTTACAATGCCACTGAAAAAAGTGACTTGCAATCAGTCCTTGCACTTAGGGGAATCACAGCATTCCCACGGCCACATGATCAAAATCTGGCACTTGACAATCGGCATGTATTTATGATTGTTGCAATATCCTAGGGTAGTGTGATCATTATCTGTGAACTTCCCAGTTGGTTTCCAACAAACAAAATCGATTAACTTAATGACTGCATGATTGTCGAAAGTGTGGTGGCATGTCAGCTCCCACTGGCCCCGGATGAAGCGGATTACTTCGACCCGTACCAATCAGGTTTCAGGCCCGGGTAAAGCATGGAGAAAGCATTGGTCGTGCTGGTGGATGATCTCTGGAGGGCTCAGGACAGAGGTTATTCCTCTGTTCTGGTCCTATTAGATCTTTTGGCTTTCGATACTGTTGACCACAGTATTTTGCTGCGGCACCTCGAGGGGTTGGGAGTGGGAGGCACCGTTTTACGATGGTTCTCCTACCTCTCGGGTCAAACGCAAGCAGTGTTGGCAAGGGGCCCGAGATCGACCTTGGGGCCCCTCACTTGTGGGGTGCCCCAGGGGTCAGTTCTCTTGCCCCTTCTATTCAACATCTATATGAAACTGCTGTGGGAGATCACCCGTGGTTTCGGGGTGAGGTACCACCAGTACGCTGACAATACTCAGCTCTTTATATCCACCCTGAACCAACCCAGTTATGCCCTTGATGTGATGGCCCGGTACCAGTCTGGATGGGAAGGAACAGGCTTCGGCTCAACCTTGCCAAAACCGAGTGGCTGTGGGTACTGGCATCTTGGTCCAAAGGATAGGTTCCATCATTGGGTATAGGGAGTGAAGTTTTACCCCCTATAGACAGGGCACGCAACTTGGGTGTCCTCCTGGACTCGCGGTTGAGCTTAGATCATATAATGACCATGACCAGAGGGACATATGCCCAGATTCGTCTGGTGCGCCAGTTGCGCCCCTACTTGGACCGAGATGCCCTACGCACAGTTACTCATGCGCTAGTCACCTCCCGTATTGAGTACTGTAACCTTTCTACATGGGACTGCCCTTGAGGACCACCCGGAGGCTTCAGCTGGTACAAAATGCAGCTGCACGGGTTGTGATGGGAAAATCCTGATACTCCCATGTAACACCTCTCCTGCACGACTTGCATTGGTTGCCGGTTGCCCTCCAGGTGAGATTCAAGGTGATGGTGATGACTTATAAAGCCCTACATGGCTTAGACCCAGGATATTTGGCGGACCACCTGCAGCCAGCAACAACTTCCCATCGCCCGGTTTGCGCCTGCAGGGCCTCCTCAGGGTGCTGTCGGCTAAACAATGTTGGCTGGCAGCCCCCAGGGGTAGAGCCTTCTTTGTGAGCTTGCCCACCCTCTGGAATCAACTCCCCTTGGGGCTTCGGTTGGCCCCTGACTTTCGCACTTTCCGCCGTGAATTAAAAACTTGGTTATTCAAGTCCCCCGGCCTGGACCATGCAGTTTTATATGGGTTTTTAACTTTTATCTGGTTTAATTAGGTATTTTAACTTTGTACTGGTTATTATGGATTTTATTCTTGTGAGCCGCCCTGAGTCGGTTGGAGATAGGGCACCATATAAATAAAATAAAATAATAAAATAAAATAATAAAATAAAATAAAATAAAATAAAATAAAATAATAAAATAAAATAAAATAATAAAATAAAATAAAAAAATAAAATAATAAAATAAATAAAATAAAATAAAATAAAATAAAAAAATAAAATAAAATAAAATAAAATAAAATAAAATAAAATAAAATAAAATAAAATAAATAAATTTATTTAGCAATTGTGTGATTTGTTTAACAGGCATAGCAAAAAAAAAAAAAAGATTATAGAATTGGGCACAATTCACTTGCCTAGTAACAGAAGTTCTGGTCCCAATTGTGGTTTTAAATCGAGGACTATCTGTAGTTAACAGAGAGTCAGTTTGGTATATACACCAGGCTAGAAACTAGGAGAACCTGAGTTCTAATCCTACCTTAAGGGCAAAGCCAGCAGGGTGACCTTGGGAAGTTACTTTCTCTCAGCCCTAGGAAGGAGACAGTGGCACACCACTGAAACCACTTCTGAAAACCGCTTAACATAATTGGATTCGCTGCATAAATCACATAACAGTTACAGTGATTCATTTAACAACTTGGGCGTACTCCTGGACCCACGGCTGTCTTTAGAGGATCACACGACAGCTGTAGCCAGGGGGGCTTTCTATCAGGTTCGCCTGATACGCCAGTTGTGGCCCTTTCTAGATCGGGACTCCCTACGCACAGTCACTCAGGTGCTCGTCACTTCTCGCCTGGACTACTGTAATGCTCTCTACATGGGGCTCCCCTTGGGGTGCACCCGGAGGCTCCAACTGATGCAAAATGCAGCCGCGCGGGGGATTATGGGAGCGACAAGGCGCTCCCACGTGACACCTCTTCTGCGGGAGCTGCATTGGCTGCCGGTGGACTACCGGGTGCGTTTCAAGATGTTGGTAATCACCTTTAAAGCGCTCCATGGCTTAGGACCAGGGTACTTACGGGACCGCCTTCTGCCACCAATTGCCTCCCACCAGCCGGTTCGCTCCCACAGAGAGGGCCTCCTCAGGGTGCCGTCAGCCAGACAATGCCGGCTGGCGACCCCCAGGGGGAGAGCCTTCTCTGTGGCAGCTCCCAACCTCTGGAACGATCTTCCTCCAGAGTTGAGAACCATCTCCGACCTCCAGACTTTTCGTCGGGCCTTAAAAACATATCTTTTTCAGCTTGCTGGCTTAGCCTGATCCCTGCTAAATTTTTTAGTGTCTTTTAGAGTTTGATATCTATTTTAATGTTAATCTGTTTTAATCATCAGCTAAATTTATATTTGTTTTTATAATATTTTAACTTTTGTGTACTGGTTTTTTATTTGGCTGTTCACCGCCCTGAGTCCGCAAGGAGAAGGTCTAAATAAGTCTAAATAAATAAAATAAATAAATAACTCATTAATTTAACATTTAACAACTGTGGAAAAAAAGTTGTAAAATAACAACTTTTTGCTTTTTGCTTAGCAACAAATATTCTCATCCCAACTGTGGTCATAAATTGAAGACTACCTATACCCATGATGGCGAACCTATGGCACACATGCCACACAGAGCCCTCTCTGCAGGCACGGAAGCCGTTGCCCCAGCTCGGCTCCCGCTGGCCAGCTGGTTTTCAGGTCTCTGCCACACATGCGTGGCGGGCGGGGCACATGTGGGAGATGTGCATGTGCAGAGGTCACACTCACGCAGTCGCAAATGCATGCAGGGGTCATGTGTGCATGCACAGGGGTGGTGTGGCATCTGTTGGAGGTTGTGCATGCATGTGCAGGGGTGGGATGCACGTGGTGGTCATGTTTGCATATGCGGGGGTGGACGCGCGCATTGCATTATGGGTGTGTGCGCACACACACATTTTTGGCACTGTGCCGAAAAGGTTAGCCATCACTGACCTATATTGTAACTGTTTATGAAGTTTCCATTTATTTTCCTAAATTAAGGGGTTAGTTTGTTGGAAACGGTTGATCACTGAATCTGAATCCTGTAAATACTGTTTCTAAACACCTTCCCCTGTTGCACAGGCTAGTATCTTCAACAAGTGCATTTTTAAGTGCACCTGATTAATGCACATTATTTTTTGTATCTGAGAGTAAATATACAACAGCACCTGCCTGCAAACTTGTTTTTTGTAATGTTCATGCTGACTGCATCATGGATGGAGTGATCTGTATTACTGTAATAATATCAGTTTTTAAGCAATCTGTGATGTTCAATGCACATTGCAAAGTAGGATTAATTGCAGATTTGAGATTTTTTTTTTAATTTAACAAATTATTGCTCAGACTACTGAAGATGAGAAATGGATCACAATGCATAACTGAACTTTTTACCACTGGCAAATAATCTGAAATTTATCTTTACATATTTTAATACGTGTGCTATATTTATAACTTTAATATGTCTTCTTGTGAATTTTGAAGAATTATATTTCACTATTATTTTATATTATTTTAATATACTTTGATTATGTGCCATCAAGTCAGTGCTGACCTTTAGTAACCATATACACAAACCTTTTCTAGGAAGATTTAATATACTTACTGGTCATTTATTATAGATTTACTCTTTAGGCTTTACATGCATTGCATTTTTAATTCTGTCTGATTTCTGTTGACTTACTGGAATGGACCAATAATTTGCAGCCTCAAAGAATGATTTATTCTGACTGAAATTTTCCAAACCTCTAACAGACACAAAATACACATTTTGTTATTTAGCCTCAAAATTAATTTCATACATAAAAAATTAAAATCCGCTATTTATTCCCTAGTATATTGGGAAAAGTTTCAATTCCTAGTCCTTTTCATCATGGAAGCACATATTCTTTGCACTGAATGGAACTCCAACAGATTTGCACCAAGAATTCTCAAAATATGAAATAGCATCTTCTAAAACAGCTTTCCATTATGTGTTCTGACTATGTCTCCCAAATTTTCTAACACACTGGCTATCACACTGAAAATGCTAGGCTAGAAAGATATGTATGATAAGTTGTAGAGTCTATTTTTTTCCCCTGTCAAGTGCTTTGCTTAATCCAGGATTTAAAGTAAGGACAATATTTATTGGGATGTTTATCCTATCCAATTTCTTGCTTTCTCACATGTTGAGCGAGTTGCATGCATACATTAGTGAAAACAAAAAGCTGTATTATTACTGTTATTTTAAATTGTTCAGCACTGCAACTTTCAATATAAAGGAGGAATTAATTAAAGGTTTTCTGATATGAGGCCATGCTAAAGTTGTTATTAAAATAAATAGCTAAAAATTAAAACTGAAGGATTTGCAAACCCCCACCTCTTTTAAAAAATGGTGTATACTTGGTTTCATTTGGTTTTTGAAGTCTTCAAGACTCTTCACTATTTCCAGATCAAACGGGAAAGCATATGCCCAATTTAAAGAGGGACAAATCAGGGAGACTTATGACCACAACTGAGCACAAAATTTATGTTGCTAAGTGAAACATTTGTTAAGTGAGTTTGCCCCATTGTATGATTTTTCTTTGTTGTTAAGTGAATCATTGCAGTTGTTAAGTTAGTAAGATGGTTGTTAAGTGAATCTGTCTTCCCCATTGACTTTGCTTGTAGGTCACAAAAGATAATCACATGACCCCAGGACACTGGAACGGTCATAAATATGAGCCAGTTGCAAAGTATCTGAATTTTGAACACGGGATCAGGGGATGCTGCAAGAATTGTAAGGGTGAAAAACGGTAGTAAGTTATTTTTTTCAGTGTCGTCGTAACTTTGAATGGTCACTAAATGAACTGCTGTAAATTGAGGACTACCTGTACTTCTGTATCAGGATTTGTATAATAAGAATAGCCTCCAGGTCATATTCTTACAATGCTACATTTCAGATTGCAACCTTTCAAATAGTAAGCTGAATAGTAGGAAGGATACCATCCAGATGCATGAACACAAAGTGCACAGAATATCAGATACATATATAATACATATCTCAGCCCGCTATTTCAAAAGTCTCCTGAAAAAAAAACCCCAGCTTTAACTGCCCTCCTGATATGCCAATAAGATTTCTGAGAAAGTCTGTGAAGATGTCCACTTTACAAAAAGCTCCATTTCCACGCACAGCAGCAAAGGTTCAGTTTGTGCATGCTTGTGCAGTAAGGTATCTGCAAAGGGCAGCAGCTGGTGCCCTGCTTTAAATATAGCTCCTAAATCCACACTCTCCACAGTTACCATACAGCACAACAGTCAGACCTAAAGCAAAATATATTCCCTTCTGATAAAAAATTCACACCTGGCTGCATGGTACAAGATACCCCTTATATTAAAAAAACAAACAAACCCTCCTTACATTGTGATTTTACGTGCTTTTTATTTTAGACTTTCTCCAAAAGACCCAAATTGCAAATATAGCCCATACTTCCCAATCATTTTTTCTGAGAGATCAATCCCATGGAGGAGGAGACACTGACAACTCGCCACTAACCCAGTTGAAGTTAAAAGGGAAGTAACATTCAAATCTGGATTTTCCCAACCAGAGTCTAGCACTGTATTGCTATAGCACACTGTTATGAATATTAGGAGAAGTCTACCTCACCAGTTTCACAAACAGGAAACTGTACATTATTTCATCATGTGGGAGTATTATATCTCTATACTGAGGAAGTACAAATGTAAAACTAAGCAGAAAAGACTGTTAGCTTGTTCAGGGGAGGTAAAATGTATGTTAAGGTAGCTCCTTGGAATATTTATAGAGATCACAAACTGCACCTTGACAGTAACATACTAGAATATATATTTGATTCAGGAAACTTCATTTGACTAAATGCTCTTTAAAAGCTGCAAAATTATCCTGAAGCTCAATAAAAACTGAAGGCAAAAATAAGGCATGAATTTTGGAAAAGTATGTATCTACTATATCTTCAGTAATTGTATTTTATTTTTCATCCAATGGATTTTAGAATCCCCTTCCCTTCTACATTCCTTTTGCTCTCATACACTTTTAAGATAACAGCAATACCATTTGTACAATGCAGGTATTGTGCTGCACTGCCCTTTCCTTTCATATGCTGCAATTTTAATTGGGTTTTCTTATAACTGTTTGTGAGTCTCCTTTCAAGTGCATAAGCTTCTACTCAGGGAGTCAAAACCTCTAATGTTAGCATGACTCTTTAAAGCAAGGGCCAAGAAAATCAAATTCCTTTTACTTCTTTATACAAATAACAGTGGGCTTCTACAGTGAAGCTAAAATGAAAAAACTTGTATCACATGGACCAATAGCATCGGTCTTTTACACCAACATTGTATTTAAATATGAAGCAGGAGATCTAATATATTTAGAGCCCACCAGCTGAAAGTAGTTTGAATGGCTCCATAGTTTAAGCTTTGTTTTAAAGACAAGATACAAAACCATCCTTTTTTTTGGCTCATGCTGTAATTTTCAGCAAAGTGAAGCAAAGAAAAGTATTGAATGTACTGTGGTGCTTTTTCAACAGTAGAGGTAATATAGTAGATTACAGACTTGCTGTAGAAGACTCTGAACATATTTCAGGTGGAGAACATAACTCCATGTTACCCCCTTTAGGTAGTTCACACAAGAAGCACAACTATGAACACCAATTCTGTCTTTATTATAAAGCTCTATTAACAAAATCTTGCAGGACTGAAATTATTTCTCCTCTTCTTTCCTTTTGCTCTCTGGAAAACTAGGGAGTTTCCCCTTCTTGAAACATTTCTCATGTGTCTTGCCTCTCCTTCTGTAGAATGAGATTATTATTAGTAGTATTTATTAAATTTATTTGCCCCTTATCTTGCCACAAGGTGACTCTGGGAGGCTTACAAAGTTAAGAAAAATAATACACACACAAATCTAAATAAATAAATAAATAAATAAATATCAATAAAATCATAAGTTATGGTAAAAACATGGGGAGGGAGGGAACAAGGTGTGCAGGGGGTGAGATATCTTTTACATGATAGTTGTCCACTTTGTGGCTACGGTTTATAAATTGTTAATAAAGTGGGAGCTGATGAATAGGGAGGAAATGACAAGAGAGAGGCTGTTCCTATGAACTGCCATTCCCTTTACTGTGTGAAAATGATGAAGTGGAAAGTTTGGAAAGAATGGATCAAGTAAATGTTCCCTAAGGTCATCTGTGTTGGACAGGCTGCTTGGAGAAAATGATCCTTGAAATACCTTGCAGCCAAGTCATGTAGGACATTAAAGGTCCAAACCAGCACTTTGAAATGCATTTGGAAGCCAGTAACTATCCAATGCAAGACTTGAACACAAGTATAATGTGTTTATACTGGGCTAGCACATTCTGGTCTAGTTGAAGCTTCCAGATGATTTACAAAGGCAGACCCATGTAGACCACATTGCATTGATCCCAAGCAAGTGGCGATGAGAGCATGAATCATCATTGTTGCAAAGTCCTAACATTTGCAATAAGGCTACAACTGGTACACTAGTTAAAGCAGAGCAAAGGCCTCTGGGCTATGGCTTCCATCTATCCATCTAGAAGTAGCTGTTGAAATCAGGACTACCCTGCACTGTGATCCTGTTTCTTCAAACCTCCCAGCCACCAGACAATGGATCAAGATGCTGAGAGCATGCCTCATGTACAATGTACAGCTCAATATCATTAACATATTGTATCCTAAACCAACATATGACCTCCTGCAGCTTCATGTGGTTATTAAAAACCTGGGGAGAGAAAACTAATTTCTGCAACATTTCAGAGAACCTGCCTTAATTCTCTCCTGTCCATTGACTAGAACTCTCTAGGAACACAACAGAACTTTAAAACAGTTCTCTGCATGTGGTCCAGAAGGACACCATGATGGATAATATCAAAAGCTGCTGAGACACCCAAAAGTACAACAAGGGAATTCAAGGTCATCTATAGGAACAACCAATCATGTCTTAGTTCCATGCCCAGCCCTACATCCTGGTTGAAAAGAGTCAAAACCGTTGGATTCCTTTAGGGTGCTCCATAGCTGAATATTGACCATAGCCTTTCTCCAGAAGAATAGTTTAAAACCTGGGCAATACTTATCAAATACAGATAGATCTGAGGAAAGTGTCTGAAAGAGAGGGTGCATCATAGCCTCTTTTAAGACTACTGGTATCAGTCTCCTGCAATCAGGCACTAATTCAAGAACACAAGTGACCAGAGACAACCAAAAGAACAGTATTCATTTCATTTTGTTAAAGTTCACAGGCCAGAAGCAGTCCTAGATCACGTGGTCACAGACGCTCTCTAGCTATCACAATGGACTCAAGATTTTTGTAAATCTGAGAATTTATAAGCAAATTGCTGTTCCAACTGTTCACAATGGCTAAGTGGGAGATCTACCACTTCATCTTTTTTTGGCATACTGCACTCTCTGTCATCTTTCTAGGAAATTGGCAACTGGTACCATGTCAGCAGTCAAGAGGTGACTTATTCAAGGACTTGAATGGGGCATGGATTAGGGCTTAGATAATTAGCTAAAAGTTCCATAACAGATAACAAAAGACAGTGGTTGGTCTTAGTAGTGAGGCCCATCTTAGAAATCTTTTTCTTCTTCTTTAAAAATATTCTAATGATAAAATTGAAGAAGGGGCTGATAAAGGATTGTCTATGGAGGATGGTAAATCTCCTTGTCAAAGCTCATTCCAAAGAAAACAGGGCTGGGAAGGAGGCTGATTTTTGTGAGGTTCACTCCTTTTTGTTACGGTATTTACAAAAACTCATGTACATGTGGGTGGTATAAGCTGTTTGGATGTTAAGATACTCGGTATGGTTTTTGGTATGGTATTAAAGGCTAATAAGGTGGCCCCACCCAATCTTCAGGTGAGTAGGTATAACTAACTGCAATCTAAATGATAATATTCATTTATTTATTTATTCAACTTCTACATCCACCCATCTCAAGCAAGTGTCTCTGGGCAGCAAAAAACAATAAAACATTTAAAAACAATTGCATTGCATTGCATTGCATTGCAATGCAATGCATTTGTTCATTCATTCATTCATTCAATTTATATGCTGCCATTCTCCGGAGACTCAGGGCAGCTTACAATGTGTTAAGCAATAGTCTTCATACTTTGGTATATACCTGCTTAGTAGGGCTTTTGCCCCCCCCCCCAAAAGCAGTGTTCTTTTTTATACAAAGTCAGCTTATTGCCTCCACAAACCGGGTCCTCATTTTACCTACCTCGAAAGGATGGAAGGCCGAGTCAACCTTGAGCCTGGTGAGATTCGAACTTGCAGTAATTACAGGCAGCCGGTGCTAGTTAACAGCACTTTAGACTGCTGCGTCACCAAGGCTCTTGCAATTTGATTCAGTTGGGAAGCCTCAAAATGCGGTTTCCTAGTCTCTCTCTCTCTCTCCCCTCATCAGAGGTGGGTGAATACTGGTGTGGGTCTGTTCTGGAGGGACTCTGGCCAGACTTAGGATTTCCCTATGAATGTCTGGGGAGTAGAAGACCATGCCAGACTTCAGTGAGGAAGAAAAAAACATTAAACTAATCCTTAAACTTGAAAGATTAAGTTTAAAATTCCAGTAAACCAAATGTTTGGCGACTATGTCACATTTCAAATTTTAAAAACTGGGATGAAAAAAAAAATGTTCCTGAGCTGGAATGGGGCCCCGGGCTAATTATGTGTCCTAGAGAACATCACGCTCATAAGCAATTTGTTTACATATTCAGGAGATGATGCAGAGGCTGAAGCAAAGAAGAAACACATACCTTTCATAAGGCTTTCATTAGGCTCTTTTCCTTTTCTCTCTGATGAAGTAATTTTGGAAATTATAGCTGAAATAATTGACTCAGGTTTTTTCCATAATTGATTGCATTCTAAAGATGGATTATAGACAAAAAAAAAAAAAATCAGCGACACTACCCAAACATAAGAAAGAGCTCACTTCTACATGTCTTCCGAGAGGGAGAGGATAAAAGCAACGCAAAATTGATCAGTGAGCACTGGCAAAATTATTTCCAAAAGTAGACCACTAAGTCATAGGAAGGATGGATAAGAATACGTTCTGAGATTTGAAGAACACATAAAAAGGAAACTACAGTAGCATCCCCACTCCATAGGATTCAAATAAAAACTGAACACCTTTAAAGGCTCAACACGTCTTAATCTATATTTGTCATCTATTTGAGAAGAAACATGATCTACTGTCTATTTATATTGAGAATTGTCCTTGCTTGTTTTCACAACTATCTGTGCACATGTCTGTCATCGATTGGTTGACAAAGATCACACTTCATCCATTAAAAATTCAGTCAAAAGGATGTTTCCCACAAATACATTTTATGCACTGATTGTGGATGTTTGTTGATTCATAGTATTTATATACCACATAAGAGTGTGTGTGTATTTTAGTATGCACATATAATAGTATGTATAATATAAAATAAAATGGGCCTTAGACTTACCTTGAATGCCTCTTTTCATTGAGAGGATGTGGCATCGTCCTGACATGGGTTGCTTCAGTCGGATCTGCTACTGGCTGAGTCATAGTTTTTTGACCACGCCCCTTGCTCCTCCCTTTCAGTCTCAGTTTCGGCGAAGAAAGGCCACAAGAAAAATCTCCAACAGGAACCAACACCGTTAGAGAAAGGAACCAGTCCAACATGGCAACTGGAAAACAAACTCCTTGAACAGGCCTGAGAGAGAGGGAGGGCTGGACGATGCCACATCCTCTCAATGAAAAGAGGCATTCAAGGTAAGTCTAATGCTCATTTTCCATTGATGGCTGTGGCATCGTCCAGACATAGGACATACCAAAGTTTTGCCAATCCTAAGTGCGGGATGCTGAAGGGCCTGGAGAGACCCCGGCCTGATGCACCTGTTGCAATATCCTCCTGCCAAAAGACCCTTCAGCTGAAGTGAAAACATCTAACTTATAATGGCGAATAAATGGTGAGGGAGTGGACCAGGTGGCTGCCTGCAGACCTCCTCAAGGGAGGCTTGAATTGCCCAGGTCGCTGAGATAGCAGCACTCCACATGGAGTGAGCAGTAATGCAACTGGGAACAGGGATCAGTAATGCGACTGGGAACAGGAATAGGCTTGATATGCTGAGGAGATGCAAGCTTGGATCCAGCAACCAATTGTCGCGGAGGCCTTATGCCCTAAAGAATTACGTAAAAATGAAACAAATAAGGCCTCAGATTTTCTGAAAGGGGCAGTTCTTTTAATGTAAATTTTGAGAACCCTCTGCACATCTAAGGTGTGCCACCTCCGCTCCAAGTCATGAGAAGGTCTTGGACAAAAATTAGGGAGAATGACGTCCTGAGCCCTGTGAAAAAGGGAATTTACTTTAGGGATAAAGGAGGGATCCAGACACAATACAACTGTGTCAGGTCTGAAAACATATAAATCTTCTCTAACAGAGAGGGCTACCAGCTCAGAAATGTGGCAAGCCAATGTTATGGCCACTAGGAAGGCTACTTTAAGAGCGAGGAAACGAAGGTGGACAGTACAGAGAGCTCAAAGGGAAACCCAGTCAATGCCTTAAGCACTTTGGACAAATCCCAAGTGGGGTATCTATGAATTGAAGAGGGCTGTAAAAGACTGGCTCCTCTGAGAAATTTTTTGATAACTGGGTGATGAGTAAGTGGCTCCCTGGTGGCACTGGACAAGGCCGTAGATATGGCCGCCACATGCCTCCGAAGAGTGCTATGGGCCAGACCACGGTCTAAGCCATCCTGCAGGAATTCAAGTATCTGAGGAGCGGAGGCTGAAAGTGGGTTGATCTGGTGGGACTTACACCATCTATAAAAAGCTAGCCAGGTGGCATTGTAAATCCTAACAATGGACCTGCGTCTGCAGGCTTGTATGGTGTGGATAACCCTATCGGAATACTTGTCCCGTTTTAGGTGGACCCTTTCAAGTGCCAGGCAGTCAGTTGGAGCCACTGAGGCTCCGGATGAAGCAGGGCCCCCTGGTGCAGAATGACCTGATCTGATGGAATCTTCCAAGGTTGTGATATGGAGAGACTGACCAGGTCCGCAAACCACGGGTGATGTGGCCAGTGTGGAGCCACAAGGATAATCTCTGCCCTGTCGGTGATGACTTTCCGAAGCAGGGCCTGGATTAGTGATAATGGAGGGAAGGCATAGTGAAGTCCGGGTGGCCATGTGAGTCGGAGAGAGTTGACCCCTTCTGCCCCTGGTGTCGGAAACCTTGAGGAGAATCGAGGGAGCTGAGTGTTCAGGTTCGTTGCGAAGAGGTCTATGGTCGGAGTCCCTAACCTGTTGCATATCTTTTGGAATATGTCTGGATGGATCTGCCACTTGGCGTTGTCCACCTGGATCCTGCTAAGGAATCTGCCTGGGTGTTCTCCGTCCCCGCTATGTGGTCCGCCCGGATGGAGAGGAGATATTGCTCGGCCCACTTGCCAAGTTGAAAAGATTCCTCCATGAGCCGCCTCGAGCGAGTCCCCCCTTGATGATGACATGTGCCTTTGCAGCAATGTTGTCTGTCAATATCAGGACATGGCAGTTTTGTACAATATGTTGAAAATGCCTGAAGGCTAGGCGAATGGCCTTCAACTCTAGCCAATTGATAGAGTTGGTTAGATCTGTTGCTGACCAACGTTCTTGCGCTACCTGCAAATTGAGATGGGCTCCCCAGCCGGACAGGCTGATGTCTGTAGTAAGGACAAGTCTGTCTTGATCCATGAAGAGACACCCTTGTCTAGAGAAGACGATGTCCACCAATGTAGCGATTGCCTGACTGAGAGAGGAACCCTGATTGTGGTCATGGTGTGAGCCTGACGCTTTCGCTGGAAGGGAAGCAGGAACCATTGTATGTGTCAAGCGTGAAGGCATGCCCAGGGAACGATCTGAACACAGGAGACCATCTTGCCTAGGAGTTTGGATAAGGTGGCCAAAGGAACTGACGGGTTGCTTTGAATTTGTTTCACCAGGTCCTGTATGTCGGACCGCCGTTCCAAGGATAGGTAGACTGCTCCCTGACTCGCATGGATGATGGCGCCAAGATGGACAATTCTGTTGATTGGAACTAACTGGCTTTTCTTGTAGTTGACCAGGAACCCGTGGTCGTTCAAGGTTTGAATTGTGTGGTCCAGATTGTGTAAGGCTTGGACATAAGAATGAGCCTGAATTAGAATGTCGTCCAGATAAGCCTGGAGTCTGACCGGTTTCAGCCTTAGGTGGGCTGTTACGATCACCAGGACCTTTGTGAAGACCCTTGGGGCCAAGGCCAGCCCGAAGGGAAGAGCTTGGTACTGCAGATGTTTTCCTGCGTAACTGAAATGCAGATACTTCTGATGCTTTGGCAGAATGGGAATGTGAAGGTATGCCTCCATGAGATCTATAGAAACTAAAAAATCGTTGGGACGAATCCCCTGAAGAATCGAGGTTAGTGAACACATTTTGAATCTGCGGTAAACTATGTATGAGTTGAGGGATTTTAAATCTAGGATCACTCTCCACCCCATCCCTCGAATGCTTTGGAACCACATAAAGGATGGAGTAATAGCCCTGTTTCAACTGACTATGGGGAACCTTCTCTATGGCAAGAATTTGCAGGAGGTGTTGAAACTTGGTCCATCAATTGTCGCCTGGACTTGCTATTTGAAAGTGGGCATTGGATGAAGTGGTTCGGAGGTTTGGAGAGGAATTCTAGGGGAAGACCGAATTTTACTACAGAAAGGACCCAGAGATCTGGAGTTGAGCTTTTCCACCTGTCCACGAAGAGGGCCAGGCATCCTCCAATGGGAGGATTGGGCGGTAAGTCATTTACAACTGCGGGATTGGCGGTAGCCAGAGCTGCAAAAGGACCGCTTAGACTGCGGGAATTGCTTGCTCCTGTCTCAAAAGGATTAATGGTCCAAAGACCAGTAAACTTGATGGGAGGGGCTTCCCTGGGAATAGATACGAAAGGACACCCTCCTGTAATAGGGAGAGGACCTTCTGTCAGAGCGTTTAGATGTTTAGGACCTTTCGTTTGTCATGTGTCTCAATAAGAAGAGGAGCAAGTGACTCACCAAACAGTTTTTCTGCTGAGTATGGAGCTGCAGCTAAACACCATTTAGCCTTATGATCTGCTGGCACTGGCGAAGCCAGAGCAGCCTGCGAGCTGACACTGTAGAGGGTAGGGCCCTGGACACATATTTGGCTGAATTTAGAGTAGCATCAGCTGAAAATTGAGTGGCAGCTATGATTTTATTAATATCTTGATGGAGGCGAACCTCACTAGAGGGTACTCTCGCCTGTAATAGTTGAAGCCAAAGAATGGTGGTTCGATTAAAAAATGAGGCCGAGGAAGCCATTTGAATTGCCCATGCTGCAGCCTGATGGTTCTTTTTATAGAGAAATTCCGATTTTTTATCCTCTGGTCAGAGACCTTCAGATGTATCCCCTGCCACATAGGAAGAGGAAGAAGAAACAGCTGCTACAGGACTATCCACTGGGGGAACCTGTAATAATTGGGCAAACTTGGGTGCTACAGGATAATATTTTCTATCTGAACCATGTGCAGAAGACAAGGTTGCAGGACTAGACCACTGCTTTTTAACCACAACTATGAACAGTTGATTAGTTGGAATAAAACACTGTTCAGGAGGAGGTTCAGAAAAAAGATCCTGTGTCTGACCCTGACTTCCTGCGTCTCCTTGAGGTAATCATCCTCTTTTAATGCAACAGTAATTCATGCCCTATGCAATAAGGACTTAAATCTATTTGGGGGAAATAAACCTGTAAAGGCAGGTGTGTCTTGAATCACCCCTTCATCATCTGGTAAGTCAGAGTGGCGTTCTTCCTCAAATACACATGCTTCGCTTATCCTGGAAGCTGCAGGAGAATGAGATCCAGTAAGACTAACTGAAGGAGAGCTTCTTATTTGGGCAGAACATTCTGAAATTATTGAGCCAGAGTGATGACCCTGAAAGGCAGCTGCCATGCAAGAAACAATGGCCTGATCAATTAAGATTTTCAATCCTTCTGGCAGATTTTTAAAAGGATCCTCTGGAGTTTTTTCTGGTAAGGGAGATTCCCCTGCAGAAGCTGTTGCGGCCACATTTCTGCCAGATTCAGGGGTTGCAGGAGTAACCAGTTGGCATGCAAAAGGATTCTGGATTGTGCCTTGTTCTTCCTGAAGATGAACCCCTCCCTCCACTTCCGATGACCACGCCTGGCTAACTGCAGGAACAGGGAGGGAGGGAGTAGGGGGAAGAGGAGAAACCTCTTTTTCAGGCACATGTGCAGCAGCTTTAGTAATCTGCTTTTCTAAGGTTTTATGCCTCTTTTCCAGATTCTTCTCCTCCACTTTAGAAAGGTGCTTGCGTTTGCAAGTGGCTTTCTTTTCAGTGGACATTGTAGCTCCCTCCCCTTGAGAAGAGTGATCCACCATCTTGTTTTATACTCACTGCGACCAAGATGTCAACTGGAGAAAAATTAGTTTCACTTTCGCCACATGGAGGGAGAAAAATGGCGGTGACTGTGTCAGAGCAGACAATGGCTGCCAGCACACATGTGAGCAGGATAAACTCTGCTTCAGAGGTGACTGTCCAGGTAGCACCTAGAAACAGTCTCTATTCAGCACCCCACAGCCACAATTCGAGGAACCGATGGCTGGAATATGCCACAGGGAGAGAGCAAGATAGAACCTTGCTACTCTCCAATAGAAGAAATTTTGTTGGTAGTATGGGGAATAGAGGAATTTGCAGCCAGACCTCTCTCCTAGGCTTGTTGGCGGCAAAAACAGAGCTTTAAAAGTGCTGTGGCGTTTCAAAGGGCCGCCCTACAGCTGATCATCGGTGTTCTGAGATTGCTGAGGGCGGCGGCGGCCGAAATAAGCGATCCTGGAGCTGCTGCCAGGAATTGCTATTTAAATTGGTGGTATAGTGGTATAGCCCTGTGCGCGGTTTCACTGGTGATATAGGGCTCCAATCCCACCAAAAACAGAAAAATGGCCGATTGAAGGGAGCCTCCCAAAATGGCGGCCGCCAGGAGCAAAGAAGAAACCTGGTAGACCAGGATGCTGCAAAAACAGCTGAGTAGACTGGTATGCTCAAAAACAAAATAGCCTAGTAGACCGGTCCCTCTGAAAAATTAAAAGGAGAAAAATAAAAATAAATGGTCAAAAAACTTAAAAAGGAATCGAGCAGACTTGGGCTAAGAGCCAGATCTGCAAGAGATGTTTCTCTCAGGCCGACTGAGTCGAAACTGGGCCTGAAAGGGAGGAGCAAGGGGTGTGGTCAAAAACTATGACTCAGCCAGTAGCAGAATCGACTGAAGCCACCCATGCCACCCATCAATGTAATTTGCCTTTATTTTACATTCAGGAACTGATCCACTTTAACTAGGGCACTATCAATATTGGAAAGAGATAGGTTGACAGATGAGCAAAACCAATGAGAAGAAAAATCTGAGAATCTGACACTTCAACCATTCATACTGATTTGCCTTTTCAGCTTGCCACCATTTTAGGAAGACAAACTCCAAGAAAGTTCAGCACGCTGCACTTCAAAAATACTTTCAGAAAGAAACCAAATGTAAGATTTAAATATGGTTTTCAACCAGGGGTGAAATGCTCCCAGTTTGGACCAGCTCGGGCGAGTAGGTAGCGATGGCGGTGGGCAGTTTGGAGAACCGGTAGCAAAAATCCCTGCCCCCGTCCCCTCCCCCATGCCCAGCTGAGCCGCGCGATCATCAGAGCCTTTTTTTCTTTTAAATGGCTCTGACGATCCAAGCTCCAGGCAACTCAGCTGTATTAAAGTATTTTTACATGGTTTTACATGTAAAAAATGGTTTTAAAAGTAAAAAAAAAATTGGCCACGCCCACCCAGTCACATTACCCCCCCCCCCCACCAAGCCACGCTCACAGAACCGGTAGTAACAAATTTTAGATTTCACCCGTTTTCAACCCAATGTTGCATCTTAAAGTACGGAAAATAGTTTTTTTTTAAAATTCTAATAAAAACTAATGTGAAAATAAGGACAATGTTGAGGTGTAAAGAATGAAATAAACTTCAACTGCTGCCTCAATATGGGCCCAGACATGACCCACAGATACCTCATGAAGCCAATCTTTTGAAGAATAGCTTTTCAACTAGCCAAGAGCAACTGGAGTGCAGAGCAGAATATCCCACTCGCTATGAGAGATCAAGATGCACTCCAAATGGTTGCCAGTTGTCAGGAATACCATGGCCTGTCCCCCTGACTGCAGGCGCCTGGGAGGAGAAAGGAGAGCGCCTGGAGGTGAAGGAAGATCCTGGTGAGGAGGACTTGTTTTCTGACGGCCCCGACGCTGACGGTGCCAGCGGGGCCTCAGCTAGCTCAGCGGGTCTGTTGGCGACTGGCGGGGGATTACATTATGGAGGAGGCTCCTAACAGGAGGAGTAGAACCAGTTGGGTTCAACTGGGTCGCCCCCATGGCAGCGGTGTGGTTTTTTATCCACCGACTGACCTGTGTTACCGGGGGGCTCGCGATTACAGCATTTGATCCAGGGGAGTTGGCCCCTCCTTCCCCCGCCTGTCCCTCACTGGCCTTTTGATATATCTTGGTCCTATAAGACTATTGATCCGCCTACTCCCGGAGTACCCTGGAACTCGGCCCTATTACCATCTACCATCTCACTCGCTGGCGTGACCGGAGAATAAGACAGTTTACGGGAAGACCTATGGAGCCGGTTACATTCTCGTTCACCGCTGATGGGGAGTCTTACCACGTAGGACTAAATTGCCAGACCACTGTGAGAGAGTGGCCTGGATTCTCCAACTTACCTGATTGTATGGTGGACCTCAGTGAGAGGGTGGTCCAGATATCCCCACAGCTGGATTGAACATATAGAATCCTACCCGCTACCGTGAGAGGGTAGCGATGATTCTCCCGATTAACTCTAACACTGTTCTTTGGACATTTTCGCTTACTATCACAGATTCCAAGCCATGCCTTACAATGTCCATCTCCTGCGTTTTGGATGTACTCGAGGTCCAGCCTTCTTGCCCTGCGAGATTCCCCCCTCTCGCAGGCTTGGCCCTCTATGTTATCGAGGGCCCACCTTAATGACGGGTTTTGGGACCCTGAGAGGTGGCATGCTGCTAAACGGGGCTTGAGGGGCTTTTTAAGGTCTTTTTTAAGGAAATTTTTAAGGGGTTCAGGGGTGGGGGTGGGAGTGGGTTTGGGGGAAAACCCACGGGGGGGAGGGTTAGGTCCGGCTGTTTCTGGGGCCGCTGGGGGTCTAGATTCTGGAGGTAAGAGGGCTCTCACTGAGCCCTCTGTTGAGGGTTGCGCTATTAATACGCTGTGTGGGAGGGGCAGATATGGCGTGAGCAGGGGACCATATCAGGTGGTGGGGGCACGCACTCGCTGTCTTCGAGCGATTGCGTGCCCCGGTCCCCCGAGCTATTCCCGTTCCCCGGGTTGTCTAGAGTCTCAGGACCCGAGGCTCCGGCTGCTGTTATGCAATGCGAGGTCCGTGGTCAATAAGGCCCCCCTCATATGTGATCTTCTTCAAGAGGGGGGTGCGGACCTGGCCGGTATAACTGAGACCTGGTTGGGCCACGAGGGGGGGGCTCCCCTCGTGGAGATGTGCCCGCCAGGTTTTCTTGCATTCCACCAGCCGAGAGCCCAGGGCAGGGGTGGGGGAGTGGCGGTCATTATTAAGGAAGGTCTGGGTCCGAGGGAGACCACTGTACCTCAGATAGCCGGGTGTGAGTCCATCTTTGTGAGGTGGGGTCGTGGTGGGCAGATGAGTCTGTTAGTCACGTACCTGGCTCCCTGCCACGTGGCAACGACCCTGCCCGAGCTTCTCAATGTTGTAGCCGAGGTGGAGGTTGAGACCCCCGAGCTTATGGTCATGGGGGACTTCAATCTGCCATCCGTCGGTGAAACATCTGAGATAACTCGGGAGTTCATGGCTTCCATGACGGCCATGGACCTGACCCAAGTAATTCAGGGCCCGACCCACATTGGTGGACACACCCTGGATCTAGTTTTTGTCTCTGGTCAGTGGTTGAGTGGTCTTGATATCGGGGATATAGGTGTTGAACCCCTGTCATGTCACCCCTGTCAGGAGTGACCACTCACTCCTTCGACTCGACTTTCAGACCGCTACACTTCACCGCAGGGAGGCGGAACCAACCAGATGGTTCCGCCCCAGGCGCCTGATGGATCCTGATAGGTTCCAGACGGAGCTTGGGCCATTTCCTGAGACACTAACACGCGACTCGCCCGAGGACCTGGTGGCGGCCTGGGTTAGGGCGGCCAGTGGGGCCTTGGACCGCGTCGTGCCTTTGCGGCCTCTGACCCGGCGCCGAACTCACTTATCTCCTTGGTTTACCAAGGAGCTGAGGGAGACGAAACGCCGGAGAAGACGCCTAGAGAGCGGTTGGAGGGCCAGTCGCTCTGAATCTGACTTGACACTGGTAAGAGCTCATATTAAGTCTTACTTAGTGGCGATAAAAGCGGCGAAATTTAATTATTTTACCGCTCTTATCACATCATCAGATAATCGCCCAGCCGCCCTGTTTAGGGTGACCCGCTCCCTCCTTCATCTGGGAGCGCGGGAGGATCCCTTGCAGGGTCGTGCTTAGGATTTTGTTCAATATCTGGATGATAAAATAACTCAGATTCGGGATGACTTGGCCGCTGACTGGGTGAGTTCGGGCGGGGTGACTGAGGCAGGTCTTGAGAGTGTTATCTGGGCTGAGTTCGATCCTGTGGCTCCCGAGGACGTGGACAAGACCTTGGGAAGACTGAACGCAACCACATGTTTATTGGACCCGTGTCCCTCCTGGTTGGTGCTGGCCTCCCAGGAGGTTACACGAGGCTGGCTCCAGGAGATTATAAATGCTTCTTTGAGTGAGGGTGCCTTACCGGTCGCCTTGAAGGAGGCGGTGGTGAGGCCCCTCCTCAAGAAGCCCTCCCTGGACCCGGCTATTTTGGCTAATTATCGTCCAGTCTCCAACCTTCCCTTTTTAGCGAAGGTTGTTGAGAGTGTGGTTGCGTGCAGCTCCCTCGGTACCTGGATGAAGCTGTCTATTTAGACCCGCTCCAGTCCGGCTTCAGGTCTGGATACAGCACCGAAACGGCATTGGTCGCGTTGGTGGATGATCTCTGGAGGGCCCGGGGTAGGGGGTATTCCTCTATCCTGGTGCTGTTAGACCTCTCAGTGGCTTTTGATACCATCGACCATGGTATCATGTTGCGCCGGTTGGAGGGATTGGGTGTGGGGGGCACCGTTTTGCGGTGGTTCTCCTCCTATCTCTCCGACCGGTCGCAATCCGTGTTGACAGGGGGGCAGCGGTCGACCCCGAGGCGCCTAATGTGTGGGGTGCTGCAAGGATCGGTCCTCTCGCCCCTCCTGTTCAACATTTATGTAAAGCCGCTGGGTGAGATCATCCGTGGTTTTGGGGTGGAGTTCCATCAGTACGCTGATGATACTCAGCTGTACATCTCCACCCCAGACCACCCCAACGATGCCGTGGAAGTGATGTCCCAGTGCCTTGAAGCCATGTGGGTCTGGATGGGGAGAAATAGGCTTCGACTCAACCCCTCCAAGACCGAGTGGCTGTGGCTGCCGGCGTCCCGATATAGCCAGCTGACACCATCGCTGGTTATTGGGGGTGAATCTTTGGCCCCCACGGAAAGGGTTTGCAACTTGGGCGTCCTCCTGGATCCGCGGCTGTCCTTAGAGGATCACACGACAGCTGTGGCCAGGGGGGCCTTTTATCAGGTTCGCCTGATACGCCAGTTGCGGCCCTTTCTAGATCCGGACTCCCTACGCACAGTCACTCAAGCGCTCGTCACTTCTCGCCTGGATTACTGTAATGCTCTCTACATGGGGCTCCCCTTGGAGTGCACCCGGAGGCTCCAACTGGTGCAGAATGCAGCCGCGCGGGGGATTATGGGAGCGACGGGGCGCTCCCATGTGACTCCTCTCCTGCGCAAGCTGCATTGGTTGCCGGTGGACTTCCGGGTGCGTTTCAAGGTGTTGGTGATCACCTTTAAAGCGCTCCATGGCTTAGGACCAGGGTACTTATGGGACCGCCTTCTGCCGCCAATTGCCTCCCACCGGCTGGTTCGCTCCCACAGAGAGGGCCTTCTCAGGGTGCCGTCAGCCAGACAATGCCAGCTGGCGACCCCCAGGGGGAGAGCCTTCTCTGTGGCAGCCCCGACCCTCTGGAATGATCTTCCTCCAGAACTGAGAACGATCCCCGACCTCCGGACGTTTCGTCGGGCCCTGAAAACGTATCTTTTCCAGCTTGCCGGTCTAGCCTGATCCCCATTGAATTTTAACATTTTTAGTGTTTTAGGGTTGTTGGTATTTTAACATTTAAATTGTTTTTAACTGTCAGCCAAAGCTTATATGGGTTTTAAAGATTTTTAAATTTTGTATATTGTATTTTTATCTGGCTGTTCACCGCCCTGAGTCCGCAAGGAGAAGGGCGGTATATAAATCCAATAAATAATAATAATAATAATTTAAAACTTCAAGCTCGTATATTTCCATCCATTAGATGCTGTGTTTCTTAATATAGATTTGAATAACAGTTAAAGGGAGAATGCTATAAATGCCTCGTTCAAGTATCTTCCCCTGCCTCATGCATGAGACCACTACTTTGTATGCCTGAAATAAACAAAGATTTGTGTCTGAAAAGCAGTTTCATTTCTCATGCTTAGTAACAAAAATCACTCTTGACCAGCACCTGTATAATTAGCTTTCCCAGTGTTGAAACTGGGAGGTACCTTGTGTTAACAACAGATTTAAGGAGCTGCTCTTTGCCTCTACAGGCGCTTGCTAGAACTGCAATCCATGTCCCATAGTTTCCTGTAATTTCTGACATAATAAATGTAACTAGCTTTCAAAAGTAACTAGCTTAAAAAGAGCCTGAGTAGCGTAGGGGGCTAATGCCTCCTACTAAAGGCAGCAATTAACATCCAGCTGCCTGCAATTTCTGCGAATTCAATCCTAGCCAGGCTCAAGGTCGACTCAGCCTTCCATCCTTTCTAAGGTGGGTAAATTGAGGACCCAGTTTGTGGGGGCAATAAGCTGATTTTGTATAAATATACAAAAGTATGAAGGCTATTGCTTAACGCATTGTAAGCCGCCCTGAGTCCCCGGAGAAGGGCGACATATAAATCAAATTAAAAAAAAAAAATGAAGACTATTTTTCTGCCTGTTCTTGATGAAGAAGAGGATTTACAGTAGACCGAAGCATTCCCACAAGCAATCTTTCTCTCTAGTGTTCTCACGCTTCTGGCCCACCCAATAAAATACAATTCTAAGTCAACTTTAATATACCTTAGAGATCTTTCTTCCCCCTAAAAATCATGTTCCATATAAAGGTTTTTATAATTCCTTCATTACTTTAGGTCTATTGGTGGATGTCAACAATCACAGATATTCTCTATCACAACCATCGCATTTATCTAAGGATAAATGTGTGCATATGACAAAAATGAACAAGCATGTATATTTCAACCAGTTCAAAAAAGGCAAGGGAAAACAAATACGTTAACCAAATCAATAACCACTTATTAAAACTGATTGTCTGTAAAGGTGTCCCATGTAAAATTTTTGTTTCTTCTTCCATTTCTTTTTCTTTCATATTGTGCTTTTATGGTGTAAGCCTGAAGACAAGGATTTTCTTACCTCTGTTCTTTGTAAGGCAGGCTGGAAGTTTGGGAGGCTAAAGCTCTAGCATAAGCAAACTACAGAGCCATGATACAAATAAGTCAGCTCAATATATGAGTTGTGAATTTTACCCAAACTTCAAGGCACAACAAACTGGTTACATAAAAGTACACAAAGTAAAATGCCAAGATGACCACTCAATTTACTAAAATTAAGTTGTATGTCAATGGGCACTTTCTTACTATGTCACATGCTAAGGGATATGCTTCTGTAAGAAAAAAAAAATCTAAGTCAACATCCTGAAAACTGTACAGTTCCCAACAAACCCAATAAAGCAGTGGTTGCAATAAGTCATTAAAAAGAACCTTTCGTTCTTTCCTTCCAAGAACATTGTATGTAGCACAACTCATCTTGCCGAAGCAGCAAAATCTCCCTAGCCAAAAAAGTGAAAGGAAGGAAATCTGTGCTTTGAAACTGTTCCAAAAGCACATCACTCCTTGACAATGTTTCAGAGGAAACACATTGCTCCCATGCTCACTTAACTTTCTGATGCATGCTGGATAATATATTGACCCAAAGTAGCTAAACTGAGAGGAATCAAGCGTGAATCCTCATGCTTTCCATTACTAGGCAAGGTGGTTGTTAAATTAGTTGTGCCTGGTTTTATGACTTTTTGCCACAGCTGTTAAGCGAATCATGCCAGTTGCTAAATGAATCATGCAGTCATTAAGGTAATTCAGCTTTCCCTTTGACTTTACTTGTTGGATTCCAGCTGGGAAAGTCACAAATGGTGAACACATGATCCCAGGATGCTGCAACTATTATGAATACAAGCCAGTTGTCAAACACCAGAATTTTAGCTGTGTGCCTATGGGAACGCTATGAAAGTTGTAAGTGTGAGGACTGGTTGTAGGTCACTTTTTGCAGTGCTATTATAATTTCAAACAGTTGCTAAATGAATAGTTGAGAGTCCAGGACTATCTGTACTAATGCCAACATGCAAAAAACAAAATGGAAAATACATAGCAAACTATAAGTACACAGAAAAAAGCATGAGCAGCTACACTAGAGAATACCAGAGTCGGAAGAGACCTTGGAGGTCTTCTAGTCCAACTTCCTACTCAAGCAGGAGACCCTATACCAGTCAAGACAAATGACTTTTCAATCTCTTCTTAAAAACTTCCAGTGTTGGAGCATCCCAAACTTCTGGAGTCCAACTGTTCCACTGTTCTCACCGACAGGAAATTTCTCCTTAGTTATAGGGTGGATCTCTCCTTGATAAGCTTCCATCTGTTACTTGTTTTGCCTTCACAGGTTTTGCAGGATAGGTTGACCCCAGCTCTCTATGACAACCCCTCAAATATTGGAAGACTGCTATCATCTCCCCTAGTCCTTCTGTTTGTTAAACTAGATGTTCCCAGTTCCCCCCACAGTTCATCATATAGTTTAGTCTCCAGCCCCCTAATCATCTTTTGTGGCTCTTTCTCTGCATTCTTTCTAGAGTCTCAACATCTTCTAAAGGTTGAGCAGAATTTGAATTTGAGATAAAAAACATTCTTATCATTTCTAAAATATCTTGCAAACATTCCAAAAATATTGTTTTATTGGCATAAGGATTCTTTCTTATTTTTTAGCAGATCGGCAGACTGTTAGCGCAGATCTGCCAATTTAAACTGTAAAATTCCCAAGCAGAATAATTTTAACAAGAAACCTGTGTCTAAGTTTCTTTAAAAACCTGCATCTCAGGTTATCAGGGTCACTTTATACAATGCAGTAACATTTTCTAGAAATATTTTAATATTCTTCATTAAAATGCAGCACAACTAAAAAGCATGTTAGTATGGGAAGATTACTGTAAAGAATAAGAAAATAATTATAAAGGCTTAAAAGCAAAAAATGTTTTTGTAAAGAAAAATTTGCATAAACTCTATATATTTAGGTATGTGTATGCACGTTGCCCAATATACTTTTTGCAATCTATTTTCTCCAATACATTTCTACCTATTCCTGCCTCAAACCCTGTTCTGTTGTCTCATTGTGGCAGGGGTGCTCTAATGATGGGAAAGATGGAAAGAAAGAGAAGAGGGGCACCAGCAACGATGGACTCAGTTATAGCGGTGATAGTCTATCATGGAGAAAATCTTTCTATGTGATAATTAGCAGTTGAAAGTGATTGATGGTTTGATGGATAATCCATCCATCAATTATTTCTGTAAATGAATTTCACTAATAATTATATCACTAATAAGCACTAATAATGTTCTCATACATATGCTTTTTATCAAGGAACTTGCAACACAATCATCCTAGCCTATTTCAAAGTTGGGCAGAATATGTATTTGTTTTGATGTAAAAGTATAAATAAAAATATAACTTCTCAATGGCTGTATTAAGATTCAATACGTATATATATGTAAATACACACACACATTTGTATTTTGCCTTTTTTACAAATAACTCAAGGTAGCAAACACATCCAACACACTTTAATATTTCCATCCACAACAACAACCATGTGAAGTGAGTTGGTCTGAGAGAGAGAGAGATTCCTGTGCTTCTGTATATGAATGTTTATGTAAAAATAAAAATTCGGTCTCATTGAAGCAACAAGGAAAAAAATCTGATATTTGTTTGGTTTCTATTGCCACCCATCTAAACTAAGGACTATGGGTGGGAAATATCATACAAAAGGAGTTAAAAACAATTGAAACAACCTAGGCTAACTCAAATTAAATTACACTAGATTTCCAAAGTTGCTAGACTATTATATTACATATTAGAATAGTAATATGTATATTATTATTATATATTGTATAAGTGTGCTACATTATTATATAGTGATCTGTTCTGCACAAAAACTTAAGTCATAAACCATGGTTTATAAATAACAATTGCTGTTTATCAAGCCAAAACCATATAATTCTTATTATGGTTTATTATGTAATGCCAATTTGAATATCAACCCAAATCATGGTTTGCACTCATAAAACCAAATAAACCATTACTAAAAATAAGAGTAAGGTTTTTCTTTTGGTGAAAAGACTTATTCTTCTTTATGGTGAATAATTTAATGATGAAGCCCACAATAGGAAGATGTCATATGGAGCTCCTTAAATGTAGTTATATTATTACATTACATTATGTTAATTAAAAGATTAAAAACAAATTTCAGAATACCAAAGAATGACAATATTGTAAATAATTTTTCTTGCACCATTTTTTTTTTAGCCAGTATGCTTCTTACCAAAGAACTTCTGCTTTGCAACAAAATAGAATGTTCCAAGTGGGCAAAAAACCTGGATTGTTTCCAGCATATATTCTGTCATGAGGTGAAACATATTGTTTAATAATGAAGATTTTAGCTGTTGTGTCCTGTTTTAATTATTGTACTGCTGCAATAGAATAGTTCTGTGTCAACGAACTGAATTTCTGGATGACTGGAGAAAATTCTACTACAAAAGACATGTAAATACATCACTACTATTTATACTTTAACTGCTCAATATTACTTCAAAGTAATATAAAATTCTTAGGGAGAAACAAAAGGAACTACTTTGCCTTTACTATAACTACATGTTGGAATCTGGGGCACCGTATTAGTCTAGTGCTGTGTTGGTGAACCTATGGCACGTGGAGCCATTTCTGCCGTCATGCGAGCTGGCGTGCTAGATCAGCTCCACAGCGCATGTGCTTACACCTCCCACCGGCCAGCTGATTTTCGGGTCTCTGCCGTGCATGCAGGAGATGCGTGCACATGTCCATATGGTTACATTTTCTATGCTACAATCTTGATTTCAAATTGATAACCCAAAGTGGAAAAGATTCTTAAATTTCAATGTATCTTAGTACAATACTCCTAAGAACCGGTGATTTGTAGATTTGCTGATTAAAAAGGTTGAATATGGGAAGAAGTGTATTATGATATAACTTTAAAGGAGGAGGGCAGGTAAATTAACTGCTGTAAAGATAGGAAGTTGCTTCTCTATATAGCTTCTTGATTTTTGTTACTTTTTCACACATTTCCTTTTTGTCTTTAAGAAAAGACAAAATATATCTTACTTTATATTATTTCATGTTTATCTTTTGTTTCTGTGAAAATCTTTAATAAAAATAATATAACAAGAATTCATAAGAACTAAAACATGTATTAAAACTATTCTTTGTGAACACTTTCTAATTGTTGCTTTATTTCTTCTCAAAATCCCAGATATTCAATGAGGGCAAGAAACTTATCCAATAGAATAAATAAAATGTAATTAGAAATTCACAAAATTCCAACAAGAAACCTATCACCCTTTTAAGGTCTTGATCTTAAGATTCAAATATTTCCTACTCCAGAGCTTGATAAAGAAAATGATCATTTTAAAATACTGTAGAAGGATAACTGCAAGATATTGAAGAAAGAGTAAGAGAAATATCAATAAGTCCCAAGGAAAAATTATATGGCATGTTACTGGAAGACATAAAGGCCTTAATTAAGGAGGCACTGTTGATGGATAGTTTCTGTATACAGGAGGTAAAAAAACAACTTGCTCTAAGAAGGATTAAAAGGAGCAGTGTGTAATGTTACAGAACACTTGAATTCATCTTTGTCATTAAAAAGAACCTGCAGTTGTAAATCATGCCTGTTTTCAGTTCTGAGTGGTTTGTCAACTAGAGCACTACAGCTAACTCTTGATTGACAGCAATTCATTTAGTGACTGTTTGAAGTTACAGCAGCACTGAAAAAGGTGACATGACCATTTTTCACACTTATGACCATTGCAGCATCCCCATGGTCACATGATCAAAATTCAGATGCTTGGCAACTGACTCATTTATGATGGTTGCAATATCCCAGGGTCATGTAATTTACCTTTTGCAATATTCTGACAATCAAAGTCAATGGAGAAACCAGATTCATTTAACAACTACAGTGATTCACTTAACAAACATGACAAGAAAAGTTGTAAAATGGGGTAAAATTCACTTAACAAATTTCTCACTTAGCAACATAAATTTAGGGCTCAATTGTGGTCGTAAATTGAGGACTACCTGTAGATGAAGATAACCTGACCACACTGATCCATAGTTTGTTTGGATTATCACACAGATTTCTATATGCTCTTGAAGATAGTTTGAGGTCAGCTACCTTGTTATAGAATGCTAATATTTATTTAGCTTTCTGCTCAGTAAACAAACTTTGCTAAGGCTTGTGCAAATCATTTGAGGAGCAAAATGACCTACTGGATCTACTCCTCATGCTCCAACCATTCAATGTGCCAGAATGGCAGTTATGAAATCCTTTGAAGGTCCTCCGGGCATACTTGTATAAAAGCTTTGCAACTAATCCTGGCAGAAGTACACTCTGGGCATTGACATTCAACCTGAAGGCTGCAGGAAAGCTTCAAAAGAGCCACTTTGATTCTTTAAAAAGTTGGATTCTTTGACGTTTTCAGGAACAGATCAAAAGAGGAGTATCAGCTGCAGAAGTTAAATGACTTGCAGAGGCCTATAATACAGCACAATTTTAAATTTTCTGCCTTATTTTTGTTTTATTATTCAGCGACTGCATAGATAGCAATATGTATATCCAGTAAAAAGAATGCCCTTTTTGCTCAAAGTGAATGCACAAATATTCTCATCTAAACTCCATTCGGCTGCAATGCATTGCTAGAGTATAACATAATAGCTGGAGATGATGGGTCTTGTGGTCTACCATGGAAGCTAAGTTTAAAAGGTTAGCTCAGAATATGCCCATAGTTTTCTAAATGGCATATGAATAGAGACTGTATTCAGTATGATTTCCCAAGGGAGCCCTTGAGATTTCAGGAAATGTTGGCTTCCTGGGATTTAGCAAAACTGCAGCATTTGCTATTTTCAGACTGTCCCCCAATTTCCTTACAGTTTAAATAAATGTTTCCTCACAATTGTTCATGCCTAAAAGGGCATTTTGAAAAACAAGGTTAGAGTACTGCAATCAAGTGAGATTTACTGGTAGATTGTTGTAACCAAATCTCTACTTGTTCACCAAACACTGCATTTTGAGGTAGGCTTTCTTATAATGGTATAAGCCCATTAAAATATAAAAGCAAGAATCTGATGGTGTCAGAAAACAAGTTTATCCTTTTTATATACGGCTAATTAGAAGGAGAGGGAGAACGAATTTACTATAGTCTTTTAGTATCTTTATAGGGACGCGGTTGCTCAGTGGCTAAGACACTGAGTTTGTCGATCGAAAGATCAGCAATTCAGCAGTTCGAATCCCTAGTGCCGCATAACGAGTGAGCTCCTGTTACTTGACCCAGCTTCTGCCAACCTAGCAGTTTGAAAGTACATAAAAAATGCAAGTAGAAAAATAGGGACCACCTTTGGTGGGAAGCTAACAGCGTTCCGTGCACCTTTGGCATTTAGTCATGCCGGCCACATGACCACGGAGACGTCTCCGTGACAGCGCTGGCTCTTCGGCTTTGAAACAGAGATGAGCACTGCCCCCTACAATCGGGAATGACTAGCACATATGTGCAAGAGGAACCCTTTACCTTTAGTTTAGTATCTTTGCTATGAAAAACATTCTAACTGATTATGCTAATCTTCTGAGTTATTTAGTCAGTAGAGTATTCCAATACTTATTTTAAATATTTATGTATGTGTTTTCCACTTCACAGTTGATCTCAAAAAGAGCTGCCAATTGGCAGGAGGAAAAAAAGAGAAAGCACCCAAAACAAAAGAAAACGAATAGGTGGACTATCTCAAGTGCCAGGATAATATAATTTATTATAAACACACAGTCTTTTATGTTTAATTCCTTTGAGGCATGCTCTTATTACATGGAAAATAGCTTATTGTTGAACTTAATCCAAAGTATTTCAAACCTTTAAAGTCCCTACTTATCTTCTTGGACTTTTACTTCTAACCCTATACCTATGATGTGCAAGTGTACACAAATCCTCTCACAATGCCATGCAATCTACAGCTGCATCAAAAACATGCCTCAAGCAAAATTATACTGAAAATTATATACATGTTCATCCTTCCCTTATTTCCAGTAAAATCTGAGGGGACTGGAAACATATAAATCAGCTCCTTCACCTTCAGCCAGTCATTGCTTGCAGCATTTTTGACAGTTTTAGATTACAGGATACAGGAGGATTCCCTGGCCACCATTCATTGAGAAATATTTCTTAGCCAATTTTACTGCCCAACTCAAACATAATAGGATAGTACAGGTGATCCTTGATTTATAAGCACAACTGAACTCAAAATATCTGTTGCTAAGTGAGACAGTTGTTAAGTGAGTTTTGCCCCATTTTACGACCTTTCTTGCCACAGTTGTTAAATGAATCACTGCAGATGTTTAGCTAGTAACATGGTTGTTAAGTGAACTGGGCTTTCCAATTGACTTTGCTTGTCAGAAGGTGGCAAAAAGTGATTACATGACCCCGAGACACACCAACCGTCAGTTGCCAAGCATCTGAATTTTGATCACATGGCCATGAGAGTGCTGCAACAGTCATAAGTGCGAAAAACAGTCTTAAGTTGCTTTTTTCAGTGCCATTGTAACTTTGAACGGTCATTAAAGGAACTCTTGTAAGTTGAGGACTATCTGAAAATGTCTTTTACTCTCATTTTAAAAAGGCATTTGAAAATCCCAGTATATGACATTGGCACTCACCTGTTTTCCAAAATCATAAATAGATCCTGATTACTTATTATTTCTTGTAGTACATATAATCCTTAAATTTGTGATTGTTCAAGGTTCTGACAGATCTCCCTGGGGGTGGAGGAACTTAAACCTGGATTCAAAGGTCCAAAAATCAAACACGCACACACACTCGTGGGATCCTGTTAACTGCACTTTGAGCACTCAGCAACCAGCTCGCATATACCAGTATATGGCTATTTGCAAAATCCCAATCATGTGACTGCATTTTATAAAAGCAGCACCATTGGTTTGCTTAACAACTGCGGCATTCGTTTAATGACCACAGCAAAAAAGATCTATAAAATCAGGTTGGTCATGTGACTGGCCCACTTTACAGCTGTCACAAGTTATGATCAAAATGGGCAGGGTCCATTACAATCGTAGCTCAGGGACTACCTTGTAGTTTCTTATTACTTATTGTGTAAATAAAAAGACTTGGAAAAAAAGCTAAATAATATTATTCCAGAAACTCTTAAAATGATCCCATGGATAGCAAAACATACTCTGTAAAGCAGACAAGAAAGTCCCTGATCCTTCCCTATGCACAAAGAAACAAAGCTAGATACAAAATTTCCTAGAACCATCATAAATATACCAATTCACTAAGCAAATCTAATATTTTGTTTTAATTTATGTATGAGATTATTTCAATTAATTTAACAAAAAAGTGTCAGAAATAAATGCAATAGTTTATCTTAGCTAAAACATATTATCTCAATTGTGCCCTTAATTTATTAGAATTTTCTATGCAATTTCCAATTCTTTAAGTCATGAGGATAATGGACTGGGGTAGAAAGGCAGCAAAAAAAGACTTGTCTACAGATCTGATTGCTTAAAGCCTTATCAACATCTAGCATATACTGAAGCCTGAAGCTTTTAAATTAATTCAAATTGGAAGGCTAAACTTCAAATCTAGCTGAAACTGTACGTTACAGACACAGTTCATGAATAAATCTGAGTAATCTGGGCATTCAAATGGGAATATAGCGATTTTATTTAAATCACTACCGGTATTATAAGCCAAAAATAATTGTAAATACATGGAGGATACACATCATTGTTCCCTTGTTAAGGCTTAATAAAGTACAAATAAGCCCCATTAGCATGTCTTTCTTAGAACAAGTTTCAAATATCTAGTTAAATCAGTTATTGGCTAATGCCACACTACCTTTCAATAACTACTGAAAAGAATCAAAATCATACCTATATAGATTCAGTACTTCAGGAGAAGAATTTCTGCCTAAAGAGGAAATTTCTATAATTGTTATTTTGATTACTATTTTAACATTGAAACACTTGCCATTTTGATTTATAATTTTATTTACTTTTGGATTTTTTTTTCAAAAGTATAACAGGGAAGAAATTCTACCACCATATAAATATGGGGTATAACATTTGTATTATTGAAGCACTACTGAAAGTTAGTTGTACAAAAAACTCATGTTGGTTATTGGTTCAACAGTGGAAAGCCTTAGTTATGGGGCCCCGTAATCCATGATAACTACATGAAAGATTTAGGCATTAGCATGAGATTTACAACATATGAAAAAAAAAAGCTCCTGCATTCCCAAACCTGTTCATAACTACTACTATGACCAGGACCACAAATTAACTCACAGTGCAATCCTAGATTTCCTGATGAAACTATACTATCTATAAAGGATTTGGCAATAGTGTAAGTCTCTTAATCCCCACACTATAACAACTGAATATTCTTGCAAAATCTTAAATTATAACTATAATAAACTATCAGCATAGTGCAATTACACTGTTTGTTGTACAGAATAATACAAAATGTAGTTATGATTTCAGCAATTACATGACCAGTATACTTTGAATAAGTAATAGCATTCCTCTGACACTATTTGGGGATGCTCCCATTCAAGTGTCCAAAAATTCAATACCTTGTAAAATGATGAGAAAGTTTTTCTTTACCTGGTCATCTTATAAATACTTGCTCAATAAAAACATATTTCCACAGAAGCATAATATGCTTAAGTCAGCTGACATGTAAATATGAGTGGGAACTTAATGTACTGTAGAGACAGAGTCTGCTGAATAAGAAGGAAGGAGTCACAAAGATATATTTTCATGTATACAAAATTAATATGGATATACGAAATCAGTTCTGTGTAATAGATTTCAAATTACAAACATATGGAAAAGGTTACTTCATATCAAACTTGCCTGTTCATGCATAGATATATGCATAATAAATTTTTTGTCATGATGCAATTTTTGATGGCCTTCTTCTGAAATCTTGTTTAATTTACCAGTCCAGCCTATGAGTGGGCTGAGACCAAAACTGGTGACTTGCTTGAATACATAGATAGGGTAATATTGGAACTGGGGATTTTCGCAGCTCATAGACTTGACTTTTATTCTAAACCAACTCTAGCCAAATATAGTTATTAAGCTCCAAAAAGTTGCTAGCTCACTCATCTACTTTCAATCAGAAAAAAAAAATACTGTTACTCCATTACCAGGTAACTTTTCCTTTACAGACAGTATGGAAGTTAAGAATCCCCTTCCTTTTCTGCTAGTACAATAGCTAAGTTGGCAGGCAAAGAAAGGACAAAGGTCTCAGTTCCTCTTTTATAGCCTGCTCACTTGTCTGGAGGAAGTGCTTTCCCGCAAACAATTCCTAATTCCCATTGGCAGCCAGGCGGTTAAATATACAGTAATTCCACATGACAAGTCCAGACTTTGTGGCATTCAAACAGAACTATGTTTTTTTAAAAAAGGCTATTGTTGACATCTCTTACAATAGTTAAAGACAAGTAGGCTAGTAGAAAAGTCTTGCATGTTCAGTGAACAAATGTATTTGGGTAATAACTGTATATGTATTGAAAATAATGTATTGAAAATAAATCTTGTATCATAATGGAAGCCTGCAAGATTTTGTTCCTACCTGATAAATATATCTTTTCTACTTACTAGGCTACTATGTGGACTATAAGAAACCAATGCTACTTATCTTCTTTTATTCATCCAGGTGAGCATTACATAATTTGGTGTAGGAGCATTGCATAATACAGTGTTTCCCAAAGTGGGGTACGCGTACCCCCAGGGGTACGGGAAGAGTTTGGTGGGGGTACGCGTTGCACTGGAGTTTAGTGGGGATCACGTGGGAATATCCACTGCACGGTGCTTAGCTGCGCCCACAGAACAAAGAAAGAAATAGGCACGTATCGCAGTTTTTACACGGGAACTGGGAAACTGGGAAACGGGAACAAAATAACTTTCGTTTATTTTGTGTATGTACCAAAAAAAGAAAAAATAAATATATTTTGATTTTTATTAAAGCATATGTTTTTTATGAGGGGTACTCAGCGTTACAAAATTATAGAAGGGGTACACATATGTCAAAAGTTTGGGAAACACTGGCATAATATAGGAAATATTTGATAAGTGGAACAAATATTGATATCAAGATATGGTTACCAAAAATTTAAATCCTACAGTTTCTGATTCCCCCCCCCCCCCCAGTTGATGTAAATCAGTTTTTCCTACCTTAACTTTCTGGATAAGAGAGCCAGTAAGGTCTAGTGATTAAGGCACCAGGATAGAAACCGGGAGACTGTGAGTCCCATTTTAGCCATGAAAGCCAACTGGTGTGACCTTGAGACACTCCCTCTCTCTCAGTCCAACTCACCTCACAGGGTTGTTGTTGTGGGGAAAATAGGAGGAGGAAGGTATGTTGGATATGTTCATCGCCTTGAGTTAATTGTAAAAATAGTAAAGGCGGAATATACATAAATAAAATAAAAAATGTTTTATTTAAAAAATTGTCAGCAAATACACCTATTAGGAATTCTGGAAACTGGAAAGCTAGCTACTAAGAAGGTACTTAGTTAGGGAAGATAATGATAAGTCACACTAAAAAATAACTTTAAAGGTCTGGAAGAAGGCAAAGGAAACTACTTCCATAATGCAAGAAAGCAACATGGATATATCCATATAGTTACCAGAAGATGAGTTTACTATAGTAAACCTTTAATTTACAGAACTTCATTTTAGGAGACTAATGGAATAAAACAGGTTGATCATTTTATACGTGCCATTCAATATTTGGATTAATGGATTATTCCCATTATTTTGTTGTATTAAGGGTTCAGAACTACAAAACTTTACAAAAGTACACTTTCAAGTCCTCACACACAACCAATACATCTACAATGCTTGATTCACAAATAAAACGTACTTAACACTTGCTAAGAAAGCAGTATATTAATTTCTACCCAAAGACGGTTCAATATATTTATCATTATACTCAATGCTCTCAAACAGTTCTGTCATATCACACTGCTATTCTATGAAGTTATTAGCAAAAGAAGTGGCTAAGTACAGAGGAAACATCTTGAATCAAATCATCTTTTTTTTCTTCCATAATTTTCATGAGTTTTGAGTAATTTCACTTTGATTTAGCAAGATTCAATGCTGCAATGTGAGAAAACTTTGACATGACATCAATATACTAAATCAACATATGCTAATATCAGGGCTAACTGTCAAGGAAAAATTAATACTTAAGACCTATAGCTAATAAGGCATCACAGATGTCAGGGTTCCAAGTAATAACCCCCAAACAATCCAAACTCTGAGGCCTAGAGTTTCCTCAAAGCAAAAGTTTATTTGGGATATCATATTGGCACAGCTGGTGAAAACCCGACTGCAGAACCCAGGGTTTCCCCACCCAAATCAAAACCCAAAGTTCTTGCCCTCCAGGTCACATGTCCATCACATGGTCCAATCAGGTCGTAGTCCCAACTCCAGCAGGCTTTGGTACACACCCTTCTAACACCTGGTAAAGCATCCTTGGCTCCCATGAGAAAGAATGTTATTTTGGCTACACATCCCTCAGCTATCTCTAACTCCCCCCTTATATCCACCCCCACCCCCGCCTCGCTGTCACAGCCCTCAAGATGCTCCCAAAATGGCTTCAGGGCTACTTCTTAGCTTTTTAGTCCTCTATAGTCAAGGACACAGCCTTGCATCTGGACAGAATTTAGTATCTGATCTCCCTTTCCAATTCTATAATTGAGAAATCCCAATATCTGAAAATTCTGCAAGGAGTAAGATATTATGAAAGAGGAATTAATCATACTAATTCTTCCTGCTGTTTTTCTATCGCTCTTCATTCCCCTGCCATAGTGTCCTTTTCTCCCATAATTCACAAATATAAGGTAAGTTTAATAATATTCTGACAAAGCCCATCTCTGTTATTTGAAGCGAAGTATTTATTTTCATTACAAGGACATAACAAATGATGAAGCATCTGATGAAACACTCTACTATACAATTTTTTTAAAAAAAAATGATTTATATGCCACCCTTCTCCGGAGACTCAGGGCGGCTTACAATGCGTTAAGCAATAGCCTCCATACTTTTGTATATTTTATACAAAGACAGCTTATAAAACTAGGTCCTCAATTTACCTACCTTAGAAAGGATGGAAGGCTGAGTCAACCTTGAGCCTGGGGAGATTCGAACTTACAGTAATTGCAGACAGCTGGTTAACAGCAGTTAATCACAATGCACAATGCATTAGTCTGCTGAGCTATCCAGGCTTTAAGATTTTTGTGCCACTATAGCACTAGGATTTAGACTTATATACCGCTTCACAGTGCTTTACAGCCCTCTCTAAGCGGTTTAGAGTCATCATATTGCCCCCAACAATCTGGGTCCTCATTTTACCGACCTCAGAAGGATGAAAGGCTCAGGAAAATTGATTACAAATTGCTTCCTGTAACTTCAGTCAGCAAAGGAATTTGTCGCGATATTAATATAAATATTACACTTCTCAATTTTGACCATTTTTATTTTTTATTAACAATTTGCTTTCCCATGTGGAGTGTGGAGTTTCAGTTTAACATAATCACCAACATACGAAGTTACAAGACAAAAAGTAGTGTTAATTCAATGGCAGTCAGTATGTAAATCCATAATTTTTCAAACGTTGTTTTACAGAAAGTTGACGATGCAGCTATAGGGAAACCACTATCCTTCATTTTCTTAATAGCTATTCAGACTAGATTAGAAAATCTTCCTACACAGCTGTTGTCACTACAATTCTGTGTGAAGCATCTGGTGCTCTTAAAATAAGCCACAGATATATCATGTATTATTTGAAACAAAACAAGCTGCAATTACTGCCACCTGAAATGAAAGCACTTTCAAGCGAGATAGTGGAGTAATGCACATATTTTGGATTTTTTTTTTACAAAGTATCTTTTGTATCATTGGGGATATTGTAAGCTGTTGCTAAACCAGTTATGCCTATTAAAAATGTATTTTCAAAGATTGTACAGGTAGGCCTTGACTTACAACTATTCATTTAACTACTGTTCAGTTACAACAGCCCTGAAAAAAGTGACTTGCATTTACGACCCCAACAGCCTCTCCATGGTCATGTGATCAAAATTCAGGTGCTTGACAGCTGGCATGTATTTACAATGTCTGCACTGTCCCAGGGTCATATAATCATCGTCTGTAACCTTCCCAGCTGGCTTCCAACAAGCAAAGTTAACAGTGGAAGCCAGATTCACCAAACGTCCTCATGGTTCACGTAAGAACTGAAGTGATTTGCTTAACCACCATAGCAAAAAAGATGATGAAATCTGGCACAACTCACTTAACAACCACCTTGCTTAACAATGGAAATTCTGGTCCCATTTGTGGTCATAAGTCAAGGACTATCTGTATAGTATTTTTGGCTCCAGCTCAGTTTGTCACTGCCCTAGTTGGATTCAGATAAACAAACCAATCAAGTGAAGTTAATGCTTTAGGATGATGTTGATGATGTGAAATAAAGCATGCTATGCTATGAAAAGTTTTTGACACAGCCATTCAGGAAGAATAATCTACTTCCAACATTACTTAAAAGAAAATAATGTCTGCATTCAACTCAAGGGGCTGACAAAGATGGAATTAATGTTCCCAAATGGACACTACTTTTCCCTGATGATTCTAGTTGGTGTCACTGGATTGCTGCCAAAGGCCACAGAACTTCGTGGTCCCAATGATGTCACTCTCAGTTAACTAGCTGACACTGCAAAGCAGCAACCATCAACACTCTATGCTGTCACAACCACGTTTATCCATTCCACTAGACTGCCTTACTGGCACATATCACGACACAAGCATCACTTCCTCCTCCCCATTCAAAGTTGGCAGGTGAGTGTTATTTTTAAAAAGCAGTGATCACCACTTTCTTGCTAGCCCTAACCCTTTCTATAAGAAAAAATCAGGAGCAGCAGCTCAAAAGACACCTGTCATGGTGGACGGAGCTACTTAGCTGCTGTACAATCCAAAGATAAGATTTTAGTTTACAGCAGTTTTCCGCAACAACAACAATTCTTGTTCAGGTGAACAAACATTTGCTATCTCCTAGTCATTTATCCTATGCCCTTAAACAGCTGAGAAGCATCACTCTGCTAGTAATACAAAATGTGGGAGGCCTTTCTCTTATGGGTAAATCTCATTTGATGAGGCTGAAGAAGGGTTATAGATGCAGATGGTTATTAGGAGATGAACTAGTACTAGCACAGTAGCACCACTTTTACCGGGGCAGGGGGGGCACCTCCTACAGCAGTATAAGCAATACTTCTTCCTTTCAGCCTGTTGAAAACAGGCAAAACAGCAGTCCTTCCAGGAGAAGCCACCTCGGTACACTTTTCCTATTCCTAACCTATTTTCTATGGCATTATGGATATCCCATCCCCTCTCAAAAGGATTGGACATGCAAATGGAAATTGATATTTCGTGGACAATCAGGCAAATAATCACAGCAAAGAACAGCAATCGCTATTCACTTATTGATTGGGCAATCCATCAACTACACTACCCAGAAGAGCATACAAAGTTGGGAGACTTGCTACCCCTATTTTTATTTCATAGGTGTGTCCAAAGGAACTTGCAGCTGCAGTTTCCTGCATAATCTTCTTGGGCATCAAATATGGAAGTTTTTCCAGACTGATCTAGGAGGGCTTTCCAACACCTATTCACTGACTCTGCATCATCTTTTAAGCCTTGAACAACAAGTCATCCTTCTTGTTATTTTAGTATACTGTACAACAAACTGCCAATGTTTGGAGAGAGAGGGGTGATCGTTTCTCTGTTGGGATGTATATCTACCATTAAGTCTTTGCAACAGCTGTAATCGTCTCTGATCGGTAACACCACCCAACTCTCTTTCCTTCAGGATGATGCTGTTTTTGTCTCTCATAAACCTCAGCCCCTGGACTGTCTTTTTCATTCTCAGCCATTTCACCCGCACGTGTGTGTATACACATACATACATACACAAACACACACACACACACACACACACACACACACAGGAGCTGAAAGGTGAAAGGGAAGCAGAATGCTCCCTCCCACATGTCGGGATAGACCAGGTGCCTCGATATGGATGGATAGATAGATAGATGTATAATGTACATGTATGTGTGTGTGTATTACGTGCGTGTGCAATGTTATATATCTCACATACACACGCATACATACGCATGTACATACACCCTGTCCATACACGTGTGCGAGAAACACACCCGTGGGCCACCCATCCAGGCTGCTCCCAACTCTTCCCTTGTCGCGCGCCCATCATCACTCCGACTCCTGGGCGCGCGCGCCCCTCCTCCTGGCCACCGCCCGGGCCCCTTCTCAGAGCTTCCTCACAGACCCCGAAGTGCCGCCCACATCCAGGAAAGGAGGCGGGCTCCGGCTCCAGCTTCACGCTCTGATTAGCCGAGTCGCCCAACACTCCTCCCGACCGCTGCGCTAATTGACGCGGCAGAGCTGCCAATCACCGCCAGGCGGAACCCCATCTCGCAAGTCTTGGAGGAGTTAGGTTTTTTCTTGAGGGGAGGAGGAGGAGGAGGTTATAGAACGGGGAGAAGCTGAGAAGCAACGGAAGACACTCACCTCGCGAGGGGAGAAAGGAGGGAAAGTGACCGAGTTCCCTCTCCCCTTTTAAGTCCCCGTGCCCCTCCGCCTGGCGCCGACACTAACGGGACTCTTCCCCACTCTCCAGCGACAGCCCCCAAGTCTCGCTGTGGTGGATTGCGGTGCCCCCCCGCGCCGCTTTCTGGGCACCAGAGATCCTCGCGAGATTTGATAAGGAGGCGGGGTCACCGGATCACAAAACCAATGAAGGAGGGGGTGGGCGGGATTAGGAAAAACAGAAGGTGGTGCTGAGCATGGGGTGGGGGGCGTAGCAGCGGCGGCGGCGGCGGCGGCGGTTGAGGGGAACAAGTTGCTGCACTTGGGTGCTGCTTCCCGCCGCTCAACTCCCGGGGTGGGGAGGGAGGAAAGGAGAGCGCGCGGGCGCCTGTGCGCGCGAGGCACGCCAGTAGAATTTGAGCTGCCCGACCCTCGAGACGAAGTTATTCCTGCATCCTTCTCCAATCTGGCGCCCTCCAGGTGCTGGCTGGGAAAGTTGCCTCGTATGGCCAACTAAAAGGCGGTAAGTCAGGGAAGGTTGGTTTAGTCTTTTTTCCATCCAGAACATGGTCAGTGTATGGTCCACTTACGGCCTTGGACCGTTCTTGTGTATGTTCCGTCTTTTTCATTCTCAGCCATTTCACCCACATGTATGTGTGAGAATAGAATAGAATAGAATAGAATAGAATAGAATAGAATAGAATAGAATAGAATAGAATTCTTTTATTGGCCAAGTGTGATTGGACACACAAGGAATTTGTCTTTGGTGCATATGCTCTCAGTGTACATAAAGAAAAAGTAAAATACATTAGTCAAGAGTCATATGTGTATGTGCATGATATACTGTGCAATATATATGCGTGTGTCTGTATACACACACACACACACACACACACACACACACACACAAAGATGGAAGACACAGAAGAATGGTCGAAGGCCTTAAGCGTGGACCAAACACTCCATGTTCCCAATGCATTTAATCAATAAATCTCCTGTAACCTTATTTCCAGTTAAGTGGTCTATATCATTTGCAGAGTTACAGCTGCAGGATTGGAGAAATTGCCATAATTAAGGCATAATCGAGAGTCCTTTGTTCTTGACCATGCTGTATTTAATGTTATTTGTTAGCACCCCACAGCAGATTCTTGTATCTGATCAAATGTAGGCAATCTGGAAAAGGTCAAGTAGACTCAGAATTAATACTTGGATGGGAGGCTTGCAAGAGAAGGCAGTAATCCATTTATGTAGTGTCACCAAGAAAACTGCGTGGACAGGAACCAGAGGTTGAGTTTGATGGAAGGAAGTTTTTATCTTTACCTTTTATTTATGAAAATTCTTCATCATTCTGCTGCTTTAACTTGGATTTAAGGACCAAAATTTTGCTGATAAAAGCATGTTAATTTACAACTATCAAGATGAGACAGGTTCTTTAAACAATCCAATTATCACAGAAACTGCAGAATTATATCCCTCATATTAATTATAAAATAACAGTTGGAAGGGACCTTTGAAGTCTTCTAGTTCAACCCCCTGCCCTATACCATTTCAGACAAATGGTTGTCCAATCTCTTCTTAAAGCCGAGGTGGCGCAGTGGTTAGAGTGCAGTACCGCAGACTACTTCAGCTGACTGCTAGCTGCAGTTCAGCAGTTCAAATCCCACCAGGCTCAAGGTTGACTCAGCCTTCCATCCTTCCAAGGTGGAATGAGGACCCAGATTGTTGGGGGCAGTAGGCTTACTCTGTAAATCGCTTAGAGAGGGCTGTAAAAGCACTATGAAGCAATATATAAGTCTAAGTGCTATTGCTATTGCTATCAAAAACTTCCAGTGTTGCAGCATTCACAACTTCTGGAGGCAAGTTGTCCCACTGATAAATTGTTCTAACCATCAGGAAATTTTTCGTTAGTTCTAGATTGCTTCTCTTTTTGATTAGTTTCCATCCATCATGATCAACTCTAAATCAGCTACTATGGTCAATAGTGAGGGATAATTCAAACAGTAATACCTGGTCAGGCATAAATTACCAAACTCTGAATTAGAGTGCTTTTGGTCATCACATTAAACCCTATAATTATTTTCATTTTGTTAAGTGTTTTGTGTGAAGTGAGACCTGCAAATTATGAAATACGGCTTGATGTGTGAACCCAGCTATGGCTTCAATAAACTAAAGTTAAGTAAACAATGAATTAAACAGTATCTGAAGCTAAACCTCATCTAAAAAGATTGAGGAATCAATTCAGTTGTCTACCCAGCTATCTGATAGACCCTAGGACAGGGGTGTCAAACTTGATTTCATTGAGGGCTGTATCAAGGTTGTGTTTGACCTCAGCGGGCCAGGGTGGGCGTGGCCAGCTCGATGTCACTCATGTCAGGGGCGTCTGTGGCAGCCTGAGTGCTCTACCAGTGAAAACAGGCTCCCAAGCTTCATTTTTGGCTGTGACGGCCTCCTGCAACCCTCTGCCAGTGAAAACAGGGCACAGGAGGGCTACACATGGCCTTCCCGAGCTGTGTTTTCACTGGCAGAGGAATCACGGGCCAGTCCTTTGCTGTTTCCAGGGCGGTCCTGCAGGCCACATCTAAACAACCCACGGGCTGGATCTGGGCCATGGGCCTTGAGTTTGACACCCCTGCCCTAGGACAATTACTGGCTGAGTTTATACTTATAAAGCCTATATTGACCAATTCTAACCTTTGAACACAAGTTTATGGTTCAATATGCTATGAAAACCTGAACGCTTAGACTGAATTAAGCATGGCTAAACGTATTCAGTCCCAATTTTTGTCTTTCATCTTATTTATAGGTTATTATAAGAATAAAACAAGGAAGAAATATTGCACTGCTTTGAACTCACTGGAGAAAGAGCCAACATAAATGCAAGTAATAAATCCACTAAAAAAACTTCTCTTCTTGAGATTGGCTGGCTTTGTGTACTTTTTTCCATGCTAACTCCAGTCAACTGAAGATTACTTGTTTTGCATTAAAATTATTGATGGTGCCTATACTGGCTTGCTTCTTCATTCTTGTGCAGTCTTTTACATCCTCTGGTTTAACGAATAAAGTCATATTTAAGTATAAGTTAAAGATATTATACTTAATCAGCTACATGGATTAACTCAAGTAATGTATATTTTTATGCCTATCTGTAATTAATTGCAAATTCCAAAAGATTCATTATTACTGTAGGAATCTATCTGAGAAAATTGTTCTACTATATACTGATTCTGGTGTCTGAAAGTTTTGTATGCTTCCATTTCCAAAACCTTCCTGTTTTTTATAACCTTCAACTAGCAAAGAATGTGTACAAAATCTGGGACCCATTATTCCTATGTAATTGAAATTTCAAGGATCTTCACACCAATTGCATTTATAAAGTTGTGGCTTCTGCAACATGGTTAACCATGGTCCTGTGATCCTGATTTCCAGTGCACCCTGTCAGCTTCCCACAAGAAAAGTCAATGGGAAAGCCAGCAGAAACTCAGAGGTCATTCCTGCTCCCACTGCTTTTTTGTCTGTCCATAGTCATTCTGTTTCTCTGTTTAGGTAAGGAAATATCTCTGAAAAGGTGACCCAATGAAGTAGATCGATTGTCTTGTTTTACCCAATATTCACCTCAGAGGTGGTATTCAGCAGGTTCTGACCAGTTCTGGAGAACCGATAGCGGAAATTTTGAGTAGTTTGGAGAACCGGTAAATACCACCTCTGAGTGGCCCCACCCCCATCTATTCTCTGCCTCCCAAGTCCCAGCTGATCAGGAGGAAATGTGGATTTTGCAGTATTCTTCCCCTGGAGTGAGGTGGGAATGGAGATTTTACAGTATCCTGCCATGCGCACCAAGCCACGCCCACAGAACCGGTAGCATTACTGGTTCTGGGAGCGTGACATAAGGTGAATCCTACCACTGATTCACCTTATGTCAAATGTTTTGTTTATGTAATGCTGTTTTCACTTTAACATACAGAAAGTTATGTAAATCTGGTACAAAATGGCTGGATTGACACAACTTTGTAGTTAGTTTGAGCTACAAACCAACCACAATTTAGTTTAAAACCAGGATATTGCATGAGTACACCAACTTCGGTTGCATTTACTCCCTGGAAATTACTTTTTTAGGATTTCCATCTTAGACTGATCCAAACTCTAAGTATGCACATTGTGCCAAAGTATAATTTGCTTAACCATTGTTTGTTGAATAAACCATAGTTGGATGGGTTCACGCCACACACAAATTGATCAAACTGCTCTGTAAGCTAATCGGATGTACAGTACAAATAGAGCATTCACACGTGGATAAAAAAAAAACCTGAAACCAGAGTTGGAAGCAACCATTTAAACCATTGAGGTCAATGCCAAACAACTCCTACATAAAGTTTCTCAACACCATCAGTTCATAAGTTATTTATCAAGCGTGAAAATAAGAGATGCCCATACATATTTTTACTTGCTATAGATCACATCTTTTAATGTATACAGCCAGCATCACTGCAGTGACAGTAAGTAAACTAATAATGTAATTCAATTTGAAACAAATGCAGTGGAGTCTTGCCTCTCTTCAGCTCTGTTACCTCTTTATTATTGATCTAATGCAAAGGAGAGCAACCTGTGACCCTGAAGCACTCTTCCGATAGCCTCAAAATCAGCAGGCTAATTTCCCATAACAATGAGCAGGGAAGCCTTTAAAAGGCAAGCATAAATCCTAAAATAATCTTAAAACAGAAGTTTTGTTCACTTAATATACTGTGAAAAATCAAGGCAAGAAATGAACCTACATTGGTTTGGTTGCGGTATAAAGCCACCTTTACCGCATTCATGTGCGGTAAAGTGGCTGCTTCATCTGTATGATTAGTAGAAACTGCCTAAGGATCTCTCTGATAACTCAAGTCTGCAATAAAAGCAGAGATGCCTCAACACCTCCCGTCTTGTGAGAATCCTAATGCCCGCTGACTCCACCAAACAATTATTTTATCAGTGAATGAAGAGAACACCAGAACCACACTGGTTCTCTCGGGATAATCCTGGCTTTCAAAGGATTATTCTACTTATATCCAACATTGGTAGAGTTTGACATATTATTAAACACATCACATGTTGCTCCAACTTACCAGCTGGGACTATATGCCTACCTTGCAGCCAGAAAGGCAGACCACTTCTGCCACAATATGGGTAGTTATTTCCTGATTTAAAACCAACAAAGTCAAAGCTGTTCTTGAATGTTTCAGTGCTATCAGGATTTGGGGGGGGGGGGGATACCAGGAGAGTGAATCTAGCATTCTTTTAAAAAGGGCATCATAATTACATTGTTAAAACTATGCCAGTGAAATGTCAACATTGACAAAAAATTAAGCAAGTGATACTACAATAAGCGAACAACATAGCATTTGCTGCCATTCTTATTATTTAAATGTAGAAGCCATGCAGGTGTTTAAGATGTATCTTGTCTCTGCAGGCTGTTAAATATCTAGACCTAGACAACTCAAGAGGAGCCACCTGACAAAGCATGTGGTCTAGGAAATATCCCAGGCATTCCTACTCAAATAAGCCTGTCCCCTTTAAAATGCAAGGAATAGATGCTGTCTGTGGGCAGTAGCAAGCCACAAACATATACTGTTTTACAAAAGGGTCAGGTGGCAACTGGAGATGATGAAAACAGCCTTCCTTTCTTTCCCCAACCAATCTTGAAGTCTCGGGACTACAGTTCCCAGAATCCCAGTGCTGGTTAGAAGTTCCTATATGCCTGAGAGGGGATGGGGAAGTTTGAATTGGCTGGAGTGAAGGGATAAAATGTTGCTTATATTAGGCATGGGGGAATATGTGGTCATACAGATGTTGAAATATTGATTATAATAGTTACTCATCACTCCAAGAGAGATGAGCATCCTTCCACCAAGGGCAAAAGGAAAAGAGGCAAACAAGCAAAAACTATTTTTAATTCTACTGTCCCCTTGTTTTGGAAATATTCTTATCCCACAGCACACAATGTTTTGAAATTGTTCTTTGGTATAGGATCCCAAGTGTACACACTCAATCCAGCCGTCAGCCTAGCTTTAGAACATGGGGTGAGATAAGGCTGCCAGACTTTTTTTCCCCTAAATAAGGTGCTGCTCCTAAATAAACCCTTCTCAAAATTACAAGGGTGATTAAACATCCCCAACACAAATGAGGGGTAAGGCAAGGATTTTTTTTGAGCATCCGTTAAGCTGCATCTACCCTGATGGTATATATTTTACCACCAAAGCAATTGACAATCCTTGAAATGGCTTCCTACTTATAAGTCTTTAGCATAACTCCTACAGGTTGTTTGTACTGCAGCATAAAGCATAAATGTTTGATTACATGGTAGGCTTAAGCATGGCATTTACTTGAAGGTTTTACTTTCCCCCCCCTTTGCTAGCTGCAGAAACCCCAGCATGGATACATGCCCCCATTCTTTTCACTGGCTGAAGTTTGAGAGCACACTAACTCCTAGTTTTTGCCAAGTAAGAACGGAATCATTCTTTATTCTTGCTAAAATGGATGAATGAATGACAAGCTCATATCCAGGAGTTAGTGGCATGCATTCTTTCCCTCAACATTGTTAAGTACAGGTACTCTTCAACTGACGACCACAATTGAGCTCAAAATTTCTGTTGCTAAGTGAAACATTTAAGTGAGTTTGCCCCATTTTACAACCTTTTGTCTGGGAATAAGAAGTTGAGCAGTTCCATTATTACTAGCATTTTTGGAATATCTCTGGTCCTAGATTAAATTGTCCATTAATTATTCTACTTTATCTCCTACACAGACTAAGGACAACTCTCAGACATGTTTCTTCAGTTCAGATACTTGTTAGCGTTCCCTTCATTGTTTAACTATTACTCCTCACTCACCCCACCCCCCCAACCCACCCATGGCCAGGTTGGCATCAGCAGCAAGTTTCCAAAACACAGCCATAACTGTAATATGCAGCTCAGTCAGTTCCTTAGCAACCCCAGTCTAGATTGCCAGGACCAGCTGTGGGTTGACAAGCAGCAGCAACCCTAGTCAATATAGTCAGGCTCCCAAGAACTCCCAAAATAGTTGCGGGCCATTTGTTCACCCTGCACAATTGTAGGCAAAACATTCTAGTCAGGAGAAGCGGATAGGGCATATGGGACTGAAAAACGTATTGAGGAAGCTGATGAAAGACTACCATCCTCTTTCCCCCCACCTCCCCTTTGAAAGCATTTTAGCTTGTTTAGATCAACCCTTCTTTTAAAAAAAAACCCTGGTAATTGATTATATGCCTTTTTATTTTTAAGGATAGGATTCTAAATTATGAAATTATGTTGAACAAGATTCGTTTCTTTTCTTATATACTGTAACATGAACATGGCAGGCAAAAGGGAGAGGAAATCCCACGGCAGAGAAATAATAAAACGGAGAGCTCTTCCTAATTCTAGGACACAGAAAAACATGGAAGAAGCAGATGAAGAGTTCAGTGCTGCATCCAAAAGAATTGCAATTCTGGATTCTTCCATGTGGCCCATGGGATAGCTTTCTATGAGCAGCAAGGCAGATCTGCTCCGTTTCATGCCCCTATGATACTGTCTTGGGAGCACTTTTCTTTTTTTTTACTGTGTACTTAACCTTAAAAGAGTTAATTACCAAATGATGGATTGAAGAAGACATGTGATTTCTTTTCCTCTCCCAAATTTGATTTTTTTTAAAACCTCCCCAACTCTCTCATAATAGCTAACAGACCTGCCTCTGAATGGAACCTTCACAACCCAGACTTTTAAAAAACAAATACAAGCATTACAATAACAGGCCATAAGCGTCATAACTTTCTTCTAAGATCCTTGAAGCATCAAGGCAATTTTTTTTTTACCTCAGTAAGCTCTATTACAATGACAAAAAGCTACACTGCAGATTTCTGGAGTCATCATAAATATTGTTAATACAGTGGACGGTGACAGTCGTACCCCACCCCAACATCTTCCTCACTTTTGTGAAAGTTCCTCAAGATCTGGTTATTCCATGGGAACCAGAGACTTGTTTAGGTGGCTTCATTATTGAGGTTGAATGTACTCGCTCTCTCTGTGCTTGGGTTTTGTAGATTTTAGTGTTAATTAATCTCGTTTTTATTTTTAAATGCCTGTTTTTAAATATGTATTGTATTTTTATCAATTATTATATGTTGTTTTTGTGAGATGGGTGGCTAGTAAATTTGATTAAATAAATAAGCCAAAGCTCAAATAAGAAGTAAGGTCGGAATCCTGCACTGTGCTTTCCAAGATACCCAGAAGACTTACAACAGTAGTAGATAATCTGATGCCTCCCAGATATGTTGGAATTCAACTTCTATTAATCCTGCTCAGCATACCCTATAGGAGATTGTTGAAGTAATCTAAAACATCTGGATATTAAAGGAGCTGAGAATACTTTTTTCCATATATGAGTATTAACCTGAAAGGCAGAGGTTTAGAAACAGAACAAATATTTTTAGATTTAATTAGATGATAACCACTGTAAAATGATCAGGTGATCAGGATGCAAAAAGGTTTCCTTGCCTACAACTGGACCCAAGACAAAGGGTGGAATTCACAACTGACTTGTACCTAGTTTCCATATCCACGATTTATTAAAGGAGCTCCATCTCTTACATAACACTAAGCAAATTGTACAGATGTGAGAAAACAGCTCTTAATGGAAATGTTTTAAGACTGAAATAGCTGGTCAGACTCTTTGGAAGATAACGTGGGAATAATTATTTTAAGCCTGAGATGGGATACTTCAAAAAAGTTTCCAAACTCTAATTAAAAATGAAATGATATAGTTTAGCATGACTGTGAATTCAGTCTACGTATAAAATCCATTAGAAGTCCATGGGGAGAAGAGAAGTCTGCAATATCCTTTGGTACCTGAGAGGCTGGCATTACAACTGTGTTTATTGATAGGCTTCCTTCTCCAAAGGCATATGGTTACCTCTTGAAGAAAAGAGGATGCTAAATTTGATCAGCCTTAGTCTAATTAAGCAAGGTTCTTCCAAGCAGCAACATTATGTTAACTAAATATCACACCCACCCACACCCATCTGCACTAACTCTTAAAGGAAAAGAGATACTTCAAAGGCTGCTGGTTCTTGGCCATGTTTTAATTTACTGGAACCAAGAAAACCAAATTCTACAAGTTGGTCAAAAGTTAGAAAGAGCTATTCAGATGCTTACACCCCCCCCCCCAAACAAACAAACAAACAGACACTGATTATCTAAACTGGGGAGGCATTCTTGAGCTGAAGCTAGTGCTTCTCCAAAATTAGCCACCGATGATGGTACAGTGATGTTTCTAATGGGTGTTAAGACTTTTTAATATTTGCCCTTTGCTTTTTAACTTTTCTTATGCCTAAAATAGGCAGAACAAACATGTAAAATGCTTATTTCGCTTTTTAAAACAACAAAGATAGTGGGGAGTCTCAGTTATTTGCTGGTTGTTAATACATTCTAGCAGCAAAACAGGAGGCTCGGGAACTGTATCTTGCATAGAAGCTGTACATCCTGCTCCAAGCTAAAGTCATGCCTGCAGAAGCACTAATAAGTATTGCTACAATCCTATGACACTAAGGATAAGCTTCATTAAATTAATTAAGATTTCATAAAAAGTAATGGCATTGAGCTACTGATTAATTAGTTCACACTTATTGCAAATTACTGAACTAAAAAACAAACTTACAGCCATTACTGGATTTTCAAGGATCTATTGGAGGCACTGAACACATTCTATTATGCTGTGCAAATGGCTGATATCATCAGATGGAATTCACGTGTCCCACTGGTCAAACCCCCCCCCCCCCCATCACTAACCCCATGGGGAAAATATTTGGAATCAGGTGTCTATTACAAAACCAAATATGCACACTAAAAAAAAGCAGGAAATGTATACCAATCTGTATTTATTCACTTGCCCCCAGTGAACAGGGAGGATTTGGTTAACAGGTGTGCTTCCCTTCTCTCCCACAAAACACTCAGCTCAGTGTACACATTAGACTAAACACAGGGGGGAAGAAAGGAAGAGTATGTAGTAGTGCATGTTGGTTTTGTCACATGGCAAAGAGAATGAGGAATGCTACCATCAAGCAGAAGAGCCCCATGGCTTCGGAGAGCGCAAAACCCAGGATGGCATAGGAGAAGAGCTGCTGCTTCAGGGAGGGATTTCTGTGAAGGAATTAAAGAGAAATATATGCCGATCAGAAAACAGAAAAGAGCTAGACTTCCAGTATCTCTCAAGGGAAAGTTTGACGTTACATCGTTCCTGGCCATGTTACACATATTAGGAGAAGCAAAAGAAAAAACAAAACCTAGCTGCGCAGAGAGCCTTTAGCCAGATTTGCAATTAAATCTGCAAAATTTATTAGACTATAAAGATTTTACTAGGGTTTGTTCTGCACCAGGTCTTTTTAGCACTGCTTTTCTGCAGTCAATTGCAAGTAGAATTAAAACTAAGGCTCCGAGAGACATTTAACATGCTACTATTGTATATCAATAAGTAGTGGCCAAGAGCTTTCAGAGTTTATTTCTAAGTTTATTATTTCTTTCTACAAAATGTCCCCACAATGTTAATTAGAAGCTTTCCCTTGCACATTTGTCCATCTCTGTTTTTATTCTGCATAGCTACGGCATCCCTCATAGCCTTTTCCTCAGGGATGCCAACAAGAGGAAACTAATGCTTCATTCTAAAAATGAATGGCAGTGTTATTCCCAAGTGTTAAAAGATGGGATAATAACATTACTAGACATATATCCTTGGTGAGAAGAACTGAATAATTAAGTACAATCATCAGTAATGCCACAGCTATATTGAGCTAAAGCAATGGGTGGCAGAACCTGAAAGCAAAAAACATCTTATTACAGGTGGTCTTCAACTTACAACCACAATTGGGACCAGAATTTCCATTGCTAATCGAGTTGTTTGTTAAGTGAGTCATGATCTATTTTACCACCTTTTTTTTGCCACAATTGTTAAATGAATCACCATCATCATTAAGTGACTCAGGTGGTCGTTAAAACAAATGCAGTTTCCCCCATGGACTTTGCTTTTTTTGAAGCTGACTGGGAAGGTCACAAATGGCAATCACATGACTCTGGGACCCTGCAATTGTCATTAATAAAATAAATTTTGATCATGTGACCATGGGGATGTTGCAATGGTTGAAAGTCGCTTTTTTCAGTGCTGTAACCTATGTGTGTATATGCGGATATATGCATAATGGTTATCTTAAGAGCTGAATTCAATGAAATTTCATTTTAATGTATGCTGATTAGTGTATATTTAAAGTGACAATAAAGTTTTATTCTATTCTATTCCTATTCCATTCCATTCTATCCTATTCTAATTCTAATTCTATTCCTATCCTATCCTATCCTTATGCCATTCTGATTCCTATTCCATTCTATTCCATTAATTCTATTCCTATCCTATCCTATCCTATCCTATCCTATCCTATCCTATCCTATCCTATCCTATCCTATCCTATCCTATCCTATCCTATCCTATCCTATCCTATCCTATCCTATCCTATCCTATCCTATCCTATTTCCTTTCCTTTCCTTTCCTTTCCTTTCCTTTCCTTTCCTTTCCTATCTCATCTCCATTCCTATTCCATTCTTCTTTGAACAGTCGCTAAACAAATGTTAAATCGAGGGCACTAAAAGCCAGGAAAATCTTATAATTCCTTGCCACTGCATAATGACACTACAAATGAGAACATAAGTAAAACTCCCCCATACCTGGCATAGCCAATGATGAGACTGCCGAACACTGTTCCAATGCCAGCACCAGAGCCAGCTACACCCACGGTTGCAGCACCAGCACCAATAAACTTGGCGGCAGTATCTATGTCCCTGGACACCGCGCTCGTTTGGAACTGCCGATGCAGCAGCGGCAAGACTTCATGCTGAGCCCCCGAAAGGCAGCAGGGCTAGGAGCAAATAAGAAACGGGGGTGGGTGGGGTGTAAAAAGGCAAAGGTCTGAAACAGGAGGTGACCAAAGGTAACTTAGTAGTAACCAGCATGGCCCGCAGCCATTAACCAATCTTGGCTGTTGATGTTTGTTATCATTTTAGTAAGATTATAGTGCATTTCCAAATATAGCAGAGTTAAAACCAATTCATAGCTTGGTTTGACAGTGGCTGTAAATTTAGGCAGGGTGCAATTACCGCGATTTGGGCCATTATAATTACAAAGAAAAGGTAGGCAATCTGTTTCATCGGCTCCAGGCAACACAGGGTGCTGCTGTTCTTACTGTACAAGCCTTACGGAGAGTATCAGACCGTCTAAACCTGGCATAGAGAATCGTATGACAAGACCAGTGGTGGGTTGCTCCTGGTTCGGGCCGGTTCTATAGAACCGGTAGTAAAACTGGTGGGAGGCTCCACCCACCTGCCATGTTGTCATCATGGATGATCTGCGCATGTGCAGTCCGGTTGCGAACCAGTAGTATAAGTAAATAGAACCCACCCCTGGATAAGACCCAGATTCAAATGTCTCTGTGACTATGAAGTACGCTGCATTTAACTGCTGATCCCCATCTAGGAACCAACCTAGAATTTACAAGATTAAAGCAATTCACGAATTAGGAACCGATGGAGATAATTTCTTGAAGCCGATTTAACAGTTCCAAAGTTTGAAATAAATGCACTGGCCTTAGCATCTCCCAGGGGTGAGGAGGAATAATTGGAAGAATTCCAAGTAAGCTCCAAAGATAAAAGATTCAAACCTTAACTAATTCAATAATCATCTGCAGACCTAATTAATATTACAGAGATACGGTCTGGTAGCATCCCAAGGTCCTCCAGTGACTTGTTGCTGGTTTTATTTTTGTTTTTTATAAGATATCTATTTGGAAATGAATATTGTTTGATTGCTGCTCCTTGTATAATCTTAAAAAAAGAACCCTACCTCAAGAAACTCAGACATGAACGAATAGAGGAAAATTTATATCTGTTGCATCAATAAAACCTAAAGCAATCAGTCCAGAGAGTAGGCAGAGACTCAGGGCAATCAAATTTTGAAGTACCAATCAGGAGCAGCAAAATTCTCCTCAGGTAGGCTATATAAAAGAGGACAAAGGAATGGCATTTTGCCTTACATCATAGAAGGAGAAAGGGTCTTTTCCCAGCCCTGTTTCCACCTCTTAAGAAAACCTTCCAACCTGGAGAATGACTAGAGAAATAGAATAAAATAGCCATAGCAAATGGTGAGACAGACAGACACACATTAATGTGTTTTTTGTTGAATTATTTCAAGGATTAGTCTGAGCCAGTGGTGAAATCCAATTTTTTTTACTACTGGTTCTGTGGCCGTGGTTTGGTGGGCGTGGCAGGATACTGCAAAATCCCCATTCCCTCCCCACTCCTAGGGAAGGATACTGCAAAATCCCCATTCCCACCCCACTCTGGGGCCAGCCAGAGATGGTATTTGCCGGTTCTCTGAACTACTCAAATTTCTGCTACTGGTTCTCCAGAACCTGTCAGAACCTGCTGGATTTCACCCCGATCTGAGCTATGATTTTGTAACCTGGGCCCAATTTTGTTCTGCCTGTATTGTAGGGGTGTGTGTTTCTACCTGTAAGAAAAACCTACGGGTTAAAGCCTGCAGGAATGGCACTCTTCCCTTTTTCTCCCATTGTCTTTCGGATGCATTTATTCCCATATCTTAATCTGTATTATAAAAGCCTTATGTTCTTCTAGAATCATTACTCCCACTTTGACACAAAATGCTCCAATATAGCTTATTCATTGATACTAGTGATACGCAGTGCTGAATATTCTCGGGGTAGAATGTTCTGGAGAATTCTGGAATATTCTCATTGATACTAATCTGACTCTTTTAGGGATGATCTGAAAGCTTTCAGTATTGATTAGAATAACTGCATTGGCCTGCTTGAATTGAACAATTGCTTTTGCGCATCCCTGGTTAAAGCTATAGCAAGTTTTTGGTAGGACAAAGAAGCAAAATGCTGAGAAAATTCAAAATCTATCTCTCTTGGAGATCCTAACTTACCTTATCCGTCCTGATTTGAGGTCTATTCAGCACAGAAGCAGAGAGAGGTCTGCACAAAACTGTGGAACTGTTCCTCACCTGCAGAAAGAAAGAAAAAAAACAAAACAAAACACATTACAGAAGAGAAACAAAACTTCCACTGGTAAAACAAGCTTCCTCGCCAAGCACATTCTAAATTTAAAGGCAAAATCCTAACAGTTAAAAGGAACTGGGGTCAAATATGGTGATTTAAAATGTGTGTAAACCACATATTTACAATTTTGATTTGTAAACCATAGTTTATGGCTGTGTATTATATGCACATCAAAACATTTAGACTTGTTCAAACTACAATCAAAACAAAAAAGGTTAAAATATAAGTAATACAATACTTACAACTTGTACGAACTCAAGCAAATAAAATGAGCTAGTTTGTGTTTTTAGTTTGCGCAATGTATTTTGTCAGATATAAACAATGGTAAAATGTCCTGCTGGACCCTCTGGGCTTTGGAATTTTACTGTTATTCTCAACAGTAAGTATTAAAGAAAAATTTAATGTAAATGTAATGTAAATTAAATTCCTGAATTTCGTAGATCATTATCTGAAGAACCAGCAGTAATTACAATCTGTGAATTAGGCATAATTGTTATCCTATTTGAGCCATTAATGCAGGGATGTCAAACTCGATTTCATTGAGGGCCTCATCAGGGTTGTGTTTGACCTGGGGGGCTGGGATCAGGTGTGGCCAGCATGACATCACTTGTGTCAGGGGGGACATATGGTGGCCCAAGTGCTCTGCCAATGAAAACGGGCTCCCGAGCTCCGTTTTCGACTGCAATGGCCTCCTGCAACCCTCTGTCAGTGAAAATGGGGCTGGGGGGCCACGGGTGGCCCTCATGAGCTCCGTTTTCATTGGCAGAGCCCCCACAGGTTGGTCCTTCGCTATTTCCAGTGTGGCCCTGCAGACCAGATCTAAGCACCCTGGGCCTTGAGTTCAACACCCCTGCATTAATGGAAAAGAAAACAAAGCACTGGGTAGTTCCACTTGAGAAGAGCAAACCCCTTCTCACTTTCAATTGATGTTGAACTTCCTCAATGTTATCTTAATTTAATGTAACCTGGGAGAAGACACCCCAAATTAGAAATGGCATATATTGGAAAGATCCTTTAATAAAAATTATTATTAATCAAAAAGCAATAGAAAGTTATTTAACATAAATAAGATTCTTAAGCTGAATTCTTTATTTAGACAGACTACCGCCCTAAGATGAACAGGTTGGGCTGCTCCATCTTTTGAACTATGCCTGTTCAAACTGCAGAGAGTGGAAAGTGTTCTTCTCTTATCCTACCTATTACTGCAGTAATCCATCAACTCAATGTACAACCTACCGCACAATCTTGGGAGGCTAGACTGTGTCATTTCTCTGTGTCATATAATATATGTGGGTATATGCATAATTTTAAGGGTCGTGGTGGCTCAGTGGCTAAGACACTGAGCTTATCGATCGAAAGGTCGGCAGTTCAGCGGTTCGAATCCCTAGTGCTGCATAACGAGGTGAGCTCCCATTACTTGTCCCAGCTTCCGCCAAACTAGCAGTTCGAAAGCACATAAAAAATGCAAGTAGAAGGTAACACTGTTTTGTGCGCCTTTGGCATTTAGTCATGCCGGCCACATGACCACAGAGATGTCTTCGGACAGCGCTGGCTCTTTGGCTTTGAAATGGAGATGAGCACGGCCCCCTAGAGTTGGGAACGACTAGCACATATGTGCGAGGGGAACCTTTTACCTTATGCATAATTTTGCATTTATTTATTCTGCATGGTTATGTAGTATATATTGAAGGTAATGACCCTTTGAGAGTTGTATGAAACATTCAAAGTGACAATAAAGTTATTCTAAGTCTAAGGCTGCAGGGCTGAATGAAGCCCTGTGCCCATTCCTGGCCTATCATAAATTGGGAACAGCCATCATAATTCCAACTTCAAACGTAGAACCTATTTTCAGATAAAGTTATCAAAAGATCAAACTGGAAGGAGGAAGATATTTATAAACTCCTGAAATTCAGAAAGATCTGCAGTAGTTCACCTGCAGGATTGGGAAAAGATAAACAGAACACAGTCCAGAGTCTGCTGCTCACATGCATTTTGCCTGCCCCGGATAAGAGATGCAACTTTCAGCAGAGAAAAAAAATGAACTGCTCAATGAACTGTATTCTGTTCTTTGTAGTGATACAGGAAAGAATGTGACATAATCATAGCAATGAAAAGTCAAGGTATCTCAGATGGAAACCCAAAAGCATATAGCATACATGATCAGCTATATAACCTTTTTATTTAAAAAGGGCTGTTGTGTATTCAGATGTTGGCAGAACATGTTAGACTCATGGAAAAACAGTGGAAGAAGAATGGGTTTCTTGGAGATAAAGACAGGAACACTAAAATATGCATGATCCCCTTGTCATAAACCACCTTTGTAACCCACTCTAATTTATAGCTCTGCGGCAAGAGCTGTTAAGATACTTTATCAGGAGGATAAGGAGTCAAAACTAAAAGAAATCTTCAGAGGGATCTTCAGGACAAATTATCCTATATGTCCATGCTTGACTGCATAGTTGCAAGTTTTGTAGTTCATTGATTTTAACATACTCGTCAACGTGGCCAATGGCTTTTAAAGCCTACACACTGTTAAAAAATACTCCAAAAGTACATCTTAGTTTACTCACCAGGGTGGAGGCAGAAATCAACTTTGCACAACTGTACATATTCAGAGTTGTGGGGAACAGCCACATTCAACAACTGGAAAACAAAGTGAAAGCCAAGATATTAGGACAAAATATTCACAACTTCCATTATCTTTCATAAGTAGGAACCTACGGGTAGTTCTCACTTAGCAAATACAACTGGGAGCGGCGACTCCATCGCTAAGTGTTGTTATTGCTAAGCAGAAAATCATGTGACTGTGATGGGCTTATGAACTCACTTTCCCTTCAGTCATTAAGCAAAACATTCTCTGACCACACTTTCCAACTTTTATTTCTAGTAGGATTACCAGATTCTGTAACAGCTTTGTTCCCTATACCATCCATCTGGTAAACTTGCAAAATTCATTTTTCTCGCCATGTACATGTATACATCTGAACTAGACTGTGTTGTTTCTCTGTGTCATATATATGGGTATATGCATAATTTTGTAATGGGAATTAGTTGTTAAGCAGAGTGATGGCATTTGGGAAAAACCTGTCCTTTTGTCTAGTTGTTTTGGTGTGCAGTGCCCTATAGCGTCTTTTTGAGGGTAGAAGTTGAAACAATTTACGTTGAGGATGTGAGGGTCTGTAGATATTTTCACAGCCCACTTTTTGACTCGTGCAGTATACAGATCCTCAATGGAAGGGAGGTTGGTAGCAGTTGTTTTTTCTGCAGTTCTAATTATCTGTAGAAGTCTGTTGTCTGTCTTGTTTGGTTGCAGAGCTAAACCAGGCAGTTATGGAGGTGCAGATGACAGACTCTGTAGAACTGAATCAGAAGCTCTTTGGGCAGTTTGAGCTTTCTGAGGCTGCACAGAAAGAACATTCTTTGTTGAGCTTTCTTGGTGATGTTTTTGATGTTAGGTGTCCATTTTAAGTCTTGAAATATGATAGAACCTAGAAACTTGAAGGACTCTACTATTGATACTGTGTTGTCTAGTATTGTAAGAGGTGGTAGTGTAGGTTTTCTTCTAAAATCCACCACCATTTCTACAGTTTTGAGTGTATTTAGTTCAATATTGTTCTGGTTGCACCACAAGGCTAGTTGTTCAACCTCCCGTCTGTATACAGATTCATCGTTGTCTTGAATGAGACCAATCACTGTTGTATCATCTGCAAACTTCAGTATTTTAACAGATGGATCTTTTGAGATACAGTCATTGGTGTATAGAGAGAAGTGGAGAGAGCACACAGCCCTGGGGGAGCTCCTGTGCTAATTGTGCAGGTATCTTTATAATATAAAGATTATACAACGGAAAAAGATTTTTAAAAATATACAATATGTTCTCTGCCAGATAAAGGGAACTGATTAGCACAATTTGGGCTTCCCAAACTTAAATACTGGTTGGTCAAACATTCCAGTATATTTTTTTCTTTAGAAAGAGTTTATCTAAAGTTTCTTTTTGGTATGTTCAGATTAGATTTTGAATTTTACAGTATACCAAATTTGGGAGCATAAATTTTATGACACAGAACCAATGCGATTCCTTACAAATTTCTAAAATTACACTACTAGAATAATTTGTTTCCTATTCTAGATATTAAATATTTGCCAATGTGAGGTGGATCAAAAGTCACCTCTAGAAGATATTCAGATGTAATGTTTTGAGACTGCAGAGGTAGAGGGAGACTGTAAATGAAGGAACAATTTTTAAAATGTCAGCTAACTTTATAGTTAATAAAATCTGGCACTTGATTTACGACAGATCAGTATGACATTCTAAACCTTGATTGTTTAATAGTAACAAGTATAAGATTTCCATCTCACCTTGCTTTTATGAAGCAAGCTTGGGAAAGTGGAATTTATGTATGTGTGGAAGGACTATATGTTTCATTCATTTGTCATACACCAAAAACATCTCTGGATCAGAATCAGATTCTAGTTAATGAATGACCAAGTTTAATTTGAAAAGTGAAAAAGATCCTATAAGCCTGAAATGCACTATCCCATTTATGCCAAACACGCATGTCAGAACTGGGTTCTGTGCTTTAGACTGTAGATAGAAGAGACATAGTCAAATATGATATTTACATCACCAGAAGTGTCTTCTGCATTCAGATGTCTCATAACACGTAAGACTGAATTATGTGTTGTCCCTACATTGCTCCAAGGAAGAGCACATAACAACTACTACAAGGAAAATATTTCACAGATGCACATTTGGCATTCATGATGTACCTGTGAGAATTATTCAGGGCATGGTGATCTGAAATCAATATAGTTTATATGGGCTATATGAAATAAGTGCTTCCCTTCCCCCCTAAAATATTTCTTTTTATGCATAGCTTTTTTATAAGCTGCCCAACAAGCTTGCTATTATATACAGCAGATGACCAGAACTAAAAATTAGCTGTGGACTGTGTTTTAAATTATTCTCAATGTAGCAGCCGTGAGATTCAGAGAAGAAAAAGGATGCGCTCAATAAAACACTCAAACTGCATGGCAGCAACTGGGCTACAGATCCAGAATCCTCTGCCACATCTATGTGATATAAACTGTGGAGGAAGAACTGCCAATCAGCTTTGATCTGCTCCTGTTGTAACTAATAGCTTCAGTTGCAGAAATCAGGTAAAGCTTTTCATTATTTGGGGATGAACAATATATAGAGGGACGGAAGAAATCAAGATTTATTCATTTTTATAGGAAAAGTAGCTTACACTATACTGTATCATCAGTCACTAATACATACATTTATTGGAATAGCAATGATAACTTCCATAATTGAGTAATTTTTTATTCACAGTTTACAATCAAATACTAGTTGCCCTCCTGTGGATAAGCCTACTTTATAGCTAACTGTCTTAGCATGATTCAGAACAGAGTAACCGTTTTGATCACATACATAACCCACAGTGATTCCTGCGGGGTTTATTATAAGGAACTGACAAAGAAAAATGCTTCATTACTTTCATTATGCACAGAACAAGCTGCTGTTAAAGGCAACAAAAAAGCTTAGCAGAAAAGGGGAAACGATATATAAAAAATAAAAATACTTGTCAGAAGCAAGTATCTTTAAAAGACAAGCAAATGAAAAACTCAGGATTTCCCAACAGACTCTCATATGCGCTAATTCAGAAAAACTGAAGAAGCTAATAGTTCTCCCATAGTTTTTTAACCAACTTTCAATAAAATTCAAGGCCTATCCTATTGTGAATATTTCAATACAGCACTTACCACAGGACTTAAAGGTGAAATACATTATCTTACTTGAAGAATCTTTCAGAAAGCATTACTTACAGCACAGAAAAATTGTTGTCAAGTTTTTTATAACCCTAGTGAATCTTTTTCAAATGCAAATAGGAAAAGGGAGCCCATTTCCTGATTTGTCTGCTAGAGCAAGGATTGAGCAAAAAGTAAACTGAATCATCTAAAAGATTTCTGGGTGATGATACATTATTTTGTTAGTAAGTCTTTACTACCAGTAGATCTGGTAGACAGATTGTTTAATAGTAACAACAAAGATACTTCTACTCGTTTTAAATTATACTGTTGAAATAAGGGAACAGGAACAGATTTGTTTGCAAATAGGCTGTGATGTCTATGGAACTGAAGAAGCTTCTTCTTGAATGAGAAGTGCAACATTTTCGAAGAAAAAACCAAGGAAGTCTAACTGCCTTTTGGAAAAGCACCTTTGAGACAAGCAGGCTATAAATCCTAATCAGTTGTGGTGGTGTAAGCGGCTGAGCTACAGCAGGTTCTTATTCATCTTAAATCTCAGTTTATGGGGAAACTTTGTGTTAGCCACTCTATTTCAGCCCCAGCTATCTCTCTGGGTTTTTGTTGTGGGGAAAATGGCAGGAGAGAGTACTAAGTGTGTTGTCTTGACCTCCTAAATGGAAAGTGGGATATATCTATATCTAATCTATATCAATATCAATATAGTCCTGGGCTTTGAATCTGGTAACTCAATGCATACTTTTTATTCTATTTCAGCAACTTTCCTGCTGAACTTAACTAAACTATGCTAGAAGGGTGGAAAAAGGAAAAAAGCAGATATTCAAGAAATAATAGAGGCTGTGGAATAAACCAAAAGATTATCGGTGAATACCCAGTGAAGAGATTACAAGAGAGACTTTGTGCTGAACACCAAACCTCAGTTTGATTGGCTTTAAAAGTCATAACATTAACTTACATGCCTCCTCTTTCAATGCAGGCAGTCTTCGACTTACAACAGTTCATTTAGTGACCGTTCAAAGTTACAATGCTACTAAGAAAGTGACATTACAATTTTTCAGAGTTACGACCATTGCAGCATTCCCAGACATGTGATCAAAATTCAGACGCTTGGCAACTGACTCATATTTTTGATGGTTGCAGTATCTCGGGGTCATGTGATCCCCTTTTGTGAAGCCAAGTCAATGAAGCCGGATTCACTTAACCACCGTGTTACTAACTTAACCATCTGCAGTGATTCATTTAACTACCGTGGCAAGGGTATAAAATGGGACAAAACTCACTTAACAAATGTCTCACTTAAGGACAGAAATGTTGGGCTCAACTATGGTGATAAATCACAGGATTACCTGTACCACCTTCTCCTCTATCTCAGAACTTGGGCAGGGGGCAAAACTTTCTGCCTTTATTTGAAGGGTCCTTGGTGCTCTCCGAGCTTGTTTTCTTGCAGACGTTTCACCAAACTAGGTAACATCATCAGTGCTACAGTAGTAAGGAGTGCTGTTTGCTGTCAGTTTATATTCTGGTAGCAAACAGCACTCCTTATTAGCACTGATGATGTTACCTAGTTAGGTTAATGAAAACTCTGCAAAAAAACAAGCAAGTTCAGAGAGCATCAAGGACCCCCTCAAGTCAACCCTGAGCTGCAAATATTCTCCTTTATTGGTGCCTTTATTTATAGTGAGGCATTCTCGAGAAACAACAAAGGGAGGGTTTGTCTATAGAAATTCTCAAGTCATCATGGTTGTCCCAAAGTTGCTTCCCCCCCCCTTTTTTTCTTCAAGAGGCAACTGGACTTTCTGATTTTTCTTTGAAGACATTTCGCTTCTCATCCAAGAAGCTTCCCCAAAGCTGAGGAAGCTTCTCGGATGAGAAGCAAAACGTCTTCAAAGAAAAATCAGAAAGTCCAGTCGCCTCTTGGGGGAAAAAAAACAAAAAGCTTTGAGACATGAGGAGGGTTTGCACTGGAAACGGTAACGAAGACCATACCGTAGCTTGATTTTACAGCTTTCTTTTTAAAATTGCAATCAAATTTTACATCAAAAGCGGCAAGAAGGTATGTGTGTGTGTGGGGGGGGGGTTGCTGAGAAACCCTGACAGGCAGCAACCTTGAGGGGGCTTGGCAGGTCTCCTGAAGGACGAGCTTAGGGTCACCCTGGGGCTGCTCTGTCATGGCGCGTCGGCTTTGCGAGGCATCCCCTACAAAGGACGCTCGCGCCGTTGCCGACACCGCAACCTCATAGGTGTCTATGAGGAATTCTATGGGGGGTGAGGGGGAGGATAAGGAATATTCTCAAGCCGCGAAGCCCCGCCCACACCGCCAGCCAAGATCATTCCCAAGGGTGGCTCCGCCCCCCCGCAAGCTCCGCCCCCTTGTCCCGCCGAGACAGTGCACGTCCCGCTTGACCCCACCGTGCACCCCTTCAAGAGGAACGGAGTGCAAAAGAAGCGAAGCAAAAAAAAAAAAAAAAAAGGCCGGTCGGGGTGAAGCAGACGGGGGGGGGGGCTGGACTTGTGGGGCGGGATAGTGAGAGGATTTCCCATACACCAGAAAGACTAGGGCTCCGCGACCCTACCTGCTGCTCAGGAGAAGAGAGCGAGAAGGACCGCTTTCCGCGCATGCGCTAGCGGAAGGACGACTCTAGGGCCTTAAAACCGCCCGGAAACGGTTTCTGCGGGGAAAGAGCTAAGGCGGCTGGAGCGCCCATCACGCCAAGCGGGGAGAAAACGCAAGTGGGGGAATGGCCTTGAGTAATGTGACAGCGCCATCTACCGGCTTGGGTGGTTGCACGAAAGATTCCCGTTCTAGTCGACCGGAAGCGTTACGGTACATTTTTCGCGGCTCGCCTCTTGCCGGAGAATGTGACAATTCGCATTTCAAATCGTTTTGAAGCATCGCCTCCCAAAGGTGGCAGCATTGGAAGATATTTGTATGGCCGGTACTATGGAGGAGAGAAGGACCGCTGGTGGCGCTTTTCTCTTTTAATTTCAGCAGGTGTCGCTCTGGGGCGAACCAGCAACTATTAAACTTGTTTTGCTTATGAATACATTCCCGAAGGTTATTCGCCAAGTTGACTGGTGGATAGAAATGCTGTTAGCGGAATGTCTTAAAGTTAGATTTCTTATGTGGAGCTACCTATCATAGCTGCAAAACTCTAGATTACCATTGGATGGGTGGCAAGAGAAGCGACAAGGTCTAATTGCTGCCACCTAGTGTCCATCTGGAGTGTTGCAGCTCTATCGAAGCTTTGTCCTAAACCCTGTTTAATGCACCAAAGGAGTGTGGTTTGCCTCCTTGTGGTGCACCCTGGATAGCACGGTTGTGGTTGTTAGTTGCGAAGTTGTGTCTGACCCATCGCAACCCCATGGACAACATTCCTTCTGGCCTTACAGTCCTCTCTGGAGTTCATTTAAGATCAAGCTTACTGCTTCAGTGACTCCATCCAGCCACCTCATTCTCTGTTGTCCCCTTGTTCTTTTGCCCTCAATCTTCTCCAGCATTAAGCTCTTCTCCAGTGAGTCCTTCCTTCTCACTAGGTGGCCAAAGTATTTGAGTTTCATCTTCAGGATCTGGCCTTCTAAAGAGCAGTCAGGGTTGATCTCCTCTAGGACTGATCGGTTTGATCGCCTTGCAGTCCAAGGGACTCGCAGGAGTCTTCTCCAGCACCATAGTTCAAAGGCCTGAATTCTATGGCACGGGATAGCACAGTAGTGTGAACCAAACGACTAGCAACAATCAGCAGCCACAGTACATTGAAGAATTGGCAGGTTGGCAATCGGACATCTTTGTAGAACTCCTGGCTCTCTAAATACATGGCAACAGATAAACAAAATGGACGTTCTAGAGCCCCAAGGGTGAAGGAACACTCAACTATCATCAAGAAAGCACTCTCAGCCTTTTGACCGTCAGCTCCATCACACTCTGAATTCACCCACCCTGGATATTAACATCTGAACCACTATAAGTCCATGTATTTGCCATATGCTAAATAAAATAAAAATGCACCAAAGTAGGTTCATTTTATACATTCTGTGTGTGTATGTATGCATATGTGTGTGCTATTCTTTTTTTACCAGCCATTTCTACTAATTAAAAATCCTTATAAGATTGAGTACAATTGAGTCACCTAATGTCATCTAGGGATTTTCTTCACAGAAGGGATATTGAATTTAGATCTACCAGGTTGAATGGAAGAGGGATTGTTGTGAGCTGCCCAAATTAATTGGGCACTTTTGTGAAGACAGGATGTACAGTGCCATCCTTTACTCACACTCAGATCATTAAGAAAAGCAACCCCTGCCTGTCATTTTCTGCCATACATTAAAAGTAGTGTTTATGCAAATAAAAAATGAGGGGAGTCTGAGTCACCTGTGTTTCATTTAATTGTAACAAACACTGACCTTCCTATTGGCCACAGTTTGCTATGGCAGGAATGTCAGTATCCTTGTCCTCTACAGCCATTTGATCCTGGGCTACTGGAGGAGTGAAATCCTGGAGGATTGTGAATTTTTTATTAGGTGAAATTGAAAGAACTGTCAATTTCTCCTTCTAGCTACTCTGTCAGGAATAATAATAAAATTAATTCCTTCTTTCCTTCCTTCCCTCCCTAGATAAAGTATAAAGGATGTCAACAGAGGGAATTCATATAAAAATCTATCAGTGGGATCCCCGTATCTTCAAAGACTCAAGTATGGGAAGGAATGTGATTAGTGCAGTGCATGAACAGAAAGTATAAAGAAGCAGGTAGGTAACATAGTAAGGTTTTAGGTAACATAGTAAACACACTTCATATAGATCATCAGGCCTTCTCTAGGATCAACCAGGAGGAAGGAGTTGAAATCCAGAAAAGGAATTTTAAATCTAGATTCCTTTCCAGCTGGGTTATGCATGAGAGTCACCAGTTTAAGGCTGAAGTAGGAAAAGTCAAACATCCATACGTTGAGCCATTTTTTCCAGGCCTGTCTGTTCTGGGGCCTCTGAGTTGAGGTAACTGCTGCTAGAAGTCTAGCGCAGCAGCATGGGTCAGGTTGGATGGACATTAGAGGAGCTATACTCCTAATCCTTCAGGAGGTTACCAGGTTGGAGAGAATTTCCTTGTTTAAAAGGTTCCCAAAATCAGGACTGTAGCTGATTTGGGGACTATATTTGTTCCCTGGCTTATGAATGGATTTTTCCCTACACAAATTCCCAGTTCTGGGGAAAAAACACCTGACATTACTATAATGTTAGTTTTAGGAAGGATGTTGTAAATCAAGATACTGTTTTGATGTCTTGAAGGAGAAAGGCAGGGCAAACACTATCATTAATGCATTGATGCAATTTGGTGACCCCAAGTTGAGGGAGGCATCCATTGCACTAGGCCTCTAAGGCCTAGTATTATAGCTTTTATTATAGCTGAGGACTTTTTAAAAAAAATTCAAAAGAGCCACAAAAGTTGTAGGGATGATCCGGTGACACCACTGGAAGGAATAGGGCTGGTGTTCATGGCCCTTTTTCATACTTGATATTTGAATAGGGTTTAAGTATAACATAATGCAAACTGAAGCTTCATGTTTTAATTTGTTGCTGTTGCTTAATTCAGTGATTTGAAATCTGCAGTTGGAAAAGTCTTCCACCTGTCCAGTGTCCAAAACCTTGAGGACATTCCTACACAGAGTAAGTTTATTATACTTGCCATTGGATTCCATACACACAGCACTGAATGAAATATTTTGAAGAGCTGATAATCCAGTGGAATCGAGAAGCTGTGTTTCCATTTAAAACTAACTTGCTTATTCAGCCGTGAGATGAGTTCCTTTAAAGTACTAGGAGGTAATAGCTGTCCAGATTTGCAACATAACACTTGCAAGCTATTCAAGGAATGAGAGGGGGCAGGGGAGAGAAATGGCTTCATTATGATATGGCTAATAATGACAATAATGGTAGTAATAACGGCAACATCAGTGCTGCAAGCATTGGCCTTTTATTAGGAAGTCCCATGAGACATATATATTCATAAGACCGCATTGGGTGATCTTGTCCCTATTAAATAAATCACATAACATTGTACAGTCTTCATTGCACTTGCCTCTGCCATATCCTAAGGATGGTAAGAGAAAAGCCACCATTTTATAGACAAGAAAACTGAGACTGACTCCCAGTGAATCTGGGGCATGAGGCAGAATTTGAACTCAGGAGCCAAAACTTACTATAGAGTGGCCCATGTCAAAGAAAACAATGTCATTCTCATTGTTAGAATCCACACAGATACTCCTGAAGAAACCCCCAGCTTACATACAAGCAATAAATTCTCCCTAAATACATGCATGCACACGCTGGCACAGAAAAGCAGAATTAACACTCTTTGTTCTGCTCCCCAAAGGTGCACAGACAGATTTGTAATACACATTCATTCATTCTCTGAGCACACCTCCCGTTAATTTTTCACCTCCTCCTCCCTTTTTTCCTTGCAGTGCCCTGGCCATCTTTCTCCCCCGGGAGAAGGCCAAGAGCTAGGCATCATATCAAGTTGTCTTTGCTTAACCCAAGGTTTCGGTGGTTGTAATTTATACACCTCCTCTTTGGGCCAAGAAAAGCTGTTAACTCATCTTTATTGCTGAGGGGAAAAACCCAAGATACAGCTTTAAAGTATTTCATCCCTCACAGGGTCAAGTTTCCTGGGATAATTAGTTTGTGATCACATGAAATGTATCCGTATGTAGGATGGGAGCAACTATTGCAGTTTTGTGGCAGTGTCCTAGTGGTTGCAGGGCTGAGACCTAAAATATCAAATGTCATAACAAGACAAGGTTTATTCATCAGTATCACCCAGACTTTCTAACTAATATGTCTCCTTCTATTTAGGACTGGATTCACACCAGAGGTGGGTTTTAGCAGGTTCTGACTAGTTCTGGAGAACCAGTAGCAGAAATTTTGAGTAGTTTGGAGAACCGGTAGTAAAAATTCTGACTGGCCACACTCCCATCTATTATCTGCCTCCCAATTCCCAGCTGATCGGGAGGGAATGGAGATTTTACAATATCCTTCTCCTGGAGTGGGGTGGGAATAGAAATTTTACAGAATCCTTCCCTGCCATGCCCACCAAGCCATGCCCACTCAAGCCATGCCCACCAAGCCACATCCACAGAACCGGTAGTAAAAAAAAACTGAAACCCACCACTGGTTCACACCTTCCACTTGGTTGCTTAACTACCCTTTAATTAAAATAATAATAATAATAAAGTTAGGTTCATAAACCTGCTAAAATAGAAACCTTCACTTAGAAATCGTAATAGCTAGATTTTCACCACAGATTATTGGTGCAATTCCCTGTCCCTAACACATCAATAAAAAGTCTGGCACAAATTCAGTCCCTCTTTGGTCAGGTTACATGTCCATCTACCCAAATATGGTACACTTAAAAGTCATGATTAGGAAAGTGGTTAAACTGAAGAACACAGAAGAGAAAATATTTTGTAATTGATGAAAGGAAGAAATGGAAGTGAGATACAGATCTGATAACATAGATATGAAGAAAAAGATGCCCTTGAACTGAACTATTTTGCTGGGAACTTGATAGTAGCATTCAGGCATTTAGGGAAGAGCACAGATATGGTTTCCAATTGCCTTTTTCCAGGTGCTTTTTTGGCTTCCTAGCCTAGCACTGAGCCCTGGAATTCCTTGGTGGTCATCTACCCAAGTACCATATAAAATGGACGGAGGTGGGGGCTCTAAATTTAGAAAACCAGAGACAAGGCAATTAACAGCTATAATAGGAGTTTAAAAGCAACAGAGATAATGGATACAGCATAATCTGATGGAATTGCAGCTACTTATGACTCTAGGAAGCATTATGGGACTTACAGCAATGACATCAGAATTGGGGGAAGATTATTGAAGCATTGAAAGCTCTTTATGTGTGTGTGTGATTTTGTTTAAAGATATTCCCAATCATTCTGTGTTAGTATACTGTCTGAAATTGTTGTAAAGTTAGCAGAAATGTTACTAAGATGAGAGAGAGGACTATATCTATTAACAATGATATTGCTAGTTGACACAAAATAAGATTGCTAAGAGGAAGGGTAAAATCAATTACGAGCTTAAAGGCAATTACGCAGAGCAGTGTAAGCGGCTTGTCAACTGTAACACTCTCAGCTGCTTCTTAAAGCCACTTTAGACATTCCAGGCTGGACATGCAGTGGATTCACAACAGAGCTGGAATGATGCTTAGTCCTAATTATGGCCACTTCAATGGCCAACAGACCCTTCCCTTGCTTCTTGTCCTGTGGGAAGAGGAAATTGAAACATCCAGAAAAGCAAAGGAAAAATATATTGCTTTGCAGTATTTCAGATATGGCCCAGCTAAACCAGAAACAAATCAGCTCATCTGCCAATTGGGGGGCAACTTCATGGACTCAATCACAGGAGTGGTGCTGAAACAGGGCAAAAACACTGGGAGCAGAAATACCCAAATTTCAAATCTGTTGGAAGAGAAAGTGTAAAACAACTGCATCAAGATCTGAGGAAAGGCTGAGGAAAATAAGAGTAGGAAAGCTTTCATCTACTGTGTGGGTCAGTAAAAAATAGGTTCTTACCTATTTTTAAAAGTTAGAAGTTGGAATCCCAACTCAAATGGATGGAGGTCATTGAATAGGGGTAAGTGGTGTGCACACCAACAATCACCAGAGCATTTAATACAGAATGATCAGGATCTGGAAGGGATAAATCTTCTCATTCACCCTGGTTCTTCTTCCAGAATACAGCTAGTCCTAGACTTATGACCACAATTGACTGAGCCCCAAATTTCTGTCATTAAGTGAGACAGTCAAGGGAGTTTTGCCTCATTTTACAACCTTTCTTGCCACAATTGTTAAGAAAATCATTGCAGTTCTTAAATTAGTAACCCGGTTGTTAAGTGAATCTGGCTTCCCCATTGACTTTGCTTGTCAGAAGGTCGCAAAAGATAATCACATGACCTTGGGACACAGCAATGGTCGTAGATATGAACCAGTTGTCATGAATGTTGATACATGATCGGGAGGATGCTGCAAAAGTGGTAACTCTGAAAAACGGTCATAAGTCATTTTTTTCAGTGCCATTGTAGCTTTGAACGGTCACTAAATGAAGTCGAGGATTCAGGGGTGAAATCCAGCAGGTTCTGACAGGTTCTGGAGAACCGATAGTGGAAATTTTGAGCAGTTTGGAGAACCGGCAAATACCACCTCTGGCTGGCCCCAGAGTGGGGTGGAAATGGAGATTTTGCAATATCCTTCCCCCAGGAGTGGGGAGGGAATGGAGATTTTGTAGTATCCTTCCCCTGGAGTGGGCTGGGAATGGAGATTTTGCAGTATCCTTCCCCTGCCACGCCCACCAAGCCACACCCACAGAACCGGTAGTAAAAAAAATAAATTTCACCATTGGGAGGATTGCCAGTAATTTAATTTACTGTTGCTTTTTTGTTAACAGTTATGATGAAACATTAATTGCATACAAAAACTACTGCTGTGTTGCTCATTCCAGCCCTAGTTATTAAGGCAACTTTTAATTTGATTATATGAGAAGGCCTCAATTAACCTACTGAGTGCATTTGATGGGAACATAGCGATAATGCCCATACAGTGTGCTTCCATGGAGCCTCAGCCCTCGAGATATGCATTGTTTCATACAGAGTTAGTTTTAGTAATGTAACCACAGTGACAGATTCTATCCTTTTAACTACAGTGATGTCATCTCATCTCCTTTTACCTGATTTGAAGACAGCTGCGGAAAACTCACTTTAGATCCCATCGCCTGCTTTGCAAACAGAATGACTGTGTGTGTGTGTGGGGGGGGGGAGGGTCAATAAACTGACATTTATTTGATTTAGTTTTTAAATGCCTCTCTTCTTACTCCATTTGTTTACTGCAGTCTTAGACAAAACTGCACTAGAGGTTGCACAGAATATTGTTGGAGCCTGCCCAGGTGCCAGACAATCAACACTGTTTTTTATTTTTTTATTTATTTAATTCAACTTATATACCGCCCTTCTCCCCAAGGGGACTCAGGGCGGTGAACAGCCAAATTTAAAACACATATAGTACAAAAGTTAAGAGAAACTAAAATAGATTAAATAATGGCATTACCAATTTAAAATCCAAATCTGCATAATCAAAGATCCCAGTTTAAAATCCAACATTGAAAAATTTAAAAATTTAAAAACCCCATTAAAACCGATTATGCTAGGCCGGCTTGTTGAAAGAGTTAGGTCTCCAGGGCCTTTCGAACAGCGCGGAGGTCCGGAATCAATTGTATCCCAGGAGGTAGCTCATTCCACAGGTTGGGTGCTCCCACAGAAAAGGCTCCCCCCTGGGGGCCGCCAGTCGACATTGCTTGGCCGACGGCACCCTGAGGAGGCCCTCTCTGTGCGAGCATATTGGCCGGTGGGAGGTTATCGGTAGCAGCAGGCGGTCTCAAAATATCCCGGACCTCTGCCATGGAGCGCTTTAAAGGTGAGAACCAACACCATGAAGTGCACTCGGAAGACCACCGGGAGCCAGTGCAGCTCGCGCAGGAGAGGTGTTATGTGGGAGCGCCCTGTTGCTCCCATAATCACCCGCGCGGCTGCATTCTGGAGCAGCTGGAGCCTCCGGGTCCAGGAGTGTTCACAAGGATGGGGTTAACATAGAAGGATCCCCCTGAGGACATGCCTGCTCTATACCCAGCCAATTTCTGCTTAAAATGTATGAGCTATTTCCACGCATCTCACACAACTGGGTTCTGGGCAGAAGAAAAATAAATGTTGGCACTGAATGTCATGAAAGGTTTTCCAAAACAGTTCCAAAACTATAAATGGTTCACAGCCAATTTCCACCACATATTCCCATTGTTTCTATTTATTTTTCAATCAAATTTATATGGCAGCCCATCTCACAGAAAATGACTCCGGGTGGCATACAACAATCCAATAAAACTGCTCTCATTATCTGAAACTGTTATATAATAATTATTAAAACCGTTGAAAACTATAAAAGCAAAAATAAAACAAAGAAACAAATGGGTGAAGGAATATTAACAATAAGAGAGCCACGTCACTAGTTCACCCATCTCCTGAGGTTCCCAGGCTTCCTGGCATAGCCAGATCTTGAGTGACCTTCAAAAGATCAGAAGTGCACAGTGAAGTCTGGTAGTAGTTTTATAGGTTGGAAGACAATGTTCATGCGTACAAAGTAAGGACCAAAATGGTTTATCAAACCAGGTAAAGCAAATACTCATCATCTGCCATACAACATCCCAGACTTAAAAACTGTTGATAAGATAGTCAAAAAGATTCTGGGTGGTGGACACGGCAATACTTGGAGATAGCAGGATAGAAGAGAAAAAAAAAACTGGAGAAAATCACAAACAGAAGTAAACTGATTGTGGCAAAAGAAAGCAAAAATATTAGGCACCTTGGATGTAATCTGAAAACATGTGTAACCCTACCTGAACACCCTTGTCATTGACCACATCACCATCAGTCAATTGCAAAAGGCAGCAATACTTGGAAGAGCTTACATTATGTGACAATAACGACAAACAACATCTGCCTATCCCTGGTCTTTGGTGAAAAACAAAGCAACCATGAGGAATATGAACACAGAATGAAATTTCATGTTCCTTCCATCCCAACCAAGAATACCTGGTCATCAAAGTGAATAAACAATGAACATTCTCCCCAAAACTGGCTAATGTGCAACTTCTTTTCCTGGGAATTAGAGTTATGTTGAAGCTCATTCCTGAAAATTTTTCCAAAGCTTATCTAGTTCACAATTCCAATTACTCATATTTTAATTAAGCCCATTCCTTGCTTTGTTTTTCTTTTTTTCTTGTCTATCAGCTACCAAACATTTATATTAAATGGTACCAGCTCATATATCAAATCCTCCCTGTTACAGGTGGCTGACCTTGAAACAGAGGAAAGAGATAATGCTGTATCTTGAGTTAGTCTGTATCAGGAGATGAGAAAGCATCTATTTAAGCTTCAAGGAAAGAAGGAAGGAGAAAACTCAAGGACTTGCTGTACAAATTGAAGACCTTAGCAAGCTACAGTATACTACATATACAAGAATAAAGAAACCATTTTAAAAATAAAAGTACAGAGAAAAATATCCATTTATTATAATGGTCTTCTATAATAATATTACACCCCAAGGGTGCTATTCAGCAGGTTCTGACAGGTTCTGACTGGTCCCAGAGTGGGGTGGGAATGGAGATTTTGCAGTATCCTTCCCCTACCACGCCTACTAAGCCACACCACGCCCACCAAGCCACGGCCACAGAACCAGTAGTAAAAAAAATTTGAATTCCACCACTGCTACACCCACTACTTAGCCTGCTTTGTCTTGTTGCCTGAAGCATCTCAAGGTATAGACCACAAATTTGAAGGAAGGAAGGAAGGCAGGCAGGCAGGCAGGCAGGCAGGAAGAAAGAAAGAAGATAAAGAAGATAAAGGAGGGAGGGAGGGATGGAGGGAGGAATGAATGAATGAATGAATCAATCAATCAATCAATCAATCAATCAATCAACCCACCAGTAAAGAATAGGAGAGCATTTTCCATCCTTCTTAAAAACATGAATTTCATCACTTGGGCCTGACACAAATACTGTGCTAAGAATAATTTTTAATCATCAAAAAAGTCTCAGTGTTTATCTAGAAGCAGGATCATGAGTCTTTTCTATACCATTTAAATTAAACCACCATATTTCTTGAGTTTGTAAGGGAATGGTGATGTGTATAACTATGCACTTAAAAGCAGAGATGCCCTGCTAGCAATATTTATGAATGATTTTTTTAAAAAATATATTATAAATGCAAAAGTAGCTTTTGGAAACTATGCTTTTTTTGTTCCTTCCACTCAATATCTTTCTCTCCCTTTAGCCATCCTCCAGTCACAAATTGCTTACTCCAAGAAGCTTCATCGTGAAGTGATTGGACAGCATAGTGCCTCTTCTTAGATTATTACAAAATTGCAGCTTCCTAAAGGAAAAGCTGAAGCAGAGCTATGTTCACAAAAAAGGGAGGGAGGGAAGGAGAGAGGCAAGCACTCAGCTGCGCAGAAATACACTCAGTGATCCATCTCCCCTAGTTGGCAGGAGAAGGGTATCTGATGGTTATGAGATGTTCAGCTCCTGAGGGCTGCTGTCCTTCAGTTATGAGACTCAGTAAAAATCCAAATGAACCAGCCTGCAGATAAACAGCATTCTTTTTCAGACAACTCCATCCTGATAGAAGAGTAGAGTCTAGTAGTAAAAGTTAGGAGCCTTGCTCAGAATTAGGTTTTGATTATTACACCCCTGACGTTGGGAACAGTTCCCCCACCACACTTTTTGCCTTTATTTATTTAGCAAAACAGAACAAAGGGGGAAAATATCAAAAGGAAAAACAACAGCAACAATTGTGTATATGCATTTGTATGTGTGTATGACATTTCTACGCAACAGTTTTAATAAAGAATGTTCATGGATAATGTACACTTTTAAGCAACTCATGTGCAAGTCATACATAACATGAGGTCTTCAATTCACTGGATAATTGAGGCTATACGTTTATCTTTCCAGTGTTGAATTAGGTCTCTTAACAATAAGAATGGCATGGAGAACCCCCCCCCCTTTTTTTTTTGTCCAACCATCAGTTTACATGTAAGAGGTATGTAACTCAACACCATGTAGAGATCTTAAAATATTAAACTTTGTTGCAAGGACAACATCTTAATATATATAATATCTTTGTGTCATACTATCTTGGAATAGGTTCAAAAACAAAAGATTATCGTGTTTTTTCTCAGCTGAAGCCAATATGAAAAACAAAAGCCTAGCCCAGTGATGGTTAACCTTTTTGGTGCCGAGTCCCAAAGTGTGTGCATGCGAACCCCGAAAATGTGCACCCCCTATGCCCAGTGGTGGGATTCAGCCAGTTCGCACCACTTCCAGAGAACCGGTTGTTAACTTTCTGAACAGTTTGGCAAACTGGTTGTTGGAAGAAATCATTAGGGCAGAGAACCGGTTGTTAAATTACTTGAATCCCACCACTGCTGTGCCCCATTTTGGGCCTGGAAAGTCTCCTGCACCAACCTGGAAGCGAAAACGGGACACGGGGGCGCCATGCGAGGGTCCCCGCACCCTGTTTTGTGCCTGGAAAGCCTCCTGCACCAACCTGCACCGACCTGCGCTTGCACCCCACCCCCGCACATACACACATGCATCCCCCACATGTGCCCTGCTTCCCGTGCATGTGCGACAGAGACCCGAAGACCAGCTGGCTGGCGGGAGGCGCGCATGCATGCACGGTGGAACTGGGCTGGGGTGCCTGCCGAGAGGGCTCTGCGTGCCACCTGTGGCATGTGTGCCAGTAGTGGGTTCCTCTCGGTTTGGCCTGTTTCTTCTGAGCTGGTAGCGGTGACGATATGATGTCACTGAACCGGTTCTACCTCCCGCCCCCTCTGTGTTATTCTTACCTCTTATTTGGCCCCACCCCCAGTCTATTGCTGCCTCCTGAGTCCCAGCTGATGCTAGAGGGGAAAAAAACTGTTTAAACATTTGCCATGGGGGCCGCCCTACAGCTGATCAGTGTTAGAAGAAAACAAATGAGTAGACAGGTGCCTGCAAAAATACATGAGTAGATCAGTGCCTGCAAAAATAAATGGGTAGACCAGTGCCTGCAAAAATACATGAGTAGATCAGTGCTTGCAAAAATAAATGGGTAGACCAGTGCCTGCAAAAATACATGAGTAGATCAGTGCCTGCAAAAATAAATGGGTAGACCAGTGCCTGCAAAAATACATGAGTAGATCAGTGCCTGCAAAAATAAATGGGTAGACCAGTGCCTGCAAAAATACATGAGTAGATCAGTGCCTGCAAAATAAATGGGTAGACCAGTGCCTGCAAAAATACATGAGTAGATCAGTGCCTGCAAAAATACATGAGTAAATCGGTACAGCTCTACAAGCATTTAAAAGCCTGGTAAACCAGTACCACTGCTAAATTCTAAACAATTGTCACATGACCATCAAGCCACGTCCACAAAATAAGCCCCGCCCACAGAACCGGTAGTAAAAAAATTTAGAACCCACCCCGGATGTGTGCCATAGGTTTGCCATCATGGCCTAGGCCATATCTCCTTTCCCATTTTCCCAAATATAAACCAATTGTTTGATAATCCGCAACTTCTTAATCTGACCATCAATCAAAGCTACCTATTTATGTAAAATCGCTTCCAGGTGTTGTTTCTTAATCCCAGGGGCTCTAGAATTATTTTTAGCATTATTTTAAATAAGTAATTCTTGGCTATGGAATGGAATGAGAGGTAGAAGATAAACAGAGGGTGTAGGCAGAAGAAACATTTTGAAAATATTAAAGAAGGTCAGAAAATACTCAGTGTACCATCTGTCTCACAGGAAATAAACAACAAGCACAACTTCTTTTCTTTTTTTCTTTTAAAAACACTTTACCATTAACTAATAATGGAAAAAATCACACCGCCAAGTGACATCATTGGCTCTACAGGATGCGGGTGCCTGGGAAAAAGAATGTGACATTTTCCAGAATGGGAGAGAAAGACAAAGTTTAAGTCTAGTTACAATAAAAATCAAAGAGCCTTGGTGGTGCAGCAGACTAAAGCACTGTTAAGTAACACCAGCTGCCTGCAATTACTGCGAGTTCAAATCTCACCAGGCTCAAGGTTGACTCAGCCTTCCATCCTTTCGAGGTAGGTAAAATGAGGACCTGGTTTGTGGGGGCAATAAGCTGACTTTGTAAAAAAAAGAACACTGCTTGGAGGGGGGTGGGCAAAAGCCCTACTAAGCAGGTATATGCAAAAGTATGAAGGCTATTGCTTAACACATTGTAAGCTGTCCTGAGTCTCCGGAGAAGGGCGGCATATAAATCGAACAAACAAACAAACAAACAAACAAACAAATAAATAAATACATAAATAAATAAATAAATAAATGATGTGGTTGGTACATTGCTTCTTCGTCTCATGCACAAAGACCACGACATTATTCCCACAATATGCTAAACTAAGTCAACAAGTTTGATAATAAGGCATGTTGTAATATTAATTCTAAAAAGTTAGCAACATTTAACCAACTTGGGGTGATCTCGCAGAAGATGAGTAGGTTTGTATCTGAATAGTATCTGGATGGGAAACCACTAGGAAATCCCAAAATGGGATTAAAATGGAGGAAGGCGGGAAATAAAGGCAACAGCGTCCCTGTTCCGTATGGTGGCCAAGAAAACTATATCAGTATAGTTTTATAGCCAGTAAGTAACCAGAAATAGGGCACAACTTGAAGGAGGCTTTACCAATACCTTTAATATATTTTACAGTAATTTTATTAGTATGCAACATATACAGGCAATTTTTTCCCTCATAAGAGCGCTTTATTGTATTTTCATAAAATTATAAAATGCCCCCCAAATGGGTTACAATGGTTAAAATAAAACCATCAACAATTCAAGCTGCTACTTACAAGAAATAGGTTTTTTTTAAAGTAGGTAGACATACAATAAATACAAAAATGTCACTGTATAATAAAGCAGCAGGAGATAACATAAAAACAGCGGCATCAAATTGAAAAGGCTGGCGTAATAAAACCCGCCTTGTGCTCTTCCCAAACGGGATCTGTAGCGCAGATCTGATCGGCTTTTTTTCCCCCCCCAGCAGAATATTCTGTGAAATAAATGCCACCGAGAATTTAAAAACTTCAAGGTTAAGCATTTCCATATCTCTATCCCCATTTTCTTTCTCCTTCCCACAACCCCACGAAATGCAGAGCAAAAAAAAAAAAAAAAAGTGCTTAGGTAATTTCCACTGAACCTACTAGCACTACGCCAAATATATCAACAAATCTAATACCGTAGGTAATAATTTGTTATCCTTTCGTAACACTCAGATCCACTTCTCTCCACTTAATGGTAAGATTGGCTCTAATTTTTGCTCCTGCCATAACTTCATTGTGATCGATATTTCTTGGTCCCTACATAATGCAGCAAGATTAATGTGGTTTATTGGGGACTTAGCATGATAGGTGAAGCTGTTCTTTAGGGCTTAGCATGGGAGAATCTGACCATTGCAGCTTGTTCAATACATTGTGGTTAAAAATCCTGATTTAGGGCTGGATTTGTGCCCAGCTGCTGAGAAATGGGTCTGGAGAGTGGAAGCATGAAAGTCTAGTGTGAAAAGCCACAAGGGAAGTCAATGGTGAACTTAACTACTAATGTTGCACATAAGGACTGAGAAACATCCGTCCGTCTTTTTTTCCAGCTGTTCTGCCAGAAGCACAGCTGTCAGTCCGAGATCTGAAGAGAAGGCACAGACAGGAAGGGGCCGGCTCTTAATGGCCCAGTACTTTTTTGGTTGCTTCCCAACCAGCTTTAGCCATCGCCTGTCCTGAGTGCGTATGTCTGCATGCCAGAGTTGCAGCTATAAATTCAGCAGAGTGCCTAATCACCGCCATAAATCACCCTCTGAAATAGCCATTAAGAGGGTCGGAGTTCAGGTTGGCATGGTAACAGCCGACTGGTGGTGACTCAAACGGTGCAGAAGGGAGGGGTGAACAGAGGCAGAGCAGGGACTAGAGAGGGCAGGAAGCAAAGGACCGAGGCAGGCAGGGTGTAAAGGGATCAAAAGTGCTCTCCAGGCAACCCACTCCTAACCTGGCAGGATCCTGGAACTACAGATCTGAGCTTCTGGATCTCAGGCAGCCTCCCTACTATTTGGAAGGAAGCAAACAGCTCTTTGATTATACAGATTAGTCCTCGACTTACAACAGTTTGTTTAGTGACTGTTCAAAGTTACAACGGCACTGAAAAAAGTGACTTATGTCCAGGTGTGAAATCCAGCAGGTTCTGACAGGTTCTGGAGAACCGGTAGCGGACATTTTGAGTAGTTCAGAGAACCGGCAAATACCACCTCTGGCTGGTCCCAGAGTGGGGTGGGAATGGAGATTTTGCAATATCCTTCCCCTGCCATGCCTACCAAGCCACACCTACCAAGCCACACCCACAGAACCGGTAGTAAAAAAATTTGGATTTCACCACTGCTTATGTCCATTTTTTACACTAACAGCCATTGCGGTAACCCCATGGTCACATGATCAAAATTCGATGCTTTACGATTTACGACGGTTGCAATGTCCCAGGGTTATGTGATCCCCTTTTGTGTCATTCTGACAAGCAAAGTCAATGGGGAAGCCAGATTCACTTAACGACAGTAGTTACTGACTTAAAAACTGCAATGATTCGCTTAACAACAGTGGAAAGGAAAGTCATAAAATGGGGCAAAACTCCCTTAACAAATGTCTCACTTAGCAACAGAAATTTTGGGCTCAGTTGTGGTCGTAAATTGAGGACTACCTGCGGTCTGGAAGCCCGGGTGTCAAGGAAAAAGCCATTTCTGCTGAGACAATTAGTGGCACTTGCCAAATAATGTCTTAGAATAGGAACTCAATCAAAGGAAGTTCATTGCAAGTTCCCCCAGCCCCTCTGTTCTGACATGAACATCTTTATTGCCATTGAGCAAAACAATCTAATGTTGCAAAACATGCATTTACACCTATCTTAGCTACCACAGCGATCCTGTCCGGGTGACAAAAGGAGCAATTTCAAACTCCTAAAAGAAACTGTGCAGTTCTGGAAAGTGCTTCCTTGCAAGATTGTGTGCAAGGCCTGCTTCCAATTCTTCTTTCTTATGTAGATAGTTCTCGTTTAGTGACCACAATGGAGGCTGGCAACTTGGTCATTAAATCAAGCAGTAGCTATGTGAAACTGTGATTGTGCTTATGATCTTACTGCAGCTTTCCTTTGCTTTACAGACCTACGTAGGTCGTAAATGCGAGGATTGGTCATGAAGTTATTTTTTCATCACCATCACAACTGTGAATGCTCTCTGTTGCTAAACAAGGGCTACCTGTATCTCTCCATCCCTCCAAACAATTTTTTAGCTCCATCAATACCAGGGCTGTTAAACCTGCAGCCCATAGGCTGGATGCGTGATGCACTGGCCACACCCACATCCGGTTTAGTGAAGGGGGGAAATCGCAATATATCACTGTGACACCACTGTGATGATGTGAGTTTGACACCCCTGATCTATACTCTCTTGTATACATTTGGATTCCTACATTTACTTTTTAAAGCAGTAAAGCTGCAAAAATGGTGGATATGTATGTAGAACTATGTCCTGTTTAGGCCCACAGAATGTATGTATGTATGTGTGTGTGTGTGTATGTATGTATGTGTGTGTGTTTGTTTGTTTGTTTATTTGCCATCCATCTCATCCCAAAGCAATTCTGTGTAGCTTTGTAGCTTTATACGTAGAGCACTACGAGATCAATGTATTGAAAAAAACTGTCCTCAAAAGCAAAAATGAACACTGGGAATAAAAATACATAGATGTTGAAACTCAGAACTATATTGATAGAAAATCCACTCAAGGGGCCTCAAAAATATGTTTATCAGGTTATTACTTACACATACATTCCTATCTTCCTGTTGGGAGTCGTCACATAGTTATAATTATTTTATTTTATTTTATTTTATTTTATTTTATTTTATTTTATTTTATTTTATTTTATTTTATTTTATTTTATTTTATTTTATTTTATTTTATTTATTTTTTCATGTATTTCCTACACAAGCTCAAAGTACTCTATAATACCCTCCTTCATTTAATTTTCTTAACAACTCTGTGTGAGGTACTCTGGACTGAAAGATTTGAGTTTAAGTCTTTAGGTCTCTAGTGCAACTGTTAGTATTCTTTCTTCTTCATCTATTTATTTTTTACTTATATAAATATATATGTATGTACCCAGACCTTTTGTTACTGACTGAAGGATCCACTCCCTAGTAAGTTTATATATGCATTTCATAGACAAGATTGTTCAGTGAACAGAACTTAAATTACTGGCCTGCAGAAGAAAGCAGAGATGATCTTGGAGATGTATAGAAATCAGTAGCAAAACATGAGCTCAGTCCCAGAAACAAGACCATATCAGAAAGAATATTGCCCTGCTTGACTCTTTTGATAAAAGAGAGGTGGAAGGGGAAACTCTATCAGGCTTTCATGGTTATAGCCTAAATCAGTGTTTATCACTCTTGAAAGCTTGAAGATGAGTAGACGTCAACTCCCAGAATTCCACAGCCAGCAGAGTCGAAGTCCACCCATCTTCAAGCTCCCAACCTTGACAAACACTGGCTTAAATCAATAGTCAGGTTCTAGTATTTCTTGTGAGATGTGTTTCTTGGGCTGATATGGGTTCAAAGCCTAGCTCTGCCACAGATGTACTGAAAATAGAAATTCCCTATCGGGATACAAGGAAAACAGGACACAAGTCTGAGCCTCAGGGGGATGTCAGTTTGTATAACAAGTGGGGGAAACAGGGATTTGGACTAAAGGAAAACAAGCAACTGATCAGCAAGGGCTCAACTGGTTTCCTCTGTAAATCTGAAGCCACATCTGGTAGGGCCATCATCCCGTTCTCCTCTCTCACCCCCTCATACAAACTGGAGTAAACGAATAAATGTGTGTTTTGATTTGTATTGGTGCTTCGCTGATTTTCTCCTGCATGTTTCGTACTGGGACAACTGACTTGCAAAGGGTGGCCATCTCTGAACAACCAAATCAAGCATCTTTCTTTCTTTCTTTCTTTCTTTCTTTCTTTCTTTCTTTCTTTCTTTCTTTCTTTCTTTCTTTCTTTCTTTCTTTCTTTCTTTCTTTCTTTCTTTCTTTCTGGCTGACAGATGAAATGGCTTCTCCTATAGTTTAATCACAGCAGCCTACAGGGCTGTTTTCTGCCTTTGGAGACCCAGGGGCTGCTTTTATGGTTTGGAACAAAGCTCGTCTAAAAACTATAACTGAATCAAAAGAGGGCAGGGGGCCTGGCTAGGTTGCAGACATGCAGCATAGGCAACTGCCTTTGCCCAGTGGAGAATGCCATCACATTTCATCTCCCATGGAGCAGCCACCAATTAAAGACATTGGCTTCGGTAGCTCCAGGGCAAAGTAGCAGGAATGGAAGAGTAGCTGTCATGTGCTAACTGGGATATCAGAAAATGGGAGTCTTAACAGATACCCTCATCACTGCTTTATTCCAGCAGGACAGGTAGTCCTTGATTTATGACCACAATGGAGCCCTCAAATTTCTGTTGCTAAGCAAGGCAGTTATTAAGTGAGCTTTGCCCTGTTTTACCACCTTTCTTGGCACCATTATTAAGTGAATCCCTTGGGTTGTCAGTAACATAGTTGTTAAGTAGCAGTGGCTTCCCTGTTGACTTTGTTTGTCAGAAGTTCGCGAAAGAGGATCACATAATCCTGGGACACTGCAACCGTCATAAATCTGAACCAGATTTATAGTTCAGATGCAGTTGCCAAGCATCTGAATTTTGATCACATGACCATGGGAATGCTGCAATGGTCATAAGTGTAAAAAAACCAGTCATAAGTCACTTTTTTCAGTGACTTTTCAGTATTGTTGTAACTTTGAACAGTCACTAAACGAATTGTTGTAAATTAAGGACTACCTGTACTGTAACAAAGCCTACAGGACAAAACTATATTTTACTTCTTTACCTTCTCTCTGATCTACAAACTCTGTTCTTAAAATTACTCGTCTGGAAGAATATGTACACTTTGGGAAATATCAAGTAAAATATATATATACTGTAAAGAAGTTACCTATACAGTAATTTTGGAGCAACTGAAGAACAATTGGACTATTGCTAAAATTTGAAGTATGTGTTGTTCTTGTATGAGTATCAAGATCCTCTTTGGATGTAAAAGATTGTAGTTTTACTCCTAATATCTCCACAAAATTCATAATGTTGGACATTATCAACAGTGTGATGTGGAATAAGACCAGTGGTGGGATTCAAGTAATTTAACAACCAGTTCTCTGCTCTAATGATTTCTTCCAACAACCACTTTGCCAAACTGCTCAGAAAGTTAACAGTCGGTTCTCCCGAAGTGGTACGAACTGGCTGAATCCCACCACTGAATAGGACTGATGTAGCCAATGCATCAGCCAAACTGGCCAAATAGAAGTTAAGGAGCCAGATTTGAAATCAAGAGACTGTGAGTTCTAATCCCACTTTAGTTGTGAAAGATCCATTAGGTGATTTTGGCCAGTCACTCTTTCTCAGTCCAACTCAACTCACAGGGCCGTTATTATGAGGAAACTAGGAGGAAGGAATATTAGGTATTTTTATTTATAAAAATAAAAAAAATTAAAAGCCCCCATTTGCCACTACATATGTAAGATAAATCCTGGTTTCAGAAGCTAAGAATCAAATTTCCCATCCGGATCACATTTTTCTTACTCTGGCTGTTGACTGTCAGAGTCTATGTTGAAGAAAAGCTCAACTTAATCCTGGACATTTAGGTTACTCAGCTGAATGAAAGCCAGATTATGTTGGACTGGCTCCATCCTAGGATTATGCAGCTTCTCCTCATATCCTTTCTGACCTCTTCATGTTAGATGGGAACATTTCAGTCTGGGAAGTCTAGACCTATAATTGTAGTTGATGGGATTGATGCTTGAGATAAAGGAAGACAGTCTGACTTCTGGCAAATTGTTTAAACATGCAATACCTCTGGCTGCTCTTTAGAAGGCCAGATCCTGAAGATGAAACTCAAATACTTTGGCCATCTAATGAGAAGGAAGGAATCACTGGAGAAGAGCCTAATGCTGGGGAAGATTGAGGGCAAAAGAAGAATGGGATGGCAGAGAACGAGGTGGCTGGATGGAGTCATTGAAGCAGTAGGCGTAAGCTTAAATTGTCTCTGGGGGATGGTAGAGGAAGGCAGGCCTGGAGGAACATTGTCCATGGGATCGCGATGGGTCGGACACAACTTCACAACTAACAGCAGCAACAATCTCTTTCAGATGAATATCACATACAGGAAGGCTGGAGTATCTTCTGTATTTCAAGCTATTGTTTAATAAACAGTCTCTATCCAAGTCAAATTATTCAGAAAGTTGAATAATGCTTGCACAAAATTTTTGAATTCTCTTTCAGCCCTCACTAAACATGATGCCCATATATCTGTTTCAACTTAGCTACTAAGCTTTGGTTTTGCAAAGGAATTACATATTTAGAGGAATCTGTTGCCATTTCATTCTGATTCTTCCATTTTTAAATTTTCCACAAAATACTGACTACCTTCATGAAATATGAGAAGTGTTTGCAAAAAAAAAATCCTGCTGGGGGAGAATAGCTTCAGTAGTCAAGATAAATAGTTTGGTGAGAGAGAAGTTAAGCACCAAGTCCAAAGCTCCATGTCCATCTCCCCCGCTCAGCTTTTCTCCGGGTGACAACATTTTACAACATGCATTTGCACAGCCTGGCCTGTTCCTGTGGGCAGATTTGCACAACACACTAGGCTGAAATGTGATTGACTAGCTGGTGACCTGGGCTTTGAATAGTGGTTGAGCATTTCAACGAATTACTGTTTCTGAACTTTTAAACAATCTCTTGTTCCCTACAACTTTATGTGTGATAATACTGACATCTTAGCTGTGCGTGAGGAAAATCAACTGCTAAGGTTATTTTCCTACTGTTCAATCTTTGCCTCATCCCCCACCTATCCAGCCTGATCCACATTAAGGAAAACGATTAAAGACTATTCTCTCATAGATATAGATATAGATATAGATATAGATATAGATATAGATATAGATATAGATATAGATATAGATATACTTTAAATATCCGGGCCACTCTCCTTTGAGGCACCAGCTATACTATAGCCTCACTATTATCATTTTTCTAAAGGTGAGACATTGTTTGCTGAAATTTTTTGTTAAACATCTCTCTTCTTTGACATCTGGAATCTTATTTAAGAATAAATAAATAAATGTCCATTTCCAAGAAATCTGTTTAAAAGCTGATAATTCCCTCAACACTGTCAAACTAGTTATTAAGTCTGCATTACTATTAATCTTCTCATCGTTCCTATCACCTATCTCCTCCCACATAACCCTGTTGCTGGTATCCTTACGATTTATATTGACTGTTTCCTAATATGATTTGATTGCTTATTTGTACCCTATGACTATCATTAAGTGTTGCACCTTATGATTCTAGACGAATGTATCTTTTCCTTTATGTACACTGAGAGCGTATGCACCAAGACAAATTCCTTGTGTGTCCAGTCACACTTGGCCAATAAAGAATTATATTCTATTCTGTTCTAAACGAGTTCAAGACTTTATTATCATCAAGACCAAATTGGCAGTCCTGTTTCTGATTCTGTGCCTTTCTTTTAGGAAACTTAAAGGCAGTTTCTTTTGCTATTCTTTAATAGCAAAAACAAGGGAATCTTAGGGCATCAGGTACGCTTTGAAAGGTAAATAGAGGCAAGCTCTTTAGTTCCATAGGAGGCAACTGTGTCATATTCAACACCCAGTTTTTCTCCAGGTGAAATCCCAGCATCATAAGATAGTTCAATGTCTATGGAGATTCTCAGTCATCCTAGTCATGGTTGTCCCAAAGGTGCTTTTTTCAAGAGGCAACTGGACTTTCTGGTTTTTCTTTGAAGACATTTCGCTTCTCATCCAGGAAGCTTCTTCAGCTCTCTGTACTCTCTGTAGTTCATCTGTATGAACTATCTGTATGAAGATAGTTCATACAGGTAGTCCTCGACTTAACGATCACAATTGTTGCTAAGGGAGACATTTGTTAGGTGAGTTTTGCCCCATTTTACGACCTCTCTTGCCACAGTTGTTAAGTAAATTGCTGCAGGTGTGAATTTAGTAACACGGTTGTGAAGTCAATCTGGTTTGCCCCAGACTCTGCTTTTCAGAAGGTTCCTAAAGAAGATCTCATGACCTTGGGACACTGCAACCATCATAAATACGAACCTGTTGCCAAGCGTCTGAATTTTGATGACCATGGGGATGCTGCAACAGTCATAAGTGCGAAAAATGGTCATAAACCACTTTTTTTCAGCGCTGTTGTAACTTTCAACAGTCACTAAAAGAACTGTTGTAAGTCAAGGACTAATTATACTTCATTTATTGCTTGCCCCTGAATTGGTGAGAAGAATCCTAAGCATGGAACTGTAAGGGCAGAAGAGCACCTGTTGCCGCCTCCCCCTCCTTCAGCTTCAGCCCCCCTTTGCCATTCCCAACTATCTGTCTCCGATAATCTCTTGATGTCCTTTCAAAACCAATTACTAGATTAATTGACTCAGGAAAAGATGCGGTTGAGGGCTGGAGCTGCCCAGATTTATTTTCTAATAGGCCGCAGCGGACATGGCTGGTGTCGAGGGAGATTTATTGTCTCCCTAATTCAGCGACAGTTCAAATCTGTGATTAATAAGGTTTTTCCACCAAGCTCATAATTTACTCTCTCTCTCTCTCTCTTTCTCTCTCTCTTTTTAATCAGTGGAAACAGCAACTGGCTCCTCATCATCCTCAATTACAAAAATATTAAAGCCAGCATGTGTGGCTGAGTGGTTGCTGCCCAGCTGGGGAATGTTTCTTTAAATCATTGCCAAGTTAACATAACAATAAGTTATATTTGCATTTGAAAGGAAGCAGCTGAATGTTGTCTGGGGATTGTTAGGCATCAGGGTCCTGATTTAACTTGTTCACAGGGCTGCCTCTAGGGGCAGTAGACTGCAAGAGATTGGCTCTGTGTCTTTCTTTCTTTCTTTCTTTCTTTCTTTCTTTCTTTCTTTCTTTCTTTCTTTCTTTCTTTCTTTCTTTTCTTTTCTTTTCTTTCTTCCCTCCCTCCCTCCTTCTTTCTTTCCTTCCTTCCTTCCTTTTCTTTCCTTCCTTCATTCCTCTCTCTCCCCTCCCTCCCTCCCCCTTTCTTTCTTTCTTTCCTTTCCTTTCTTTTTTCCTGTCCTTCCTCCCTCCCTCCCTCCTTCTTTCTTTCCTTCCTTTCCTTTCTTTTCTTTTCTTTTCTTTTTTTATTGAAAAAGTTTTACATTACAATTTTTTTTAAAACCCCTTCCCCTTCCCACACCCCAACCCCCACCCCCACCCTATCTCCCCTATCCCTCCCCATTCCCCCCCTTGACTTCCGCTATTAAACAAACATATATAACATTCAGTATTTAACAATTTTTAGGTGAGATCCAGCTAAAAAAAAACCCCATAACCATAACCATAAGCTTTTACGCGCACCTTTCTTTTCTTTTCTTTCCTTCCTTCATTCCTCTCTCCCTCCCTCCCCCTCTTTCTCTTTCTTTCTTTCCTTCCTTTCCTTCCTTCATCCCTCCCTCCTTTTCTTTCCCTCCTTTCTTCCTTTGCTTTCCTTTCTTCATTCCTCTCTCTCCCTCCCTCCCCCTCTTTCTTTTTCTTTCTTTCCTTCCTTCCTTCCTTCATCCCTCCCTCCCTCTTTCCTTTCTTTCCTTCCTTCCTTCCCTTTTCTTTCTTTCCTTCCTTCATTCTTCTCTCTCTCTCCCTCCCTCCCTCCCCCTTTCTTTCTTCTTTCTTTCCTTCCTTCCTTCCCTCCTTCTTTCCTTCCTTCCCTTTTCTTTCCTTCCTTCATTCTTCTCTCTCTCCCCCCTCCCTCCCTCCCCCTTCCTTCTTTCTTTCTTTCTTTCTTTCTTTCTTTCTTTCTTTCTTTCTTTCTTTCTTTCTTTCTTTCTTTCTTTCCTTCCTTCCTTCCTTCCTTCCTTCCTTCTTTCCTTCCTTCCTTCCTTCCCTTTTCTTTCCTTCCTTCATTCTTCTCTCTCTCTCCCTGCCTCCCTTCTCCTTTCTTTCTTTCTCCTTTCTTTCTTTCCTTCCTTCCTTCCTTCCTCCTTCCTTCCTTCCTTCCTTCCTTCCTTCCTTCCTTCCTTCTTTCTTTCTTTCTTTCTTTCTTTCTTTCTTTCGCTTCTCTGTACTTGGTAAATTCCTAGGGAATGGGGGAGTGGACCTAGGTGTATGTGGGGGGTGGTGTGCCTTTGAATCAGTCTTGACTCCTGGCAACTGCCTGGAGAAGTCCTTGCACTTTTCTTGGCAACGTTTCAGAACTGGTTTGCCATTGCTTCCTTCCTAGGACTGAGAGAGAGTGACTGGCTCAAGGTCATCCAACTGGCTTTCATGCTTAAGGCTGGATGAGAACTCCCCTTCTCCCAGCCTCTCAGTTTCTAGCCTGGTGCCTTAACTACTACATCAAACTGGGAATCCTGTCCTTTATCTAAAACATGGTGGGCTCTTCAAATGTCGTTACTGTATAATAAGTTTGTAACAAATTGCGTTAGTGTGTTTTCCATCATTCTTCTTTGTTGACTGGGATTGTTGAGCGCAATCATCAGGAGGTTGTAAGTCGAGAACGACCTGTACATTGAACAACAATACTAGAATTGAGGACAGGAATTGTAATCCAGTATGTAAGGAAAATGCTCAGCCGGAGAATCTGATATAGAATACCCAACAGGTTATCCTCAATTTACAAGCATTCATTTAGCAACCATTCACAGTTACAACAGAGCGGAAAAAACGTGACTCACGGCCAATCCCTGCACTTATGACAGTCACAGCATCCCCACAGTCATGTGATCAAAATTAGAAGAGTTGCAGTGTCCTAGGGTCATGCAACTTTCCCAGCCGGCTTCCAAGTCAATGGGGGAAGCTAATTTTGTTTCACAATGGCATAATTCATTTAACAAGTGCAGTAATTCATTTAACAACCCTGGCCAAAAAAAAAAGGCTGTAAAACCTGGGGCGCCACTCACTTAACCGCCTTGCTTAGCACCGGAAATTCTGGTCCCAGTTGTGACTGTAAATGAAGGATTACCTGTAGTTATTAGTCTGTCATTCAAACCTGGCTCTATAACACCTCCCTCCTTGTTTTGGGGTTTGGAGAGAAAGGAGGAAAGGAAGTAATTAGAATTGGAATCAAGCACAAGCTGGACCACCCCTTAGGAAAAACAAAGCACAAGCACGCCAGGCTGCCGAGATCCTGGACTGGAGCAGCTCTGCATGGGTCATTTCATCACTTCCCCATCCAGCCTTTCTTCCAGAAGCAGAGCTGGCATTTATTGGCCAATTAAAAAAAAAAATCTGCTGGAAGCTGGCCAAATTCCATTCACCCGGAACTAGCTTTGGAAGGATGGCTGGGAGCCAAACTCTGCATCGCCAACATCCTTCTGGTAGCGGGACAGCCGCCTTCTCCCACTAGGCCGCTTTAGGACACGAGGTTTTCATTTGGAACAACACTCAGTGCTTGCTGGGCAGAGCCCACAATGTTTTCAAAGGATTCCCCCTTCCCTACTGCTCTCCATCCATCCTTGAAGCAGCAGAAAGCTACATGAGACCAGCATGACATTGGCTACCCCAATGCCGGTCTGTCTTGTCTCAGTTGTTTGTATTTCAAGCCACAGAAGGTCATCAGGTTTTTCTCCCAGAGTGAGAAAAGTTAACAAACACCACATTGCTCTTTTACTGCTCTTGGGCGATGTTGAAATGAAGGCAACAGAGTGTGCAGGTAGTAAGTCAGTCGTTGACTTACAACCACAATTGAGCCCAAGGTTTCTGTTGCTGTTCTGCCCCAGCTATGGAGCCCAAAGAACACAGCACACACAAAGTCTATACAAAACTTAAATTTACTAAAATAACTCAGTCTTTTCCAAACAAAGGCTGTTAATAAACTTTCTTAACAGCCTACAAGAAACCAAAGATAAAGTAATCACAATCTTACTAAGGTTGGCAGAAAGCCCAGAAGCAATTTACAGAGAATCCAGACGCGAAGGAGAATGAACTAAAGTTGTTCCCTACAAATTGCTTCAGTCGGTGTTCCTCCTTAAATAGGCTAAGGGAGTGGCCAATTAGTCCCAAGCCTTACTCTTGGGGAGACCTCCTCCTGAGGAGCCACTCTTGTCTTTTGGCAGCTCTGCGCGCCTGTGCATTGAGAAGAGGCTCCTCCTCTTTGTCCTCTTCACTTAAAAGAGCCTCTGGAGGTTCTGAAGGCCCTGGCTGAATCCCTGCCTCTAGTACCACATCTTCTCCAGCCTCCTCACTGTCCGACTCGAGCGCCAGCTGCACAGGCTGCTGGCGTAGCACCACACCAGCCTCCTCGCTGTCAGAATCAGCCACAATCCACACAGGCTGCTGACAGGCCACAACAGTTGCTGAGTGAGCTGTTTGTTAAGTGAATGTTGCCCCACTGAGTGACCTACCTTGCCACAGTTGTCAAGTGAGTCACTGCAGTTGTTAAGTTAGCAACACAGTTGGGAAGTGAATCTGGCCTCCCCCATTGACTTTGCTCATCAGAAGGTCGCAAAAGTGGATCACAGGACCCCAGGACATTGCAACCGTCACAAATGTGAGTCAGTTGTCAAGCTTCCAAATTTTGATCATGTGACCATAGGGATGCTTCAACAGTTGTAAATGTGAAAAAGTGTCACTTTTTCCAGCGCTGTTGTAACTTCAAACAGTCACTGAACCAACTGTTGTAAGTTGAGGACTACCTGTATTAACTCTGGCACAGCTACAGACCTCTTGCTTAGTGTTCATGTCACTCTTTCCTTACTTTCACCTTTTTCTTTTGTTCGGCCAGTTAAATTTTTTTGTGATGCCAATGCTTAATAAACCTCAAGCTATTGTTTTGCTAACAATTTTGAATGGGGTATATGCTTGTTCCGATCTGGATACAGGGATAAATTGGGAATGGGGTGGGTGCAAACAAATTATCCACAGTGATTCTCCATACTGCACAACTCAATCTTCCCTGAATTAATCCAGATGCGACATCACTTTGTGCCCAAATATCTCGAACTTAAAACTTGGTTTTGCTCTTCAATAGATTTGAAACAGGCTGAACTGAGACAATTCACTAGTACTGTGAACCTTTATTTAATCAATTAAATGATGTCAATTAAAAGGGAAATAATTATTATCTACCCAAAGAAGGTAGACATCTGTCCAAAATGCTATGCTTTTCCCAGAGGCAAGGAATCATTGTTCCCTATCCTAGCTTTCTTTATTACACCAGCTTGGGGGTGGTGATGGTAAGCATGCTCTTTTAGCTGAGTTTTTATTATATTACCATGTGAGTCAACATGGGTACTTATCTATTATTCAGGCTTATTCAGAATAGGAATATGTAAGAGAAAAACTCTGATACATTATGAATTCATGGTCCCAAGAAGCTTGTTTTGGAAAAGTGCCAATAATTGGATAATGAAGCAAAGCTGTCCTTCAGAACCTCTCAGGAGAAAAGAAGGAAGATTTGGATCCTTTTAAGAACAAGTTTTCCCAAAAGGCCTGGAGCAAGATTATGGATTAGAGTGGCAAAATTAAAAATGAAAAGTGATTTTTCTTAATTAAAATGGATATACTGGCAGAAAGAAACAGGTAGGTAGGATTGTCATAATTTCATGATAAGCTTGGATCAGGGGTGAAATTCAGCCGGTTCTATCCGGCTCGGGCGAATTGGCAGCGGCCAGATGCTGGAGGCTCCGCCCACCTTCATGGACTTCATGACGTTGCTTTTTTGTGACATTTTAAGCCTCTGCACATGCACAGAAGGCTTTGTGCATGTGCAGATGATGGTGCGCGCAGAAAGTGAGCACATGCGCGGTGTGTGCACATTTGTGAACCAGTAGGGAAGGTAAGTGAATTTCACCCCTGGCTTGGATCAAAAAGGAAGGAACAGAAAGCCCCCTATCTAAAGAAGATATTTGCTTTCCATGAAACAGAAAACAAAGTAGGTAATTATCCTAGCATATTTAAGCAGTTTACAATTAACAAGCATATTGATTCTAGATCCAGCATATGAATATATAAGAAACCAGACCATTCGAACAATCAGTCAACAAGAGAACCAATCAGCTGCTCAGAATTTAAATATGGCTCCAAACGAACAACCAATCACGCGACCAACACTGGCACACATGACATTCATAAACTAAGGAGAACAGGACAAGAATATCCTAGTCTGGTAATGAAACGTTCAAAAACTACATTGAAACAAGCTTGGAGAGAAAACCGCTGCAAAAATAATCCTAGCTCCTGGCGACAATATGTTTTGAACTCTTGTCCAGAGGTTTGCAACTGGTTTCAGATTTTAACTACAGTGACAGCTTTTATAATCTGGGCCAACTGACTGTCCAAATTCCTATGATTAGGTCTGGTAATAATAATAACAACAGCAATTGCTAACATGAGTCTTGCTGCTTTTATGTACAAGTCAATTCCAAAGTCCTTTTCTCCCAAATAATTTTTCCACTCCAACTGATCGATTAAAACTAGGAATGAATGGGCTTTGTAAAGCCAATTTGGCAATTTAAGGGTTTGTGTTGTTTTTCTTTTTAAGTTTCAGTGATCCCTCATTGATTGAATTTTAATAGATTATGGCCTGTGTATCGTGTTCTCCTTGGAAAATACATCTTGCAGAGATTGTAGTTTCTGCGTGTGCTGCTGTATTTCTACAAGTTTTTTAGGGTGACATTTTAAGGATAGATTGTTCCAGTACCCACTTGATATGTTTCCCACAGTTTTAAAGTTGTAGAAAGCACTTTGTCATTATCAGTAATTTGCAAAGCACTTGGTGATAATTGCCGACATAGCAGGAGATAGCATCAGAAGCTTTACCAGGCATCAGGGATTATGACTGGCAATGTTTCATCCAGTCCCTCTTACCCAGAGGATGTGATTTAAAAAATATGGAAATCCCAACCCCAGCATGTAAAAAACAGTCATTTTGGCTTAATGTTATGATGTCGAACTAGCAGACCTGCCTTCTAGATACCTTGAGCCTCGGAAATCTTGAGGCATCATACTTTCTCAGCCCAATCTATTTCACAGATTGTTGTAGGAAAAAACTGGGATAAAGAGAAACATGTATGACACATGGAATTCCTGTATGACAGATAATTTTCTCTCTCTCTCTCTCTCTCTCTCTCTCTCTCTCTCTCTCTCTCTCTCTCTCTCTCTCTCTCTCTCTCTCTCTCTCAACCACCCATCTCCCCCAACAATTATTTTTATTCTTTGACTTATATTTTATTTAGAAGTCAAATGAGAATGTAGTGGTTAAAGCTTCGAGCTAGAAAGCAGGAGACTGTAAGTTTTAGTTTCACTTTAAATCAGGCTCCCTCAGTCCTAAGAAGCAAGCAATGGCAAACCAATTCCAAAAACCCTTGCCGAGAGAACTGCGGGGACTCATCTAGGCAACTTCCAGGAGTCAACACTGACTGGACCTACACACAAGCACAGACAGCTTTTTTTAAAAAAGTCAAATACAGAAGAAAGTCCTAGAAAACTATAAAACTGAAGCACAAAGGTTGGAGATGGGAGATGGTAGATGGTTGGATGTGAGAAAAAGAAGACTAGAGGACTATAGAGGAATATGGAGACCATGATTCTTTTATATCACCACACAAACCCTGGAGGAAGAAAGGCATAACTGAACAACATGGTCCCTCTGTCGATTCTGTTTTATATTCTCAGGTATTAAGATAAATAAAATGAGGAAGGCTAAAATGTTAGGCAAGCTGGAGAGGTAAAACATCCAACTTGCTGTTCATATGGGATGCTGGGAAGTTGCATACAAGCGGATGTTCCTTTAATATACATTGCAAATCCAACTGAAATACCCAGAACATTGAACATTGTTAGTGTAAATGGTAGGACTTGTTGTGCTTTAGAAGTGATCCAGGGGTTCTTGGGAGCAGGTACAAGTTCAGCAGTTATCTCCTATTCATTATAGTAATTCAACATATATGAGCCTAAAGAGAGTGATGCTTTAAAGGGTCCGTTCGATAATGCCTCTTAAATGACAGCATCTTTCTTTTTTCCCCAGGCTTATGCAGAAGCCTGGAGGAGTTAAGCTTCTTTAGTGAAGAACAGAGTGGTGTACTGCTTGTACGAAGTCCAAAGCACTTCTTTTGAATTGTGCACACAGGCCTAGTAAATGTTTATTGTTCTGTCTATGTGGCAAGAAACAACTAAAGTCTACCTTATGATTATTGAATTGGACTACCAACTTGTGTGAGCATTGATTTAGTGACTGTAGAATAGTTTATGGCCTTTAAACCTCCAATCGGCTCAAATGATCCATGGGGAAGATTTCCATCTCAGGACCTGAAAAAAGCACAGCGAAGTCAGTCCACTTTGGACTTCAGAGGGATTGGGAGTAAGTGGGAATCTAAATTGACAGCAAATATAACACCCATCTAGGCAGAAGAGTTGTAAGTGGTCTGAAAGCACATTTAAAAAAAAAAATTAACTATGGCTGTGTCTGGTAATGAACTACTGGTACATGTGAGATTTCTTGGGAAACTAGCAAGGAATAAAGGATCTGAAGTAAAATAAAGACATTCGAGGCAAGGTGTTTGTGTGCAAAAAAAAGAAGGTATTATATACAGAATATACAAGGAACCTAAAAATCATTCATTGGGACAGGAATATTGTTTAACTGAGAGAAGTGAACCAAACAAGTCTCTAGATGTTTTTAGACTACATGTTCCATAATATTCTCTAGTTAAAATATTGGTGCACTGTTTCTATACTTTTTTTTTTTACTGGGTGCTTTCTAAGAATCTAATAATTAAAACAATGCATAAAAGCCTACATTACCTATTTTACAAAATGTAAAATATGCTTTACAATAACAAAACAATAGCAGTAACAGCAACAATAAAAAAATTAAAAATTGCACCATGACAAGTAGCGCCGAAAAGATAAAAATAATGCCAGATATAACCTGTTTTGGAAAAGGATTCCAAAGCTTAGATTCTACTGCGATTGTGTGGCAATCTCTATTCAATTAAGACTATACTTGGTGCACCAACCAGAGCTTGTAAAAATGTGTTTTGCACCACAGAGGCTACTTGTGCTTTTAATGTCCAAGATGAATCCAGAAGCACCTCCAAATTACAAATTTGATCCTTAAGATATATGTCAATCCCATCCAGATAAGTTGAACATGGACTGAGAAACCATCCACCAGCAACACCTCTGTCCCATGTGGACTGAATTTCAGTTTGTAGACCTTTATCAAGTCCATGCCATTGTCAAGCATTGCTTTCCTTCCCTCTGTCTGTCTGTCTGCCTGCCAGCTTGCCTCTCAGTAAAGATGATCCAGAAAGGGGTCCAAGACTGTTTTTGTAGCATAATTGAGCCTAAAACCCAATTGAAATAGATCTAGAAAATCAGTTTCATCTAAGAATATTGTGATTAGCCATTCCTGACATTTTCCCCATTCTGGCTAGAAATAGCTAGGTTAGTTAGGACTAGTGTTTCTCGGGCCTGGTTATATCTTGATGGTAGGATGGTAGGATGTTGTTACTCTATAGAGGTACAAAGTAATTATTACTGCTTTTTATAAAATAATCATGCCCAACATTTTCAGACCCGTGATCTGCCTTTAACTTGAACTTGTACTCCATTTTTTCACTTTTGTATCCTATGAGCATGAGGGTTATGCAAGCAATTGTAGCACACAGATTTTCTAACCTGCATCAGAGCAAGCTTTCCTTTATGTTGTTCATTGACACAGAAAATATATTGGATAGCCCTTAAATGTCCAGGTTGAATTCCTCCCTAGGGAACTATTGCTCCCTAGGGCAGCAATAGTTCACAATATTCAAAGAAAAGGCAGGCTGAGGGGGGAGGAACTAATAGGCTAGAAATGGAAGCAGAGTATGGAGGCTCCATGTTGAATTAATAAGATAGTAATCTTTTCTCAACTTGGTGTCTTTTGAATGTGTTAGGACCCATCCCAGAAGGTCATTCTGACTGGAAGGCATCAGTCTGGGTAAGACTGTGACAGTGCCATTCTGTTCAACTCCTAAAAAAGCTGCTGTTTCCTATAGCAACCAAGGCCAAGAATGGAAACTTCTCCAGGCCCCAAAGCGTGGATTTTTGCACCTCATCCTAACAACATCCTTCTAGCCATACATCCCCATTATCAGAGCCCCTCTCCCCCCCCCTTATTTCTTCTCCAGACTTGCCTGTGAAAACTATCTAGACTTAAAGCCAATCAATTTCCAACGAGTAGCAGAGTTTGACGGGAAATTCATTCCAACTGGGGGTTTTGATTTATCTTTCAAATATACGGACAAGCGTGCGCATGATGGAGCCCATTAAAATGTTGGAAGATTGTTTTTATGATTGAAGTCTGTATTACACTTGCCATAAAGAAAGGCAGCGCAGAGTCATTAGCATTTCCATGATGTTATATTTCTGCCTGTCATGGGCCAATAATTCATCTTTACGGCTTGTCCCACCGCTAGCTCTTTGATACAATGAGTATAGAGTTAAGCAAAACTACAACAGGGAAGGAGAATCCAGCGAGCTGCCTGCCCTTCACGCCACTATCGCCTCCTTTCCTAGAAATATTTTTTAGAGCGCTGAAAGAGCACATATGCAGAAAGTCATCCTTCTCCGTCACTATTCTTCATTGCTCTCTCTTTCTGTCTCCTGGCCTCACACCCCATCCCACTTCTGCTGCTCACGGATCCAGTTAAATGAAACTTATCTTGCCATTTTGACGCTTTTTACTCCTCCTGCTCCACCCAGGCTCCTTGGGTTGTTATCATCAAACCAAAGAGAAGAATATTTTTTAATTATTATTAAAGCAATGACCTTGTCTTCCCTTCCACATTTAGCATGTTTTTTTGTTTTGTTTTTTAAGGAGCCAAGGGGAAATAAAAAGAAAGACCATTACATCTGGTCAATTGGACTACAGTACTGTGGTGTTCTGGGAACACCTTTCTTTAGTGGAAGTGAAGATGTTTGAATTTGAACTCCCATCAAGCTCAGATGATGTGGTTCTTGCAGCCCTGATTACTGGGCTGACTGGAAATGATGAAAGGTGTCACCTGAAGTTTAAAACAAAAGCGTTGTTATTGATTAATTGTATGGATGGTTATTTGCGATTCTTTTTTTATTGCATGCTTATATCTCTGAATAAGTTGCTCTAGAATTGATAAACACCAGGTTGTAAGAATTTGTATGAGAAAGGGCCAATCGTTGATTAAATTAAACAGCCTATCAATAGAACACAATGGCACTTTGTCAAGGAATGCCTTTATAAATAAACTGAAATAATAATACGGATATAAATAAGTTCCGGAATTAGATTTCAATACCAAAGATTTCTTGAGTATATGGACTTTTTTTTGGAGCTTTCTATCTGAAGTCAACCCTGTCCACCAGCACACAAACATCTCCTCCAGAAGGGCATTGGGGAAGATCATAAAGCAATGGGTTTTATGTGGATGTTAATGTGAATGTATTCAATATGAAATTGGGTAGAATTGCATAGAAATAGATTGCTTGCATGCAAATGCAATGATACGTAGGAAGAAAATACATGTTGTTAATGAATATAAAGATGAAATTCTACTCTAACTCCATAGTAAGTTTCAGAGAATGATGAACAGGCAGTTATCATAAAACCCCCACAAAGATCTTCCAGACAGGCGTGTCTGCAGGAAGCAGGTTAAAAAAAGTCAAACTGGTGGCTCCAACCATGCCAATTAAACCCTGCCTTTCCAGACTTGTGATACTCATTTCCATCACTTAGCAATAAATGGCATATTTCATGCCATGCGTGAATGTGTATAGAAACCACTTTCATTCCAAACATTTGTTATTAGCCTTTGGAAATGTACCCATTTGTATTATCATTCAATAGGTTTCTAACATTATCCATTGCAGTGAATATCCAAATATTGACATTCAGACATAAAGTTGACAAGCCTAAATAAAGACATGACTATGCCAAAGGTCATAAACCCTTATCTCCCATGGATTAGAGATGATAATAATTAAAAGTAGATACTTGCAATGTCATATGGACTGGTACCATGTCATAAAATGTCTGTCTCAGTTGCTGGAGTAATAATTCAACATTCATTGTATTGATTTTTTAGATTATTCTCATCTGAAAGTAACTTGCACAACGTTTGCCATATGTCAGCTAATCAGAGGATACTTCTCTGTCCGTTCCCAATTTTATCCTCCCTTATGTGAAGACCTACCTCTCTAGAGAAGGCTTTAAAGTTGGGAAAGGTAGAAAGAAAGAATGGAAGAGGATGACTATCATCATATAACAGGGATGATGGGTGCACTTTTGGATGACTTGAAGAACCACGTTGGGACAGATCATCAAGGAAAAAATCTACCTATGTGTCACTAACTTAATTAGTGACTTAATTGCCCATAATCACAATCAGTCTCATATTAACTGCCCTAGTTGGCATATTATCTTGAACTTTCCTCTTCTCCCCTTTCCTCTTTATTTTCTAGTCTTTGATTATGCCTATATTATTTTCAAAACCCCAATTAAAAATATTTTATTCTATTCATCCATTTCCCCTTTCCACCTTACCTATTCACTTTGCCTGCAATATTTACTTCAGTATGTATAGTGTATCTCTAAACATGCATCTTTTGGACTTTTGTATTACTTACTTTGTACATGATGGGTGTGCCTGACATACTATATGATTTAACTATGGTTTAAGTGTGTTGTGCAAACATAAATGTGCCATCAGCAGTGGATCATGAGAGGGCAATATTTGTCCAAAATATTACTGGGATAGTGAACTAAAATTACTGCATCACCAAAATAGTGTTTATAAGCCATTCTGTAACAAAGTTATATCCCTCTCAGTTTCCTTTCTGTTTCTATCTTGTCTTTTCTCCTCTAAAAGATAGTTAGAGGAGTGTGGATTTATCTTTAAAAAAAAATTCTATTCATTTAAGTATTAATAATCCATTACTCTATTAAGCATTATGTAAAATGGAGCTATGATATTATGTTTTGACAACAAAATAAATACTGCGTAGTTCCAATGTTTCCAGAGGGATAACCACATTAAGTCTTTTGCCATAATATCAAATAGCAACAAGGCATTAAAAACACTAGCAAATTTATTTTCATATAAGCTTTGGGGATTACAGCCAACTTCATCCGATACATAAAGCATTATCCTGAACTAAAAGAACATTTCTGCTTGAGGGACAAGGATGATAAAGATCAATGCAAGCTACAGACTGTGGTAACTACTTATTAACAATGGCCACTCACAAAACAATGTGTGAGAACAAAGTACATTTTTACATTGGTGAGCTGTTGAGGATATATGAAATAAAGTGAGCTAAACTCTCTTTTAACATGTCCCTTTAACTTTTTTGCAATCATATGAAAATGATTGCTTCTGCCACCTTTTGGAATAGTTTTTCAATTTCTCAATCTAGTCTTCAGTTATGGAATTGTATTTCCTGGTCATTTTCTATCCATGTATTAACTAAGTCTGACCCTGCTTAATTTTAAGCCAAGATTAATTAGGTACTGCCTCCTATATACCGGTACATCATTTGGCATTGTTTAAACCACTGGAAAAAGAGTTTACGTTCTTGATGAATTATCGTAACTTCTATTTTCCAATGAATGTCATAGTCCCTTTTTAAGGACCAGATGAGAACATAATTGATACACAAGTCCTTTTAGATTTACGGTGTGGATGCATGCACAGCATGATGTGATGACTTTTCAAACAATGTTGGCTGTCAAATTTAAAAGCAGGGAACTCTCACAAAAACCAGATAACAATTACATCTTATTCAGACTCAAAATATAAAATAGAGGACCTGCTCAAAATAATTTGCAGCCTTGAATGCAAGATGGCACCCTACTTTCTTCCATTTTTCATGTGGAAGCAAACAGAGTTGCGTCTTATTTTGACGTCATTAAGGAAATAGCAGGGTGGTGTGATGGCTCAGCAGCGAAGACAGTGAGTTATCATCTGGAAAGCCGACAGTCCAGTTTTGAGACCCAAATGCCTCATGACAGGGTGACCTCCCATTACTTGCCTCAGCAATCTAGCAGTTCAAAAGCTTGCCACATGCAAGTAGATTAATAGGCACCCTTTCAGTGGGAAAGGTTACTGCACTCTGTATGCTGGTCACATGACAATGGAAGAGTCTCTCAGACAACGCAAGCTCCTTCACCTGAAAATTAGAGATGAGCACCACCTCGAGTGGATCATGACTGGACAGGAGAAACCTTTAAAGGAAATAGCATTTTCCATAGAATCTTAGTTGAAAGGCAACCTTGTTCAACCCCCTGTCCCAGTGGTGGGTTGCTCCCTGTTTGGTCTAGTTCTTGCGAACCGGTAGTAAAGGCAGCGGGAGGCTCTGCCCATCCACCTAGATGTCATCATGGATGATCTGTGCATATGCAGAAGCTTCTGCACATGTGCAGAAGCACACACACGCTCCTGTTGTGAACTGGTAGTAAAGGTAAGTGGAACCCACCCCTGCCCTGTTCCCTATAGAAATCCAATTTAAAAAATCCAGAGAGGTGGCTTTTCACCACTCTTAGATAAAAACTTACCCATTGGAACCAGCTCTGACAATTGCCATTGTTCCAGTTGCGTTTTTGATGTCTTCATAATAATCACAGCTGAAGCTTTGAGGATACCACTTCCTAGTGGTTGTTCTTTTACCACAAAGGAGAAGAAAAGTCCATTGTGCCAAGTGGAAACAGTAGCCAGGAGGAACTAACTTACCTCTCTTCCCATCCCCATTTTTGGCTATTGCTCACTCGCCCCAAATGAATGAGCAAAAGGGGAGTAAAATAGAAATCAAAATGGAATCTGCAAAGAAGCCCTCTTTTTCTGGAGCTACTTTAGGGTTGGACAGCTGGACAAGAGTGTTACTCTCCTTTGACTCACCCATCCCCATTTAGATAACATGGTTGGCTGTTGAATGATGAAATTTAGTCCCCAGAGAAGAGGAGAAAAAGAGAGTAAGAGATCACGGACAGAAACAGTTGTTCTTCCTGGGCCTATCAACTGAGATCTCCTTCTTCCTCGCAGGCTGCCCAACCCTGCAATAGATTGGCTGGAGAGCCCAGGAGAGAATAAATAAACAATTCCAGCCTTCAACAATCCTGAGAGTCATGAAGGTTCCTGCTGCTGCCCACATCTGTTCTCTTAAGTTATAGCCTTTCTTTAACTTACGGCAGGGCTGACCCCATTAAAATTAATTCCAAATGAACTTACTGTTAACTAGATTTATGGGGTGATGTTGTCTGCATTTCTTTCCTCTGTTTCTTTGTGAAACATGCTTGACTTAATGTTTCCCCTTTCCTGGCCAAAAGATCCACCACCATCTGCCGGCAGCCCATAAGAGGGGATGCTGTCTGATCAGTCCTCCCAACTGCCACAAGACGCTGAGATTTGCTACCTCCTGCCTTTGTTTTCTGTGGTTCCAAGTAAATGAAACTATATGGAATGAAGTGATTGGGGAAGGTGCCCTGCAAATGAATTGGAGGGGCGGGATACCTATTCTGCCCATCTCCATCCCACTGTCTGGCTTGAGAGAATGAGTGAAAATCAAAATAAGCACAGGAGTAGTATGCCTACACAGGCCCAACTTTTGTGTGGATGTTATTTTGGTTGACAGAGGAAGGGACAACTTAGTCTTTGACCAGTGATGCACACAATGGGATTAATTGGTCAGCAGGGAATCAAATTAGCTCCAAACAAACCTGGATCTCCCTGGGCTTAAATTACCAGGTCAATTAGTGAGATTTCAGCCTTTTCAGGACAGGCTCATCTCCTTTCCCACGCCTGAAAGGAACCTGTGTGTGAGCCTGCATGAGCTAGTTACAGAAGTGTGCTCTGCGTGGGTCACTTGTGCCCTCTATGTATGCACAGGCATGTATGGCTCTGCTCTCCATCACTCTCTCTTTGCCTTGTTGAGCCTTAAAGCTGCCAGGGCCGTGTGGACGTGCTGTGCAATCTGAGTGGGCTCAGCCCAGGGGGCTCCTGCGTCGCCAGAATGCTAAGCAGCCTTTGAAAGACAGGACTGACTTCTGTGTCTGAGGCTGGCTGCTTTTCGTGCTCAGCCACTCAAACTCTCTAGGAGTCTCATGGGGTTTTTTTAGTGGGCAGCTCTGGCAAGGTCTTTTTCTGAATAGAAATGTGCAGGGATGGGTTCTACTTACCTTTACTACCGGTTTGCAGTGGGAGTGCGTGTGTGCGCTTGCTTCATTCATGCCTGCACGTGCACTTCTGCGCATGCGCAGAAGCTTCTGAAGATGCGCAAATGACCCATGATGACGATGTGGCAGGTGGGTGGAGCCTCCCGCCGGTTTTACTACCGGTTCTATAGAACCAGACAGAACCAGGAACAATCCACCACTGAGGCTGTGTCTCCATGTTGTTTCCATTTCTTATAAACGCAGAGCTCCTATCTCTTACCTATTTCTCTTTCCTGATATTCAGGCATTTGTCCCCCAGTCACCATTTGCGTGCCCACTGTGCCCTCTCCCTGCTTATCAGTAAGGAAACGAGCTGGGTTTGAATGTAGTTACCTACAACTGTCTGGGGCAGGGGATGTGTGGGGTGGGAGCAATCTCTCTCATGTTTGCAGAGAGGGTGTCACTGGGGAGAAAAGAGGGAAAGAAGATGGCATGGCAGCAATGGGAGTGGGGAGGTGGGAGAGCAGTTGGCTTGAAAGGTTTTTATTATTCCTCCCAGTTTAATGTGAACTGCTTAAACTAGGTAATGTACAGTTTGGATGTGTTCATATTGCACAAAAATTCCATATGGGGTTAGATCAACTTGTTGCCACTGTGGGGGGAAGACAAGGATCAGTGAGGAGGTACAGAGTTACTGATGCTTGGCTGGACCGCTAGCAGGGAAAGGCAGGTGTGGGCACACAAAAGAAACAAAGAACAGATGTTGAGCAAAGCACAGGTGGGAGAAAGAAGGATGCTTGAGTATGGATTTCTTTAGAAAATTGCAGCCTCTGGCTTTTTCATCATCCAAACTTTTGGTTGAAGGGCTTCGTCCCTACTTTGACTGGCATTCCTAGTGCAGATGGGAGATGTGGAGATGTGGCATTCCCATCACACACCAAACCATGTATTAGCCAACCACAGTTTAACCAAAGTCACAGTTGTGAGAGCGGTTTACGATTACAGGTTGCACTGACCCAGAAAATTGGACAACATTCAGTTATTCATGGTTGTGGAGCCTGTCGCTATTCAGAAACTTTTTTATTTGAGCCATTGCTTTATTGTATTGTAAACGTATATGTATCATAGGTTTTTATGGTTTTAGAATTAGTCCGTGGTAAACTGCCTTAGGAAAACTTTTGCTCTGAAGGGAAGCAGGCACTTTAAAAAAAATCAAATTAATCAATGAAGCATTTCTCTCAGTGGAAGTGGAGAGAAAATAATTATGTCAACCTGTTCTAATCTGGGCCTCCCAGGAGACGTATTAGAACTAAAATGACCAGAATCTCATATGAGTTGCAGACCCAGCAGAGCCAGAGAATTACCCACTGGGGAAGGTCTTCACTTGGATATTTCTTCCAAATGCTGTTCCTCTCCTGACCATTCTCCATTGTATGAGTTCCTCCTTCAGCAAAACACATTTGCTCCTTTGTGACATTTTCACAACTTCCCAGCCTAACATCAATCCCAGTGCAGGAAATCCAGAATCAAGATGGTTCAAATGAATACAGGTTTATTGTACGCTAAAGATCCCTACAAGAATCTGAACTACCAATGATCAAAGCAAATTGGTGGTAGATAAAAATAAATGGAATTCAAGTTGGGCTGGACTTATATCTCTTGTGAGCACAAAGGGACTCAAGATTGATGACACACTTGACCCCTCCCTCTGGCTCAGCCTGGTCATCTCCTACAATAACACAGTGCATTGAAGGCAACTGATGATCTGACAATCCTTTACTTAAGTGTCAGAGGCACGTCAGATTATAAACATATAACACTCGACACTGAGCAAATAAGATAAATATAAAATAGGCCATGAAAATACAGCACATGTAAAAAATATGTAAAATAAGTAGGATTAAAACTAAATGACATTTACTCAGTATTGGGCCACATCGACAGCGTTTTCTCTTGCTGGCACAAGGTCTTCCTTTGTACATGTTGAGCAGAGGTGGGTTTCAGCAGATTCTGACCAATTCTGGAGAACTGATAGAAATTTTGAGTAGTTCGGATTCGGAGAACCGGTAGTAAAAAGTCTGACTGGCCTCACCCCATCTATTCTCTGCCTCCCGAGTCCCAGCTGATCAGGAGGAAATGGGGATTTTGCAGTATCCTTCCCCTGCCACGCCCACCAAGCCACACCCTCAGAACTGGTAGTAAAAAATTTTGAAACCCACCACTGATGTTGAAGGACATCATATGCATTGCAGCATACATGAGATGAATAATTTTCCATGGTCAGTCACACAGAATATTTTCTACTGGGAAGTCCCAGATTTTTTAGATTGTCTTTTGATCTTCCTACTTCATTTAACGATTTCCATACAGACCAAGGTTGTAGAACCTAGAAGCACCCTTCGGTCAGAGATCTAACAATGAAAGAAGGATAGAGTTGTCAAATGTGTGACAACTCAAACCACCCTTAATTCTGTTTCCCTTCCAAGTGGGGAACTGATATTCTGTTTGACAGGTATAGCCATTATTCAACACCTCACCACTTGTTAATGTGCTGAGGAGTCAACATCTGACTGAATAAAGAGTTCCAGTGAAAAGCATGATTTGAACTGATCTGGCAGTAATATCTGTATCAAAGAGAAAGTTTTACCGTCCATTCCTGGCACTGCCAGCATAAAAAGAATCAGAAAACTATATCTGAAGCGGTGGGAAAATGCTACCAATTAGAATACTCAACTGTGAATAAGGACAAATAATTTGGCCTGGAACAGGAAAGCTTCTTATCCTCTGTAGTAGTTGCACAAAGGTGTAGCAGGGTATATGAATTCATTTAACACCCAGGTGCTACAGCTTATTCAGCATACAGCTGCTCGGGTAATATAATGGGCTATGAGAATAACCTTAAGGAACAGGAGGAAGAGTCGCTACCAAGGCAACAATCAGATAAGAGAATCTGAATCCAGGGGAGAAAAGTAATTTGAAAAAAAAAATCACCTCAGATTTAATCCTCCCTAGTTCTCTTGTAGATAAAGACAGAGATGTTTTCAGATTTGTATAATTCTGTTATTGTAGCACGGTAATAAAAGTAGCATTACTAACTTTGGTTTTCTACTCTGATCTCTCTCAAAGGGCTGACAGGGATTTAGGGATGGGGCATGATTCACAAAAGATGACCAGTTTGTTTCCAGATGCAATTCAAGAGACTGGTTATTTCCTTTAAAGCAGGGATGAAATCCAGCAGATTCTGACGGGTCGTGGAGAACCGGTAGCGGAAATTTTGAGTAGTTCGGAGAACCAGCAAGTACCACCTCTGGCTGGCCCCAGAATGGGGTGGGAATGGAGATTTTGCAGTATCCTTCCCCTGCCACACCGACGAAACCACGCCCACAGAACCAGTAGTAAAAAAATTTGAATTTCACCACTGCTTTAAAGCCCTGCGTGCTTAAATATCTTCAGTTTCAAATAAAGGGGAATATTTGTAGCGCAGGGTTGAAATGAGGGGTCCTTGATGTCCTCTGAGCTTGATTGTTTTCTTGCAAACCTTTCGTCACCCAAACTAGGTAACATAGGTAACAACTAGGGAGCAGGATGATGGTGATGATGTTACTGGGTAATGAAAGAAAACAACCAAGCTCAGAGAGCACCAAGGACCCTTTACCGTCAGATTCCTCTTCTTCCAATTGTTTCTGCTGACATCTGGTAGGAGAAGAGGTTCTCCTCACGTTCAGGGAATGTCATATTTAGGGGGCTCAGTGGTGGGCCTTTTCAATTGCTATCCCCCCTTCTTTAGAACAACACTGTTCTGAGATCAGTATGGCCCCAAACTCATTGGGCTTTAGAAAAGCAATTAAAACCTAGCTTTTCCAGCAGGCCTAGGGGATTGATTTGTTATGAAGTGCCCCTTTTGGAATATGGTGTTATGTTTGAATTGAGTTTGTTTATTGTCCCTGGCATAGAACTGTGAGTTATTTGTTACTTGTTTCATTTTTATGTACATTTTAAACCTTATTTTTATGGAATAGGGAAATGAGTTGCTCAGTCAGTTATAACTTGAGTGGTATACAAGCCCAGTAAATGAACCAATAAAATAGATGTAACTTTACCACATAACCTGGTCTTTCCTCCACGTGAGTGGTTTGTAGACAAAGATCAGTTTCAAACTCTTTTTGGAGGTGGGGGGTGGGGATGAATTACTTTAGGAGAGGAAATTAAAATCATGGAAGATATAATTGGGTGTCTTCCAGGTATTTCTTTCAGTGTTCCTTTTGCATGAGGAAGATCTGCCTGGATTCATGTAGATATTTATCTGGCCTTCTGCTCAGGGATAAGGCCTATAAAGGGAAAAGATAGGCGTGTATTCACATCAACAATCTACAATGCATCTTGTTCAATTACATGTCCCTTTCAGACTTGGTGGAGTGCCTGCACTTACTGATGGATTTTATTCCTAGCTCTTGCACACGCAGAATATACTAGAAAAAGACCAGGTTGCAGAGAGATTCAGCCAAGGAGGTTGGGGTGGGAGAGCAGAAAAATGAAGATAGCAAGTATGAGTATGTTTTTTAAAAAATGTGAAGTACATTTTTAAAAAGGGCGAGGCTTTAATTGCATCATCATTCCCACTAGCCTGACCTTTTTCACACACACACACACACACACACACACACACACCACCCTCTGCAAATACCACTGGATTCAGCACTTCAGTGGCAGATCCTGTTCCCTAGTTTCTCCTGTGTCTAATCTGGCAACTCCGCTGCAGGATCTAATTCTGTCATCCCCAATATCAGGGTTCATATACAGGTAGTCCAGAGGTTGGTTTCAGCAGGTTCTGACCAGTTCTGGAGAACCAGTAGCGGAAATTTTGAGTAGTTTGGAGAACCGGTAGTAAAAATTCTGACTGGCCCCGCCCCCATCTATTCTCTGCCTCCCAAGTCCCAGCTGATTGGGAGGGAATGGGGATTTTGCAGTAACCTTCCTCTGGATTGGAGAGGAAATGGAGATTTTACAGTATCCTTCCCCTGCCATGCCCACCAAGCCATGCCCACCGAACCGGTAGTAAAAATTTTTGAAACCCACCACTGAGGTAGTCCTCGACTTACGACCACAATTGAGCCCCCAAATTCTGATATTAAATGGGACATTTGTTAAGTGAATTTCCTCCCATTTTACAACCTTTCCTGCCCCAGCCATTAAGTGAATCATTGCAGTTGTTAAGTTAGTAAAGGAAAACACATTTTTGACATTAAATGTCATACACCTTACACGATAATAAGCATGTTCTGCACTGTATCTCAAAAAATATGTACATTTTCCCCAGAATTTTTCAGAACGGCAGAGTGATAGAATTGGGAGAAAGGAATGGGAATATTTTTGAAAGGATCAGAAAAGGAACTACAACTATTCCTTTATGGCTTGTATCCATACAAAACTACTTGATTCAGACACAGATTGTGTCTAATATGGGATTATAACTCCCAGTATCCTTATGAAGCATGCAGACGATGAGCAATGCTGGAAACTGTAATTCAACGGCATCTGAAATGTCATTGCTGGCTTAGCCCGTTCGTATTGACTGGCTGTGGAAATTTTCAAGACCTGTTTAACAATAACAGAGATTGATCCTGGGACCCTTTGCATATAATATATAGTATGCATCGGGCCATAGCTTCAGCTTTTACACCACCATAAGGATGGGGATCTGAGCTGAACTATAACTGCCAGCTATTTATTATCACTGTGCCTGTTGCTAAAAAGGGTTCTTGGGAATTGTAGTTCTTTAGCATCTGGAGAGCCTTGTTCCTGTTTTGTAAGATTTCTTAATTCCTTGGGCAGAATTTGATAAGAAGATCTTTGAGGAAAAGCGGCAGTTCTATGAAAAGACCATGTATAAATGTTAAAGCCCGAAATTTTTCTACTAGGTATAGTTAAAAAAGAAATTAAAAAAGAAATAAAATATATCATATTACATATAATTACAGCAGCAAGAATAACCCTAGCCCAGTATTGGAAATTAGGAGAGTTGCCAACAGAAGAACAAATAATCCAAAAAATATATTGGTGCGCAGAGATGAATAGACAAACTCTTAAATTAAAAAACAAGGAAGACTCACGCTACTATCAAATTTGGAATAGATGGTATACATGGATTGGAAAATAAGGGGAAAAAAATAGATGATAAATACGTCGAGAGATTAAAATTAATAAAACTACACCGTCAATATAAAAACACCATGGTAAATGGAAATAAATGTTTATATATGATTATATATTGAATTGCTATAGATAGAAAGCTTTTGCATAGTAAATAATAGAACAAAAATAACACTGAAATGTACTTTGATTTTAGTTTTAAGACTGTTTTTACGACTTTTAACTTTGTTGTTTTTTATCTGTTTATATTAAAAAAAAAAGAAGAAAAGACCATGTATTTAGCAAGGCAAAAGATTCCACACAGCTCTAATTAAAATATTTCTAATAAAAATGTTAAAAAAGGGGGGGAACTCTATCAACTGGAAGGACCCCTTGCCTGATTTTTTTTTAAGTCAGTGAGAGGGTTCATGCAGCATGCTGAACTAAAATCCAAGGAAGCATAACTGTGCCCTTGGTTTATAACCAGACATTGGGTATATAGTTTATACCCACGTTTATAAAAGCTTATACCCAGACACTGCAATTTGTAAAACATAGTTTATTGTTTGGTAATTTATCCAGGAAATCATGATTAGTCAACCATAAGTAAAACCTGTTCCATGTCCTAGTAAACCTATTTTAATTTAATGTCCTTTGATAGCTGATGGCTGTTTTAAGCATCTGAAATTTCAATGTTATCAGTTCTGGGATATGTGTCTATTGTGCCCATACATACAGGAAACAATGTCACTTTTCAAATTTGGAGTGGGGAAAAAAATGACTAAATTTTTGCAGCTAACTAGGAAGAAATAATGTTGGGAAGAAGCTGCAAGAACACATAGTATGGTATATTCCTTCTAGAAATGGATTTTCTTTCAAGATTAATATCGCTTGCTTGGTTACTCTGCTGCTTTCCTGCTGCTTAAATATTATCAATAAATATACAACTGCTATTGCTTTTTTGGGGAACAAATTTCCAGTGTTCTTTCCTCCATTGAGCTGGTGTGATGTTATTTCCTACTGCTGGGGAAATGTGAAGTCAATGGGGGAAGCTAGATTTGCTTTGTGATTGCAGGATTTAAATAACAGCTGTAGTGATTCACTTAAGGACTGTGGAAAAAGGTGGTAACATGAAGCAAAACTCACTTAACTGTCTTGCTTAGCAACAGAAATGTGGAGCTCAATTGTACATCAAGAACTATTACTATAAAAATCATTTTGTTAGAATTTTGTCCTGGACATATTGAAAAAAAGGGTATATGTTCTGAAACCAATAAGGATACAGCCCAACCAGCTTTTAAGTCAGCCGTTCATGTCAAACTAAGAAGGTGAAATTGTATTTATGGCTTCTGAGACAATAATCTCCAGTTGATTTGGGAAAAAATAGAGGTAGGATATGAAGTGGTTAGTGGATCAACTTAAGGTTTCAGGTCTCAATTGCTTTGGGATGTGATTGAACAAATGAAATTTGGTGGAGGAAGCCCAATGTGGGTCTTGCAAAAACTGTTTGAGAGTTAATATGGGCGAGGGAGGCAAGGAAAGTGGTAAAGCTTTAAATAGGTACACTCAATCCTCATTATCCACAGATTATGTTCTTGAAAAACACTATGGAAACAGAAACTGTGATTATCGAAGAAAGACACCGAGACTTGTTACTGCAACCAACACCGTATTTTTTTAATTAATTAATTAATTAATTAATCTATTTATTTATTTATTTATTTTATTTAACTTATATGCCGCCATATCTCCAACGGACTCAGAATGCAGCTTGTGTAGCTGTAGCTCATGTCAAGGCTGCATGAAAAGGCTCTCAAACTTTTTTTTCTCTATTGCCCATGACTGCATATAGCTGTGTTGAGGCCTCCTTGACGAAAAACGAGTTACACTTTTATGGAAGGCTATAAGTGAATCCACGGAGACAGAATGTGAAAATAACGAGGATTGAGTGTATGTCAGAGAGAAAATCATAATTTCTGTGAAAACATATCCCTTTCCTTGATCTGTTGATTTTCACATTCCCTCATACTATCCAGTCTCAAAACGATTCTTCTAATTTTATTGAACAAAAATGAAATACAGTAAGGGATTGAGGGTTGCAGAGAAGATACTGGAGGAGAGGAAGCACAGATAAGATGCTCATATTGTAGGACAGTGGTGTCAAACTCAATTTCATTGCGGGCTGCATCAGGGTTGTGTTTGTCCTCAGGGGCCGGGTGTGTGTGGTGAGCTCAGCGTCATACATTGAGGGTCTGTTTTTGGCTGCAATGACCTCCTGCAGCCCTCTGCCAGAGAAAATGAAGGCTGGGGATGCCTCCATTTTTGCTACAGAGGACTACAGAAGGCTGTTGCAGCCAAAAACGGATCCCGGGAGCACCATGGGCCAGTCCTATGCTGTTTCCAGGAAAGGCCTGTGGGCTAGATCTAAGCACCCCATGGGCTGGATCTGGCCTGCTGGCCTTGAGTTTGACACCCCTGTTGTAGGAGTTCTAAAAAAAGCCTGCATCAACTGCCACTCCAGTGCATTCACATCAGAGGTGGTATTTAGCAGGTTCTGACCAGTTCTGGAAAATTGGTAGCGGAAATTTTGAGTAGTTTGGAGAACCGGTAAATACCACCTTTGGCTGGCCCCACTCCTATCTATTCTCTGCCTCCCGAGTCCCAGCTGATCGGGAGGAAATGGGGATTTTGCAGTATCCTTCCCCTGGAGTGGGGAGGGAATGGAGATTTTATAGTATCCTTTCCCTGCCATGCCCACCAAGCCATGCCACGCCCACCAAGCCACACCCACAGAACCAGTAGTAAAATAAATTGAATCCCACCACCGATTCACATCTCTTTAGAAATAAGCTCCATTAACTTGGAGCTTATCAAGTTAATGGAGCTTATTTCTGAGGAAACCAACCAACCAACCAAAAGGAAACCAACCACCAACCCTCAATGGTTCAAGCTTAGAAAAGAGAAGGAAGCCCACTGACTCACATCAAAAAAGAATAAACCTCAAAAGTGAAATTCTGGAATTTCCCCAGCATAAATTCTCCATGTAGACACATTGTGGAGACAGGAGTCCCATTTCAGATTCTGGACGAGGCCAGGCAGTATTTCTTCATTTATTTGAAATATTTATTAGGCTGCTTCTTAGGAAAATATTCCCAAGGTGCCTTCCAATATATACATTCACAATATAAAATCAATTAAATTTAAAGCCACAAAACACCATAAACACATAATGAATGCATCAATAAGAATTACAAGTAGGTTTGCTTGTTCCTGCCCCTTTGTTTTCACAATCAGCAAATTTGAAAACAAACGAACAAAAAGCCACACACACACAGACACACACCAAACCTCGGGATGAGCATCTTGCAGTCTCATTTAATAGGACAATGATATTGCAAAGCTGAAGATATTGAGGATAAGAGATTCTGGCCTCCCGCTCTGTTGGCAATTTAAACCATTGGCATCTTTCAGTCTCAAGAGACTATGGTATCGTGCTCTGGAAAGAGGTCCTAAAACAGCATCTAGTGTGGCTAAAAAGGCCAATTTGAGAGTGGCAATCCCTTCCACACGGAGGGCAGATACATTCTGTCTCCTGCCCAGCCCCCAGATTTCGCTGGTTCCGGGACTGCCTCTTTGCCTCAGCCTGCCAAACAAGTGTCTCTTCAAATTGGAGAAGGCCATGCTGCGTCTTTAGCCTCCAAGATGAACGATTGGAGGTCAAAGTTTCTCAGTTGTTAATGTCCATTCCCAAGGCCTTTAGATCCCTCTTGCAGATATCCTTATATCGCAGCTGTGGTATCCTTCTGAGGCGCTTTACCTGCAATTTATGCTGAATTTATGTTGAATTCTTTCCCTGGCAATTTATGCTGAAGCCAAAGAGAACAAAAATCACTGCAGAAAAGGGTGCCTTTAGTAGGGTGGAAATATTTATGGAAGAAGTTCCTCCAGTTTAAAGTTGCCCTAGGAACCAAATCCCCCATGTGGATGGAATGGATGGAAACTAATCAAGGAGAGAAGCAACCTTAAACTAAAAATACATTTCCTGACAGTGAGAACAATCAGAGGAATGACTTGCCTCCTGAATTTGCAAATGGTGATCACATGACAGTGCTGGGACAGTGCAATCATCATAAATATGTGCCAGTTACCAAGGACTCAAATTTTAATCACGTGACCATGGGGATGCTGCAACAGTTGTGTGAGAACCAGTCATGACTCATTATTTTCAGTGCCATTGTAACTTTGAATGGTCACTAAATGGATGGCCGTGGACTACCTGTACTGATACAAATACATCTCCATATCTGAAAGATATATACATACATACATGGATACATACATACATATAAAACTATTCTAAAAATATGAGTTCCAGGTATATTAGTAAAGAAAGACGCAGACATCCTGCGAGCTCCAGAACTTAAAAGTTTAAAATTTAATTTTTAAAAAAAAAAAATTAGGTGAAATGCTCTCTAATGGTTTCTTTAGAATTATTAAGTCTGTCATCTGTCACCTGCACCTCTATAACTGTCTGGTTTGGTTCTGCAACCCAACAAGACAGACACAGACTTCAGAGGATAATTAGAACTGCAGAAAAAAACAATTGCTACCAACCTGCCTTCCATTGAGGACCTGTGTACTGAACAAGTCAAAAAGAGCGCTGTGAAAATATTTACAGACCTTTTGGGTCCTAGACATAAACTGTTTCAACTCCTACCCTCAAAACTGCACACCAGAGCAACTAGACTCAAGAACAGTTTTTTCCTGAATGCCATCACTCTGCTAAACAAATAATTCTCTCAACACTGTCAAACTATTTACTAAATCTGCACTACTATTAATCTTCTCATCGTTTCCACCACCCATCTCCTTCCACTTATGACTGTATGACTCTAATTTTATTGCTTGTATCCTTACGATTTATATTGATATTGTTTCCTGATTGCTTATTTATACCCCATGACTATCATTAAGTGTTGTATCTTATGATTCTTGACCTATTTATCTTTTCTTTTATGTATACTGAGAGCATATGCACCAAGACAAATTCCTTGTGTGTCCAATCACACTTGGTCAATAAAAAAATCTATTCTATTCCATTCTATTCTATATGATAATATATCTTACGGTAGTAACATAGGATATACTAATTCTTAAAAATATCTTAAAGAAGATTCTTCAGTAAAGAGAATAACTTGTCCTTAACCCAGGGGTGGGTTCTACTTACCTTTACTACTGGTTCGCAACAAGATCGCATTCACAGATCGCCGATGACAACATCTGGGCAGTGGGCAGGCCTCCTGCCGGTTTTACTACCGGTTCTTCCGAACCAGTCTGAACTGGGGGCAACCCACCACTGCCTTAACCATTAACTGTCTCTTGGTTTACCAATAAACCCTGTGTGTCAGAGAGAGAGAAAGAGAGAGAGAGGAGGAGAGAGGAAGAAGGAAAATTATTTAAGTTGTTTTTTAAAGGCTGCCTCTTTTGTTCAATCTTCTTGTCTCTCTCCTTCTCACACCTCCCCCTGACCTGGATTTACCAGGCTGCACAGCAAAAGCTGCATAGAAGGTCCTCTGGTACTTTTACAACCTCGATCATAAAAAAAAGGCCATCAACTCAAACTAAGTAAATATACATATACTATACATATGCATAAAAAGCGTGGATAGGAATTATGCAGCTGCCAAGGGTTTATGCTTCAAAGGGGGTGATCTTCTCTAGATGGGTAATTGGTTGGAGCTGAAGTAATGGTGGAGAATTCATCTCCATAAACATTTTCCTGGCTAATTTATCAGGGGAGGCTATGTGGGGGCTATTTCTTGAATTACAGTTCACCCACTTTGTCAGCTGCTCAAGTCCAAGGACTGGAAAACATCAGAGAGGTAGCAATCCAGCCGGCAGCTGGGAGATAGGGAGAGTACTCGATTGCAGAAAATACGACTTCAGCAACAGAGTGGTCAACACCTGGAATACTCTACCTGACTCTGTTGTTACAGCCTCAAACCCTCACAGTTTCAACCTCGAACTGTCTACCATGGACCTCACCCCATTCCTAAGAGGTCCGTAAAGGGGGCGTGCATAAGCGCACCACTGTGCCTATCGTTGCTGTCCTACTGTCCCCATTTACTTGTACTCATTCCTTGTTCATGCCCTAGTTTATATTTATACCTGTTATCTAGTATATGTTTGAATAAATAAATAAATAAATAAATAAATAAATAAATAAATAAATAAATAAATAAATAAATAAAGTATCAAACTAATCTAATCTTCTATTGCTGAACCCTCAGCAATATAAACCAGAATGCAATGCATGGAAACTCCCACTGTCATCCTATACTGCATCCAGAGTGACATGTCGGTGAGTGGGTGGGCGGGCAGGCATCTGCAGTCACAGTGACTCTCCTTCTCAGCCCCTCTTCAATTTATACTTTCTATCCATTCATCTTCGAATTGTCTCCCTCACAGTAAAGTACTACGAACCTGCTGGTTTTGAGTTCCCTCTGATTTTTTTCTCCCCTGACTGGTCTTAAAAAGGAAGCTAATTCGATTTGTATGGAATGTGTTTTTAAATTATCCTTTGACCTTGTTTGGCGGTAGGTCCTGGAAGCCTTCAAATGGACATCTCTCGTGGGTATACATTCCAAATTCTTTCTCCAATTAAGGTTGATTGCATGTTTCCCCTGTAAAGCCCTGGTGGTACATTCCACAGATCAGCAGAACTGACATCACAATGACCTCCTAGCTGAAGCCAAGAAGGATTTGGTTGCCTGGATTTTTAGGCACAGCTGGCAAAGGTGTGAAGGGGTGTAAGGCTGTTTCCTGTTTTGTTTTGTTTTGACCTGGAAAGCAAGTATGAGAACATGAAGGAGGGGGGGACTTCTTCTCCCAATGCATGCATGAAACACCTGCAGACAAACCTAATGGAAAGAATGTAGAAAAATGGCTTGTCACATATTTATAGCCTGGTCTGGAGGGTGTTTACTCAGAAATCTGTCTCGGCTGCATTCTGTAAGCCTTCCCGTGAAATGAACCTGGAAATACATGTACATTTTCAGGCACTTTAGTGATCATTTGGGAATATCCTCTGGTTTCAATTAATATGCATTGCCATCATTCACCTTTCCTTGCTTTAAATGTCACTGTGGCCCCGTCCGCTTGTGCAGAAAAGACTTCTTGCCTGCTTCTCTGTGCTCTTCAGAGACAGTCAGAAAAATGATAGAGTAGTGGTAGATTGACAATCTGAAAATACCCTTCCTATGAACTACACAAAAGTGGTATTGACATTCCCCCATCCCACCTCATGGCTCCCTTCTAGTTTCAGCGAATCTGATGAGCAGGGAAGGGACCCGTTTTACAGCGGCCTATTCTCCAGCTTTGATGAAGCTGAAATAATTTCATCCAGGCTGGCTTAAAAGTATTCCCCACGTATATGGGGAATACTTTTCCCCATATAGGGATGAGCCTACATGTTTTAAACCCATGATGTAAAACAAAAGTGATGAGCCTACATGTTTTACACCCAGAAAGAAAAACAGCAGAAACAATAGGCATGCTGGCGAAAAAGATAACGTCTCCCCCCTTCCTAAATTATATCAATTTCTCCCTCATAGCCTGAGCTGGGGTCAGCGAATGCAAAGCCGATTTGTGGGGACAACAGTTTACATGGTGGGTGGCAGGGTAGAAAATATGTGGTGGCTAAAGAAGGGGGTTAGAATGGTAGAAAAGATAACTGGTTTTAAGTGGTGATTTTTTTTTCCCCTGCAGAAAAAGCCAAGCAGATGCTTATGAGTTTTTACTCAACATTGCCATCTGTATCACAAGTGGAATCTCTTTTGACTGATCTTGAAAATCCATTCCCATAAAACTCTGTGTCTGGGTTTATGTTATACCCCTACCTGTAGCCAAGCCAGTGCTTTGCCTCTGTTTGTTTCATTAACTCCCTGCGTTAAGCGTCGTCTTTATCCTGGTGGTTTATGGCTTTTTTATGGTGCTTTACAAGATGTTATATTGAAACTGCCCTCGATGTTTTTGCTGAAACATGCGACCCTGCATGTGAATATTGATATATGAGAACTCATGGAAGGGTGCGATAATTGTGGGGCTTTTGTTTGCGCAGGAAGGTGTAACGAGGGCCTGTCGAGGAAGGCTTCCCAAAAGGCAGGCAAGGAGAAGGGGGACGATAATGCGAGGACACATATCTCTTGTGCTGTTGGGGTTGTGGGGCTTCAGTTGTGGGTCCCTGATGGAGGAATAAAGGATTTTTGGGGTCTTAGGGAATTTTTGCTGCCAACAGACTGACAGGATGCTAAAGGTAAAGGTTACCCCTGTCCAGTTTTGTCTGATTCTAGAGGGCGATGGTCATCTCCATTTCATAGCCAAGGGAGCTAGTATTGTCTGAAGACAGTCCCATGGTCATGTGGCCAGCATGATTATATGTCGAGGTGCACAGAACACTATTACCTTCCCACCAAAGTGGTACCTATTTATCTTCTTGCATTTGCATGCTTTCAAATTGCTAGGTGGGCAGGAGCTGAGGCAAGGAGCGGGAGCTCGCCCCATCTGGGGCGCTCAAACCTGGGTTGTCAGATTTTCAGCTGACAAGCTCAGTATTTTTTACCACTGAGCCATCACACCCCCGTCAGGATGCGACAAATACCAATATAGTGGGTTAAAAGAAATAATACATAGCATAAGAGCTACTCCAAGAAAATAAACGATGTTACTTTTGTGCCGATATCTAAGAGCAAAAAGTTGATTTTCTAGATTTCTGGAGAGAAAGTGTGGCAAACAAAGGGCTACTGTTCTTTCAGTGCAAGCTGCGTTTTATCTAGACCATTATTGTCTATTCTAATTCAGAAATCTCAGGCTGAAGGGAATCCTTCCACATCCCTTGCTCCCTTTTCCTTTTAAATGACAATGTTTGGACTGGCTGTGGGAATTTCTGCATACAAAATGTAAGCTGATGTGAAATAAACATATAACATTCAGCTTTTAAATATGGTTCAGAATAATGATATGAGAAATAAAACCATGCCTTATGGCCTCCAGGTTATCTTTTTCCTGGTAATCGTTTTTTATGTCAGCTATATACCCCAGTTTTCCTATTTGTGCATTTTGCTTAGAGTTACATCTTATGCAGTCTATAGCTTTAAAGATATGTAGTAATTATTCTTATACCAGCATCTTTAATCTCCAGCTATCCTGCATCATAGATTCTGTAATCTTGAGGCAACATAAAATTGGAATTTTTGTTCAAGAAACTGTGAAAATCTTGTAGCCTAGAACTAATTTCTTAGATCAGTGAAATACAACTCCTAGGACTACAGGAAGACTGGATTTTCTCTAACTAAACTATTCAGGGGCAGACTTGCTCTGACATGCTATTTCTTTTTCTTTTCTTGTTTTATCTGGACTTCAGAGCCTCTAATATACCTTTTTTTAGTCCGAATCAAGAAATTGCTGAGAAGAAGTAAGTGCTAATTAAGAAGTCCAGCTGTGGAACAATGTCAATCGCGTATAAAGAGAATTTGTATAAGATATTTTACAGATGGCATTTACCACTGGCGAGGTCGGCAAAGATCTTTAAAGATAAATTAGCTAAATGTTGGAAGTGTCACCAACTATCTAGATCTTATTATCATATGTGGTGGACATGTGAAGAAGCAAAGAAGTATTGGGAAAAAAAGGTTGGAAGAGATGATACAACAACATATTGAGTTAGGACTTTTACTGGAAACCTATAATAAAGAGAATGTATATTTAATTATTCATGTATTAACTGCAGCTAGAATTGTATTTGCACAACATTGGAAAAGTGGAGAGATTCCTATTGAAGAGAAGATGATAAGGAAAATATTAGAAAGTGCAGAAATGAATAGATTAGCGTTAGCAATCAAAGAGAAAGAGCAAACTGAATATTATATGATATCGGAAGTATTTTATTAATGGTTGGAGAATGAAAATGGAGCTTGGAAATGAAGGAGACCAAAAATAAGTAGAAAATACATTAAGAAAGAGTTATAAATAAGACGAAAATTGTTAGTATATGTATGAAGAGAATAACGATATTTGATGTTAACAGGGTATTATTATTGAAAGATGCTAAGAAGAAAATGGGGAATTTTACAATATTTTTATTTTTATTTTTATTTTTTTATTTTTATTTTTATTAATCATATTTCTATGCCGCCCACTCTCCGAGGACTCTGGGCGGCTTACACCAAAGACAGTATACTAAATAGCATATTGCCCCCAACAATCTGGGTCCTCATTTTACCCCCCTCGGATGGATGGAAGGCTGAGTCAACCTTGAGCCGTTGAAATTTGATCTGCTGATCTTCTGAACTAGCAGTCAGCTGAAGTAGCTGCAGTACAGCACTCTAACCACTGCGTCATGTCACAGTGGTTAGAGTGTATTTAAATGTGTAATGTATGTAACATTACAAAATTAATGTTAATGTGAACATGAAAGATTTATTTATTTATTTATTTATTTACTTACTTACTTACTTACTTACTTACTTACTTATTTATTTATTTATTTATTTATTTATTTATTTATTTATTTATTTATTTATTTATTCAATTCGTATGCCACCCCTCTCCAAAGACCCAGGGCTGCTCACAATGCATTTAAAATCATTATAAAAAACATTCAAGAATTAAAAACATTAAAAACATTAAAACTCATTCACACCATTCATGGCAGGATCTTGCCGGATCTCAAGAGCGAGATCAACGGCCCCAGGCCTGCCGGAAAAGCCAGGTCTTCACCACTTTTCAGAAGACCAATAGGGTGGGGATGGTCCGGACCTCAGGAGGTAACTGGTTCCAGAGAGCTGGGGCAGCCACAGAGAAGGCCCTCCCCCATGGGCCCGCCAGCAGGCATTGTTTAGCTGACGTGATAAAGCTCCCTTCCTGTCATTCAGGATACTGGTTCTAAGCACTATGTGCTTAGAACTCAAAGCATCGTTAGAGACTCCACTCACCCACTTCATGGTCTGTTTCTGTTGCTCCCCTCTGGGAGGAGGTTTCAAAATATTTCTAGCAGGACTACCAGATTCGGTAACAGCTTTGTTCCCTATGCCATCCATCTGATAAACTCGCAAGTTTCATTTTTCTCACCATGTACATGTATACATCTGAACTAGACCATTGTTTCTCTGTGTCATATAATATATGTGGGTATATGCATAATTTTTATTTATTTATTTATTTAATCATGATTATGTAGTGTATATTGGCGATGGAGACCCTTTGAGAGCTGTATGCAACAAAAATTTCATTTTAATGTATGCCAATTAGTGTACATTCAAAGTGACAATAAAGTTATTCTAAGCCTAAGGCTGCAGTAAGAGAAAGGGAAGAGCTCAAGGAAAAGGGAAATGAATAATCAATGTAGGAGTGGAAGATGCAACAGAATAAAGCAAGGCAAAGCTCCTATATGTGTAATGCAAACCTTTTGTTGCCGATACACATAGTGCACTTAACAGAGCAATGAAAGAATATGAATATGACTTGCTGAAGCAACTTTCACTCTAGCTATAGAAAGAGGAGAAACATTGGACTGACATTAGAATAAAAGGGTAATCTAAATATTTTATAGAAGAGGTGGGGTCTGAAAATAAAGATGCAAGGCTGGCTGTGATATTTGGGTAAACTTGGCAGAAATAAACAAAAATGACACTTCCCAGGAATGCTGGAATACGTGAATAAAGAGTGGTTTGAAAAAGCTACAAAGTGTTTTTGCCCCACAACTGTGTAAATGAAAACCAGCCCTTCATGCATGCATTATTTGGGAAAAGGAAGAGTTTTTAGGATAAAAAACACGGTTTGCCAGGCAATAAAATTTAGACAGAGCATTGCTCCAACTGAAAAATAACTACCAACAGCACATGCTATTCACTGTACATTTACTGGTAGGCTGTCACAGAATTACACCACTAACCTTCCAAATAAATAAATTTACTTTATTCAATAGGCTATCATAGAATTTCAGCACCATCCTTCCAAATGGCTGATGCATTGTACATTCTTTGAGCCTCCCCTTGCAATTACAGAGGAAAGATTCCATGCTGCCAGCCCTCAATACATTTGTTATCCATGCAATTGTGCAATGGATTGTTTTAGATTTTAGGCAAAGGATTTTATGTGCGCCTATTCTGTTCCTCATTCCATATATTACTTCATTGGTTTTAGGAGGTGATGAACTAGCCCTGCTGCTCATTTGGCTGGACTTCTGCTCTAACATCCTGCCCTGATGGTCCCATTGTACTTGTGCATTGTGCTGGCTGGAAGTCAGCATGGCTTTCTGTGAAGCTAGATAACTACCTATTGAAAATCAACCATTAAGCCAGAACTCCTGGCTGAACTTCTCAGCTGGCTTGCTCTGGACTGTCACTACCCAAATGGAGAGTCACAGATTGGACTGAATGCTGGTTTAATCTCTTGCCAGAATCATCTGAAAACAGAAATGATGCTAACCACCTCAAACCACAGCGGGTGCCCCTTCCATGAACTTCCCACTGACCATATTCAGAAACCGTCACTGAAAAATGGTGGGTCATACACAGAGGAGGCAGCATTCTGTAAACTTCTTATGACTCTTATCAGCTCTGCTTTGTTAACTTCTAGCACACACACTCACACATATTTAACAGGCTGCTGTAAAGTTTTAGCTCCTCTGTAGAAATTCAGCTAGCACTTTATAGATTATCCTAGGATTGTTTATGCAAAAAGCAAAATTGGGATGAAAGACAGTTATGCGCTGAAGATATGAGTAGTTACCAGCAGGGGTCTCTAGCACATCAAGAATTGTAGTTAAAACCAATCCAGAAATTCAAAAAGGTGGGGGGATCCTTTTATTTTCTTTGCTTCTCTCCTGCACACCCAAACTAGCATTGTTGGTGTTTGAGCTACCTGACCTTGACTGAGTAAGATGCTGGGAACTGCTCACCCTTGTGAGCATCCTTCAGAAGTATTTCAGCCACATCCAAAACTGCCTTTTTAATAAATAATAACAACCATTATTTATGAAGGGCTGAGTGACTCAAGGCACTGCACAAAATGCTATGAAAAAAGACAAATACCATAAGAAATTAAAACACACACACAGACACACACACACACACACACACAGACACACACACACACGGCTTGTCTGCAGATTTACACTGGCAATGAAGTATAACATAAAAAGGAAAAAAAAAAGAAGAAGAAGCAGAGCTAGAAAGTCGAGGAAGGGTAGGAATGGATGTGGAGCTTTTGCCATGGTTCTATATGATCTTTTCTCCCTGCTTTGCTGTAATGGCCCAGTTCAGACAATCCTTTCAGAAACCATGGCTTGGAAAGTGACAAATGAGCCAACACGAATTTTAGCCTTCTCCAGAAACTTTCACTCGTTCCTGATTACAAGCAAAGACATGGCAGCTTTATCAAAATGCACCAATTATTCTTTAGTTCTTAATTATTCTCAGTTCTTAGTTCTAGGTTGCTTCTCTCTAAGAGAAGTTGTGGTGCTTCAGAAATTGTGGGTGCTCCATCACTGGAGGTTTCAAAAAGAGATTGGACAACCATCCTTGTGTCTGGTATAAGGTCTCCTGCTCAAGCAGAGGATTGGACTAGAAGACCTCCGAGGTTCCTTCCAATTCTATTATTCTATGTTCTGTTTTCTTTGCTTAGGACAAGATTTTTTTCCCTCAGGAACCCTTCCCAGTTTTAAAAACTATGGAGGATTCCAAAAAAGCTTTTGTTTCTGTGGGTTCTATTTATGGATATTCTAAAATATTAAAAATTAAAATGGATGTGTCAACTCTGGAGCCATCTTTGAGTGTCTTCATGGTTGCCATAGCGAGGCTGGCTGGAGCTGTGGGAAAGGGAGGAGGAAGTAGAGATAGCTGAGGGGAATATGTAGCCAAAATAACATTCTTTTTTCTGGGAACCAATGTTCTGACCTAGGCTTCCTGATATAGTTAAAAGCACACAATTAGTCCCAAAAACCCTCTTTTTATTTCAACGGTTGTGAATTCTGTTCATTCCCAGCCTGTTCATTCTCATTCTGTTCATTCACAGAAGAATCACAAATAATTTGTAAAGAGTCCTTTGGGGTAAGGTTGATAAGCACCCACTTTAATCTCCCTTGACACGCTGCCAAGACCTAATTGGCAATTAGCTTTGCAAGGCCACACGGAACACAGAGTCAAAATGGAGCTGCAGAATTTAAACCGGCCAGAAAGAACAACATTGCTTCCTGCAAAGGCGCACATGCCTTTGCTCCTCCTTTATGTTTTATGGGAGGGGCCAATAATCTCCAAACCCTACTCGCGAGTCGTCCCTTTTGTTTTAACCGTTCTTGCCTTCTGGCAGCTCTGCATATGCGTGCTCCTGTTATCTGACTCTGGAGGCTCCGGAGTCCGCACATAACTCCCAGATGGCCCTGGCCCCATCTCTGCCTCTGACGCAGAGCCCTCATCCAGGCCTTCCTCAACTTCCAGGACTAGCCCATGTTCCTCCCCAGCCTCCTCGCTGTCTGACTCTACTGCCAGCTCTGCAGGGCGCCGGCAGACCACAACCACCAAGAACACTCTCACCAGCACCTGAACGGGTGTGGATGGGAGGCATCTGGGATGATCCAGGAGACCTGATTGGAGCATGTGATGATTGTGTGTAGTGTGGAGAAGGATTTTGGATTTTGAACTGGGTGGGGAAAACCCGGGGGACTTCAGATTTGGGTTTCCTCCAGCTGTGCCAATATGACATGCCTAATAAATCTATACTTTCAGGAACCCTGCCTTGGAGTTTTGATTTCCTATGGGCTATTATTTGGAATCCTGACATAATGTACTTGTAGTATTATTTATTGAATCATGTAAAAATAACAATATTGCACCCATTAGATATCAAATAAAATATTTCATTGAAAAAACCTGTATTATTTTTAACAAACATGAAATATTATTGGGAAGAGAGACATTGTTTAAAACATTTGTAAGTATCTACAATATCTCGCAAAACGTTTTAATTTTGTGGACCTCTCAGAGGGTTATGTGGGGACCCCAGTGTTCTTCAAACTGTACTTTGAGAAACACTAGCCTACAATTTTTATTTGACACAAATGGAGTCTGGACACAAAGCATCCTTTTAAATTCAGAGGAAGTTGGTGCTTCTCCATCTCCTGAAATGCAGGAGGAAAGAAATGAAGTTAGAACAGATAAAACCTGATGTCAACTCTGAAGCTGGCCTGACCGAAGCCATTTTGCTCACTTCGTGTTGCCACACTGGAGCTGAGGGTCCGGGAGGGGGGAATTGAGGTAGAGGAATTTTTGTAGCCAAAACAAAATACTTTCTCTTGGGAACCAAAGACATTCTCAAACCTGGTTGGAAGAAAGTGGAATGATGCCACCCGGTTGTCTGACAGCACAGTGAATGGACCATGTTTGATCGTTTTCAGAAAGTGGACAATCTTTTCCTTTTAATATGGTGAAAACCGCGGGAGTTTTCAAAGTTGGTTTTCATCAGATATGTGCCAATATGGTATTTCCAATAAAAGTAATATTTGAGGAATTCAATTTACTCAGAGTCTTGCTTGCAATGGATTTATTACTTGGAACCCTGACATCTGAACTAGCAAATCTTAGCAGTGTCAAGCCTTAGGAACTGTCATGGGTTCAGGATGAGACTGGATCAGTGTCAGGTTTAAAGGGGCTAAACTGGAGTTGCCAGGTCAGTCAAAGGGCATGGTAAGTAAAGACTGACTCTTATCGTAGGTTGCCATAATGCCAGGTGGCATTATTGGCTAGTGTTCATGTCACCAGTGAAACATACATTGCTTTTCTCATCTAAAAACAGCCCTTGTGATTTAAGTGGCAAGAGAATGACACCTCAGGGACACTGAGAGGATGACAAAGGTGGATGCCAATTGTTCTGCACCTATTGGGGGGACTGTTCCTGTTGCCACTCTAAGGTTGTCTGCCAAATTTCCCCAAGGGAAGGGAAGGGAAGGGGGCTTTGCTGAAAATCCCCTGAGTTCTGAACCTCAATTATAACAGTGAATGCAGCTGATGTTGGTTATACTGGGCTCTGTGTGCTTGTATGTGTCTTAAGGCAATAGCTATTGATGCTACTGACCTTGATGTACAGAAAGGCTCTTGTTCTGAGCAACTAATCATGTTAACCATGGGGAAAAGAGACAAAAGGAGCATTCGTCTTGCTTGACTTGGGATATCCTAATTAGAGGACTATGCTCTCAAGCAACAATTGTTTCAAGGCTGTTCTCCAGCACAAAAATATAAGTATGTGTGTGTGTGAGAGAGAGAGATGGAGGGAGAGAGAGAGGGGGAGAGAGGGAGGGAGGGAGGGAGGGAGGGGGAGTCTTTCTTTAGTACAATGCTGATGATGGGACTCCAGAAGGAGGCAGACTAACGTAGAGGGTGCAGGCATGCAAGATGGGACCCACATAGCCTTGTCTTTCAACACCTTGCATTTACTGCTTCCACATACAGATTGCTAGAGACAGCTGCCTCACTCTGCCCAATGATGGGGGCTGGAGGCTGGTGCTCTCTTCCAGGTCTTCAGATGCATGGAAGTGTTCCCAAGAAGCAATCCTATATTGACATAGTTGAAGAGCTACTTGAATACGCAATTTCTACACTCTGCAACATATTAGAATTGGCTTTGTTGTATAGGTGTGTAGGAAGTTAGCACCCATCCCTTTCCTAGAAGAATGAAATATTTTAGGAAATATTAAAAAGGCAGAATATTATGTTTCTCTGGATGAGAAATGGAGAAGCAAACTTTAATTGTAGGAAGAAATATCCTTCTGAGTTCAGCTCCAAGTGGGGAAAAAGACACTGGAAACATGGAGACTGCTTGGAAAGATGATTTAAGGATCACATGGTTTGAGTTCCTGAACAGAAAAAAGGGCCGAGATGCTGCGAGTCTCCAGGTTTTATGCCCTCTCTGGCTTTGAACTTCCTGGGGCCCAGAAAGAATTTCCTGATTGGTTGTCAGACTCCCAGGGGTGGGGATCTTAGCTAGCTGATGTAATCTTCCCAGGTGTCATGTGGTGAGTTTCTGTTGCTAGATGGGTCCTATTGTATTGCAGATGATGGTCCATTGACAAAGATAGGAGGGAATTGAGTTTCTGCCTCTGGCCCATTGACAAAGGGTGGGGGATGGGGCAAGAAGGTGGGAGCTGCTTCATCTTTAAAACCTGCTTCTCCATTTCTCATCCAGGGAAACATAATATTCTGCCTTTTTAATATTTCCTAAAATATTTCATTCTTCTACAAAAGGGGTAGGTGCTAACTTCCTACAGGTGTGAGGAAGAGCTATGGCCTTGTGTGAAGGAAGGATGTGACAATTTGAGCCAACAAATGTGTGAACAGCCAAAAAGCCAATGTAATAAAAGAGGATGGATAGTTGATTTTTTTTTCACCCTTAAGTCTGTAATAGAATTTTCCTCACAGGTTTTAGCCTTGGGACAGATTGCAATTTAAGACAGCTGAAGGTGCCATGATGAAATCTTTTCTTTTGCTTCTTTTGTTGCAGCCTACCATTTTTCCCCAATCAAAAAGGTCAGGCAGGTTTCTGAAGCACCATCAAAACCTGTAAAACATTTTTTAAATTAATCTGACGGTGGGCTAAAGCATATACATACGTCTTCAGTTTGGATGCCTGTATTGTACCTGTGTAAATTCTATGAGACTTCCTTTTCTCCCAGAAATTGCAAAAAAAACCCTCTAGTTCTGATCATAGCTTAAAAGGCAGGGAACACATGGAGATCTCCCTGAGCTAACTAGTGACTTTTCCAACTGACCAACAATTCCATTTAATCAGAGACCTGCATTGTAAGCTCCTGTGAGTCTTGGACAAATTAAAAACCTGCCTCCCTGTTATGTATATAAGTTTTGGCGGGAGATTCAAACCCAATGGATTACTCGTGATTGGTCAGTCACCTGGCCGGCAGAGTATTTAAGGAGAGCTGTTTGCCTGTAACCTTTGCTGAAGTCTCACACTACATTAAAGAGCTGTTGTCACTACCTTGCTTCTGCCTCCTCAATCACCCAACTCAACACTCCCCTTTCTACACAGTAAAGAAAATAAATGATTATTGCTTGTTTGAGTTTGAGTAACCCAAAAAGTTAATCTTAATGAAAAGGAATGAAAAGCTGACCAGCTGTAAAAAAAAAATACTGGACCAAAATTAGAAAATGGTTGGCAGAGATAATTGACCAACCCATAGATTGGAAACTAGAGACATTTTTGTTGGGAATATTTACTAGAAAATATATTAAAGAAATATAATATACCTAATTTTACATATAATAACGGCTGCAAGAATATCATATGCACAGAACTGGAAAAATGATAATATACCAACTGAGGAAGATCTAATACAGAAAATTCTGGACTGTACTGAGATGGACAAATTAATGAAGGAGATAAAAGAAAAGGAAGATACAGAATATTATGCAGTATGGCACAAACAGTATAATTGGCTGGAGATTAGAAATAGTAAATAAGAATGAATGGGGAAAGGTCACAAACGGATGTTTGTAAAATAATTTATAGTTATTATATATGAAGGAATATAAGGGATAATGGGATAATAAGGATAAATATATTTAAAGAAGAGTAAGGGGAAAATAATAAATAATAGAAGACTACCGTTACAAAACTGTTGTAAAAAGGGAATATATGTTTTGTGTTTGTGTTTGTCATGTCCTTTTTTTAAAAAAAATGTATTTGATTTATATACCGCCCTTCTCCGAAGACTCAGGGTGGCTTACAATGGGTTAAGCAATAGCCTTCATACTCTTGTATATTTATACAAAGTCAGTTGTTTTAAAAATAAAAAGAAATGTATAAAAGAAAAAGAAAAAAAAGAAAAGCTGATCAGCATTTTTCTCACAAACCTTTGGAAAAATAATGAGCCTGAAATTCTGGGCGATAGTAAGAAATTTAAAATAACACTAAGGCCCTTGAGAGTGAGGAAACAATCGCTCTTACGAAAGTCCCCTCAAAACTAGAACTATCCCTGAACAAAATTCTGAATCTGAGTTTCTGGGGTGTCCCAAATTCTGGTGCCAAGGTCTGGAGAACCAGTTTGAGGCAGGAGGCTGTAATTCATTTTTTTATGAGTTCCCCTGCTCTCCCACTGGGCAGACATGACAAATGACTCAGACTTGGCCTACATTGTCAACAGCCTCTTAGAGCTGCCTAGATGGCAGTTTTGCACCGAAGCATTTTGTTAGTCGAGTTTATAGAGCCAGCTACACAATGATGATGGCACGGGTTCTTAATTACTGATATCCTGGTTTGAGCCAGTCTTGTTCTTGGCATTAGACAACTGAATAGGAAGATCCACAAGAAAGACGCGTTCATCAATCAAGCAGATATTTGTATTGTGTGGCCTCTAATAAATTTGCAGAAGACTTTAGAGTCCTCTGAAATTCAGTTTTTAAACCAGCCAGAGGAAGTTGTAGAGATATGGCTAAACTATCTCTCTCAACATCCCACATTATTTGCAATACTGACTGGGGCTGCTGGGAGTTGTAGTTCCAACAACTGGAAGCATACAGATTCTCCACCCTTGCTTTAAATCACAGACTTAACATTAAGGTGACCAATCGTCCTCCTTTAGGGAGGACAGTCCTTCTTTTGTAAGTTCTGTCCTCTCTCGAAAAGTGTCCTCCTACATGTCCTCCTTTTTGATATTTGAAGACTAATCTGTAAATCTCCGTATTCGATCGATGCCGATCCAATCCGCTGCGTGTGATGTGAAGTATTTGTATTTGACGTGACGATTTGTCATGGCTCAGTATAATACATCAAGACGTGATTATGAGACGCATGCGCTCCTCACAGGAGAATTGTTTTGAAAAAGTGCACCGTGCGCAAGTGGCTTTGTTTACTTCTTACTGAAACACGGCACGGGACACACGTACGCATTAGACTCACTTCTTTCTCAGTGAATATTTCTTTTATTCACAATATTTTTCCTTCAATTTATTTGTGTCCTCCTTCTCATTGTAAAAAAGTTGGTCACCTTATTAACATCTATTCCGATTATGGCTCATATGGGGAAGGGAAATGGTTCAGAACGAAGAATTTAACATGCCCATCAGTCTTTTAGTCATTAGAATGACGTCACAGACATGTCCTTAACTCATCCTGGCCTTGGGGAAATCATATCCAGATTCTCAATTTACAGCAGACATGTTTTCCAACATTTCTCAATATGGGTATTTCAGCTACGTAAATAAAAAGTAATATGAGAATCATCTAAAGATGCAGCTGGTTCACAATGGTAAACAAGCACGATGGCCTCCTACTTTTAAGCCCAGTTTTTCACTTACCTCATGCTTACCCCTGTACAGACAAGGCCTATCAGAGAAGAATCATTATTAAATTTATTTGTTAGCTTTCTATTTCATCTTTCTTCCTTGAGCTCATGGCAGTTTACAAACGGATTTCCCCTTATTTAACCCCCATAACAACTTGGAAGATGGACTGGGTTGAGAGAAAAAGCCTGGCCCAAAGTTCATCAATGATCTTCTGTGGTTGAGATCAGATCTGAAGTTTGGTATGTCCAATCCTAGTGGAGTACCTTAATTCTATACCATATTGGCTTTCAAGGTCTTTTCCTTCTACTTACACCGAGAGCATATGCACCAAGACAAATTCCTTGTGTGTCCAATCACATTTGGCCAATAAATTCTATTCTATTCTATTCTATTCTATTCTGTTCTGTTCTGTTCTGTTCTGTTCTGTTCTGTTCTGTTCTATTCTATTCTATTCTATTCTATTCTATTCTATTCTATTCTATTCTATTCTATTCCCCACCATTAGTGTAATAGTTATTAATTGCCTAGCTTAGAAATTGCCGTTAATGGTAGGAAAAATGATCACGATAACAACATGTTACTGTGTAACACTTTTTTTAAATGTGACACCCAAAGAGTTTTTGAATGAAAAGCTTTCATTGGTACTAAATTCCCATTCTATCAATGGTTCAAGAATGAGGGTAATTTTTACTGGGCCCTGCAGTAAAATAGTACAGGATTAATTTCACTTCACAGTTCATGTTTCCAATTCTGATTCCGGAGCGGATAACAGCTTAAATATCTTAGGTGCTAAAGCATCTCATTTAAACTATCTTAGACTGGCAGATAGCATGACAGAGTTTTTTCAGTGTGGCCTCATATTTAGACAAGATTTTTTTTTCTTGCAAGGGGATACAAATGATACTTTACTGGTCTTTAAACTTACAAAAAAATCAATGTTTTTTTTCATTAATATGTATGGAATATTGCTTGAACTACTCCGTACTCTTGTGATTTTTGCTGTTATTGTTCTTAGTTTCAGGTGGCCAGCATACTAGTATACCATATGAGGATTTATGTACTATTGTTGTACTCTTGAGTTGAATTATTTTGAGGAAAAATCTGGACTGGCAGTGTTAAATTCTTTAAAACACATTTATAAACATCAGATATACCATTAAAACTGTATGTTATTTCTGTCCATTATATTACTATATCTTTTAAGAATGAAAAAAAATAAGAAAACATGTGCCTATTAACCGAAAATCTTGCCCCCTGAAGTTTGGCAGGCCTCTACCCTTTTAGCCTTAAGGCTTTAAAGAACCGACTTTTTAAAAAATGATGGCACCTTAGCATGGATTGGTACCAAGCTTTTGTTATTTTTAATGTTTTATGCTTTAACTGGCTGTGTTTTACAGGTTTTTTAAAAATGATTTTACGTGTCCTGTTAATCTTTGATTGGGAGCCACCCAGAGTTGGCTGAAAGATGGGCGGCTATATAAATGTTTTAAATAAATAAATAAATGAAATATTGAGCTATAGAACTCCATTTTGCATTTTAAAAGATTATTTCTCACATTTCTATACTGTACCTATAACATTTGGAAGTAACACAGAAAAGAATAAAGGCATTGTCTAAGTAACAAGCAAAGCTATTCAGGATCCTTCAACAATGGCAAGGTGCTTTCATCCCCTTTTGAATTTGAGAGGCTGATCCTTTTAAGTTCATAAACTATAGTAAGCAGTAGTAATCACTCAAGCAAATTGAACTTCATTGTTTAAGGAATACATGATTTACAGTTTTTAACTAGAAAGATACAAATTTCTCTGGATTCAATTTGATAGTGGAAGAGCATTTCCATTTGGCACTTAGCATCTTTACTATTGAACACATTTTTCCCCTTGTCTAACATCTCATTTTCATTGTTCCAAGGTTCCAAATCCAGAAGGGCAGCCTTCTTATGGCCAACTTGGAAGCAGAACAACTTCATGAGGGTTGTGCATAAATGTAAAGATGCATAATGGTGTATCAAATATACATTGGAAATACAATCAGTCTGAAGGCACCTAAATGTTATTGGGATCAGGTGTGTATTTTAATTCAGACAATTCTTAAAATGAGTGTAATGTCAGATGCAAAAAACCAGGAGTCAGGACAAAGTTCAAAAGCACCCTGAGTTTATTCCATACAATCTATACCCAAGAATCTGATCTAGTAATAGTCAAGACAAATTGGTGCTAGATAAGAGTCAATGGACTTCAAGGGGTGGTGGTGGACTTAAATCTCTTTTGGGGCTATTGGGACTCCAAATGGATGACACATTTCAACTTGCCCTCTAGCTCTGCCTGGTCATCTCCTAAATGTTCAACTGAAACCAGAGGTTTTTCTTCTAGGTGTGATGGATAAGCAGTTGAAGGGGTGGGGGGCGGGAAATGGAGCTTTGCTTTTATATAACAGCAGCAAGACATTTGTATACACTGAGATGGAAAGATCTACAGGTTCCCACAATGGAGGAATGAATGATGAAATTAATGGAATTGGCTGATGTTAGATCGGTGCAGGAATGAAGATGAGACCAGCTGAGTTCATGTAACACGTTTATTAACAGGAACAGAACTGGCGCGGTGCTGCCGGAGCTCTCCTTATATTCGCTCCGGCAGCCGCACCGCCCCCTGACAGGGATTCAAAACTCCCGCCGGAGGATGCCTCGGCCAATCCCCGGCGGATGTCCTTATAAGGACATAACACTCCTCCCCCCTAGATCTTAAGCTGTCCATCAACAACAAAGTCACGTAAGTAGGCAGGCCGTTTGCGTATTCTACTAGACCTGCGCAGTCCATTCATCGGCTGACAGCCCTCCTGGTCGGAGGGTGCTTCTGCGGCTCCGGACGCCGTCTCTGGAACCGGGCTGGATCTGGCCGTCGAGGCCGCGGGCGGAGCTCCCGTGCCTCCGGCCAGGTCGCTGACCTCCGCCTGCGGGCGATGCTGGTCTTCTTCACCACTGCTCCGATCGCGGGATCTTCGTTGTTCGACCGGTCCGGAACTTCTGAGCCACGGTAAGTCCCTGGATCGTCCTTCGGTTCCCACTGGGTCGGGGTTGGTCGGGCCCGGACGTGGGTGCCGGTCCGGCGGCAGCAACTGGGTCGGTCCCGTGGGTCCCCCGGTTGAGTCCGGTTCACTCCCGGGGCTGCTGGTGGGTTGGTTCGGCACTGGTTCGACCTCGCCGGTGGGTTGCAGGCCTCCTCCGCAGGGGTGGTGTAGTCCCTCTCTGCTGGGCTGGCGCTGCTGGGCTGGTCGCGGGGTGTCGCCCTCGCCGGGGTGGTGCTGTCCTACCTCGCAGGGGTGGCGCAGGCCCTCTCTGCTGGGGTGGTGCAACTGGGTTGGCTGAGGACTCTCGCGGCCTTCTCTGCAGGGGTGGCGTAGGCCTTCTCTGCGGGGTGGGTGTAGCCGTACCGGTCGCCGCCTCTCGCCGTCCGGGTGTCGGTCGTCTCGTCTCGGTTGGTGCTGGCCTCCTCTGCTGGGGTGGCGGAGGCCCTCCTCGCAGGGTTGGTCTTCGTTTTGGTCGGGTTGTTGTTGGGGAGGCCTCTGTAGTGATGCATGGAGGTCTCCCTCGCCGGTGAGTCGGTGGCCGCCCTCGCGGGGGTGCTGTTGGTATCCCCCGCTCGGTTGGCCCCGGTCTACTGGCCCTTTCTGCGACTGGCTTCCGTCGTCGGATTGGTGCGGTCCGACCTCGCCGGGGTGTTGTTGGGTGTCGTGGGCATCGGGGCTTCGGTCCCCACGGCTGCCGTCGTCAGCGGCTGGGTCTCGGGTGTCGGGGTGTTGATTCTGGTCCACCCTGGGCGCTTCGGGGTTCCCTTCTGACATTGTCCCCGGTCTACTGGCTGGGATCCGTTTCTGGCTTGTGCAGGCGTCGGAGGGCCCCCCCTCCCGGGGTGTTGTAGGCCTCCCTCGTAGGGTTGTGGCAGGCCTACCTCGTCGGGGGTGGGCAGGCCTACCTCTTCAGGGTGCGGTAGGCCTACCTCGTCGGGCTGTTGTCCATCCATTCCCTTCCACCTTTTGCGGAGCTGGTCGATGTGACGTCTCACGACCTGTCCATCTTCCAGCTCTACCCGATAGGATTTCGGGCCGGTTGTGCTGTGAATCTTTCCTTTCAGCCATTTTGGTGAGCCGTGGAAGTTCAGCGCGTAGACGGGGTCTTCCACGGCAAAACAGTGGAGCTGGCGGCTGGCGGTTGCGGGCACCTCTGAGTGGTACTGGGGGTGCAGTCTGTCGAGGGGTGAGCGGAGTCTTCTGCCCATCAGCAGCTCTGATGGGCACTTCTTGGTTGTTGCGTGTGGCGTTATGTGTTGGGTGAGGAGGAAGGTGTCTATGCGCTCCTGCCAGTCACCCGGTGCCATCTTGGTGAGCGCCTCCTTGGTTAGCCTCACCATCCTCTCTGCTTGGCCGTTTCTGGCCGGTCTGTACGGTGCCGAGAGGGCATGGCGGATGCCCAGTACTGCCAGGAACGCCTCCATGAGCACGGACGTAAGTTGGGGACCGTTGTCGGAAACCAACACGTCCGGGAGCCCATGCGTTGCGAAGAGGCGGCGGAGAGCGCGAATGGTGGCCTCCGATGTGGTTGATGCCATGGGAACCACCTCGAGCCATTTGGAGAAGGCATCAACCACGATGAGGAGGTGGCGCCCTTGCATCGGACCCGCGAAGTCGATGTGGATCCGAGACCAGGGGCTGCTGGGCGTCTCCCATGGGGTGGGCTCCGCCTGGGGGGGTGCTGGTCGGACTTCTTGGAACTGGCTACATCCGGCGACCCATTGCTCAATGTCCTTGTCCAGTGATGGCCACCAGACGTAGCTTCGTGCCAGGGCCTTCATGCGGACGATGCCCGGGTGCCCGTTGTGCAGCGTCTCGAGCGTCTTCCGTTGGAGCGCGGCGGGGATCAGCACCCTATCTCCCCATAGCAGGCAGCCTTTCATCATGGACAGCTCCTTCTGCTTGCGGCTGAAGGGGCTGTATTCTTCTCCACTAGGCTGCGCCAGCCACCCCCGCAGGATCCAAGACTGCACTTGTCAGAGTGTGGGGTCTCTCTTGGTGTGCGTGGCCACGTCTGCAGATGTGACTGGGCAGCTGCTGTCGTGGTCGATGTGCAGGAGTTCGAGGGTGTTATAAGGACATAACAGCTGAGATGGCAAAACTATTTCAATTTAAAAAAAAGAACTATTTTCAATTAAAAATAGTTTTAATTGAAAACTATTTCAATTAAAAAAAGTCTAGTTTTGTTTCTACATGGTAACAATTTTTGGACTTTTTGCTTGAGACTGAAAGAAATGCTATATTCATTTTGGGATGTGACGATCAGAATTGTTTGTCATTACAAAAATACTGTATATTATTGAATTTCAGACCAAAAAGCTAATGTTTGTAATTATTAAAGACAGTTGGAAGTTAGTCTCTTCTTATTTTCTTTCTTTCATATTTTCCCCACTTCATTTGTATGTTACTTTTCTCTATATTTTACTCCTTTTAAAAATATTTTATTATTGGTAGAAATTTAATAAAGTGTAATTTAGAAAAGATGCTCATTTTAAAAGCAAGATTCCCTGTGGTGCCTGGTGCCTGTCATTCTCTCAACCTTATGGAACTATCCAATGGGGAAAAGAAGAACCAATGGTATAGATCCCTTGAGCTCCTTGGAGAAAAGAGGGATAAGGGGACTGGGTTTCAGCACCCAAGAACATTAGCCTCTTGCATCATCTTGTCACTGTGACAGAGAATCATGGTCCACTCCGGATTGAAAGTTTAGATAAATGGGAAAAACAAGCAGCAAATTTATTCTCTTTCTGGGTGTGCATTCTTACTTTGCTTTGTATTCAATCATCCAGGCAGCTTCGGATAACAGTTCAAAAGAGGCAAACTCTGAATAAAACTCTAGCAAGACTAATACCGACGGAATCAAAACAGCAGTAAAATCCCCTAATAAAATCTTTCTGAATAAAGCCTATGAAATAAAAAGCAGTTGGTCACTCAAAAGATATTTAGGAGGTTCTAACAAGTCTTTCTGTGGAGAAAACCTTAGTCTCAAGTAGTGGTGAAATCCTAATTTTTTTACTACCAATTCTGTGGGTGTGGCTTGGTGGGCATAATAGGAGAAAGATACTGCAAAATCTCCATTTCCACCCCACTCCAGGGGAAGGATACTGCAAAATCCCCATTCCCTCCCCACTCCTGGGGGAAGAATATTGCAAAATCTCCATTCCCACTCCACTCTGGAGCCAGCCACAGGTGGTATTTACCGGTTCTCCAAACTACTCTAAATTTCCGCTACCGGTTCTCCGGAACCTGTCAAAACCTGCTGGAATTCATCTCTGGTCTCAAGGTATTACAATAGAGGAAATTTTCTTATTTTATTTTTTTTTAAATTATTTTGTCAAGCATGCATAAGATAACAGATATAAGTATAAACATGATTATGAATACATGAAATGGATACGAATAAAAGGGGACATTAGGGCAGGGATGGTAGGCACAGTGGTGCACTTATACAGATCCCTTACAGATCTCTTAGGAATGCGGTGAGGTCAACAGTAGACAGTCTAAGGTTCTTCCTTTGGTTGCCTATGGAAATCATTGAGCAATCATGCTGCTGCAACCAGAGTTTGGCACAGCAATTTTGGGGTGCTCAGATGTCACAGGAGGAAATCTGCTGGAATAATTGGCATACGAGCTGTGGGATGTTCACTTTTTCCTTCCTGTTCTTGTGTGTTCTGCTCAGCCAACCATGGAGATGGTGCATCATGCACTTTCTTGTTCTTCTCCACCTCCTTTGTGTTTGGCTTTAAAACAGTGTTGTGTACAGTACAAGATACTCCTGGGATTATTCAATAGTAGGATTGTAGCTGGCTGTTCCGCATTGGTTGAATGAGTTAGAACTCCAGGGCATCGTTACTCATGTTGAATGTATGGGTATATGGAGGCACCTGCTGGGAGAACATTGCCCTTGTAGTAAGTTCATTGGCTCCTCCAGAGTGTGAGTGGTATATAGACATTATTACCGATAAAGATCCTGACTGATGGGCTGGAATCAGTTTAATGCTGCTTTTATATTTCTTGATTATGTGTTTTTCTACTCGACTCCTGGCCTAGGCATGTATTGGGGATGGATTACTAATTTTAACCTATTGTTTTATCGTCTTTTATTATTGCTTTCTTAGTTTTATTTATTTCTCTGTGTGTAATTGCAGAAGAGCAAGATATAAATAACAATATTTAGTCATTATCATCTCTTTAGTGCATAGCTTGATGGCGGAGGATCAATGCCTCTTTACTCAAAAGTAATTCGCTCTTAATTCAGCGTTTATAACTCTTGGGTAGGGATGCCGAATAAATGATGTAATTAAGAAATCAATAATAGAGCATGCAAATCTGTTAGTCTGGCTAGATGCTGTGTGTGTGTGTGTGAGAGGGGAGCATTGTAAAGGAAATATGATTCCTAGCAGCTAGAATGTAGCCAATTGTTACTGTATTTGTTTTCTCAGGGGCTTTTAAATTCAAAATGCCTAGTAGGAATTTGAATAAGCTTCAAATAAAAAAAAAATATACCCAGGGAAGATCTAGTAAATGACGAGCAAGGCAGGTGTAGTTAGGTTGTGTTTTACACTGGTGCACAAGCACACACAAACATACCTCCAAACTCTACCCTTCTTGCCCGGCCATCCTAGATGCCATTAGATATAACTCAACAAACGATTTCATAAACCTACTTAAGAATGTAAAAGTTTGATAATAATTCCTGTATTATTAACCCTCCCACCCTTGTAAATTTTATGGGCTGGGAGCTGGGGGGGCTTGAATTGGAGGCACGACCATCGGATGGGACTCCACAGCTGTGATTCATTCTGCTGTCAGTCTGGGTCATATTTATTAATAGTCCTAATGCGGGAAGCAATAAAGGAAGAGAGAAATTCTATTAATTAAATCATTGTTATAATTAACTTTCATTAAAGGAAAATCAATAAAGAGGAGCCACGACTGAAATAGTGCCCATCCATTATGGCTGATTTTACTGGAATGCATTCAGGGCCTGCCATATATTATGGAAGTGGCGGGTTGGGCGGGCGGATAGTGAGTAGTAGCAAAGCTGCAAAAAGAGGGCCATGTCACAGCCAAATGATTTAAAGGACCCTTCTCTATCTCTTTGGGTCTGGATGTTCAGATATAGATTTGAACCAGGTACATGTAAGATGCATGCCCTTCCATAATAGAGGTAGGTGTGCAGATGTAAACTTGAGCGTGTTAAGATTACTATGCAATCGTGCTTTGAGTAGATTACTGGAATAGACCAGTGGTGGGATTCAGCCAGTTCGTGCCACTTCGGGAGAACCGGTTGTTAACTTTCTGAGCAGTTTGGTGAACTGGTTGTTGGAAGAAATCATTAGGGCAGAGAACCAGTTGTTAAATTATTTGAATCCCACCACTGGATTAGACCTCTGTACTGGAATTTAGCATGGACAAAATATATACTATATTAGGATGGAAAGCTTATTTTATGGCCAATCCATGAAAAGTGCACTTTTTGTGGAATCTTGACCCAAAGATGCAAATGTCTCTGCTATATGGACAGGCAGAACTGCTCAACATTAAAAAATGAAACCAAAGAGCAGATTCAAACTTAAGAGTTTTCCGGAATAGCTGGAATAAACATTGATCTAGAAAACATTCAAAATTTACCTGATTGGATCCCCTGCAGACACAAGCTGAGGGAGATGACTCTGTTGTGGCTTGCAGAGCTGCGATATGTGGCATTAGATGGCCATGGATCATGTTCTCTACCTTTTGCAGTGTATTATCTTGATCTGCTGCAGATTCAGGATTTATTCTGTCAACATATTCTCCTCCTGAAATGTGTTTGAATATTAGTAGCTTGGGTTGGTAGTAGTTAGGCTGTTTGTTTGAGTTCTGAGCTTGGCAATTTAGTTACGAACATTGCATCGCTCTCTCTGTACAGGTAGTCCTTGATTTACAACAGTATTTAGTGTCCATTCAAAGTTACAACGGCACTGAAAAAAGTGACTTAATACCATTTTTCACACTTACGACCTTTGCCCTTCCTTTGCTAACCCCACGATCATGTGATCAAAATTGAGACACTTGGCTACTGACTCATATTTATGGCCATTGCTGTATCCCAAGGTCATGTCACCACCTTTTGCAACCTTCTGACAAGCAAAGTCAATGGGGAAGCCAGATTCATTGAACAACTGGGTTACTTACTTATGCAACTGCAGTGATTCGCTTAACAACTGTGGCAAGAAAGATCGTAAAGTGAGGCAAAACTCACTTAACAATCAGAGTTGAAGAATCTTGCAGATACATATCTTCCTGCATTCCTTGCCATTGATCTTGTACCTGGGACTGGTGGGAGTTATGGGTAGCAACACCTGAAGCTGGACCTACTGGTATATATCTCTATTCCTTGCAGCTGCTACATATAGGGAACACTTCTGCCAGACAGGGCTAAGTGCTCAATCATAATCCACATACAAGGTTAATATGCAGATGAATTGTTGCCTCATTGCTTGTGGCAGTGTGCTTGGAGATACCCGACTGCTTTCAATTAGAATTTGCTAGCACATTAAAGAAATTTGCTAAACAAGACTATGCCTCATATACAGTTTCAGTGCTGCTATCTGTTTTTAACCATTCTTCCCTCACTTCATCTTGTTTGTTTATTTATTTTTAAATGTTCAGTATAGCCATGGAAAGCAGAAAGCAGGGAAATGGAAATTATTATTATTTTCTTCACATTAAACTCCTTTTAATAGAAGAGGATTTATCAGCATCTGAGGATGCGATGCTACTAAGCTACTAAAGTGTCAGAAAGAGCTACCGGGACCAACAATATTAGCAATATTAGTTGATGCAAAACAGCTAAACCGTAAATATTCAAATTCTGCCACTGCTGTTTCTTTCACAAAGAAAAAAGCAGCACGGAGTGGTTGGTTCTACAGGTGCCTCTGCTGTGTTTTGCTACTATGGCTGCCATCCTCTGTCTTTATAGCTAAACAGATCAGGCCTGGGCGGCAGAAATATGAATGGCAGCAATAGCTCTAACTCATTTCTGCCACCCAGTGGTGGGGTTCATTTTTGCAGTCCAGATCTGGTAGCCCAAGAAGACTTATTTAGAACCTGACATTTTCTGAGTTCTTCTCAAACAATGAGCTGAGAGAGATAGAGAGGCCACATAAGTGCCAGATATTTTCAGTGGTGACCTCTCCGTTGTGCCATGTTCTCCATAGAAAGGCACCACTGACTTTTCTGTTGTTTTAATTAATTAATTTATTTATTGGTTCGATTTATATGCTGCCCTTCTCCGGAGACTCAGGGTGGCTTACAATGCATTAAACAATAGCCTTCATACTTTTGTATATACCTGCTTAGTAGGGCTTTCGGCCCCCCCTAAGCGGTGTTCTTTTTTATACAAAGTCATCTTATTGCCCCCACAATCCGGGTCCTCATTTTACCTACCACGGAAGGATGGAAGGCTGAGTCAACATTGAGCCTGGTGGGATTCAAACTTGCAGTAATTGCAGGCAGCTGGCAGCTAAGTGCTATTTAACAGCACTTTAGTCTGCTGCTCCACCAAGGTTAATGGAGTGTAGATGAGAATTATTTTTCATCTTCTCTGGTTTTTCAGTCCAAAGGTGTGTGACTTCTGTTTTTCTTTATAAATCCTGGTTTTATAGCATTGCTGGTATAAAATAATTTTTAATTAAATAGCTATGTTTTACTCCTTTTTATGGGTTTAACAGTTCACCTCAAAGCTGAGCAGTTTAAAGAAATGAATAAAAATATACTTTTTATCCAGGTGTAATATTCTTAAATTCATTTATACATGGCTGATCTGATGCAATAAAATTATACTGTATAACAGTATATCCCTACACACAATCAACTACTGTAGAGCCAACTTCTTCCCATGATTTGTTCCCAACAAGATATTCTAGGATTTTAGGAGTCACTATACTCTTTATCCCTGTTTCCTCCTAGGTCAGATTTCCCCAATGTTGTTGAGCACCAGTCTGCAGAAAGCCATTTTAACCCTTTGACCAGTGATGCAAACTAGATTAAGGCAGGGATCATGCACTGTGCTAAGTCATTACATGAGCTGTTTAGTGTCATGGATTTAGTCTAAAAATGGAGCATACCACTGAGGAGAAGAAGCACGTTCATTGCAACAATCTTTGGGTGCTTGCTTTACAAGAAAGAGGAACCTGAACAGTGGAAAAGTCAAGATTTATATAGGAGTTTGTCTGACATCTATCTATCTCTATCTATCATCTATCAATCTAATATATATAGCTGCCCTTCTCACAAGAAGTGATTCTGGGCAGTGTAAATAGTCACGTTGAGGGACACATGGTGGGAAATCTTAGAGATTTGATATGCTGGGCAATTTGGAGAAACTAGGTAGGTCCTTGTCTATGTAACTAGGGCAGTGGTGGGTTGCCCCTGGTTCGCACCGGTTCTATAGAACCGGTAGTAAAACTGGCAGGAGGCTCCGCCCACTGACCCTGACATCATGAAAATGCTTCTGTGTGCACGGCCCCATTGCAAACTGGTAGTAAAGATAAGTAGAACCCACCCCTGAGCTAGGGTGAGATCTACTGTTATGCAAAATGGGCCTCTCAGGACAGCAGCTGAGCCGAGAAAGCCCATTGTTAAGATGATAGAATGTTGAGGTCATCAGCTGATCAGGAGATGAAAGGCTGCGATTTCTCCCTTGTAAGGGCTGTCCTTGAGCTGTGCTGTGAGCTGGAAAGGAGCCTCTATTTTTTCGTTTAGATGGGATTGTAGGAGGCTTTGTCTTGGATCAGGTAGAGTCAGTTTCGATATGATGGGATTAGGCAAAAAAAAAAAATGAATTGGGTTTGACCCTAGTCATATCCAAAAGTTGGGGGGAGGAGGAATAGGAGCACACAGGCATGTAGTCTCCATTGCATTTGTTAGATTTATTTTCTCCACTACATTGGTTTGTCTTAGCATGTTGGAGTAAACCCAACCAATCATGAACACACCATGACTTAGCATTATTTATGAATTCTGTCTATGTATACTAACTTTCTCTAAATACTTCAAATGGTTTGCTTGACATTCCGTGACAAAAACTTTAAAAAAAATGGCGTCAGGGAAAAGGTGCATTTATATATACTCATTAAAATTTGGCATAATGTTTCAGAAACCTAACTTGTGTGGACTTAGCACCCTTGTCCTGTACCCACTGCCCCAGAGCCAGCTCCATATAGGGCACGGTGCCTGCTTGCAAAAAACACCATGGTATTTCTAATGCACTCTTTTGTTGCTATTATTTTCTTTCTCTTGCTATAAAAATACATTATTAATGAGACTTGGTGGTTTTCCATGATCTGTACCCAACCAGCTCAGAAAACTTGGTATGTAGCTGAGATTGAAGAGGCCCACCGGGGCAATTGGGAAGGGATTGGCATAGCTGTTAAAAATGGTCTCCAATGTCGAATGTGTCTTGTATCCCTTAGCAAAATGGCGGCTGGGGGAATTGCTGCAAGTACCAGGAGCTGGAGAAATGCGATTGTAAAGCTGCCATAATTCATCCTGATGGCCCTCCGTTGCCTGCCATTAAATCGGAAGAAATACCATCCATCACCTGAGCCCTATCAACATCGGACAGGCTCCTACCCACTACACTGCTGTCTGCCAAGGTGCTCCTTGCTGGTGAAACTATTCAGCTATTCCTTGTCCTCTTAGGCGGTGGCCCCCAACCTTTTGAGCTCCAGGAACTGGTTCACTGGAGAAAGGTTTTTCCACAGACCTCAAAGGGTGTGGTTTCGTGCGCTGCCTGCATCCTGCAGATGGGGCTTCATTTGTTTGTGTGGCCCAGTTTCTGGCATGCTGTGGCCAGTGGTGGGATTCAGCCAGTTCACACCTATTCAGGAACCAGTTGTTAACTTTCTAAGCAGTTTGGAGAACTGGATGTTGTAAGGAAGACAGGAAGGAAACATTCTGGTATTGTTTCTAGCCTAATCTTTATTGCCCTGCTTACAGAAACTGCCTCTCTGGTTAACCCTTATTACATTGTAACAGCTAAAGCGAAGCACCCATTGACATGAGTGACGTTGAGTTGGCCACACCCATACAGTCACATGACCATGGAGCCATGCCTACCCAGCTGGTCATTAGGGCAGAGAACTGGTTGTTAAATTATTTGAATCCCACCACTGGCTGTGTCCCGATGCTGGTCCATGGACCGGGGGTTGAGGATTCCTGCTCTAAGGCCTCTAAAGATGCTTGAAGAGCTCATGGAAAGTAGAAAATGTCTCCATTAATTTCTTGCCTACAAGAGCCACATTCTGTTCATTAATGCTCCTGTTTTAGCACTCCCTATATCCTAAGTGTCCTTTCTTCAGAGATTAGGCCGTGAGTGAGGAGACCATCTCAGTGATAATAATTATATTGCTCTAAGTCAGAAGACAACCTTTCTCTGAGGGAGAACCAATGTGGTAACCCAGGTATAAACAACAATTTTTTCTGGTTCCTGTTCCACTAATTTTCTGGATCAAACTGGATTAGGAAAGTGATGGGTCCTTGTGTTTATTTTGACAGAACTTCATAAAGTTGAAAAACATGTTGCTCAATAGTTAATAGCAAGAAAACATAATAGTATATGCATGGAGGATACTTGGTAACTGTAATCATACACTTTTATTATATCTGAAAAGTGGCAGAGGCATGCCACTTCTTTATGTCAGTCAAAGGAGGAGAATGTCAAGGTTCCTTTATTTTCCTTTCTTCCTCTTCTTTTTAATGTGTCCAAAATTTACGTCTATGGAGATTCTCAGTCCTCCAGGTCATGGTTGCCCCAAAGGTGGCAACCTTTCAAGAGGCAACTGGACTTTCTGTACTTTCAAATTTTACAATCAGAATTTCCAGAATTTTATATTAACTATTATGATTTACATTAATTTGAAATAAAGATATCTAGTCTTTCTGAGAGGGCTGACTGTTTAGTGAGGAGGCTGTTTTGAATTCTTCAGAGAATTCAAATCCCAGTATTTCCTGGGGAAATACTGGGATTTGGCATGTCTGTGAAAGCTAGGGCCCCTAAGAGGATTATTAAGTGCTAGAACAAGACTAATATGCCCCCCATCCCTCCGCACATGCACCTGCGGTCCCCCGTACTAGTGGTGGGTTGCCCCCGGTTTGGACCGGTTTGCAAGAACCGGTAGTAAAACTGGCGAGAGGCCCCACTCACTGCCCTGGATGTCATCATTGGTGATCTGCACATGCGCAGAAGCTTCTGCATATGCACAGAAGCAAGGCACGCACGTGAGCAAATTGCACACACACACACACGCAATCCCATTGTGAACTGGTAGTAAAGATAAGTAGAACCCCCCCTGCCCCATACGGCCCCCCGTTCATGCGTGACAGAGACCCCAAGACCATTTCCACACAAATTAAGTGTGTGACATCCACATGGTGAAAATAAAGCTGCTTCACATTGCTCAAGTATTCTTGCTTGTGCACCTTTATATTTTCTTGCCATGTTGGTTGCGTTGTCATAGCCCTGTGCACGACACTCTGACAGTGGTATATCGTGTTCTTTTAATGTTTCTACTACAGTTTTTCTTTTTAAAAATTTGGTTTTGTAAAGATTTTTTTTAAAAATTCCTTTTCTTGGGCCCCCTTTGAGCTCCATGGGCTCCGGAACAATGTACCGGCTGAAACCCGCCCTCTCCTCAGGACTGGTGAAAGCCATGTCCTCCATGTCTTTCATTAGAAAGCTATGTTCATCCATGTCTTTCATTGGAAGATAAAGATGCTGCACAGGTATTTTATAAATGTGCTTTAGGAAATGTTTGTTTAAAATCCTGATCTTACATTCAAATCTGGTAGTAAATAAAAAGGCACTTTTATTGCAAGAAAATCTGGAACCCTCAAGTGGTTGTTGAAGATGTTGGTTGGGGTTGATGAGAATTTTTTGCTCCACAATATGGATGAGCCCATATATATCCCTCTTACGTCTTCTAGACTATTTTCTGGATTGGGAATGTCTCTGTTAACTTTAAGACCTTTTTGCTTAATCTATCTTCCTGCTGATTGCCTTTAGATGTTGCTCCTCTGCCTGAAGGCACCCAAGGTAATGTATGATTTTAAAAGCCTAATCCAAATTTACTTTAAATTGAAAAAGACTACAGTCCACATAAAATTCTCAATCAATAAACAATAAGGTTTTTTTCATTTCAAAAAATGCTTGTGCCTTGAAATATGTAAAGCCATCTTTGTCATAGTGGTTCATATTTGGCTGGGTGCAAATCTCGTTCCTTTAACTTTACAGTAAAAACCAAATGCATGGAATAATTCAGTAATCTGGAGAGAAGGAGAACGTTGGATTACAAAAGGTGCACAGCTGGCACAATTCCCTTTTTCCTATGAAGTGAAGGCTAGTGCGTGTGATTTTAGACTCTATATTTAAGGATATACATGGTCCCTACTCCAGATGTGATGGTTTCTTATAGAGTTATTTTGATGGGAATGTGCATTACTTTATTAATTTCCACATGTGATCATTTAATTTGGGTCTGCTGCATTTGTGGTCTGTGGTCTTGCTGTTCTCTGCATTAAACGGAGCTAGAATATTTGCTCAAGAAATTCCTCTTTTACTTTGATTGCTCTCTTGTTTGGTAAATAGTGATGAAAAGGACATCAGAATGAAATTTACATAATCTCAGAAGTTTTTCCATGATGAACTTCTGATTACAATATGAGAAATATACACTGACAATATTATGTTGAATGGAGAAGTTTCAGGTTCAATTTTGCTTTTTGTTATGAGCTCTATATGCAGCCTTAAGCAGTCTACAGTTTTGTTAGGTTTAATGCTAACTGCAATATGAATATTATAAAGTTGACCTACTTAATAGGTTCTTGTTCGGATTACTGAGGTAATGTTAATAAAGAGTGCAGCATAATGTAAGGTTGGCCAACTAAAATGATGTCACCTCTCATGGCTCTTGAATCAAGAAAGATGTGGGTTCCTTTCTAAACTTAGTCATGAAACTGATTGGAAAATCTTGGCTTGTTTCACTTCACTTACTCTATCACATGGAGCAATTATAAGGATTAAACATGGTAATAGCCATGCATACAACTTTCTCTATCCCTTTTGATGTAAATGCACACAAAAACTAAATAGAAACAAAACATCTGGATTTTTTCCCCTTGTTTTCTGAAGATTTGAGCAGTTTCAGGGTAGAAAGGGCAGGTTGATGGCATTGGGAAGGATTTTGTAATCATCTTCTCCATGCTGTTTTTCCACCTGAAATTGTTCCCAGTCCTCATAACTCGCAGTTTGTCCTGTATTTATATTTGAATGTTCTACCTCTCAAGTTTCGAGCAAAGAGGCTTTCAATAGCAAAAATAATGGGGTCAGAAAAAATACATCACATTTAATATCTTTTAAAATCCCAGTAAGAAAGGTAGCTGCTTCTCCTTCCCTCTACTCTACTCTTCTTCTATTCTCTACTCTTCTTCTATTCCGTAGAGTAGAATAATATGAGAGGTACATTGCACTGCTTTTGAAGCAACTCCTTCAGCTGTACTTTTGGCAGTAATTTGATCTTTGTAGAGGGCAGGTGATAATGTTAGCATCCATGTTTTAAGAAATTTCATTATTTGGCAAGCAGGTTAACCTGCAAAACCTACCCAGGTCAGTTGCCCTCATCAGTTGGCAATCTCCAATACCAGCAAGTGCTGAATGTTGGAATAGGAAGGAGGAGTTATTGTTGTTCAGTTGCTAAGTCATGCCCTACTCTTCGTGACCCCATGGTCTACAGCATGTCAGTTTCCCACCCCCCATCCTCCACTGTCTTCTGGAGTTCACCCAAACCCATGCCCACCTCATCAATAACACCATCTATCCATCTCATCCTCTGCCATCCCCTTCTCCTTTTGCTGTCGATCTTTCACAACATCAGGGTCTTTTCCAATGAGTTCTTTCTTCTCACCAAAGAATTTGAGCTTCAGCTTCAGTATCTGACAGTCAGGACTGATTTCTTTTAGGATTGACTGAGGGGCTCTCAATCCAAGGGGCTCTCAATGTCGGGGTAGCCTGCATCAGACTGAGGTTCTAACTGTGATGGACAACTAAGCAGAGGACATTGGTGGATTGATTTGCTTAACTTAATACATTATTGGCTGCTGAAGTCCCTTGGCAGTTTAAGAATACCTAGAAGAACAATTAAAAACAACTGAGGCATAGGAAGGTAACAGGGATGGCCCTTAGCGAGGCAATCAAGATGGCAAGACGGTGATCAGCCGAGCTTTTTCATAGCCTTTCCTCTCCCACCCACTTTTTCCTTTTCCTCCCCTCGTCAGGCAGGAGCTGCATTGCGTTGCCACATGGCCCATAACTCTTGGCGATATTGTGTGTCTTTTGTGGAGGGGGGCTGACAAATTGTGAAGAAATATTTAATTGATTTGTTTATAAATTTATTTTGTATCTTGCGAGAAATCCCAGGCTGTGAATAAAGGGTCAGGGAAGGAATAAACAAAATTTATAAGGTAATAGAAAAGCACCATCAAACAGTGAATCATGTAATTCAATCTAACAAGGAGGACTCCGCCAGGCCGGTAATAAAAAGGACTCACCAACAGCCTATAAGGCAGAAGACAAATGGGATCTGGAGAGAGCGATGGAAGAAGAGGGAGGGAGGGAGGGAGGGAGGAAGGGGGGAACAGCTACCCTTCAAAAGGGGTTTGGGTGGCAGCAGTCAGGCACCCAAAGTTCAGGCTTGGCCAAAAAAAAAAAAAAAAAAAAGAGGTTCAATGCTGCAGGTGCAATTTTGCAGGGCAATACTGATATTTTGGGGGGGGGGGGGGCGGGGAGGGACATGAAAAATATGTGTGTGTGTGTTTTATGCCAGCAGGCAAGCTTGATGAGAGGCTAGTGGGCTGTTACACCGGCCGGGAAATAAAAGCTTTGTTTTGGAAAGGCGGGGGAAAAAAAAAACCCTTGGGTTACTGCTTGCTCATTTTTTTTTTTTTTAAAGAGGGAAGAGGGAGGAGGGAGCCCTCCTCCTCCTTTATTACCACTGCTGAGTTCCTCATAAAAGTCTCAGCCGTAACTACTGGATGCTCCATCTCGGGAACAAATAAAGTCTCTCCCTCATTAAAAGGGGGTCCTTTCGGCTGCCCCTTCCTGGGTTTCTCTCTGGGCCTGGAATGATGAATGGAGCCAGAGAGGGTGGTAGCAAAAGCTGGAATCCCCCCCCCCCCGGGGAGGGTGTGCATAATAACTATATTTTTATTGCACCTGTGTAAAGTGTGTGTGAGTGTGTGTGAGAGAGAGAAAACATATTTTACTTCTCGTGTATCCCAATATGTCCCTCCACCTGAGAAGCCATTTTACATGAGGGGAAGGGAAGATTCCCCTCCCCCACCTGAAGGCAGATAGGAGGGCGACATTCACAGAGAGATTCAAAGGTCTCCGGGGAGTATTCAGGGAAATGATGAAATGATTTGATTCATGGGGTTGTAAAAACCCCAATATGAGATACAACTGCTCCCAGGTTTTCCCTCTACCACCTAGTCTGGCTCTACGAGTCCTATACTTACCAAATGATTTGTCTGGAAAGGGTTTGGAATAGGGATGGGAAGCTGCCTGCTCTTCAGTTGGAGCCCTGGCTTATTTAACGCAACATTGCCTGTATGGATTTGTACCAATTTCTCAGGTTTTCAGGTGAGGGTTTTCCTATCTAGAGATTAAACCAGAGGCTTTTTTTTTTTTTTGCAGGAGAAACGGGTCCTCTCCTGCCTAAGAATTTCTTCAGTTGTTTGAGATGAAACTACTCATTTCCATATTAAAAGCATTTCCACACAGATACCATCATTGTTTAACAATCTCTCACTCTCAGAGCCTGACCTTTTATTTTATTTATTTATCAATTTTTTATCCCACCCATCTCCTCCAAAAGGGGACTCTGGGCAGCTTACAGGTTATAAAACAAATAAAACATAATTTAAAAAATTAAAATAACACCTAGCTATTGTGGGAACTCAGGGATGCGGTGGCTCGGTGGCTAGATGCTGAGCTTGTTGATCGATAGGTTGGCAGTTCAGCGGTTTGAATCCCTAGTGCCGCGTAACGGGATGAGCTCCCGTTACTTGTCCCAGCTTCTGCCAACCTAGCAGTTCGAAAGCATGTAAAAAAATGCAAGTAGTAAAATAGAGACCACCTTTGGTAGGAAGGTAACAGCGTTCTGTGCGCCTTTGGTGTTTAGTCATGCCAGCCACATGACCATGGAGACGTCTTCAGACAGCGCTGGCTCTTCAGTTTTGAAACGGAGATGAGCACCGCCCCTTAGAGTCGGAAATGACTAGCACATATGTGCGAGGGGAACCTTTACCTTTACCTATTGTGGGAACTCAGGAAAGCCTACCAAAGGGGACCAGTGCTCCCTCGGCTATCCCCATGGGCTTGTCCCCATTCTTGCTTTGGTTTTTCATGATAGAAAAGTGTAATATGCAGGTTGCTAGTTACAAGGACTTTGGGGTGTTATGGTGGCTTAGTAGCTGGGGGCTGAGGGAGAGAATCAAGGCACCAGAAGATGGGGATTGGCAAGGAGATTGCAACCCACCCAAAATGTGGGCTCCAGCATGGCAAATTTTGCCATTGGAACTGGGCTGCAACTAAGACAAAATCTGCTCAGCTGTCCATCAATTCTGAAGGTGTGGGATTATTGGGATGTGATGTTAACATAAATAGGACAAAGGTCCTTCTAGAACTGCCATTAATTAGATTAGGGCTACAGATTTCAGAATAATCTCTATTTGAAATTTTCTGCATGCTTTTGTTGCTATCCAATGGAAATAGGGATTTTTACAGTCTGGATCTGCAGATTTAAAAAATTCAGAAATACGGTTGGTACTATCTTTGAGTAGATACAAAGGTCACAATCTCATGGCATGCTTACCAGTGACTAACTGAAGAATTAACCTAGTTGGCTGAACTCTGTTGTCTGAGTATGCACAACAGGTGTTGTGCAAATCCAGCCTATAAATATATTGCAGAAAAGATAGTGTATATTAATCATGCTTCTTACTCTTTAAAACTCACAATACTCAGAAAGATAAGTACTTCTGATGAAAAATCACATACCATAGGAATCACAATGTGTGTAATTGTGTATTATGTAACACAGCCCTTCTAAAATATCAACACTGTCTAGCTATTTATCTGGTTGGGTTTTTTTCAACATGAGTAATTGGTTGCTATCTTTTCAATCAATGCAACAAGCTAACAGGGACTAGACCCCTTGGAAAATCTATTCTCATAAAATACTATATCTATCTATCTTTTCTTTTTATATAGATGTTTAACTGTTTCAGATACTGAAACATGAATGGTTTCAACCCAAGATATTTTTATGAGATTAACCCAAGATATTTTTATGAGATTAAGCGTCTATGTGAAAACACATATTCTTTGACTAGTACTAGTGCTGTCTGGAACTGAAAATGATACTGTAATAATAATTAATACTAAATAACATTAAAAGAATTGTTATTTGGCCCAGGATCTAATGTGAGTTTTAGGCCTGTTTTAGGCATGACAGTTAGTGGGCAGGGGTGAAATCCAGCAGGTTTTGACAGGTTCTGGAGAACCAGTAGCAGAAATTTTGAGCAGTTCGGAGAACCGGCAGTGCAAAATTTTGAGTAGTTCGGAGAGCCAGAAAATACCACCTCTTGCTGGCCCCCAAGTGGGGTGGGAATGAAGATTTTGCAGTATCCTTCCCCTGGGGTGGGGTGGGAATGGAGATTTTACAGTATCATTCCCCTGGAGTGGGGTGGGAGTGGAGATTTTGCAGTATCCTTCCCCTGCCATGCCCACCAAGTCACGCCCACCAGGCCACACCACACCACACCACGCCCACCAAGCCACGGCCACAGAACTGGTAGTAAAAAAAATTGGATTTCACCACTGTGATGGGGTGAGTTAGGCCAGTCATTCTATCTCAGCCCAACAATCCTCACAGGTTTGTTGTAGTGGGGTAAATAGGAGGCAGGAGTATTGGGAATGTTTATACACTTTTTTTCTCTTGGCTCCCAAACCTCTCTGAAATAAGTAACCTTGATTTCATAGGATCTGTTTCCCACATATACATACATAAGTTTTTAGACTAGCCTTCCCTCAAACTGGGGTCATTAAAAAACTTTGAGCCTTCAACTTCCAGAATTCTCAGCTAGGATGTCTACAAATTCTGGGAGTTGCAGGATGCCAGGTGGGTTTAACCCAGTTACATAAACCTTCACAGAATTATATTTGTGCCAGCTGAACAAAATAAATAGCTATAATCAATGACCGTGGTTACCATACTAATTTTTACAGCAGACCACAATTGTGAGGAATGGTTCTGGCACAGGAACTCAGTGGAGGGAGGAAGATTTGCATATGAAGGTTGTTTGAAGCGTAATGGTGAGCAGATGCTTCTGTACAGAAAGATACACTCCCAAATAAGGGGAAAATAGGATGTACGGTAGTAACAGCAAAAACAGCAACAATAATTAATGCTAGATTGGGAACTGACGATTCTAGAACCGATAAGACAAAGTCTATGAAAGGTCAAGAAGTGGCCTTGAAATAAGACTATGACATAAAGTGTATTCTATTTTACTGTATATCCATTGATCCATTTTTAAAATAGGTTAAATAAATTTGTTTTTCTTGGGTGATGAAGATGTAGTAATAGGAAAAATGTTCTCTGAGTGGTAAGGTGAGATATAAATTGAATAAATAAGAAGCCGTTGTAGTAGTAATATTACTAGTAAGGGTCAAGGCTTCTTAGCTCACTCCAGTAGTATTATAAATCACAGATTATAAAAAAAAAAACCATGTCCCTTGCCTGCACCTGCCCTTAGCCAGTATGGAAAAAAAAAACACATTTCTCTCACTCTGACTCCTATTTCATAATCACATTCCCCACACATCAAGCTGTATGGATGAAAGATTCACAGCACATTTATTTTTCCTCTTCACCTCACTTCTTCACTTCTTTAATCATTGTATGTGTCTACAATGTAAACCTAAATCAATTTTACATCAGGTTAGTAATAATTAACAACTATCGAACCTTACAATGGGTTGGTGAGTGGCTTGCAATCTTTCCAGGACTACACAGCCCAAGATTCCCTTTCACTGGAGAAAGAAAATGACAATCACTTCAGAAATGTTTGGTAAACGTTTCTACCTTTAAAGATGAAAGGGGGCGGGGGCATATATAGAGTAGCCTTCTCCATTTAGGGGTATCCTTTTGTGGGAAGGAGAAAAAAACCCCAAATTCTCAACCATGTTGACTGAATTCTGGAAATTGCAGTTCTAATATTATCTGGGAGGCTGCAGGATGGAAAATCAACCAATCAATCAAGGGCAGCTTCATAGCTGAAAGAGCGAGTGAATGCACATTGCCTCTTTCCCAGTTATAAGGCTGCTATTTAAATTGAGGGAATATGGAAGGCTGCATGTAATCAATCCTCTGACTATAGTTATGCTGGCTGGGAGACGAGGAATATTGGAATCTTACCACATAAATGAAAGCCACATCTTGTCTACATCACCTTTTATGTACACTGAGAGCATATGCACCAAGACAAATTCCTTGTGTGTCCAATCACAATTGGCCAATAAAAAATTTCTATTCTATTCTATTCTATTCTATTCTATTCTATTCTATTCTATTCTATTCTATTCTATTCTATTCTATTCTATTCTATTCTATTCTATTCTATTCTATTCTATTCTACTCTACTCTACTCTACTCTACTCTACTCTACTCTACTGACTGTACCAGCATTCGTCACTGGGGCTCTTGATCTTTGGAGAGAAAAAAAAAGAATATTTGGCAAAAGCAGTTCACATCAGTTTCTCTCCTTTGTGCAATTACGGAAGCCCTGATGCTGAAAAAAGTAGTGATACTAACAGTATGGTTTTCAGGAACTACTCTGAACATTTTTCTTATTGTATCAGTTACTGCATTCTTGCTATCTAATTCGGTTATGTTTATTTTATGTGGGGAGTGAAGAAAGTGTGCTTTCATTCACTATTATTGATCGATACTCCTTCATGGCAAGCAAATATCTCTTTATAAAAAAGAAAAGAAAAATATGTTAAAATGGTTTCTCAACCAGAAAAAATTTGAATGTACCTTGCCATTCCACTAGTTAAGAATGATCTAAGAAGGCCAAATGGGATGGTTTTTTTTTTTACAGCAAAACAGGAAAAATTCAATTTTGAAGTTACAATAAAGAGAAGACACTAAAATCTAATTTGGGCTTTGGGGGAGGTTGTTGCAGGAACTTCTCTAAGCAGAGAGGAATCTGCCATGTCAGAGGTTGGTTGCCAGCTTTGTCCAGCTTAATATTCTTTAAAAATGCTAGATTGTAATTTTCTATATTTCAAATCAAACTATGCTTGTCTGTGTGTGGTGAACTGCCTGTCATACTATCCACTTCATCTGGATAGTATTAGTATACAGAGTTGAAGAATGACAATTGAAATAGTCTGTTTCCAGTTCTTGCCTAGTTAATTATTCTGAATATGGGCTAATTGATATCATACCACATAAACTCACATACTAAAAAAAACTTTGAATCTGTAGTGCGTTCTCTCTCTCTCTCTCTCTCTCTCTCTCTCTCTCTCTCTCTCTCTCTCTCTCTCTCTCTCTCCCTCCCTCCCTCCCTCCCTCCCTCCCAAATGAAAACAAGCTCAGGCATGGTGGCAGATGCCTAAACTATGTGCTGCGTATCCAGTTGAAGCAATCTCACAAGGGAACAGTGGGAAACAGAAAGTTGCTGGAATATATTTGTGGCCCAGTTAATTGTGAGAGAGGAAAACTTCCAGATCTAGGCCAAGTTCAGTTTAGTCGCAAGGTATTTAGGTGGAAACTGGAAATGGTATTTGGAGAAAGCTTGTTGAGCTACTCAGGACTACAATGTTTGGGGATGCCTTTACAAGCCCTGGTTAACAGTGTTATTTGTTTAAAACTGACCACTGACCACATTAGAGCACATTCTTGTCCTAATGGAGGATGCATTTTCTACAACCCCATCAATCTTTCCTCCCTTTCCAACCAAGGATCCGATCAGGATTTTCGACATCACTGCAGTTCCAATTCCTTCCCAGATACCATAGGCTCTCCTTTCCTTTCCACCCTCCATTCTGCAATCCCCCAACATCAGGAGTTAGTCAGGAATGGACACACTGGCTCCTTAACAGCCCCTGATGGATGATGCAGCAGGAGCGATATTGATCACTTCTCATTAGAAAAGCTTTTTCATCACCCAGGCAAAGTGTTTCTCTGCTCCCCTGACAAATAGGAGTGTCACAGGGTACTGACGACATCATATATCCTTCTCCCTTTGCAGCCATCCCCTCCCACCTGAGGCACTACGCTTCGCAGAGAAAATAACATGCTAGAAAAACTCACATTGGGGTGCAGTGCAGTTGAATGGAGGAGGGAAGTGTGTGTGTGTGTGAAATTCCACTAATCAGTGGAACGGATGGGAATTCTACAGAATCAAAGGTGGCAATAGAGCAAGTAGGAGAGAACAGAGCATACTTTTAGTCTGACTCAATGAGAGAACCAAAGGATTGAAAGTTGAGATTTTCCCAGGATGCACTAGAGGACAATGTGCTGAATTGACTGGATTTTGGGTAAAAGATGCCGTTTGCTTATGAAAAGGCAACCAAGTCTTAGAGGAAGTGAAGGTGAGGAATTCTTAAGAGGTGAAGTTATGTATGTGTTTTAAGAAAAGGAAAAAGTGTTTTTCTCGAGGATTTTTTTCCCCACAAGGATTACTGCAAATATGCTTGTCCACAGCTAGATTTCCTTCAAGTAAACATGTGACCTGCCACCATTTAAACAGCAATGAAGTTCGGCTTCCTTTATGAAATGGTCTTGAAAGAACTGAGGCCCTTTATTGCCTGATCAAGGAAAACGATTCAAGCCGATTTTTGAATTATCCCATCTAGATTTGCTGCTAGCTTCTTTTTCATGTGGCACCTTTCATCCCCTCTTCATTTTTTCCTGTTTTATTGCTCTAGAGAGGGTAGCTATAATCTGTGGTTATATCACCCCCTCTTAACCCTTCCTGAAAGGATTGTAGTGCCATCTTTTGCTCATACCTTCAGATGTCAGTTTCATTCAAGGGGACAAACCTACAGATAACCCAAACCTACAGGTTTGGGTTTTTTTTTTTAAAAAAAAATTTGATTTATATGCTGCCCTTCTCCGGAGACTCAGGGCAGCTTACAATGCGTTAAGCAATAGCCTTCATACTTTTGTATATTTATACAAAGTCAGCTTATTGCCCCCACAAACTGGGTCCTATATTTACCTACCTTAGAAAGGATGGAAGGCTGAGTCAACCTTGAGCCTGGGGAGATTCGAACTAGCAGTAAATGCAGGCAGCTGAATGTTAATAACAGGCTTTAGTCTGCCACGCCACCAGGCTCTTCCAGGGTTACAGTCTGACAGTAAGTCTCATACTTTTAAATGCAACTGACTCTCAGGTAAATGATTATAAAATGACAACATGTATTCCAGCCCTCCCCAAGCTGAGTACCTTCTAGATGTGCACAGATATTTGGAAGGGGCAAGTGTTACGATGCACATACTTGCACCAGAGATGAGAAGCCAGATGTGCATCATGACATCACCACATGCATGTCATCATTTTTGTGTCATTGTGGTTGCATACGGGTGTTGCTTTCCATACCTAGAAATCCCCTTCCTGAGAATTTTTTCAAAGTTGAAATTTAGTCCTTTATAGAGTTATTTTCAAGCTGAGGAATGCTGCTATATTTTATTAAAGTTGTCCTTTACTCAAGTGCCTTCTAAGAGCTGTTATAACCCATGCTTCATAATCACAGTTGATGGAAACTGAGTGTGCTGTTCCAGTACCTTCTGGGATTAATAAAATACAAAGAATATTAAAAACCCTTACAGTACGTACATACTTCTGCATTGGGATCTCATGGAAAGATCTTGATGGTCTTTTTAATTTGTGCCACATTGGTACCCTGTAATCATTTTATGTTTCATCAATATCTCAAGAATAGTGACACTTTTGAACTTTGGTGCTGGAGAAAATTAGAATATGTAGCTGAGAATAGCACACATAGCCAAGAAAACAAATACATTCATAAGTGAACAAATCAATCCCAGGCGTTACTCTAGGCATGAAAATATCATACAAGAGATGTATGATGAGAACACTTAATTCTCTGAAGAAGTTTTTAATGCTAGGAAAGGTTATAGGGGAAAAAATGAGGATAAGTAGCAACAAGAAAAATGGACTCAATTATTCATATTTATTTATATCTCTTTATTTTTATAAATAGCTCAAGGCAGTGAACATACATAATATTCCTTCCTCCTATTTTCCCAAAAAGGAAAAAGGGTTAATTTGAGAGAAAGTGACTGGCCCAAAGTTTACTCAGCCAGTTTTCATGCCCAATGCAGGACTATAACTCAGTCTCCTGATTTCTAGTCTGATGTCTTAACCACCAGATCAAACTGGCTCCTTTTATCATATCACCAACTATAGCAGAGGTGGGTTTCAGCAGGTTCTGACCAGTTCTGGAGAACCGGTAGCAGAAATTTTGAGTAGTTCAGAGAACCGGTAGTAAAAATTCTGACTGGCCCCACCCCCATCTATTCTTTGCCTCCCAAGTCCCAGCTGATCAGGAGGGAATGGGGATTTTGCAGTAACTTTCCCCTGGATTGGGGAGTGAATGGAGATTTTACAGTATCCTTCCCCTGCCACGCCCACTAAGCCATGCCACGCCCATCATGCCACACCCACAGAACTGGTAGTAAAAAAATTTGAAACCCACCACTGAACTATAGCAATGATGGGAATACTTTTGGAAGACCCGAAGAATAATATTGGTGGCAGTTTGTCCTGGAAATTTATGGTCACTAAGATTAGGATCAATCAATATCCCAAGATTTTTCCCCCCAATGTTCATTTTCAGTGGAATTGCCTGGTGCAATTGATAATATTTAGTGGTGTATCTTCAGAATTAGACTTTAGCTAGTGCTATTTTTCTTATAACATGTGATTTGAGGGACAGAGGAGAGGAAATAAGTCTACTTGCAGCTACCGTTTCATTCCAGTTTACTTGGGGTTTTGAACACAAAGAATGTGTTCTATAGTGGCTATAGAAAGGATTGCAAAAGCATCTTGGCCAGTTCTCTCAAGTTCACCTTCAGATACTTTGGGTTTCAGCTTCCATAATCTTCCGGCTAGCATGGCCATTAACCTGACTCTCAAAGGCTTACACTTTGAGCCGTTAAGTAGTGGTGTAATGGAGCAGGAACATTGGAAAGTGCAGGAGCTAATAAATTGGATATTATGATATGTATTTCTGCTCTTTTGCTTCAGATTAAATCTATGACAAAATATGTCCTTCAATTTTCAGGGGTTTTCCCTAATCAAAAAGACTTTTGTTTAATTTCTCCGAGTGTTTCAGAACCACTTTATTCTTGCAAGGAGATGGAAAATGCTGTTCCTTATGCCATTCTTAAGCTCAAAGGGAACAATTTCCACATGATCCCTTTGGAATTTAATTGATTTTGTGTCTGAAGGTGACCAGATAGAGATGATTATACGATAAAAGAAAGGATATGAAATAAAGGGCATTCAAACATACTACTTGGTCACAATGTTAAGTTCAGGAACTCTTCCAACATCTGTAAGAATTTCTCTGAAATATTCTTTTCCTTTAAAATATTTTTGAAAGCTCTTCCTTTCAAATCAAACTGGACTGGGAGAAAAGGGACATTCTCCCTTTCCCCTCTAGTTTAGATATGCAAAAGATTTGCACAATTTTTATTTATTTATTAAATTTATTTGCTGCCCATCTCACCACAGCCAACTCTGGGTGGCTTACAACATAAACAATTGTTTGACTTTTAGACTATCCTTGGGATGCAAGTCTCCAGTGCTGTCACCTTTAGCTATTGCAATACAGAATTTACCTCTAAGATGCTGGCCACCACTTTCACTTTGTTTCAGAACAGATAATAAAAACTCGTTGACTCGTTGCAGAACTGAATTATTTCACAAACTCACCTAATTCATTCTGTGTAAAGGCATTCTGTAAGGTCACCCGCTTGTTTAATGTTTAACCTATGGGGAGAACTGAATTTTGAATGTATTGATTTTGTATTGACTGGGTCCCAGAGTCCAACTTCCAAGCAAGTATGCTTAAGTGTCTTTCTCCTATTGAAATTAGTAGACTTCACTATACTTGTTTCGTGTTTCAGTAGTGTTAAGGGACTTTTAGGCACTCTGTAATGATAAATTATTTTAAAGTTATATTCCTGTCTTCTCCCCTCTTCCTAGTTTAGAAAGCAGCTGGTACATTCCTGAACCACCCAAATACCCAAAGAGCATGAGAACAAGTTAAATCAAGGAGCAGGCATCCCTTGGCAAACCCTTGACTCTGCTTGTAAATATATCTGAATCTATTCTGAGGAAATTCTCTTACAAGTTCTATATTTGGCACCCATTTCTTATCATCCATATTCTCCGGCCATTGGATCATCCTTGTAGAAATTTCCCAACACAGCACCTGGCCTCTCTGAAGCCCGCTGACTGCCCCTCCTGCCCAGCTCAGTTTCCATCTTATTCACCCTGGATAATTGCAGCAGCCATGAGTCAGGTTGTATTAATGATCTATAGATCCCAGGTCACCCATTGCGCTTAAGACTTGGATTGCAACACTCCATTACTATTGGCTATACAAGGGCAGAGCTTCCATCCGTACAGTCATAAATCTAGCCTCGTTGGGCCATCACTCAGCCCCACTCTGCCTGTCCATCTTCACCTGCCTGTGGGTCTTTTGTATTTTACATTTCTAATTAAATAAAATTACACACACAGACACCCGAGACAGACACACACAGGGAAAGAAAGGGCGGAGGGATAATGAATTCCTCAATGATTTGCTGTTATATTTTAAAGGGTCCATAAAAGCCAAGGGTGATAAAAATTGATTTTGTCGTTATCTGCTCCAGTGCTGGAACAGGAAAAGCTGTTCCCTCCTTCCCAGGCATGCTGGTTTCCCCAGCTGGGATTTGGCTATGGTGAGGAGTTACAGCAAACTGGGACTTACTAGTGGGAATGAACAGGCATGGCTGAAGCAGTTTTTCTGGACTAGGCCAGAAACACTGCTATGGGCTTCTCAAAATACCAGGGAGAAGAGATGGTAGAATGCACTGATACTGCATAGATATGAACTGCACACATGAAAGAGCAAATAAATAGTGAACAGAATGCAATTAGTTTTACTAATAAGAATTTTATATCTGCTGCTGCTAAGGATGAGGAGGATGGAGGTGACCCTGGATGTACTAGATTCCCTGCAGGACATTCCCTGATTCTTTGCTCTCAATAGTACTCAGTTACTCTCAATAGTAGTAACTGTGAGAGGGATCTTGGAGTCCTAGTGGACAATCATTTAGATATGAACCAGCAGTGTGCAGCAGCTGCCAAAAAAGCCAACACAGTTCTGGGCTGCATAAACAGAAGGATAGAATCAAGATCACGTGAAGTGTTAATACCACTTTATAATGCCTTGGTAAGGCCACACTTGGAATACTGCACCCAGTTTTGTTTGCCATGATGTAAAAAAGATGTTGAGACTCTAGAAAGAGTGCAGAGAAGAGCAACAAAGATGATTAGGGGACTGGAGTCTAAAACATATGAAGAACGGCTGCAAGAACTGGGTATGTCTAGTTTAATGAAAAGACGGACTAGAAGAGACATGATAGCAGTGTTCCAATATCTCAGGGGTTGCCACAAAGAAGAGGGAGTCAAGCTATTCTCTAAAGCACCTGAGGCAGGACAAGAAGCAATGGATGGAGAGAAGCAATTTAGAACTAATTTCCTGACACTTAGAACAATTAATCAGTGGAACAATTTGCCTGCAGAAGTTGTGAATGCTCCAACACTGGAAATTTTTAGGAAGATGTTGGATAACCATTTGTCTAAAGTGGTGTAGGGTTTCCTGCCTGGGCAGGGGGTTGGACTAGAAGATCTCCAAGGTCCCTTCCAACTCTGTTATTCTATTCTATTCTATTTTGCCTCCTTCTGCATGGAAAGTGACTTGCTGAAAAATAGGATTTCCCTCACTTACTATTGAGGCCCGTTGGCTGCTATTCTCAGCTCATCTGTTCTTTCTATGTTTACAGAGAAAGAAACACAGACTGAGGGCTCTGGAGGCAGGAGTGGGCTTCCTGAGGGTTCCAGAGGGTTCCCCAGGGGTTGGTCTACCCTATCCTCTTGATCTAGATTGGATTGTAGGACAAGGCATGGATCTCAAGTCCACATATGGTCAAGGTTGGGAAACACTGAAGTGGGCAATCTGCCAGAATAAGTAATATGGAATAATTTTGTTTGTTTGCTTAATTTACTTGCCACCTATCTCGCCGTAGGGTTACTTTAGGTAGCTTACAACAATAAAAAGAAAGAAATGAGTGTAAACAGAAGTAAAATAACAGAGCAATAAAATGAACAATGATATAGAACACAACGAGAATATATCAATATGATAACCAAAGGTTGGATGGGTGGAGAGCAGTGTGTGTGTAGGGGAAGTGAAGTCTGCCATCAATCCAGCAGCCATTTCCTGGGTGGAACTCCACATTTGGTCCCCAGGACAACTGGCAAAGTTCTTTAGGCTCTAGTGGAAGAAGGAAGGAGGCAGATATTACCTTAAAAGGTAAGATGTTCCAAAGGGCAGGTGATGCAGCAGAGAAGGCTCTTCTACTGGATTCTGATAGTCGGGAGTTCTTTTGGCCAACTGGATCCAAAGTAGGCCCTCTCTGCCAGCATGAGTAGGACAAACTTGTTCATTAGGTTCCAATTCCAAGCAGCCTTCACTTGAACTAAAGTCTATTGGCAATCAGTTTCCTGTTTGGCTACATAAGAAGGGAAAGGAATGCCAAAAAGAAGAAAAAAGTTGGTGCTCAAACCCCGCCCCTTTTTTTCTCCAGTCCAGCTGGAGTCCAGCTTCCTTCAGTTCCACTCGCCATCTGCAATGTGCAGCAAGACCCTTAAACAGAAAAAAAATAATCACGTTTTCCAAATCATAATTTAAGAGCCTTGGTGGGACAGCGGACTAAAGTGCTGTTAATTAGCACTTAGCTGCCAGTTGCCTGCAATTACTGCAAGTTCGAATCTCACCAGGCTCAAGGTTGACTCAGCCTTCCATCCTTCCGAGGTAGGTAAAATGAGGACCCGGATTGTGGGGACAATAAGCTGACTTTGTATAAAAAAGAACACCGCTGGGGGGGGGGGGGCAAAAGCCCTACTAAGCAGGTATATACAAAAGTATGAAGGCTATTGCTTAACATATTGTAAACCGCCCTGAGTCTCCGGAGAAGGGCGGCATATAAATCGAACCAATAAAACAATAATAATGATTTGCTTAACTCAACAAACAACAAAAACCAGCGAGTTGCAGAAAGACCGCATTTTATTAGAATAGCTGCAACATGTCATATAAATATAAATATAAATATATACATATATATATACACCCTATACATAGACTTGGGGAAAGGTCAAGGCTGGGGGAAAGGTTGATTATTGCTCTGAGCGGCTATTATATTTAGTGAAAAAAAAACAAAAACCTCAACTGTTTAGGGAAAGGAGAAAAAAAAAACCAGATGAGGAGAACACAAAGCCACAAATGCAGGTAACAATGAAAAGGATTTCCAAAAAAATGTGAACGTATAGCTATCAAACCTGTGCTGTAAGTGTTTAGTTGTCTGATAGATGGCAGCAAAGATACAAATAACCCCCCTCTAACTCTTTGCTACCATCTAGTGGTCATTTTGACTTCCATCCTGGGTCTGATAGCTGTTCAGGCATGAAGAGGCATTTTGTAGCATTATATCTTCAAAAGGCACAGTCCCTAGAGAGGTTTTGTCTCTCTCTCCTTCTGTATCGATACAGCAGGATCTGGATCTTACATTCCTCTCTTGTGACTCAAATGAGAGGTCAAAAGGCAGAAGCAAAAAGAAATTGCAACCCACCCATCCCACCTCACAAATAGAAGGAAGCAAATGCAAAATTCAGCAATTGCCGGAAAGGGAATATATACAAGGGCTATGATGTCAAAGGAGAGGCAACTAAAGCCAAAGGCGCTATCTCACAGAAAGGAGACACATGCATCAGTAGTCACACGGCAGCAAGTTGAGAAAGAAGCAATAGATTCAGCACAGCATTGGGAAAGAGCAACTTAAGAGGTGAAGACAAAACAAAAACAAAACAAAACAAAACCAAGTCTACTTAAGGAACTGTGGCTGGTTGAGAACCACCTTCACATTTGCCCCCTTGCACTTGTCTCTTCTTGTATGTCTTGGATCTCACTTACTCATGTAGCCCTACCACGATTGACAGCTTCTTCTACAAAGAACTAGATCAAATTACTGATGCCATGTCTCAGGTTCCAGTGCTCCTCCAAACTCTCTTTACATTGATGTATTAGGTGCATTATCCTAGAACCTTTTCCACTATCACCCTGCAAATTGCCATTATTATTATTATTTTGTACAGAGGGAGATATGTTCATGTCGGAACATGCGAACATAGGTTCCCTCACTTTCAGTTTAAAATGGTGCATTCCATCTCTAAAGCCTCAGATTATGCCTCCATGGGGGATTAGCTGCAGGTATTGTCCAAGAGACAGAATCCTTGCTGGAAGAAAGATACTCATGGGTGGGCCTCTAGACACCTACCAGTCAGAGCTAGCATTGTATAGGGATGCATCCCCAGTGCCTCACCTGAAGTTTGCACCCAAGGCTATGATCTGAAGGGGGAAGGAGCCTTGAATTATAAATCATGTGTCAGGGAGTAACTAACATTCTCAACAGTTCAGAACTGTAGATACAATGCAAAAAACAACAACAACCCATGTTTCTAGACTATAAGGCAAAAGAATCTCAATAGGCCTGGCAAGGTTGCTTTAATTCTAATCAATGAGGTTTTGCATACCAGGCAGTTGGTGTTGGCACTCTTCATAACTTGATCTTTGGCTATTTGTAGAACATCCCTGCTCTTCACATCATTTAACTCCATTTTCTCCCTTTTTCTGCTATTGACATTCTTTGCTACATTGGATTTGTGTTATTTATGATGAAATTTGTGCAAATATAAATCTATTGTATATATTTGTGCTAATATAATGTATCATATATATTTGTGCTAAATATATATTGAGTAATTAAGCTATCCTGGGACTCTATATCTTACAGTAATTTAATTTGGTTTTTCTTCTGAAACAGATACATTTGCTATCTTTTATTCTGGAAGCATAATTTATTTTAGTATGAGCTGACTTGCATAATGGGGCTAATTTATTCTGTGGTGGGAAAATGAAAATCTGGAGCCAAAGCACATTTACGCACAGCTATGATCAAAAGCATCGAGATAAGCATGCTTCGATGTTTTCTCCAGGTACATTGTCCCTAGCTCAAAAATATATGTATTTCTGCTTAATACTAATAACAATAAAGCTGTGGCAAAATGCTATTCCTGTTGCTAATTCTTAGAGTGAATCATCTTATCAATTAATTACATGCTGCAAAGTTCTCATGCAATAGCCAATGCAGTGATGGGTTGTTACCAGTTCACCCCGGTTTGGGTGAACTGGTAGCAGTGGCAGCAGGAGGGTCCGCCCACCCGCCCGGATGCTGTTGCGCATTCGCGCGAGACCCACAAGCAAACTGATAGTGACGGGTTTTGAAACCCACCCCTTAGCCAATGCTATTTTTTCTGCTCTTTATTCATTTTGGTTCCTTTTGGAAGCAAAATGCACTGATTGCTGTTCTGGTGGGAGATAAAAAAATTAACTTGATTAAAAACACTTCAATTAATTTCTGATTTAAAGGTATCTCTTACGAATATCCTTCCTCACCCCTTTCCATTCCTTGAGAGAAATGGCAGTTACTATACATTACTGTAATGTCCTTGTCCCTTCTTTTCCAGTTTAAATAGTAGCGTTTGAATATTTGAGAACAGGAATTATAAAAGAATAATCTTGCCTTTTGCTATTTATGTAAAGGTAACAGCCACATTTAGGAAAGTTATTGATCATGTTTAAGAGAGAAAAACAACCTTACCTGTGAATTTGTATAATTTTGTTCTCTCGTGGTGATGAGATATGCAGAAAGAGATTTTATGGAATCTCTTCTCTATTTTATTCTAATTTACATGTCTATGAGTATGGTGACTTTAACTTTTATTTTAAAAAAACCCCACATACAATGCCATATAATATATAAATATAAGCAATAAAATTCTTTGAGGTTTTGTTGGAAGAGTTACCAGTAGCTAAACCAATAAATAGACAATCCGTTTGTTTGCATTTCATTTGTTCTCTCTTTTTACATACTGAGGAGTTAAACAATAGGTGGGCCAAGCTCTCATCTGCTTCAGAGCTGTTCTATATTTAACACTGAGAAGAGAGGGGAGTACCCTCTAAACATGGACATTTTTGCCCCCCGACTCTTTTCCCCCAAAGTTGTAGATATAAATTCACCCAACTATTTATAACCAAGGAATTTACATCCTTAATTTGAGAACTTCTCAAATACTGACTTTTGGTTTATTCCAGGGGTACAGAGTCTGTACCACCCCAGGTATGGCTGTATTCCAGCTGAAATCAGCCAAATCAGCCAAGTAATCTTATTAGACCTGGAGACCAGGAATCAAGCAGTCCTTATACTAGGAAAACCAGATATGGTGCTGCATGGTTGACTGGAACCTCAATATCTACACAACTTTTAAAGGCCTTCCTTTCCCATTCATCTCAATACAGCTGCTATCGATAAGGAAACTGAAACCTCTTCTTCTGTCTCCTTTTGCTTGTTAATGAGCAACCCAGGTGGTCCAGTGGTTAGAGGGCAGTATTGCAGGCAAACTCTGCCCACAGCCTGGAGTTTAATCCTGAAGAAGCTCAATCAGCCTTCCATCCTTCCAGAGTCAGTAAAATGAGGACCCAGGTGATTGGGGGCAATATGCTGACATTGTAAACAGCCCAAGAGAGTGCTGTATAGCTGTAAACCACTGTGGGGGTGGGGGTGGTGTAAGTAAGCCTATGTGCTAAGTGCTATTATCATATCTCACTTGCAATTGCTCCTGACTTTCTATAAAGTCTACAGAGTTCTTTCAGGGCAAAGGTCAGAATATCATTACCTTCTATAGTGAGGAGATCTGATGGTCACCGAACAGTGTGAAAACAGCTGATGAACAGTGTGAAAACAGTTGATTTCCTTGCATGGCATAGGGACCCCTGGCTTTCTTGCAAGGCATAGGGACCCTAAAGCTTCTGGGCATATGCACAGGGAGGACTTACATATTATTTGATGGGTTTTGTGGATACCAGCATTTTCAAGAATTTTGCAGCACTGATTCACTGGCAGGCAAACAAGAAGACAAAATGATTGCAGATCTCTGTAAAAGATCACATAAAATGCCTGGACAACTACCGCTCTATGGTGATAAGACAGCCCATCCTGCTACTGTTTAATCTCACCTAGTCCCCATCCCTGAGGACATAACTCCTGATGCAAGATGGCTCTCACTGTTCTGCCTTGGAAAGGATCCCTTGGAAGAAACAGTGTTATTTTTTTTTACAGCCGTTAACCCAATGACAGAATTGTGCTAGGATAATTCGTTCTTTTTAAGAAACTTACTATGGAAGCAAGAAGAGAGGGGGGGAACCAGCCTGAATCCTATTGAAACGACAGGGGGGGGGGGACAAGGGGGTGCATGATGGTGGTGATGGAGACAAGAAGCTTATTCAAAAGTAAAAGGGTCATGGGTGCTGAAAAAGAAGTGCCCGTCCACATGCGTATCCACAGTTTCCTTGTCACTCTCAGGTGGGAAGCGCTCGTGGCAGATGGGACATTCCTTCCAAAAGCCTGGAGAAGGCAGGTCCAAGGGAGATGCGCCCATTCCGGATGGTTCTGACATCTGCCGCCCTGTCAGCCCACTGAGCACGGAGGAAAAGTATGAAGAAAAAGAGAGAGAGAGAGAGAGAGAGAGAGAGAGAAATTAAAAGCAGTGCTCAAAAATTGAAATTTAATAAACTGATCTTCTGAAACATTCTCCCCTAGGAATCACTGTGCAAAACCAAAATAGAGTGAAGAGTTGCTTAGGCAGTCAAGGTCCAAAATGCCTAGAGTCACAGAATTAAGGTCAGTGAGACTTGACCTCCGGTGTAGGCCAAGATATATTCATCACAAATGAAGGCAGGGGAAAGGCTTCATCCTCCGGACACACAGGGCCCCTTAAACTAAACAAGTCCTTCACTAAGCATATATCTTAACACCTGTGGCAATCAGCAAGGAGAGAGAAGAAAAGCAGTGAAGGGGAAAAAAAAAACACTTGTGAGTGGAAGGCTTAGTGGTGCAGAAAGGATGGGAAAGAAGAGGATACTGAGACAGGGTGAATTTACAGGAGAGAAAAATGGGCAGAGAAAAAAGGAGCTTACATACCAAAGAGTCAGCTTTTATTCTGAAAAAAATATGGGAAACTTTGATCTCAGGTTGGTTCTGAACTTTTGACAGGTACCATCTAGAAAATGTTCAGATGTTGCCGATAACACTCCCCTCCCCTCACCCATGAAGAAAGCCAAGATTCTTACAGAAATAATTGCAGTTTCTGTATTTTCATCTCATTCTTCAGCATACTCTCAAATCTGGCACTTGCCCAGAAGGTGGGTGCCAGGAGTGATTACAGGTATAGTCCAATGCCTCCAGGGGTGGAATCCTACTGGCTGAACAACCGGATTACTGATAGCGCCCGCACCAAACGCGCACTGCGCAGTTTCCATAAAATTGAACTTCCGCATTGCAAACAAGGAAAGGAGCAAGGAAAACAGCTGAGGAAGGCCAATTCAATCTGCCACGCCTGATCAGCTGGGCTTCAGAAGCAGAAATAAAGATCAGTATAAATCGGGGGTGGGTGGACGGGCCCACTTTCACAGCAACAGAGAACTGGTTCGCTCTCAGCAGGAAGTGGGAACTACTGGTTCGTTTGAACCGGTCCGAACCGGTAGAATCCTACCACTGAATACATCTGAAAGAGGACAAGGTTGAAGAGAAAATGCAGTACAGATGGAATAACTTCCCCTCACCTGGCCACATCACAGAAGCCATTGCCCAGTTCTGGAAGGAGTAGATTGGTTTCTTCACCACCACTCTGAGCAGCTGCCATCAGAACTGCCTTCTCATCTTCAGCTTCCTGCCAATAGAAAGAGAGGCATGTTTTCAATATGTTTGACTTTGGCTCATGCTCACAATAACTGGCCTGTTCTTCTTATGCTGGAGGGCACTGCAACTCCTATGCCTCAATACTATATGCATGCATACAGAATCCTCCTTTCAGGACACCTGATTTGCAAAGAAAATATCTAGGTTCAATCTCTCCAGCTAAAAGGATTATGGGAAGCAAATGAAGGAAAGTCCTTTGCCTAAAATTCTGGAGAGCTGTAGCTAATCAGGCTAAACGGCCTCGGAAGATGGGTACAGACCCAGGTCAATAGGCACTTCTCTTGGTGCTAATCACATTTCTTGACCCTTTTGGATATTGTTATTGTTTCTCTGAATTTACAAAATTGGAAGCTGGTATCATGGAAAGCAAGCACGTCAACCTTTAGTGCAGATGTCCATGCGTGTACACACACACACGCACATACACACAAACCCATAATGCCCCTGGATCTGACAGACACTGAGAAAATAAAAATGATGAGTAGCTGTAGACCTGCTACCTTCCTGCATACCCCCCCCCCCAAAAGATAAAAAACTAAGCCAGGAAGGATGCATCCTTTAGGAGAGGCCAGTGGGTTTGATGGGCAGCATTTTTAACACGTCATCTCCCTAGTGATTATGCTCCAACAGTAAACATTTTGTGAAAGTGCCAGGCCTCCTTTGAGGATTCCATGGCATGAAGGCACTCACAGTATGCTTTCAAAACCTCAAAACAGGTGCCCTATCCCTGGGCTAGTTCATCTCTTTGCCTGGATCCCCAAAGCAACTCTTTCGCCCTTTGCCTTGGACAGCTATATGTGGGCTGGGCTGGGTCCTTCCTTGCTTCTCAGGGCCTCACCGAGTCAGAACTGGAATCCTCGGGCAGCTGTTTGATCTGACTAGCAATAGGAGCAGGCTGGCTGATCACCACTGTGTGGGATAACCCATGGGCACAGGGGGGCGTGGTGGTCACTGCCCGGGTGTCACACAGGCTGTAAGAACTGAGCTGGGTAGGCAGGCGCATGTCCTCAGGGCATTCATCTTCTGAATCAGACAGGGAGTCCAGGGAGCCTGGAAGATGAAAATGAAGGAGATGGCATTAGGTGTATGTGTGTGTGTGCGTGTGTGTGTGTGTAAAAACAAATCTCTCCCAGAGAGCAATGATGCTCCCAGTAGAGACTGACTTTGCAGAGAAAAACATTGCTCAGTTTGCTCTAGGCCAGTTTGCCTTAGCCTCCTAGTGGGGCTTGAACCGGAGGCTGTCCAGGAGGTAAATCTGTCCTCCCGTCCATTGGTGCTCCAAGTACATGCTTATTTTGCTAATGGTTAATCCAGGGTTGCTGGGTGGGATACTTTCAATTCCTGCCCTCAAAAAGGAGCTTAAAAGCAAAGTGCTCTGAAAAACAAGATGTCAACTCTGAAGCGAACCTGGCTGAAGCCATCTTTTGCTGCCTCATAGTTGCCACGAACTCTGAAGGGGGGAAGGAGGTGGGGAAGTAAATAGGCTGGTTAGCAGTCAAAACAAAAAGTTTTCTTATGGGAACCAAGATCATCCCAACAGATGGCAGTTGAATGAGGAGAGAAGTGACCAAGCAGACTGCCAGCTCCTTTAATTGGACAACGTGACCAGTGACATCTGGAGAAGGAAACATTTGTTCTTTTAATTAGGCTAAAAACCACAGGAACTTTTAGAGTTGGTTTTTACTAGCTGTGCTGATATGATGTATCCAATAGACATGTTCTTTGAGGAGTCTACCTGCCTCACAGTTTTGCTTTTGGTGGATGCATTACTCAGAATGCTGACACAGGAAGACTGGAGCCCTCTAAAAGTTGGAAAATAAGGGCCTTTCATACTGTTATTGCTGGGCCCTGCATATTGGCCTTTTTTCTTTCATCACCACTCTCCCCTTCCTCTACTTCTTCACACCTGGACTTGTCCTGATCCCAGGAATCTATCTGACATTTTCTGCTTTGGTTGCTTTCTCCCTCCTATCTTGTCAACAAAATTGAACTGATTTCAGATAAGAGGATAGTGAACCAGTCTGGTGTAGTGGTTAGGATACCAGGCTAGAAACCAGGAAATCATGACTTCTAGTCCTGCTGTAGACACGGAAGCTGGGTGTCCTTGGACCAGTCCTTCTTTATCAGTCCTAGGAAGGAGATAAGGACAAACCATTTCTGAAAAACCTTGCCGAAAAACCTGCAGGGACTTTGCTGGGCAGTCCTCAGGAATCAATGCTGATTTGAAGGCAAGAAAAGTAAAGAAAAAGAAAAAGGAGGACAGTATATATTTCCTAATGTGCTTGGCATGGATTTGGGGAAGGGAAGCAAAAAGCTCTCCTTTTGAAAGTTCCTAGGAAAGGATGTTCCATCCACCCAGAAGAAATACCTCATAAAATCTAAAGTCTGACTTTACAGCTTCATTATGGAATACTCCATAGAGTTCCCGCAGAGTGAGAAAAGAATGGAAGAATTACAAAGTGCACCAACAGAGAGAACAGATTTTCCCAGTTGTGGCCCTAACTACCAGCATAGTAAACATTTAGTACTCAGATATTGCTGCACTGCAGCTCCTGTCATTCCTTACCATCGGCCACGGCAGTGGTGGGTTGCTACCGGTTTGGGCGAACTGGTAGCGGCGGAGGCTCCACCCACCCGCCTGGATGTGCAGAATGTGCAGAAGCACTGTGCACGCGCATGAGTGCACACGCACGAGCGAACCGGTAGTGACGGGATTTGGAACCCGTCCCTTGGCTACGGACTCATAGGAATTAAAATCAATCAACCACATATTGCTCATTTCAGATTAAATATGGGAAGAAAAGATTTAGCTGAACAAAATTCTGGAGAAGCAGCTTCAACCTCAAGGTAAACTCCATCAAGATCCCTGACTTACTTTGTTCTGAGTAAGTTTAAGGATGCCTGAAAATTTAGATTCACAAGGCTAGTTTTAGAACTCAACAATGTCTGTTGATCCCTACATTTTTATATTTTTTTTGCCTTTGTCACTGATGGCATGGACTGGGCTCACTAAACATACTGTATTGTTTGGACTATAAAACACATGGGAATATAAGACGCACCAAGATTTTGAAGAAGTAAACAAGAAAAAAATTTTTTTGCCCTCCCCGGCCCCCAGGAGCACTCTGCAGGCCTCCCAAACCCTCTGCATGCCCCATTTTTCACAAAAATGGGCTCGTTTTTGTGAAAAAGGGCCCGTGTTTGGTCTCCCAAATCCCCTACATGTCACGTTTTTGCCCTCCCCAGCCCCCAGGAGCAATCTACAGAGCTCCCAAACAATCTGCACATTCTGTTTTTGTGAAAAACGGGCCTGTTTTTGGCAAAAACGGGATGGGGTTTCTGGAGGCCAAAAATGGCTGTATTCAGTGTATAAGACACACCAACATTTCCACCCTCTTTTTTTTGGAGGGGGGGAGTGCATCTTATACTCTGAAAAGTATGGTAATTGGCAGGGCTGCCAGCTGATGGTGGTGGGACTAACCAGGAGTATCCAGAGCTCTCTCCTCTTCGTCAATCAGAACTGATTCACTCCATTTCTCATCTGCTACTTTCTCCAAACGTTCTTCAAGGCGGCGTATGTACACCAGCAACTCCTGAAGGCAGACAATGGGCAACAACATTAAGCCCTGAACTGCAGTGCATTCCTCCTCTCGCCACTTCGTATCTTCTTCTCATACTAAATTCAGGCTATGGTCAGCCTTTCTTCCCTCCATTTGGATGCCACACCAACCTGTTTTTCGGACTGCAGTTGTTCTTTCTCCTTCTGGCCAACCTGCAGGGCAGCCCGTAGTTCCCGTAGCTCGCGGCGGCTCTCAGAGACTTGAACCTAATGAGGGCAAACGTGACATTGGCCAAAGCAGAATTTTAGAATAACATGTATAGAGAGTTATGAAGCCTACTAGGGAACTAAATACAGGTAGTCCTCGACTTACAACAGTTCATTTAATGACCATTCAAAGTTACAACGGCACTGAAGAAAGTGACTTAGGACCATTTTTCACACACATTGCAGCATCTCTGTGGTCATGTGATCAAAATTCAGATGCTGGTTCATATTTTTATGACGGCTGCAGTGTCCTGGAGTCATGTGATCAGCTTTTGCAACCTTCTGACAAGCAACGCCAATGGGGAATCCAGATTCACTTAACAACCGTGTTATTAACTTAACAAGTGCAGTGATTCACTTAACAACTGTGGCAACAGAAGTTGTAAAACGGGGTAAAACCCACTTAACAAGTGTTTCACTTAGCCACATAAATGTTGGGCTCAATTGTGGTCATAACCCAAGGACTATCTGTAGTTAATGCATGTGCCCAATGCTGGGATTTTAAGAAAGCTCCTTTCCTTTTTGGAAAGCTCTGTCCATTTTCTAGGGCCTCTATTTTATTCATGGGGCAGAGCCTCCCCTTCATCACTGGCCAACTCCATTTCCTAAATAACTTTTAGGCTTCTGTTTTGATTTATTGTCACATTGCACTCGCCTCTTACTGCAGGCCTGCATAACCCGGAGAGGGGAAAGAGCCACACCGATGAATTAAAAATAATTGTGGGCCGCAAAGCAATACTTGGCGGGCCAATCAGCTGCTAATAGAGAGGAGGCAGCGCTCGAACAAGGGGTAGGAGGGAGGCCCGAGGTGCTCAGCAACACACCTTTCTGGATGGTAGTGAATTTAATGACTTCTTAATAAGCAGCATCAAACCACACAAGGATGTTTGATGAGCCTTGTGTGGTCCATGGGCCTTATGTGGTCCAGCTTTGTCTTAGAGATTGTGCCAGCAAAGGTTTAACCAGAATAAGAGAACTGGCATGCTGGATCCATTTAAGCCTTTCCTAACTTGATGGTCTCCTGATACAGTGAGACAATTCTTTGACCTCCTGGCCAGGATGGTCAAGACAGATCTAAAGGAGTTGCAGTCTAGAGAGCACCCAAATTAGGAAGACCTATTCTGTAGATGCACCTAGTCAAATAACTGGATATACAGGAGTGTTGCACAAAAAAATTCTCAGTGAGGACTAAGATGGTCAGTGACAATACGATAAGGTAAAGGTAAAGGTTCCCCTTGCACATATGTGCTAATTATTCCCAACTCTAGGGGGCGATGCTCATTTCCGTTTCAAAGCCGAAGAGCCAGCGCTGTCCGAAGACTTCTCCGTGGTCATGTGGCTGGCATGACTAAACACCAAAGGTGCACGGAATCCTGTTACCTTCCCACCAAAGGTGGTCCCTATTTTTCTACTTACATTTTTTACTTGCTTTCGAACTTGGATGGCAGAAGCTGGGATAAGTAACGGGAGCTCATCCCATTACGCAGCACTAGGGATTCGAACTTCTGAACTGCCAACCTTTCGATCGACAAGCTCAGTGTCTTAGCCACTGAGTCACCACGTCCCTTCGATAGGATATTTATATATCTTAAATATATATATAGATAGGATTGCTATCCTTTCGAAAACAGGATAGTGGCTGGCAAATTGGGGGAAGAAATGAAATGGAAGGATAGGCTCTGTTAGCCTTTAGTCAATAATTCCAAAAGTCATGGAAAGAATCATGCATCCTGTAAGGGAGGGAGTGCATCATGAGTTCTTTTCAAAATTTTCTCTGCTGGTGATCCTTGCAAGATAAAGATGTCTTGCAACGCATCTAGACAGCAGGCAAGGGAGTTAAACTTCTTCCTGGAAGCTTGGCAATCTTAATTTGTAAACGGCTCTGTTTTCCCTCCCTCCTTGAATGATGGAATCCTTTTTCCAGGGGAGAGTTTACCAGACTGGCATCCCGTTCCTGTACCAGCTCCATACGCAACACTTGGCGCTGTGCCCGTTCTTCTTGCAAGTTGTTTTCAAGACGGAGAACCTCAGCACTCAGCTTCAGGATCTTATCTTTCTCGGCCTAACAAAACATAAATTTGAAAGGAAGGGTCAGTGCAGGATGAGATTACTCCCCCCCCCCCCCTGCTCTATGGAAAGCTATTAAAGTACTTGGCAAGGTCGGATTCTTCATGAAATATGCAGGGCTGGAAAACCCAAGGAAGTCTAGATGTTACTTAACGACAATAATGGTTCTCACTACAGTTTTTAATTGGTTTTAATAAATTATGTAAACTCTGTAAACTTTGTTTTAATTGCATATGCTGCCCAGAGTCACGTGAAAGTCAGATGGGCAACTATATAAATAGAAATTCAATAATTCAATAAACAAATATAAACCCACCAACTCCTCAGCAATGACTATGTTGACAGGGCTAGCAAAAGTTTTAGCTCAGGGACATCTAAAACCCTAAAAAGCAGCTAGGTTAAGAAGGAGTCATCTCTAGATTTGTCCATAGTTATCCCAGCAATTTTGTCCCTGTCTTAACAGAGTGTGGGAAAAGGAAGGAAGGAAGGAAGGAAGGAAGGAAGGAAGGAAGGAAGGAAGGAAGGAAGGAAGGAAGGAAGGAAGGAGCGAGGGAGAGAGGGAGAGAGGGAGAGAGGGAGGAAGATGGGAGGCAGGCAGGAAGGAAGGAAGACCGCAAGGAAGATTCAACATAGCTAATACTGACAGAATAGTTCTCCACAAGATCGACGCTACTGATAAAAGGGATCCCACAGAGCAAACTAGATTGAATATTTTTGTTTGTGGTCATACTGGAAAAAACTGACACATGTAAAATAAGATTCCTTTTAATAGTTACGTAAAATAAGATTCCTTTTAATAGTTACGTAAAACGCTTGAAATTTGAAACTTTAGAGGCAAATCATCCCAACTGGAGTTTGGAACAGCAACTCAGACTTCACTGGATGGTTCAAAACTGTTTTGACCTTACCAGAAGTGTTTGAAATTCAAACTAGCCCCACTTTAAGCTCAGAAGGCCAATTCTATAGGATTGTTTTAAGTTCAGAACACTTTCAGAATGGTTGGAAGGACACGACAGTTGAAACACCCACCTTCAAATTCAAACGGTCCAAATTCCTACGCGTAAAATCTGAAATGACGGAAACCTGCACCTTTTAATGCATCCCTCTCAATAAGACTTAGCTTTATTTAGCTTATACAAGATAATGTAGCGCAGCATACTAGGAAAAGTTTATCCCTTGCTAGAAACATTCCCCAGAAAGGGAATCTGGAGAAGCATCTAAATGCTTTAAAATACTGTGGGGTCCTTGGTGCTCTCTGAGTTTGGTTGTTTTCTTGAAGACTTTTCGTTACCAAACTAGGTGACATCATCAGCACTAAGGATGTGCTAATGATGTTATTACCTAGTTTGCTAATGAAACATCTACAAGAAACAACCAAGCTCCAGAGTGCACCAAGGACCCACAGTTCAACCCTGAGCTACAAATATTCTCTTTTATCTCTTTAAAATATAGAATAATTTAGTTCCAAAGCCATGGGGGGGGGGGGGAGCCTTTTTTTTTTTTTTTTTGCAACTCCCAAACATTAAATCTCGGCATTCAACTGCTTGGGGATTTTGTTCTTTCTGCAAGCACAACTAATTTAAAAAATTCCCCCGAGCTTAATTTCACTCCAAAATAAAAGATCAATGATTGCATCACTGGATGTCAGGATCCTTCTGCTTTATTCCCTCTCTACCACAAAGAAAATAGGCAATGCAATGCTTATGTGGATTGGGGAAGGTAGTATTATGTATAGTGCTGAAAATATTGGCCATCGGTGAAGGGGATCTGGTGTCAAAATTCCACTTGATTAGAATAGAGTAGAGTAGAGTAGAGTAGAATAGAACAGAACAGAACAGAATAGATTTTTTTATTGGCCAAGTGTGATTGGATACACAAGGAATTTGTCTTGGTGCATACGCTCTCAGTGTACATAAAAGAAAAGATACGTTCATCAAGAATCATAAGGTACAACCCTTAATGGTAGTCATTAACTGTTGTACCTTATACAAATAAGCAATCATACATAATTCTAGAACAATTGCTTCCTCTCAGTCCAATCTCAGTCCTGGATTGCTGAGAAGGTAAATGAGATGAGGCTTCCACATGCATGTTTTAGACTTCCCACCAGACAGAAGGAACATAAATGATGAAGACAAAAAACAAAAAACAAAAAAACAAAACCCCAAACAAAACCCCCCCCACAGAAGTTTGCTCAACTGACTTATGGGATCACATGCACAGGTGTCCCACATACCTCTACGTTCTGCAACAGCATGGCTTTCTCCTTCCACCATTGGCCTTTGCCTTCTTTCCACTTGAGGGTCATGTCAGCAAGCTTGATGTTGACCTCGGCTGCCTCAAGGCGGCTCTTGTGGAGATCAGAGATGGTGCGGTCTCGGATGGAGGCCACACTGGCTAGCTCTTCCCCTAGAAGAGCCACTTTCTGCTGGCTGGCAGCCAGAACGTCCTGTGTGGTGCGTAACTGTTCACACAAGGACTCCATCTGTGCCTGGAAAGAGAGAGGACTGAGAGGAAGAGGCCCAAGAGAAGGTAGAGAGGCCATGCCCAACCTTTATGGTACTAGGAGAGCCCCAGGAAGAGAATAAGTGGTCTATAATAGCAGCCATTAGGATTCAGTGCACTTTCTAATCCTGAAGTGGGAACCTGTCCCAGCAAGTACAAGCATTGATTATGGAGGATGGGAAGGTCTTCCAATACTTGATGTATTTCAGGTTTTCAAGCTCTAACCTAATTCTTGTACAAAAAAACCCCTTGTCTAATTTTCACAAAGAAAGAGAGAGATATCGATCTAGTTTCTTTCCCCGGGCCAAGAATAAATCCCTGGGATCTGGTTCCCACCCATCCACTCCCCTGCCCTGCAAGTCCTGACAGAATAAGTGGTTTTCCCTAGATCAGGGCTGGCTGATTTTTGTCAGTTCTTTCTTGTTCTCTAACAGGAAACCAGCTCTGTTGGCTGTAACTTTGTTCCAAGACTATTCCAAGAGGACCCAGTTTGTGGGGGCAATAAGCTGACTTTGTAAAATATACCAAAGTATGAAGGCTATTGCTTAACGCATTGTAAGCCGCCCTGAGTCTCCAGAGAAGGGCGGCATATAAATCAATTTTTTAAAAAAATTACGAAACAAAGTCCACGGGTTTAAGGGACTTCACCCATAATTAAAATACCTTATTTCTCCTAGAATCTTTAAAAACTAATTCATGAAGTGCCCAGTAGAACCTGGTGCCATTTTGTACATGAATCTTCTTCCACAAAACACGTTTGGAGAAAAAGGGTTGGGCCTGAAGCAACATCTCCCTAGATTTTTTATTTTTGCCTTTGACATATCCTGATCTGTGCTTTGCTTGTCCAACCTTGTTTTTTTATCAATCTTAAATATGAGCCGAGGTGGCACAGTGGTTAGAGTGCAGTACTGCAGGCTACTTCAGCTGACTGCTAGCTGCAGTTCAGCAGATCGAATCTCACCAGGCTCAAGGTTGACTCAGTTCTTCCATCCTTCCGAGGTGGGTAAAATGAGGACCCAGATTGTTGAGGGCAATAGGCTGACTCTGTAAACTACTTAGAGAGGGCTGTAAAAGCACTATGAAGCGGTATATAAATCTAAGTGCTATTGCTATCATTCTGAAATCCTGGATTCTTTCTTGTTGTAAACTACTACCTTTCTTTTGGTAATGGAAATAGCATAGACCACTGGATTAGAGATATCCTTTGGGTGGCTACTTAAGGCTCCATACTCAAGGAAATGAGATGGTTACTTGCATTTAGGATGGGCAAAAAGGGGGTTCCTTGCATAATGATAGAAATTAATAGGTGCTGGAGATAGGTTATCCCAGATCTTGAGAAGTTCTGGGAGGACACCAAGATCATCTTATTAGAGACAGCATGCTGGACTTGATAAACCTTATTTTTAATATTCCCAGAGGCTTCAGGTACTTACTGTGCGGCGGTTAGCAGCTGCCAGCTTCTGCTGCAACTTCTGAATATCCTCCTGCAGCATGAGAGCCTGGGAGATTTTCTCACCATGACGAGTCTTGGCTTCTTGCAAGTCGGAGGCCAGGCTACGGCTCTCCTCCTTGGAAGCCTGCAGCTTGACCTGGAGAGGAGAGAAGACGTGTTTCCAACATGCCAGCTGCTTGGCTAACGATGCCAACTCTGGTTTCCTGCTCCTCTTTTGTGTCTCTTTTTTCAAACCTGTTGCTCCATGCTCACCTGGTACTGCTCTTTCTCGGCATTCTCTTCTTTGAGCTGGTGGTGGATGTGTTCCTGCTCCCTCAGAAGTGACTTCACTGTGTCTTTCACCCTGCAGCAGAAATGATCCAAACAGTATATGTACGTGTGAGGAATATTCACTGTGCTTTTTCTAAGTCAGGGGCATCTCTAAAATAGGTCTGTCTGTCTATCTGTCTGTCTGTCTACCTACCTAACCTACTGTACCTATTTAGAAACCACCCTTTCGTTCCATCCAGTGGTGAAATCCAATTTTTTTTTACTACCGGTTCTGTGGGCGTGGCTTAGTGGGCGTAGCAGTGAAGGATACTGCAAAATCTCCATTCCCTCCCCACTCCTGGGAGAAGGTTATTGCAAAATCTCCATTCCCACCCCACTCTGAGATCATCCAGAGGTGGCATTTGCCAATTCTCCGAACTACTCAAAATTTCCGCTACCGGTTCTCCAGAACCTGTCAGAACCTGCTGGATCTCACCCCTGGCTCCATCTTTGCATCTTTCTCAATATAGCGTGAGCATCTACTAGGCCAGCAGCCTAATTCCAAGACGATATTTTAGCCACAACCTATTAATTTCAAGGCATCACTAGGTTACTAAATAGATCTTCTCTGTATGAAAACATTCCCCAACATAATCTAATTCACTGAGAGTGGGCTTGTTACAAACAATGTAAAAATCAATATTGATCTCTAAACTTCCTTCATTCCTGTACTTCCTCCACCTATGTTTAATTCATGATCTGAATGATAGTGAACATCCTCTGATAAAACCAAAAATATGGAAACTAGGACACAACATATTAAATCCTGGGACAGTTCCTTGAGATTGAGTTAGAATGGCACCGAAAACTGATTCCATGATTCTGACTTTAGTATGAGAGAAGATATAATTCACCCATCCCAACCTGATATGCTCCGGCCGTGTTGCTCCTATAAACTTCTAATAATCTGAGTTAATAGGAGTTCTAGTCAGAACATCAACAGGACTAATTGCCTATCGGTAGCTCAGAAGATATTGTCCCCCTACTCCCATCTCTCTCTTCCTCTTTCTCACTCCTTCTATCCCTCCTGCCATCCCTCTCCCTTTTGATTGTACTTGAGGTGCTTTCTTTGACATGGCCTTGACCTGTCTAATTCTGTCTCCCTCTGAAGCATCTTCTCTCCAATCCCCTGGATATCGCTCTCCAGTTCCTGGATTCGGGCCAAGTGCCCAGTTTCTTGAATGCTTAGAGTGTCTCTCTGCTTGGAGATTTCTGTGTAAGAATTTGACAGTTCCTGGTTGAGGGTAGAGAGGAAGAAAAGTGAGGGACATTACAACATTTGAATAAAATCTAAAAATTTAGCAGCTAGTTTTGCTGACAATATAACAACATATGAATAACCCTACTGGATGAAAGTAAGGCTCATTTTGATCCAGAATAGTTATTTCTCACAATGCCCAACCAGACATAAAAGTATGAAATGGAGACATACTCTTTTTCTACTAATGTTATCCTGAACCTGATGTATGGGAGCATGCTTTGCACATGCATTTGGTGATTTTAATAATCACCAGATGCATGTGAACTAATCTGATGCAAGCATTAAGGCAGAGGGGCATCCCTCTGTACAGAAGGGATACCCAGATCTTGCTTCAGGCTTGGAGTCAGATGTTGCACGAAGTTTTGTGACCACCTGAGTTTTTGCTTAGTAAGATGAGGGGAACACAACACCTTTCCTGAAGCTTGGGAAGAGGTGGGATCTGGAAGAGCTGGCAAGTCCTACTGCAGAACCTTGCTTTCTGCCTTGCCTTATATTGTGCAGCCAGCTTGGTGTGCTCATCACGTAAGGAGCTAAGTGCTACTTCTAGATCCGTTGCACGGCTTCTCAGTTCTTGAACCTCTTCCTTCAGGCGGCAGGACTCACGCAACAGGGCTCCTTGTTCCTGACGACTCTCTTCCAGCTGAGTCTGTGGGGAAGTAGAGAGAGAGAGAGAGAGAGATACGGTACTGAACTACAAAGTCATGGGACACATTCATTCAGTGGGCTGAATTTTACCATCTTTGTATTGCTATCCTAGGATTAAAAGCCAATTAAAAAAAATTAAATCATGATATAATCTTTCTAGGCTGAATTATTTCAAGGCTATTTGTATGCTGCATTGCTTTTACAAAACAGCTTTGCACAAGGAAAACTCAACATGCCAGGGAAAAGCATTTATCTCAGCCTTCAGATACTTAATTTTTTATATAGTGAAGCCAAAAGGAATGTCTCAGTAGAAGCTTAATGGTTCTGATATAATTCCAGAAGATTGGAAAAAACTGCTATCTTGGCTTGATGAAAGCAGAAGGTCAGCCATTTAATATTGGATGGAAGGTCCAGGACATCTTGAAACTCGTGCTCCATCTCATTCATTTTGGCACCTTAGGAGGACAGACTGGGCACAGAGATGTTGTTAGACTACTTTCTAGATTGCTAGCCAAGTTAGCTAAGGTGGATGGAATTTGGAGCCCAATCACATTAAGAAGACCAACTTCTGACACTAATGCTAAGGAAAACATCAGGTCATAGGTCAAGATTTTAAATTGTGGCATGATGTACCTCCAAATTTGAATGTGGAAAGTAAAGATGCAGACTCAAAGGAAGCAACCAGTATCTTTTCTACAAATAATCACCAGGGATAGGGCCTTTCTCTCATTGCTGGTATTGCTTAACCTTTAATTATATCAGAAGATATTGTATATTTAATATGGAAATGATAACATTCCCTTTGTATTAGAGATGATATGGAACAGAATTAAAACCAGGAAACATGAGTTTTTTGCAGTTTATTTCTAAGCCACCCCTTCTCTAGAGGGTGCTGAGAATGTCTACAATAACCTCACAAAATAGGTTGGGTTGAAAAAATGTAAAAACAGGCCTAAAATCTAGAGCATTTCATAACTGAGTGAAAGCCTGAATTTAGAATTTCCTGAGCCGAATTGAAAGCTATAGTTAGACAGCAAGCAACTAGTCATGAAAAAAATTATACTCAAGGAAGGGAATACTTCAACTGGATTTAGGGTCAAAAATGTTGGCTTACAGTGAGAACCAAGGGTTGCTTAGAGCATCTTACCTCAAGTAGCGTGGCCTTGGGAACTACCAACAACATATCAGTTCCTCCTCCATCATCGCTGGTCTCCTCTAGAGTGACAAGCTCATCCATGGGACGGGGTTCGCTGAATTGGAAAGGAGAACTTCGGCCACGCACCTCCCCATGATGATCCACATAACGAAAGTGATATTGCTGCGGACCTGGCTTAGGTAAGTAGCTGGCTGTGAAAGGACAAATATATTTACTGTATTATTTTTCTGACTTCTGAATATGAGGCTTTCTTTTATTTCTTGACTCCTAATGAGTCACAGATAAAAGGAAAACCAAAGATAGGAAATTAAGGATCTCAGTTTTGATTAACATTCTCTTTTCTTAATTTCTGATGAACTGTTAAGATCTTTTTGCTTTGCTTTTAGTACAAATTGGCATTTCGTTTTGCTCCCAGTTTCACTGCATGGAATTGATTTCAGCACTCCGGACCATTTTATTGTTTCCCATGAACTTTTCCCTAAGCTGTTTTGAATAGCTGTTTTGAAAGGGCAGGCCAGATAGATTGCTGAAACCAAGTTCAATAAGACAAGTTGTTCTGTTTACCTACTTTATCTTGTGTCACCATTCTGCTTGGGCAGGAAGTCATTCTTCAAGTGTTACTCAAAGCATTTAGCCATGAATGCTTTGATGAATCTGCTCTGAATCACTTGTAACATGCCTACCTTGGAACTGGACGCTGCAATGGAGGGTTCCTTCAGAAGCTCCACCATCTGGCACTATGCCCCACACAAAGGTATAATAGTCTCGTACCGAAGAAGCATCCGCCTGAGGCAAGGAATGGGAAAGGTAGCATTAGAAGATGTAGTACTTGTGTAACTCTCCCTGAAGGTCCACCATTGTAAACCCAACAATTTTGAATGGAACCACCTTTGAGCGCGAGAATGTATTTTTTTAATGCTGCTCTTTACACAAAATTTCTATCCTAGATAACTTTTGTTAATTTTAATTACCCTGTTTCCCCCAAAATAAGGCATCCCCTGATAATAAGCCCAATCAGGCTTTTGAGCGCATGGCAATAAGACCAAGTGCTTATTTAAGGGTTCAAAAAAATATAAGACAGGGTCTTATTTTTGGGGAAACACGGTATCTAATGTTTTAATGTTTTATAATGTTATTTTTATCATGTTGAAAGTTACCCAGTTGCTTGATAGTGGATGGGTAGCATATATATTTAATAAATAGAATTCCTTATGAATTATGAAGACAATGGTAATCAGAACATTGGAAATGCAAGGTTCTAGCTGAGCTGTGCTATCTTTTGACTTGCAGGGTATTTTGATTATGGGCAGAAGAGAATATGTCTTCTTAACTGCTAATGCTAGCTGCAGTTCGGCAATTCAAATCTCACTGGTTCAAGGTTGACTCAGCCTTGTGTCCTTCCAAGGTGGGTAAAATGAGGACCCACATTGCTGGGAGCAATACGCTGATTCTGTAAACGGCTTAGAGAGGGCTATAAAAGCACTATGAAGTGGTATATAAGTCTAAGTGCTATTGTTATTGCTAATTGAAGGAAGAAATATTCTCCTGGTAAATATGAAAGACCCAGCTAGATGGCACCACCAATCATCTTTGGCTGGTTTTGGAAAGCTACAGGTTTAGATTTTGCTTAGTACGTGGATGACAGACCACCAGAAAATCTTGTCTGTGGGCTTTTCCTACTTTGAATGCTGTTGTTGAGAAAAAGATTTGTCCTCTCCTGATGCTACAAAAAGGGGATTTGGATTTGAATGAGTCTTCAGCTTTTTACTCTACAGTTACTACAGTTTAAGTAGTAAAAATAATAGCTAACAAAAAGTGTGGTGTTCATATACACTTGATTACAATTTCTTCAAAACTCCTGAAATGTGACCATACGTATTCAAACGTCATCATCCCACTTGTCCCCATTGGCAGTACCTTAAAGATCCCGATCCAATCTCTGGTCGATGGCTTCATGCCAGGTAGCAGATTGTAGTGGCACTCCACCTTGGTGTGGGGTACATAACTTGAGGCCACATTTAGGAAAACTATGCTGGGGTGGGACTGCGCCTCTTCCATCTTATTAACTTGGGCTGTAAAGTAAATGAAAGTAGTTGATAGTGCAAGAAACATGATTTGGTGCTGAATCAGCCAGATGGGCACTTAATGGGCAAACCATCTTGTGGGGCAGGTGGATTGTTTTAGATTCTGCCCTTAGTTGAGGAAGGGATGTCTTTTGCAATGCATATTATTTAATGTCATAAGGTAGCCCTGCTTTGATTAATTAATTAATTCTGCTCTTTCTTTGAAAATGGGAGACCTAGCTTTCTGCCCCAAAGTCTTGCTCTACTGGCTTCCCTGCCAATGCATCTCCGGGCATGACTTGAAATATGAGCAAGGCAAGTTTTATGCACCATAACAGTGTTGACAAAGGCCACCACTCAGGTCCTGCCACCTTCAGTAGCAGAACAGAGGAAAGCCTTTCTTCCTGCTGAAAACCCTTGACAACCACTGCTAACTGGAGCAGAAAGACAGGATAAAAGAAAAAGGAATCTGTCTTAAGACAGGAAATTATCATCTACTCATCAGGGAAGAGAACAGGCAATTTGTAGTTATTATCTATACAGTATCTATAGATTTTTTAAAAAATATACCAGGAAAAAGCTGACATTCATATTATTTCTGATTATTCCTGGATAATTTGATTTCTCTGGGCATAGGTAAGGGTAGGATGGTTATGTGTGAAAGTGCATGCTGTAAAAGTAAATATGGCTGGACAAGAGAACGTATATTTACAATATGTTTATAAGAAATAATCTTTTTTTTAAAAAAAAGGAAATATGGAAGAGTCTACTATATCTACCCACTTGTCATTCACCTTAATATTTTCCCTGGCATTATCCTCAAATTGTCAAGCATTTTTTTTTTGCACAGTATTACTTATAGATGGGAGACACAAATTAAATAATGTAATTGCATTAAACTGCTTACTGCACATGAATGAGTTTAATCCACATACTTTGGTCCTAAAATATATGTTATTTTCTGAAACAACAAGGAACGTTTAACAATTTTGGAGAGGGTTTTTTTTTTTCTGACAGGAAAGGAAATATGAATAAGCATTAGGAGTGGCAGCGTACGTACAATGGAACATGGATGGAAGCCAGGAGGAAGGGACAGAGCCAGGATGGCCTTCTTAATCTTTGCAGATTGTTTTTCCATCACTGGGATACTTTGGTTAATTATTGATTGTTATAATGATTTATTTATACCACACCATCAGTTTACATGGTACACTGCAGCATATAGATACACACACACACACATATACAGTAGGTACATAAAAAAGAAAGATCTTTGTCCCCAAGGCACTTACAGTCTAGTTATTGATGGAAAGAAGCAGCAGCAGGAGAGAGAGAAAAAAAGGTTTTTAAAAAATGTCAGCCAATGCAGTTCAGAGCTGTAAGAACAATGGCTTAATTTCAGCAAAGGGAGTGCAGCAGGGTTCAGGGAAAGGTAGCAGGAGAGCCAATGGTGCAGAGGATGAATGTAGAAGGGACGGAAAGAGAATAAAATCAAAGGAGAAAAGCTCTGGAACCCTCTTTTTCTTATTTGCATAAAAAGTCTGAACATAGATCTGTCCCTAAGCCCTCAGGGATGCTTTCACACTGAGCTTGTGATCATTCTTATTGCCACAAGACACCGAGAATCCCAATAAGGAGCTAGTGCTCCTTCCCTCCCTCCCTCCAAGAGGGGAGTATAAAAAATGGCAGCATCAAACACCCACCCACCCAATATCAGTGATTTGGTGCTTCAGAAAAACATCTCAGCAATTCATTAAACAGAAGGGCCACCCTAGCAGCATTCTTGTGCTTGCCCTTTCACTGATCCATGGCCTCTAAGATGGTATTTGATTAGAGCACAAGCACCAGAAGGACCCAGTGTTGGGGGTGGGGGGAACACCTGTGGCCCCCCCTCTGCATTTCAGTGGGATAAAACTGGACTCACAAGTTTTGAGCTGCACTGCATTTGAGCCAGAAATGAATTACTGAGTTGTTAAATAGGAGCATTATTGTGGGGTCACAAGGGAACAAATAACTGATCCTGGAGCAACATGAATTTATTTATTTATATTTTATTTCTTTATTCATTTTCTATAGCCGCTCATCTCAGTCAATGACTCTGGGCTGGTTACATGTGATGTATGGAACCAGCCACAGAATCTATAGAGGCAGACGAATCCTATGTGTAGATGGGCCGAGGGAAAGCAAGAAACTCTAAACCAATGGCAGTGTTTTCCCCCCACAATTATACCTCCACGTGGAAAGAGGATGAGAAACCACACCCAACACTTTATTAATCCTTCATCAATCTATTAGTAATATTATTCTTTCTCAAGGGTTTGTCTTGTGCAGGACTCGTATTCAAAACGCCTCCTTGCCTGTCCCTGCAATGGTATTTCATGGCTGAACAAGACTAGAATGATCAATGCCTTTCCAATTCTTACTATTTTGCTTCAGTTCACTTAGGCCACAATTGGGACTGGCAATTTGGTCATTAAGTAAAGTGGTTGCTAAGTGAAACCACAACAGTCCTTACAGACTTACTTCAGCTTTCCTTTGCTTTACTAGATCTTGCGAGGATTGGTTGCAAAGTTACTTTTTCATTGCCATCATAACTGTGAACAGATGCTAAATGAGGCAGTCCCTGAACAAGGATTGCTGGTACAAGTATGGGACTGGTAGGAAATAAACCTCATGCATTGGACCTGGTGCTTTCTTATAGCTTGCTTAATTGGTGCCAATAACGAACACAGATTAAATCTGATTTTACATGTAGTGACTGCAGTGAGAATAGTCTTTGTACAACAATGGAGAAGTGAAGAGATCGGCCCAGATGAAGATGTAATTAGAAAAATATTAGAATGTGCAGAAATGGATAAGCTAACACTTACAATTAAGGAAAAGAAAGAAACTGAATGTTTTGGGACTTATTTTATCAGTGGCTAGCTGATAAAAACAGAAGCTAGAAATAGGGAAATATATGGAAGGATCAATGATCTAAGGAAGATATGTTAACTTGGTTAAATAATTACCATGATGATTATCAATATAATTGATATTAAGGCAATGAATATTATTGTGAACACTTTGATTACTATTTTCTAAAATGATTTGTACTCAGGCAACACACTGTTCAATTGAAATTGGAATTTTTATGTTATAAAACAAAATAAAAACTTATTATAAGAAAAACAAATACAAAAAAAACAAATACAGATTAAAATGTGGGACTCTTTATATTCTGTAACTGGTTCCCTCTTCGAAATTGTACATACCGCTGCTCATTTTTCACTCAGTAAGCCTGGGCCTAGAAGGCAATGATACTGTTATGACAGGTTTCCCCAGCCTGGAAACACCACTAATGTGTGGACCAGAGGTGGGTTCTACTTATCTTTACTACCAGTTTGCATTGGGAGCATGCATGCGCAGATCACCTATGATGATGTCCGGGCTGGTGGGTGGAGCCTCCCACCGGTTTTACTACTGGTTCTTGCAAACCGATCCGAACCTGGGGCAACCCACCACTGGCGTGGACTTGTTACTTAGCATCACAGATAGTGAATTTGAGGAACTAAAGAAGTCCTCCAATTTGGGGAGCACTTAGGTTGAGAAAGGCTGTGCTAAGGGATTTCATTTCAGAGGAGGAAGGGGGAAAAGTCAGATTAGAACAGTCTCCATTTAACTTGGGGCCTTCCGGATATGTAGGATTACAACTCTTATCTGGCACAACCAGCATGGCCAAAGAGCAGGAATGATAAAAAAGCTGCAATCTGATAATAATGTCCAAAGGACCACAATAGCTCTGTATCTTTGTTCTATAACCTCAGTTTATCCATGAAAAAGTTTTTTAATTTTTTTTTCAAAACTTAATTGCTCTTAAGGATCCAGCACTTTTCAATCTGGGACCTAGCCCCCCCCCCCACCTTTTACATATACAAGTTAGAGGTTCACTGAGCTCTTCAAGAAAATAAACACATCTCAAAAGTCTGCTTACTGCTGTTTTTGTACAACGTCTGTTTCAAAAGGACGGACAGCGAGGCCTAATAGTCCACCTGCAGCTATCATGATCCAGGTGGGAAATCAGAGCACAAGGTCTGAATCTTCTCTAACTTTTAAAGAAATTATGGAAAATCATAAGGCTTTCCTTCATAGAGATATCAATAGAAAAAGCAGAATCCTGCAGACATGTGAATGAAATACGCTAAACTAACTTAAAAGTAAAAGTTCCCCTCGCACATATGTGCTAGTCATTCCTGACTCTAGGAGGCGGTGCTCATCTCTGTTTCAAAGCTGAAGAGCCAGCGCTGTTCGAAAATGCCTCCGTGGTCATGTGGCTGGCATGACTAAATGCCAAAGGCGCACGGAACGCTGTTACCTTCCCACCAAAGGTGGTCCCTATTTTTCTACCTGCATTTTTTATGTGGTTTCAAACTGCTAGGTTGGCAGAAGCTGGGACAAGTAACAGGAGCTCACCCCCTTACGCGGCACTAGGGATTCGAACCGCTGAACTGCTGACCTTTCGACCGACAAGCTCAGTGTCTTAGCCACTGAGCCACCACACTCCCTAACTTAAGAAGTGAATAAATAAAGGCGTCAGGCAATCAATTTAAGCTTGGGTTGGACTACAATATAGCCTGCATGAAACATCTTCCTTCAAGTTTGTTACCTGGGATCAAAAATGAAGTGGAAGGCATCCAAACTTTCCTTTGTTGTAGAGAATCCTGAATCTGTGAAAGCTTTTCTTAAGAGACCAACATACAGCAAGAAAGGATGTTGTTCTTTATCCCAAGCAGTTCATGACCTTACAAAGTGCTTTAAAAAGACTTTCCCCCCCTATGCCTTTTAATATACACTTGCAATGTAATTTCAAGGCTTTTTTTAATGTAGTGTTTAGTGGAAATGAAACTTTTTGTTGGAACCTCACAATGAAGGGCAGATCTGTTTGAAGGCAACCAAGCAATGGCCCTGGCATTTTAGCACCATAATATTACAAGGACAGGATGAGAAAGATTTGCTATCAACAAGGCAAGGGATCAGCCCCTCACAATGGGATGTGGCCTACCTAATAGCTGCTTGTTTTCTGGCATTTACAACAGAAGCAAAGGGTCACAGTAAGTATTAACAAGTTTGGCCATGAAACTATAATGGCAACCAGCGTAGTTTCTCAACGATATAACTGCGTTTGACAATCCTTCTTCTCCTTTAACCCAGGAGATCTAGGAGCAAGCAGGCCTAATGTGACAATTTCCCACCCTGTAGTACAGCAGAGCACTTCAGAGTTGATATACTGGTGTTTTGGGATTTTTTTCAAAAGGAGGAGAAAGCTCCATCATGAAAATGATGAAACACCCACGCACACCTTTGTGTGTAAGACCTGTACGCTTGAAATATATACCTGCCTTGTTTTATAAATCAGTAGGAAGGAAGGAGGTGGCAGGAAAAATAAGATTTCAGAAGTATTGGATATGCGCTTTTTTTTTTACATGATTCCCAAATCCACTGACTAGATGTTCAAAATGATGGTGGGGCTGGGCCCGAAATACACAAAAGTAAATGTTTCTCAGCCACCAAGCCAGGTCCAGGACAGGACTACATTAGAATTAATTTTGTCTATATAAAATCCACTTCCGTGCAACTTTCTTTGTTTCGACAGCCTGGTTTTATTCCAGCAGAAGACTTTTTCTCTTGTTGCTGTTGTCCAATCTGGAGTTGGAAATTTTTGGTACTCTACTTCAAGTTAAGAGATCTACTAGCAGAGCCAAATCTACCTTCTGCTCACCCTCATTTTAGGCCATCAAGTCAATTCTCTGCCCGAGACAGAAAACACAGGGCTAGAGCATATGAGCTCACAGATTGAGCACCTGGGCAGACATCTGGCTATTGGAGCTCCAGGAAAGCCAAACCGAGCTACATGACTAATACACCCATAATCCCAACCATGGTCTCCAACAAAATCCATTTGTGAAATTAATTTCACTAGACAACGCAATGGCTGCTGCTTTAAGAAAGAGATTAAATCAGCCTACCTGGCATGCAAACATGCATCATCATCATCCCAGCAAATCCTGACTGCAGCAGATGAGATTTATTTATTTATTCATCCATCCGTCCATCCATCCATCCATCCATCCATTTAGATTTTAGATTTCTAAACTGCCCACTTGTTGTGGACCGCCAGCTGCCAGCAGAGCTGGCAGCAGACTTGGACAATGAGGATGTTGGGGAGGAATTTGGGCCAGTCCTGGAGTCTGGGGAAGGCTCTGTTGGATGCTCTGTGTCAGAAGCGGAGATAGAGCCAGGGCCATCCAACATTTCCTAGCTGCCTTTGGAGTCGGAGATAAGTGGGGAAGAAGAACAGCTGGGGCCTGTTCCAGTTGAGCGTATGCGCAGAGCTGTCAGGAGAGGAGAATAACTGAGGACAAGGAGCCGACCCTGGAAGAAAGGCATACATAGACACAGAATGGCCCCTCCCTGGCTGGGGAATAAATAGAAGCAAAAGGGGACTGGTGGTTGCAGGGAACAACAGTTCGTATTTTTGCGAGGGGAAGCTCTCGGCCTGGCAATTATCCAAGGAATGATAAGGTCTGTTACTGCAATTAACTCTTGGAAGGATTATTGCCTTGACTTTTCAGTGTATGAATGCCATGAATTCACAGTAGCTAAATAAACAGGGGTTTTTCGGGACAAGGAATCTGTTTCTTGGTTCTGCTAAGGCTGAGTCAGAACTGTATCTCCCTCAAAGAGATTAAAGATTATAAACATAGGATAAAACCCAAGTTGGGGATGGGAGCCTTTTTTTTGGTGTGTAGGTAAGTCACAAGATCAAACACATAAAACTGGAACATCCATGTATATAAACACCGAACCATGGAGTACCAGTTTCAAGAACCGAGAGATGAGGAGCCCTTTTGTTCCATACATCAAATTACCAGAGGTTTACAGTTATAAACGTTTGGAAGCAGAAACAAGAACAACAACCTTGGCTTTTTCCAATGAGGTCGTACCTTAAGAAGGTAGATTAGGGATTGTTTACCTGAACAGTATGCTATTGCCAGAGAAATGAATTTATAGCCTAGGGATAGGAGAATGTAATTCTCCTGTCTGTACAGCCAGAACTACATGGACCTGACTCTGTTAGTTTTTTCTGTATTCATTCTGGAGCATTAAGAGGAATCATACTGGATGAAACCAGCCACATAATCTCATCCCATCTGAAGCAAGAAATGGACTTGAAAGGAGTCAAAACCAGAAGATGTAGTGGCAAGATAGCTGTAATACCTGGCAGCTAGCATTCAGAATAGATATCTGGTGCTTGTGGTTAGCATATATTCCCCCAGATGTTTTGGGCCTATATGTTTCAGAATACTTCAAGTCAGGCTGGCTAGAAGTGGTAGGAGTTGTACTTTTAGCAAATCAGGAGGCCTTAAAATTGGGAAATCTATATAATTTTAATAAATAAGGGACTTGAAAATGCATCCTGTTTGTAGATCAGTACACTGCATGTACCTCTTAGCTGATGGGATGCGAACAACAATACATTGATTTGCAAAGTACTAATTTGAGTTTGTACTAATAGTCTGGGCATGTTTGAGGTGAAAAAAAATGTTGGTTGCGTTTATGAGATACAATCAAAATATATCAAAACTAACTGGTACCATACTGTCATTACTATTAGGAGAGTAGCATAAATATGATTAAAGCTAACATCTTAGGTGAAATTTACTAAAAGCATTATGTGAAATATAATACAAATATTATGTCAAAGCCATAGTTGTACAAAGTTGTACAAAGCCATGGTGGTAGAAGTCATAGCTACAAGTTAGGTAGATGGCTACTGCCATGGCAAAGGGAGAGTGCAACTTGGAATGTAAAGGGATATGTCACTTGTTAAGGAACATGAATAAAAAGGAAGGGACAATATATAGTGTATATCTGTGAAACTTAAGGAAGGGGAAGGATGCAATAGATCTGAATAAGGAAGTGGTCCTTGGAATACAGCTGATGAATAAATGCAAATGAAAGTGTAGGTTAATTATGAATGAAAGAGCTAAAACGTATGTCAGAAAATATGAAATGGTGCTATTTAGGATGTTACAGGTTTCATATCAGAGGTGGGTTTCAGCAGGTTCTGACCAGTTCTGGAGAACCGGTAGTGGAAATTTTGAGTAGTTCGGAGAACTGGTAGTAAAAATTCTAACTGGCCCCGCCCCCATCTATTCTCTGCCTCCCAATTCCCAGCTTATTGGGAGAAAATGGGGATTTTGCAGTAACCTTCCCCTGGAGTGGGGTAGGAATGGAGATTTTACAGTATCCTTCCCCTGGAGTGGGGTGGAAATGGAGATTTTACAGTATCCTTCCCCTGCCCAGCAAGCCATGCCACACCCACAGAACTGGTAGTAAATTTTTTTGAAACCCACCACTGTTTCACATGCAAGTAAAACTTCAGAGTTTGGTGATAATTGCATGTTATGCTCCAATGAATTATGATAACGGAAGGGCCAAAGATGAATTCGAAGAAAACTTTTGCATTATTCAGATTGAAAGTAACGAAGGGGGAAATTATTCCATTAGGTGACATGAATGTTTTGGTTGGAACAAGAAAAAAATTACAGAAAAAAGGATGGTGCCATTCAGAGAAGATCAGAGGAGATGGTGATCTTGGTAAATGGCTGCTTAGACAAAGGACTAAACATATTTGCTTTTGAATACATAAGCTTGTTTCAATTGCAAGTGTTAAACATAACTCTGTTTATACATCCATGGAATAAATATAAATCTTAAAGCATTATTCATTTATGATGAAGGATTCAGAAAAATGAGGGACAGGTATTTTTGGGGGGTACAGATTTTGGTGAAAAATAGATATGGAAGACAATGAAAGAAGGGAAAGAAATAAGAGTAGAAAATAAGATAGCAGGAAGAGAATGTAGCATCCATTATGAAAAAGTATTAGAAGACCAATCAATTTCCCAGTAGATTGAACAGAATATGGATGTAAGGAATGTGGAGTGTCCTTTAAAATAAATATGTTACTGAGTACTGCATCATGGAAGCAGGTGGAATTATGCTAATAGTAGTATGAAGAAGAGTGCCTGGTAAAATTATGACATAAAGGAGTTTGTGTTTTGGAAAAAACACTTACAAGAGAGTGATTGCTGAAAAAAATGAAGATGAAAGAAATATGCTGTATAATGCATATGCAGAGAATCAGATAGTGCAAAGAATATATCCAAAGAAAGCTAGACACAAGAATCAGAAGAAATGCAGAATAATTTTGAATTAAAAATACAGTCTTTTGAAAATGGACAAAAAATGCTAAACAAAGGGGCCTACAACTGAATGACTGAGATTAAGAATTAATTTGGGAAGAAACTGAAGTGAGAAAATGCTGGAAGAGATATTTGAGAGACTTGTGAAAATGGTAATATGTTGCAGAATTGAAGTGATATAGATACAATCTATGTTTAAAAAAATGGGGAAAAAGGAATCATAAATGAGAAAGTGTTGAAAAGTGATAAAACTGCAAATGTACATGGTGTAACTGGAGATATTTCATGCTTTTCTACAGGCTTGTAAAAACTCTGCTCTTCCAGAAAACATGTATGAACTGATATGTCTGGAGTCGTCAGTGCCAGAATTTTTTATTATTTTCATCACTCACTTATAGTTCATATCAGATTGTAGTAGTAAATAAATACATATCATAAATAAACGGGAAAGGCTGTAAGAGGTAAAGGGGATTAGTTGTTAAGCATGCCTGGAAAGGCATTTAGTAAAATTCTAAATGAAAAGGTGTGAGAAATGTCATTGAGAAACATTTGTAAATGCGGTGTAGCTTTATGCATTGCAGGTGGCATATAGATTACTTTTTTTTTGCTTTTTGATAGGTCATTCAGAATTGTGTGAATGTGTTTGGGGCAGAGAGGTATGAGCCATTGGACTGCCAGCCTCAGAAATCAGTGACAATCAAAAGCTGAATCAGCAGAAAAATCAGTAGGAACAGGTGCCAAAGAAGACAAGTGATGAAGGTCAAACCCAGGCTCAAGATGCAATGGAATCTGAGCAGCCAACAGCAAGGTCACGCTTCCCTATATTTTCTGGAGCATTGCATGCACTGGCCACACTATGCCTTTGTAATTTACTGCAGAACTACTCACCAGTAAACTCCTTGTAAATCAGCCAGACATATGTGATATAAGTCTGAAACAGAAAAAAAATGTAAGAATGTCCATGAATGATTTAGAAAAAGTGGATGATATAGTAAATAGGCTTCAGTTATAAAGTAAAACAAACATCTAATAACATAGAAGAATATATGAAATACTTATTCAACGTTGAGCACGGATTAAGACAAAAATAGTTGATTGCATTTGTGGACAAACTATATAAATAATGCATGTAATGACATCAGAAATATGTGAATTGAAGATGTGAAATGTATATATAGACTTGTATGCAGATGATGCCACATTGGTAACAGACAAAATGGCAGGCCTAGGAATGTTTTAGTAACATTGAAGTGAGAAGGGCATGTGAGGAGAAACACAAAAGTTGAATGTTGTGGGAATGAGTTACTGAAGAAGCACGTACAGTATAGGAAAACATGACTAAAAGGGGTCAAGATAAACAGGTGATTAATGAATGTGGACTAAACACAAAAATAAGTGACCGGTATGAAAGAAGTACATTGTGGTAGCTTGGTTATATAGAAAGAATGAATGTGAATCAAGGTAATATAGGAAGAATGAATTGAAAAGGGGAAGACCCAAAAAACTGTTATTTGGATAGAGCCGATAAGAGAGAGATGAGAGATTTAGAGTCCAAAACACACTATGAACAAAGCATTTTATGGATATGGTGAAACAAAGGTGCTTTGTAAGACAGAGAGAAATGGAGAGTTATTTAGCTATCTTTCTTATCTCATGTTTTTAATTTATTTTGTTTGCAGCTTATTCCTTTTCTGGACTTTGTGCGACACTGCTTGCTTTGAAAGCAAATAGTATTAAAGTTATTTGTATTTGTATGTCCTATCAGGATAACTGAGTGTTTTCTCCCAAAGAATTCTGCATAATGGCCATGATGATTGCACAATGTGCTGTTGGTTCTGTTGCATCCTATGGACATTTATTGGCTATCAAGAAACAAGAATAGCTTTTCTGTTGAGACTCCCATCCTGAGAAACAGCCTCCTCTTTAGAGGATTTTCCTGTCATTAAAGTCAAGATGCATAGTGAAAAATCCTTTTTCATTCACATTTTATTCACCTTGGCATTTTTGACATTTAATGTTATTACAGCGGCTTGTGGTCACTGATCATTTCCTAAGTTCTATTATTCCATTCTTTTTATTTATTTAAATTGTACAGCTGCCCATCTCACATACATATGCAACTCTGGGTGGCTGAGTTTTCGCTGTTATGCTGTCTTTCTTGAATGTTAACATTAAACTCGGCCTGAAGATGTTTTTTCCTAATTACTCATATGATTACCTTCTCTGAATTTAATTGCCTTTTCAAGTTAGTAGGTATTACGACATCTTGTGACAACCAATGCCCCGTTTCCCGGTTTTAACCATGGAGATACCACAGTAGTGGTTCTTTCTACCTTTCAACCCGAGGTTCAGCTACTTGTATTATTTCAACGGCAAAAGGGAGAGTTCGTTGCAGTATTCAGCTGAAAAGACCAATCCTCCTGTCCTTGCAGATAATTTATATTTACAATAGGGGATGATCTTACATAGGCTGGGAATGCAGCAAAGGGGGAAGATATTTTTCTATCTAACCTTCGGGGGAACGGAAGAATCTTAAAGGTTAAGATTTTTTTGGTCTTTCAGATAAATAAGGGCGTTCTTCTGAAGACCTCTTGGGCTTCCATATTACTAGTGTAAACTGGGGGTGGGAGAGTGGGGAATGCTGGGACGTGGCAAACCTCCCTCACAAGAGAGGCCTGTTATAAAACCAGGTGGAGCCAGGCCTTCCCGCACTAGACAGTCTCTCTCCTCTCCACCGCATGCCAAGGGAAGGCGCTCCCCCCCCCCGCGTGACCCAGACGAGCCACGTGGGCACGAAACCAAAGCCTGGCAGCTCCCGGCACTGCTGCTACATTCCTTTCCCCGGGAGCAACTAGAACCCCGGGGCGGGGCTTCTCCAAGACTAACGCCAATCAGAGACCGAGAAAGAGCCCAGCAAAACAAACTAGCGATCGCGGAGCCGCTTATGGGAAGAGACGACGGAGGCGTGGGAAGATGTTGCGCCTCGCTGGCCTGATGCGAGGTTTGCGCAAAGACCCTCCCCTCCCTTCCTGGTTTCTGATGGACTTTTAGGGAATGGAGGCAGCTCTTCATTCCCTCCCCCCTCCTTGTTTGGGAATTGTGGGGGGGGGGGGGGGACTGTAACTCTTCTGCTGCAAAGGCGCCGTCCTCTTGGCGTCACACCGTTTAAGACTGGACAGCTTCAAGCCAAACAAAGAAAATGACTGTAAGCTTGCAAGAAGCCACAAGTCTCATCACGTCCTGCCTAGTTCTCCCATATAAACACCAAATCGTGCGAACCTCGAAGCTTCGTCGCAGTTACGTTTAGGGTTTTGGGGGGGGGGGGTTTGGGGGCTGGGGGAGGGAGCAGACTTTTGGGAGTCAAAATGGATCCCGAAGTTAGATTAGTAGAAAGGAGCGAAAGATCGCAGGCAGCGAATATCTCCAGCAGTTAAAACGGGAAGAAAAGATTTGGGGTGTCCCAACACCGAACAGTGCTTTGTCTGTATATAAAAGAAACAGGCAGATCGATGTGAAACGGAGGTTAATAAGAGTTTTCAAGCTAATCAGGTTAGAAATTCCCTTTTTCAACCAGTGCTCTTCCCAGTTGCCTGCTTTTTGTGCAGCAAGTTCAGAGTTAAAGGCCCACTGAAGCCTTTCGTACATTTTCTCTCCCCTTTCATGCAGGGAGAAGTGAAAACCTGTGCATCCACAGCCTCCTTTTTGATTTTGATTTCTGTCCCGACAGGAAGTACAGTTGATTAAAAACTCCTGAACTCAGGAGAGAGGGAGGGGTGTCCCGCTCCCCAAATGCACCCCAAATCTGATGCTTCCGAGCAATTAACAAAGATAAAGCAAGGAGAGAAAATAGAAAAGCCCTTTCCCCAGTACAGAAGACGTCTCTTACCCAGAGAGCAACCAGCTGGTCCACTAATCTTTTAGTAACAACAATAACAGCCTTCAAGCCAGCTGAGAAGAGGAGGAGGCCGGTGGAGCTTTAAGTGCTGCCGGGAGTTGTAGTTCTCTTTCCTTGCTCGTAAATTAAAGATGAGCGAAGAGGTAAGATTCAAGTTGCCACGGAGGGCCGAGAGAACGCCTGGAATTGTGGGTTTGGTAGTTCCGGGGCCCAGGGAGACAAGGGGAAATAGTGCCAGTGGGACTCCAAGTTCCATGGAGCACCTGGGTTTCAGGGAGATAGGAAGCAGTTCACAGGGAAGGAAAATAAATTATTGAGAAGGGCTCAAGTTGCCAAGGTGGTAAATCTAAGATTCTGAGAGTTCGTCTCAGAATATTTTCTGAGGTTATTTTTCTAAGTACTATGAGCAATTTCCCCCACAAAATCCTCTGAGATCTGACTAAAACTACTACATAAAAATTCAGAGATGACAACAACAGGGCTATAAAATACACATGAACATTTGAATATACACACAGGGCAATGTATATAGAGACATTGTATACAATGATCATGATCCAAGATAAAAATAGGAAATTAATCATGGGCATCATGCCAATAAATAGCTTAAAAAGATGTCCAAGTGAGTAACATCAAGGTCAGGAAATCAATCTCAAATGCATATACATACCATAAATAGAGAGCAAATACATCGAGGAAATCTCTATTTTCTGTTACATCATTGTTACAAAAGTCCAACTGCAGATTTAATAACACAGCATAGATTTTTCTGTACAAGACAGCACTCTACTTGTCCCTAGCCATGTTGTGAATATTTTAAATATTTCAATTATACAAATATTTATATGCTGCAAATTCCTAGTACAACATAGTACAGGAATAAATCACCCGGAAAGCTACAAAACCGACAATAATTAAACAACATCAAATAAGCCATCCCAGTAGCCACTCTCTCAATTAGATGTGCCATTGTTATGGATCTCTTTCCTTTCCAATCTGTTACATTGCTTTTAGAAAAAACAACACCTGGCCATTTTAACCTTGGGGGCAAACTGTTCCAGAGTGATGGGAATGTACTAGAAAAAGCCAGGTCCTTCCCTTACCCTGGGGGTAGAAATGTGGCACAAATCATCTTAACTTGCACATATTGCACAGGCAGATTATAATTGGAGCAGCAGTCCTAAAGATAATGAGGACTAGAATTGTAAAGATTTTTTATAGGAAACAACTAGTACTTTGAATTAATCCCAGAAGCCTCTCAGCAACCAATAGTTACAATATCTGATGATCTAATGAGAGCCAGTTTGGTCTAATAGTTAAGGCACCAGTTAGAAAGCAGAAGATTGGGTGACCTTGGGCCAGTCACTCTCTCAGTCCAACCCATCTCACTGGATTGTTGTTGTGGGGAAAATAGGAGGAGGAAGGTGTGTTGGATATGTTTGCTGTCTTGAGTTATTTGTAAAAATGATAAGAGCGGGAAATAAATAAAATAGGTATCTTTGCTGTACTGGGTTCCATCAGTCAGCAACTGATGGAAGAAGCCACCCTATTTACCAGCTATAGTTTCTATTGTGTCCATGTAAAGTAAATTGCAATAATCTAACCAAAAAGTACAAGGGCATAAATCTTGGTAGCCAAGATTTGTTAGCCCAGAAAAAGTTGCAAATGGTGCACCAGCTGAAGCTGTATGGGATATGCAGAATCCATGCATGGTCCTTCAATGAAAATGTTACTCAGTCATGAACTAAAGATGGTGTTAGCCTAGAACTAGAGCAGGGCTGTCAAACTCCCGGCCCATGGGCCAGATACATCACACGCTGGCCACGCCCACACCCGGTTTAGCAAAGGGGAAAAAAGTCCTGATACATCACGTGACGATGATGTGACGACGTGAGTTTGACACCCCTGTACTAGAGGGTCTCTGAATAAAGTAGCTCTATTTTGATGGAATTCTTTCTGAGTCTGTCCGATCCTATCCAATCTGTCCCAGGTTCGAACAACTAGACCAAAACTTGCATTTCATCTCCTGCTTGGCCTGGGGTAGAAACTTTCAGGTAGCTATCTTCAGCATACTTATGATACCTCCCCATGATGATTTGTTTCAGAAATGGGGAGGATGAAGGCTTGGGGAGCTCACACAGAAGTGTGGTTCAACCTATCCACCCAAACAGTGCTAATTGGAACCACCCACTCATGAAGAAGTAAAACCTCTGAAAAAATGTCCCAATCTCCAATTCTTGCAGTGGTCCAAAAGGATATTTTAATACATGGGAAATGGTGAGAGAAGGAGGAATACAGCCCCCCCCCCATCCTAGTCCCACTACAAGTCTTCCACAAGAGCAATCAGTGCAGTTTTCATTCAGTACCAAGGCTTAAACCTAGACCAGAAAGACTGAGGTGGAATGTATACAGAGTCACTAAGAAGCAAAGAGGCAGATCAGTATGAAATCTTTGGTATGCAGGAATAGAGCCAGGGATGACATTTCCTACCATTTCACAGGGTATTTTTAATACTTATGCAGATTTGTGCTTTAGTCTGGCAAGATTCCTGTCTATAGGCAAGCAACAATCAAGATACAGCTCCAAAGTAACTCCTTGTGTTGTTCTTTGTTCCTTGTACCTGACAAGGACCAATATTACCATATTTTTCGATGTATAAGACACACTCCCCCCGCCCCCAAAAAAGTGGGTGGAAATGTCTGTGTGTCTTATAGTACAAATGTTGCCAAAGCCCTGCCTGCCTGCCAGCCCCCATCTTTCGGCCTCTGCCTCCCAGCAATTTGCCTCCTGGCAGCAAGCAAATAACCTCAGCTATTTAGCCTTGCTTCAGCACAGGCTGATTTAGCACAAGCAGCTGATTGGTGGTTGGATCTGCCTCCCGGAATACCACCTATCAGCTGTTCCAGGCTGCAGGGATCGCCACCACCCATTTTCACTATCGCCGCCCATTGCCACTGCCACCTATCACCACCTCTGTGCACCCCATTTTTGGCCTACGTGTGCCTCATTTTTGGTCCATTCCAGACGGTGGGGATAGGTGGGGTGCGTGGAGGCTGAAAATGGGGTGTGCGAAGGCAGCGATAGGTGGTGGCAGTGATGGCAGTGGTGGGCGATGGCGATCCCTGCAGCCTGAAACAGCTATAGGTGGTATTCCGGGAGGCAGATCCAACCACCAGTCAGCTGCTCATGCTAAATCAGGCTGTACTGAAGCTGACCAGACTGTTTGCTGCAAAGAGGCAAATTGCTGGGAGGCAGAAGTAGATTTTTTTTTCCTCCCCAAAAGCTAGGTGTGTCTTATAGTCCAAAAAATACAGTATCCACTCCATCCAGAGCCTTCCCTAATTATCTTCACAACCTTTCCCAGCATGAAAGGTTGGAGATTGGGCAATATTTATTTACGATTAATTGAGTAAAGGATTTTGAGAAGGGATACACCACTACTTTTTGTAATGTATTATGGACAACCCCTGTTCATTGTCATAGCCTAATGACATTTATTTCATCTTAATCCTAGCCATTCCTGGAGTTGATTTGTTAGTTCTTCAGGTTTTTGTGTAGGTTGTCCCCCTTATCGTGACACAATTATTGCCCTGCAAACAATTTGACATGCTTCATCGACCATTTACTTGCAGTTCCCCAAAGGAGCCTATACAGGTTTTGCAATCTGCATTACGTAGCTGAAGTTAGAGCAAGAGAGGGATGGTATCTAACCAGCTATAAATTGTGTCAATAATGTGTAAACATTCTATCTCTTACCTGTAATCTTACATGCAATCTTCATTCATGGCAAAACCTGTGTGAGGGAAGAACTCTGATCATTTACACCATTGTGTGGTTCCTTAATTTCTCTACTTCAACAATGGTTAGAGGTGCCAGGTGTCCACTATTTGAGTGGACAGTCCGCTTTTTTCACATTATGTTCACTATTTTTTTTCAAGCTTTAGATCATGGTACGTGATCTAAAGCTGTACAGTCTAAGAGAATAAGGATAGGAGAATCGCGTTTTGTCTTTTTCCACCCAGCACTCTCTTCGATGAAATTTCTGCCTTAGAAGAAGTTTATGTTCATCTGGAGGGCGATTCATCCCTTGATAAGTGGACGTACTTTTTCAAGAAATAGCCAGCTCCGAGTTTACTGAAACTGTTCCTGTATTGTGCATCAATTCCGGTTTCAAATGCAAATGTTGAACGAATTTTCAGCATCATGGGAAATTTGTGGACTGACGAATGTAACCGACTGCTTGTACCATCAGTTCGAAGTGAACTTTGTATATTTTTTATTATTTCTCAACGTTGTACTGAAATGAAAGAATTATTCCTTAAACACAAAGAATTGATCAAAACTGCGCAGTCAAATTAAAAAATACACACGACAGCAAAGTAAAATGTCATTTAATATTTTACATATTATTTTAATATATTTGATGTTTTGAATTTTAAGTAAAGTTTTGAAGTGATTATTTTAATACGTGTTAAAATATTTGTAAGAAAATATATAATTTAATTGTAATTTTTTCTTATTTTTTTATTACTTAGCCCCCCCCCCCCCCCCGGCTTGTCTGCTATTTTTTGGAAGCAGACCTGGCAACCCTAACAATGGTTCGTATAATTCTTTTTTCATGCCTCCTGAAAATCTAAGAATAAGTAAAGTAGCCCTTGGTGTCTTATCAAATTGTTTTGGTCCTAACATCGAGGTTTTTGATGTGAGTGGTTCAGCAGGCCATTGGGGGGTGGGGGGCGGTCATACTGCATTGCAAAGTATTTGATGCTTTGCCCTGGGAACAATTTGGCATGCTTCATTGAGCATTCTGTTGCTGTTCTCACATGGAAGCATATATGGTCCTTGAAGTCAGCATCATGTGGCTGAGCAGAGCAGCAGTGTCTAATGGTTAAAGCTAACCTTTTATAGTTGTGCTACTTTTGTATATTAGTCAATTAAACAATGGCCTGTATCAGGACTCAAGAAGCATGCCTTCTTTGTTTGGTGCATGTCCTCTGGAATGGTATTGCCTTGAGATAAACATAATTTCCCCATTCTGATTAGTTCCAGAAGTCTTTAAAACGTGGCTGTTCTCCTAGGTCTTGGGGTAGGATAGGATGTTTGTGGAGCCCCAGCTAATTGTTTGCAGTGCTATATAATGTGTGGTTTGTCCAAACATAGGTTCTTTTGATTGCATTCTATTTTTAAGCATAAGATACCCACTGTTATTTTGGCATTGGGCAGTCTGTAAAACCTTAACAACATCAACAATAATAATGCTATACTAAAATGGAGAAGGAGTGTAAATAGAATAGAATAGAATTTTATATTGGCCAAGTGTGATTGGACACACAAGGAATTTGTCTTGGTGCATAGGCTCTCATTGTACATAAAAGAAAAGATATGTTCATCATGAATCATAAGGTACATCATGAATCATAGTCATAGAGTACAAATAAGCAATCAGGAAACAGTATCAATATAATTCGTAAGTATACAAGCAACGAAGTTATAGTCATACAGTCATAAGTGGAAGGAGATGGGTGGTGGGAACGATGTGAAGATTAATAGTAGCGCGGTAAAAGTTCGTTAGTGGTCAGTGTGAGAGATTGCTGCAAATAAGACTGGACTGCTACAGCTCAAAGTGAAGGACAGAATTTGTCCTTTTCTGCCAAAAATCTTTTCCTTAAACATGGTGTTAAGTATCAATTAAACCAAGAATGGTTAGAATTGTACAATTATTTTGAAGAGAGGATGGGAGGAACGTGGATTGTCATAATATGGGTCAACCCTTTAGCAACTAACGCTAATCCTTTGTCTTCAGACTCTCATTACTCCAGACCATAGAGTCTCTGGTTCTTCTGTCCACATATTTATGCGTTATTCTCACTGGAGAGAGAGATCAAAGAAAGGCAGAATGAGAAATTATTTTACCAATGTGGGTTGAAGTGATTTTATTTGAAATTCTCATGTGTATATTTTATTGTGCATTCTTAGTTTCTGTTACATAGCTCTGGTAAACTAGTATTTCAGTGCATATAAATAGCCATCCAAAATGCGACTGAAATCTCCCTGTGGGTTTTTAATGCTCATTTTGTTGGATGAAAATTTAATAATTAGAACTTGGAAACTTGCAGTACGCTTCATTAGTGATGTGCTCAAATACTGTTTTGCTTGTTTAAGGATGTACTATGTCATCATTTTGTCAATTATTGGCAAGATCATGCTTTCCCTGGCTTGCTGGTTTTCTAATGTATTGTATCTTTAATTCCTACCATATCCTACATAATCATCCTATAAATACTCAGTGGTTTTAGTTCCCCTGTGCCTCTTTTTTCTTTTCATTTTCATTTGCTTTTAAACTGAGGAGGCTTTTTTTCTGTCTGGGCAAACTCAGATATGCCTTTTCTGTATATTTTGGTGAACACGACTGCAGAGGTGAGTCCATGGCAGACTAGGAACCCTTTCCTAATTTTTACATTTTAACACGAAAGGAGATGAATGAAACAAAAGAAGAAGAAAGTGGTGCAGACTTAGTAGAGGATGAACATACTGAGGTCCTCCAGAAATCAGCAGAGGGCCTCCTGTGAGCTTAACCATCTATTAAACCTTCACAGTTAACAATTCCATAATCCTGGTTTGCGGTTCCTGCTAGAAAACATGGTAGACTGAGATCTTGGTGTTGCTGGAGAGAATGGCACTTACCCACATAAGATTTTAATATTTAAATAAGTCTTCCTTATGAATGCTATTCCAAAACCTTTATCTCTTTCTTGTCAATATGGCATAATTTGGAGATAATGTTTCAGATTGTTGTTTTGCTTAAATATTCAGCAGTTTCTTCACTTTCTGTAGAACATTGGTTTGAAGACCAAGAAAAACCTCTGCCAGTACTGCCCTCAGACTTGTCACCTCTACAATACAGACACCATAGTAACTATAAATGCTCTGCTGAAAAGGTTAACTGATGCTGAACAGCTCTCCACAGATTCACAGTGCACATTGCATATAGAATGTTCTCAATAGAAAATCTTTTCTCCAACCTCATCATAAAAATCATGGTTTAAAATATGCAAACGAAAACACAATAAGTCTCAAGTGCTTTGGAAAAAAGGGACAGGTACTGTAGCTTTGAAGCTATGTGGTGCCAGTGGCACAGGTAATATGGTCCAGAGCAGTGGTGGGTTCCTCCCGATTCGGCCAGTTCCGCTGAACCGGTAGTGGTGACAATATGACATCACCGAACCGGTTTTGTTCAGTGTGTGTGTGTGTGAGAGAGAGAGAAAGGGGGGGAGGGAGGGAGGGAGGGGGAGAGAGGGGGGGGCAGCAGAGTCAACATTAGTGTTCCAATTGTAGTGGTAATAAGATAATTGTTTCTCTTTTGCTCAGTGTGTGTGAGAGAGGGGGAGAGAGGGAGGGAGGGAGGGAGAGACAGAGAGAGACAGAGAGAGAGGCGCCAGCAGAGTCAACATTACTGTTCCAGACCAACAGTTTATAGATGTCTTAACCAGAAAGTATGGGTATCTATTGTATTCTATTCCCCACTCCCCCATAGCAGATTTTCGGGAAAGGCAAAAAGACTAAAACAATGCTTACAAAAAGGAGGGCAACATTGTATGAAAGCTCACCTCTTCCCTATTCGTGCCTCCATAAAATTCTCTGAATGTGAGAGGGCGATTAGATATTAAAAGCCTCATCTAAAGCACCCTGTCTCTTTTTGGAGCATTGCCAAAGCAATTTCCAGACAAATTGTTGGAAATTTCTTCCATAGGCAAGAGGGTTAACTTTTAATTAGCTTGCTCACCTGTTGGCCAGGATATTAAAAAATAACAGTTGTACCCGACATCACTATTGATTGATATATTCTGCTAGAAAAAGGCCCTCAGCATTTAAATGAACCCACCGGCTTTCTCTGACTAGTGTATAGATAAACTACTGTTCTACATTGTCCACTTCTGTTGGGAGGGGAAGGGATGAACTGCTACTCGCCTGACATATTAATAGAATTTAGACAGCTGAAACTTCATGCGTTACAGTATTTCCACACGAAGAAGAATAACTTGATTGGTTAAACATCAAGGAGGTAGACAGATTGAAAGACAAAAACAGAGCATGTCAAATATTGCAATAATGTTAGATGACTGAGAAGTGGAGAAAACACTTTTAGGACTCCATCTTTGAAAGAAATAGATCCACAAACAGCTTCTATCCAGCATCCCATTCCTGCATGTGTTGGTTATATTGTATGCATTCAAGAGAGTGGGACAAATGTTATTTATGTATTTATGTGGTTTATATAGCCACCCATCTCATACAAGTGAATTGCAAAGATTAAAATGCAAAAAACCTACCGCACATAACCCTGTAATTTATTTATTGATTTATTCATTCAAATGTTAGGCCGCTCAATTTACCTCAAAGTAATGATATGTGGGAATGACTTTGGGAGGCAGGAGGAAGAGCCACAGACTTGGCAATGGTCAAGTAACAGGCAGATGAGCCAGCAAAATGAATGGAATATGGCAAAGGTCTCAGAAGGGAGCCTTCCTAGTTTCTTCCAAGTGAGTGGAGAAATATAATTTCAAGCCCGCAAGATTCTGTCAATGTAACCTTACAATAAAGATATTGCTAATATCATGAGTGTGTTTCTAGTCTGGAGTCTCACAAGATGACACCGCCCTTCTTTAGAACCAGTAGTAAAAGTGGCGGGAGGCTCCGCCCACCCCCACCCCCAGACATCATAATTGATGATCTGCGCAGGCACAGAAGTTTGCGCATGCACACTCCCATTGCAAACTGGTAGTAAAGATAAGTAGAACTCACTCCTGAATAACCCCCACTTTTTTTCTAAGCTGCTCAAAGTCACGGAGAGTGAGTGGGCGGCCGTATATATTTTCCTAAATAAATTAATAAATGACACTTATTAAAAATGCACACCGTTAACAACAGAGCTCACCTACCTGCCTGACTCAAATAGCTGTAGAAACATCCAAGTCTTTAAAAAGCCTTACAAAAAGCTAACAGGGTCCGCCTTTATCAGTGTGGCTTGCCTGTACTGAAGTGTTGACTTTATTTTTAGCCCTTTCTTTCAAGCTATAATTTGTTTTTGGCATCTGCTTCAAATTACGTAAATTGGTCAGTAATCTAAATTATTGACTTTAAACCAATATCTGCTCAATGTTTGGTACTTCTCAAAATTGTATTTGTTTCTTAATGGCCCAAGATGGCCTCTTAAAACATAGTACAGCATACTGATTGAGGTTGAGGCCTACCTGTACAAGCATAGTATTAAAATAGCTCTGTTATTCCCTGTAAAGTGAGCTTTGTTAGTAGCAGTTAGTAGAAAGTAAGAGAATAGAAAAGTCCTGAGAGGGATGGAGAGAGAGAGAGAGAGAGAGAGAGACTCCTAATATTTTGGTCCCACTAGATTGTGAAAAGCCCCCTCACTGTGCTGCTTTGCTGTGTCCCACCAAAGTTATTCCAGTGTGAGTGATGCTGGTTTGTGCAGTGGAAGGGAAGCACAAGAGGCAGTGTCTGCTATGCTGAGCCTTCACTTTTACAGCTGCTTGGGGCTCCATAACATAAAAAGCAACAAGAGTCTTACTTGATTTAAAACAGGAATTGAAGTATCTTCAGAGCGTGCTTTTAAGATCCCACAGAGCCCCATGTCAGCAAGTTTCTCAGTGGCATGAATGCGTGTGTGACAAGAATGCACGAATCTGCGTGCGCGGGTGGGCGGGGAGGGGCGGGCGGGTGCTGAGAACGTTGTTGCTTGCGCATAAAAATGTTTTCTGTGCCCCAGCTTGCTGTAGCCATTTGGAGGATGGTGACGCTGCACAGTGCTAAAAAACCAGAGACCACTGCTTGAGAGGGACCTAATTAAGTCTTCGATCCGGCTGGCTCATCTGCCTCTCTGATGCCAGGCCTGGCATTAAAATGAACAGAAGGGGCTGTTGGCTTTGCATTCTGCGGCCAGCCCCGCACTGTGTGCCAGCCCGCCTTGTCGCGCCAGGCTGATTTTCTTCTCCCTCTGCCTGCCAATCAGTGTGTCTAAAGTGAACCTGCTCATCAGAAGAACATTTGGCTCGCACATACACACACGCATATCCATAACTTCCATTTGTGAGTCAGATGATTTGTTGTCTTTCTCATCCTTCATTAAAAACAAGCACAAAACTGCCTAAGTGCAATTCTGCTCTTTATACCAGGTCTACTTGCATCACGGTTCTTTTCAGATCTTGTTTATGTTACTCTTTTGACTTTTATCTCCCTTAAACATCCTTCTTTTGTTCACCTGCTGAAGTATTGATCATGTGCCTTGGGAGCAGGGAACTCTTTTGGTGGCTAATTTTTTTTAAAGCACCGTTGACAACAGGCGTTTCAAACTTGTGGCCCATCGGCCACATATAGCTTCCAGATCATTTTTCATGGGCTGCAAAAATACTCTATAGGTCCTGAGGACACTACCTAATGAAATCTGGGTGCTGCATAGATACACAAGTTGGTCTATAGGAAAGGGAGCAAGCTAGAAGAGGTGGCCTCAGATTGACTTGGTGGCTATCTTGACAACATCGGGGTGCTTGGCTGGTAGCTGCACATTTAATGTCCTGAAGCATCTTGCATCAAGCAGTGCTGCCCTCTTGAGTGCTTTGGGCCCTCCAGGCATCGACAGTGAAGCTTGCTCTGGGAAGGCAGGTCAGGAGCCTGGAAGTGGTACAAGTTGGAGGGCAGAAATGGATTCCACTTAACCTTTACTGCCGATTTGCAGTGGGAGTGCGTGTGCGCCCGTCGCTTTGCTCACGTGTGTGCACACACTTCTGCACATGCGCAGAAGCTTCTGTGCATGCGCAGATCACCCATGATGACATTGTGGCAGGTGGGCGGAGCCTCCCACCATTTTTGTTATCAGTTCTATAGAACCGGACTGAACTGGGAGCAACCCGCCACTGGTGGAGGAGATGGGAAGGAGGCAATGGCTGAACAAGACCCCAAGTCCAGCTGCCCTACCATGAGGGTTTTTCTGCAGTCGAGTGGAAATGAGATTGAATAAGCAAACAAACTTTCTCTACTAGTCCAAGAGAGGGGGGGGAAAGACTCTGCTAGGCAGGGTGAGAATCAAATGAGAAAAAGACCCAGGAAAGAAAGCTTTCTCTGGTCAGCAAAGAGTGAGAAGAAACCAAAAAGCAGGATTTTGACTCCTCTTAATTGCATGAATTTCTTAGATTGTATCATCCTAAATATGATCTTTAAAAAATATATAAATAACCAGAATTAACTACTAAGACTGAATGTTGCTATTCTGGTTTGTGGAAAACACTGCCAGCTAAGAAGCCAAAGTGAAATGTCTCTCTTTGTAAATAGCCCTATTTTAGTTTCAATACTTTTATGTTTAATGGCCTGCCATGATAATCTTTGGTTTTAACTCATTGTTTTCATATCAATGTTTTAAAAAGGCTTTGATATTTTAGCCCTTGAGCTAATAAACCCACCCTGAGATAGCACGCTTGATGATTTGAGAGCCCTGATCTACACTGTTGGGACTACACACACACGAACCCATACTTTGTTTGAATCATAGTTCAATGAATTAGTGACTGAATACAAACACGAATCATGATTTAGAAACCATTAACAGTTGAGTTTAATTTTCATAATCATGCTAGGCTGTTAGTGCTAGGCTGTTAGTGTTACAGCCTAGCACTAACAATGCTAGGCTGTATCAGAAATGAAGCCCTTGATTTGTGCTTGATGCCTACTGACCTTATGGCCATGTAGTTTCTTTGACAACACTATGGAAGTTGCTTGGCAATGCCGTCCCCTGGGATACTACTACGTTGCAAATGAGGAACCCTCCAGACCTTTATTAGAGTGATGCTGTTAATCCTCTATCTTGACCAGTGGTCAAGGATATTGGAATTTCCCCTATTTGAAGCAAATCACTTTTCTCGCTTTCAGACTGACCTGTGCTAAATAGCAGGATGTGATTCCCTATATCTGTTTCCTTGAGTTGTTAAAGAAAGTCCCAAAATATACATGAGTGAAGTATTCAGTCAACAATGGTTAAGCCAGAGCTCTGAAGGTAAGACATTTGAGGGTTTGTCTGTTTGTTTTGCCTACAAGCCAGATTGGGATCATTTTAGAATAGCAAGGAATGAGTATGAGTAGCTCACTATTATTGACAATATCCGTGCCACATTATTTGGGGATACGTGCTGTTCAGTCCTTTATTTTACAGTAAATATAATAACACAAACAACTAGAAGCTAATTCTTGATGTTGGGTCTGTTTACATTTGCTTCTTCAACTCCCATTTTCACAATCCGGAATCCCTAGCATGGCTCTTAAGTGCACCAGTGGGCTGTGAAGAGTTTCCTTACCAGCTCTCCAGACCTATGATCCCAATTTTACTGTTTAAATATTACTAAAGTTTGAAACAAATCGAAAAAGGAAGATGATATGCAAAGCAAAAGTGTCAGCCCTGGAACCATTTTCCCCCCTCCTGGGCGCTTTCAGGGCTGCCACAGCGGAGCTAGTAGAACTGTGGGAATGGGATGGGGGAGGAAGAGATAGCTAGAAGATTGTAGCCATAATAACATTCTTGGTGCGAGCAGGTGGGATCTGCAACCAAGCGGCACTTGGACTGTGACCTGATTGGACCATGTGAGGGATTGCATGGTCAGGGGAAAGAGAATTCTACTTTTAATTAAGGGGGAAACCTGAGGAGGGTTTGGAGTCAGGTTTCCCCAGATGTGCCGATATGACATGCCTAATAAATTCGCCACATTGAGGCAGTGGTGAAATCCAAATTTTTTATACTACTGGTTCTGTGGGTGTGGCTTGGTGGGTGTGGCAGGGAAAGGATACTGCAAAATCCCCGTTCCCTCCCCACTCCTAGGGGAAGGATATTGCAAAATCTCCATTCCCACCTCACTCTGGGCCAGGCAGAGGTGGCATTTGCTGGTTCTCCGAACTACTCAAAATTTCTGCTGCTGGTTTTCCAGAACCTGTCAGAACCTGCTGGATTTCACCCCTGCTATGAGGAAAGTGCCTGCCTTGGAGTTTTGACTCCGTTGGGTGTGTTACATGGAACCGTGACAAAAAGACTACTTCCAGAGCTCTCCTCATTTCCATAGTGCTATTGATTTCTGCATCAACCTTGTAGGAATTCTTAGAAAATTAAAAAAAAATAGGTTGTTATACTCCTGGTTTTGCTTGAGAAAGTGGTCCTAAAAAAAGAGGTGGGGTGGGTGGGAGTAAAAAAAAAAAGTAGATCGTTAAAGGATGTGGTAGCTGCCAGTTTGCCTTTTGGTAAATGGATATTCTGTAACTGACTATGTGCATGTTTTATGAATGTACATACTCTCCAAATATCAGATATGCTTACTGTTCCAAAAATGTTGGAGACTCCCTGCTTTTGATGGTCATTTGGATCCATTCAAAATGCCAGGCCTTCTACTTCGAGTATAACCCCTAAATCACTCAAATCAAAGGCTGTGAGACAAGCTATGTGTTTGTGGGGTCCCTCCTGCTGATTATTCGAAGAGGTGTCTCTTTCCCTCCAAGTTGCCTGATAGCACCCTGGAACTTGGAATGTGGCCAAATGTGCGCAAATCGATTACTAGCAAAGACACCACCTACAATAAACTTGCCTGTCGTTTGATTAACAAAGGAATCTCATGCATCCTGTCTGTATCAGTGCAGGTACTCCTCGATTTACAGCAGTTCATTTAGTGACTGAAGTTACAATGCCACTGAGAAAAGTGACTTATGACCATTTTTTATACTTATAACTGTTGCAGCATCCCCACAGTCATGTGACTTACATTTGGATACTTGACAACTGGTTCATATTTATGACGGTTGCAGTGTCCCGGGGTCATGTGATCCCCTTCTGGCAAGCAAAGTCAATGGGGAAGTCAGATTCACTTAACAACCATGTGGCTAGAAAAGTCGTAAAATGGAGCAAAACTCACTTAACAAATTTCTCACTTAGCAAAAGAAATTTAGGGCTCAATTGTGGTCGTAAGTTGGTGACTACCTGTATTATATTTGCAAGATAATTTTTGGGCACACCCTACTTACATAATTCATTGCCCCAGAAGATTTCTCTAACATCTTCCTTATTGGTGTTTCTATGCCTCTATTTTAAAAAAATTCTTCCTAGTTTCAGTTAGCACATAAAGTTTATTTAGTGGACTCTTATCTATTACCCTATTCACATTTATTTATTTGTTTAATGCGTGTGTTGGTTTAAAAGATTAAATCAACTTTGAGCAATTAAGATTTGCTCAATGTTCAACAATACAATGTTATGTTTCTCTCTCTGTTGTTAATTGCCAACGGTGCACAGGGTCTATATTTTACACTGGCCAAAATGCATATTTGAATTGCAAACACCTCAGTTCTGCAGACATTGTGATCAAAAGCTAATAGTGCTAAAGAAGCCCATGAATGAAAATGACCAAAACTGTCCCTTGCACGCACAGTTTACAGTAGGGTTCACGCTCCTATGAGAATCTAATGCCTGATTACTTAAGGTAGAGCTGAAACAGTGATGCTAGCTCAGGGTAGTGGCTGCAAATACAGATGAAGCTTTGCTCACTCACTTGTCGCTCACCTCCAGGTGTGTAGCCTGGTTCCTAACAGGCCATGGATTGGTACCAGTCCATGGCCCGGGGGTTGGGGACTCCTGCTCATATTAGGGAAGGATGGGATGTGCTTTTTTTAGGTATGACACACAGGTGCTCCGTGAGTAGACCACAAATGAGTCTGATTTTCATGATCTTGTCCCTTATGGTTACTGTGGAACAGAAGAGAGATTGTGCTGGGTGGAGTTCAGTCACAAAGTGTATGCTTTGCCTGCAGGAGGTCATATATCAGAAGAGAAGAGAAGAGAATTCTTTATTGGCCAAGTGTGATTGGACACACAAGGAATTTGTCTTTGGTTGTCTTTTGTATATTGGCATGATTAGAAGAAGGAATGTCTACCTGAAACCTGTAACTTTTGGCTCTGACAATACTGAGTTAGATGGATCAGTAGAAAACAGTTTCCTATGTTTCTTCTGTACAAAGACCAAAAAAATTGGACCAAGATTCTGAACTGGGCTACTTCATGCATGGTGCTTTTTACTGAAGTTCCATGCCGGATGTTCAGAATGGAACGTTCTGCTTTGTAGCCTTCCTGAAGGCTCAAGCGGGATAGTGGCATGTCCCAGAGTAGCATTGTCCCTAGAAGTCTCTGATATGTCCATTTCATAGGTGGTCACTGAATTGGAACAAAGACTCAGTATTAAATGAAGTAGCAGACTTCATTTCATGAGGTCACTTGATCCATTGCTTCTGCCTCTTTGTCTTTCTCTTCATTCACTCTGGATGCTAGGAAGGCCCTGAACCCCTTCAACAGAGATACTTTTCAAAATCCAGGCACTGAGAAATATCATTAATTGGAGCCACACAGAGCTATTTCCGGCTGGTTTCATTGAAAGCATTTGTGCTAAAATTCATAAGGCTCCATCACAATACCAAACTTGCTGGCGTTTTCTCATTTGGCCCAGCTGGTCTGAGCAGACGGCCCTGTGACATCCCATTTTGGCTGGAATATGTCAGTATGGTGAAAGGAAGATGGGACCCATGCCATAAATCAGTTTTATGGAGGTGGAACTGGCAAAGTTGGCTGTAGACTCCAGGGGTATGTACACATGAACCTGTTGCAAAGCTCCTATCTCAGGCAAAATCCCTTCTTGGGAAGAGTTTCAGATCATAAGAGACAAAATAATACAATCAAACAACTGAATTGTGGGGGAAAGAACATCTGGTTAGTGAGTTCTTTTACTTGAATGGCTGCATTGTTGTGTTGAGCTCATTGTTTAAACTACAGCGATTTAGAAAAATCTTTCTTCTTACAAAGCAAAAGGACTATAATTTATACTTAATACATAACAATACTTAATACAGATAGATAAGCCTTAAGATCATTTGATTTTATTTGTATTTACAGAATGCAAATGTATTCTATTTTACGCAGTTAGATGAACGTTTCTAAGATCTATGCTTATTCTCAGAGCATGTGTCTCAAAGTGTTATTTATTCACTTTTCTACATGTTCTCTTATTCTGTTATCTAGCAAAGTAAACTTGGCAAAATCTCAGATCACCACTTCCAGTTTTTCTGCTGTTTAATTAATGTGGGCTTTAAATAAACTAGACTAGGTACACAGACTGCCCTCATTAAAATGTATAAACATAGTGGAGTGAAATATACATTATTTTCTCCCGAGTCAACATTTAAACTTCTGGGGCTTTTCCTATCCCCCTTCACTCACTTTTCTTTCATTCCTGCATAAATTTATGTGGTGTATTTTGTGTTCTTTCAGGGCTGTGGATACTTATAGACTATTCAAAGCTGATTCTCTGAGAGGGATATAAATCAGGATAAACATGCCGCTAAATAAAATATGACAACATAAGAGTGTTTTTGGTTTAAAATAGATCTTGAATCATATGATATGAATGAACTCTATGATTTGACAAGGATGTATTGACTCATGACTCTAGACAGCTGGATTGGGGAAGAAGCTCAGAGAATGATATGATGCAGGTCTCTTGCAGAAGTTAAACAGGCCTGGTCTTTAAATAGCACTCATTTATAATTATATCCAAGTTACTCAAAAGAAATTATATTGAAAACTATGGTAAATTGTTGTGATTAATGCTCATTCTCTCTTGTGTCTTTTTATACCTTTTATATAAATACATACATACATACATACATACATACATACATACATACATATAATTTTAATTAATTGTTGTACATAACTTACATTCACTTTTTGTGAGATGAGCAGCCATATAAATTTGATGGATTTGGATTGCAGAGCAAATCTGTTTATGACTGTGAGTCCAGTCTAACATCTTGTGTCCTCCTATTGTATTATATTGTACTAAACATTTAATCATCAGTGTGAAATTACTCGACATTGGGGAAAAAGTATTTCTTCCAAAATGTGGGCTGCACTTAGCCTTTGAATCTTGTGCCTAGGACCATACTTCAAAACATAGGGCAAGGGGCCAGACAAAAATGATGCAATTTGATACATCATTATCTTAAAGTCAAATATAGTTAAAATGATTACCCTCTATCTAAATTTTTATATTTAAGGATTTCTCTTTCTGTTAGATACTAATAAACTTTTATTAACGTTTTTTTGGAGGACATACCCAAAGACATTTGGGGCCAATCCAGTCCTGTGGACTTAAGTAGGTCATTTCTACTGAACATTTGTTTAGTCATTAAATTTACATGACTGCCACTTCTCAGAAATGTGACTCTATGAAATCAGTACTTAAAACATTCTTTGAATATGACTTCCGGTGGCGCCTTCCTCGTTGGCGGCGGGCTTTTCATGCCCGCCGGCTTCTCGGCGCGTTAGAGCCGCCTCGTAGCAGACAGGCGGCTCGAAAAACCTGCTCCTTAACGGGAGGAGCAGGGAGAGCTTCTGGGGGTGAGGCTGAGCCCCCTGAGTCGCCCCAGGAATTTTTCCTTTGTCCTGGGGAAGGCTCAGAGGGATGGCTCCCTCAATACCCCCAGGGTATGCTCCGCGCCGAGAGGGTCCTCCGCTAATTACCTAATTAGCGGAGCCAGACGCTGGGAGCAACACCACAATTGAAATGATAATTGGAGCAAGCTGGAAAAGAGAGAAGATAAATTAAAGCAAGTATGGATTTTTCTCTACTGATTTTCTGGAGGAGGAAGGAGGGGAAGGGGGAAGGAGAGGAAGAAAAGTGAAAGTCTTTTAAGATGGTGACTGGCTCTGCTTGAAAGAAAAGTGAGAGCGGAAATGGAATCTAGAGTGCAGTCCTGAAAGACTTTGAAAGAAATATTTTGTCACAGAAAAAGAATTTAAAGGAACAAAGGCTGATTTAAATAGATTTCTTCTGTTTTCCCCCCCCCCTTTTTTTTCTCTCTATTGAAGTAAGAAGGAATTTTTTTGGTCCTTTTTAAAAGTAAAGATGCCTAAACTTAAAGGAAGGGGGGGCTCCCCCTTGAGCCAGATGAATAAAGTTGAAATGTCTCATTTGCAGAGACTTACAGAACTGGATTTAAAAGAGTTAATTACAAGGTCCTTAGAGAGTGTGGTAGATAAGATAAAAGGATCACAGAAGGATCTTGAGGAACTGGTTTCTGGGAAATATGACCAACTAAGTCAAATTATTGCTCAAGTAGCTTCAGATCTTTCAACTGCTGTGGCTGCAATGGGGAAGAAAGTGACTGAGATTAGTAGTAAATTTGAATCTCAGATACAAAAATTACGAGGGAAACTTCTGGAAGCAGAGGCCAAAAACCACAACATTCAGAATGATGTTATTATGCTTCAAATTAAGGCCATGGAATCTGCAATTAGACTAAGAGGTATAAAAGAAGATAACAGAGAAAACTTAAGAATAACCTGTGCAAAGGCCTTTGCAGAATTATTAAAGCTACAAGATGAACTAATTTTGGGTTCTATAGAGAAAGTTTACAGAGTTAACTCACGTTTGGCTAAACAAAGGAATGTTGTTTCCTAGAGATGTCGTTGTTTATTTCACTGATAAGAGACTGAGAGATGATATTTTACAAAAGTCTTATTCTGATAGAGTGCAGGTAGCAGGTACACAAATCAGGATTTTTAAAGAGCTACCATCGAAGGTTTTAAAGGACAGGAAAGATTTTGATTTTTTGGTCAAGGAACTGAAGAGAAGTAATATCCCATTTAGATGGGATTTTCCAGTTGGTATAATTTTTAGATATCATGGTGTGAGACATTGTCTGAATACTATTGAAAAAGCAGAATATGTTTACCAAAATATTTTTAAGGGAGCACCGGAATATCTCAAGAATAAAAAATCCAAAACAGAGTCTACAAAATGTGAACAGAAAGAATAAAATCAAAGTGTGTTAAAAATAAAAGGAGAATTTGGTGGTTGTCCAGAGGATTTTACTATGGATTTTTCTGATGAGAAGATTGAACACCTCAGTGACTGTGGAGGGGGATCACAGGACCTTGAACTGCTGGAGGAAGATTCAAAAAACAAAGTTTTACTTCGAAATGACCAGCAGCAGAGGTCCAGTACTCTTCAAGAAATGGGGGGTGATGCTAATCGACAGGAACTAGAAGTTAATGAGGAAATCCGACTGGAAACCACAGATGATAAATTTAAGGAGCATCATGAATCGTTTGATACTGAATCAGAAAGCATTGAAAGATTTGGAAAAAATGGATTATAAAAAATCTTTTAAGATGTATAACAACTTGTTAAAAGTTTATTCTGAGTTGGATTAACACTAAACTTATATATTAAAATGGATTACAAAAATTTTTACTATGAAGTTTATCCTGGATTGGACATGATATCCTGAGTGTTGATAGATTGCTGCAAAATTAGCAGCGATCACTGGTTACCCAATTATATATTCTTTGTGGAACTCATCTTCTAGGAGAAGACTATGTAATTGAAAATACTTCATAACCCGAAGGATTGAATTGCAAAGAGTGGCAGGATTTGAAAGAATTTTAAGGGAACATCTGGGAATGCAGCTCCTAGTTGGTTTTTTCTTTCTTTTTTTTTTTTTCAAGGTTTGGTTAAGGCTGCGAAAGCCTATTTTTAGGTACAGCATAAGTTAGTTTATGAATCTTCCTTGAGGTGTGAATACCTTCGTGGTTGGATATTATTTATATAAAGTCACTTGGGGGGTTGTGTGGAGAAATGTTTTACTTTGCTGATGGGGGCAGCGGCAAGATGAAGATTATTGAAGCAGGATTTATGTGAGGAAATATGTTTGACCTCAATCAAGTTGAAGAGAAGATTGAAATTTGGATTATAGAGACTGAGAAATGAATTAAACAAAAGATAATTTTCTTAATGACATAATTGTATGATTATAATTATATATGCATATATATTTCTCATGTTTTAGGTTTTTGGGGTTTTTTTCTTTAGTTAAGGGGTGTAGTTAGGATAGAATTATAATGGTTATTAATGGTTTTTTTTTTTACTATAATATTGTTTATTTTAGAAATATATTAATGTCTGGGTTTTTTTACCTTTTTTTCTTCCTTTCCTTCTTTCTCTTTCTCTTTCTCTTCCTCTTTCGAAATTTGTTTAATTTAGAATTTGAATATTTAATAATCTTTTTCTTTTTCCCTTGTTCTAAACTTTGTTTTTTTTTTTAAACCTGTAGCGGAAGTCAGGGGGGGATGGGGAGGGAAGGGGTTGGGATTGAGGGAGGATGGGAGGGGTTGGGGAGGGGGGGGTGAAAATGAAAAAATTTCTGTATTGTAAAACTTTTTCAATTAAAAAAAAACATTCTTTGAATATGGAACCCAATCTTATGTTCTACACTGGGGTTCATCTTATGACTCTGAAGAGGTTTTAGCTAATATGTTCAGTGATAAATGTGAGGGATAGTAATGTTTGAAATTCAGAACAACCAAAGATACCAATCCCATTGTGGGAAAAAAAACATATAAAGAATGAAATGGCTGTGAATATTCAAATTGTGGCCTCCATCTGGTCAGCTTTGGGTGCATAATTATGACTGTAAAAGTCACCCTCCCAGAAAAATGTGACAGAACTTTGAAGAACCTCTATCACACATGTACTTACTTCTCCCTTTAATATGGAACCCAATGCTCAGGAAGTTTCCTTCTCATCATTCTAGAACCTCAGAGATCTTCTTTGCCCACACTGCTTTCTACACTCTTGGCCAGTGAATGATTAAGCAAACCATTGACTGGATAATTGCAAAGCACACAAGTAGCTGCTGTTATCTCTGGGACTCAGTCTGTTATTGCTGAACCATTGTGGCAGGTAATGACTCCATTGCAGCTGAGTGAACATACTAATTATCTGGAGTGAGAAATGTTCCTCAGGATCCTTTAACAGGGCAGGATAGATGCTGAAGACCAGCTTGTGAGAAAGCTCTTCTGAGATGGTTTAAGCAGAAGTCACAGTCTTTAATTTCCTGAGTTTATTCACCAATGTCCTACCAAATTACATGAGGTATGTTCACGGATTCATGCTTGGATACTCTTGAGATTGCATTAGTGAGGAGGGTCAGCCTTAATACTAAGTAGCGTGGCATCTGTCTCAGGAAGAGGATAAGTACAGTGATGGCAGTTTCTTGGTGGCCTTCTTGTGTTCTCTGGACATTCCTCTCTTTTGGAAGAGAGAGTTTTATGTGGTACACAATCTTTCCTGCACCTCCTAAACAGATCTGTGTCCTTCAGGCATGTTAGAGGACACAACTATCAACCAAATGGCATCTGGAGATGGAACAGAAAGAAGTGCCTCAGGCCATCCACTTGTCTTAGGCCAACCCTGCTAGTAAACAAATCCTATTAGATACAACAGGCCTTAATTCTAAATACAGAAATTTAGAAGTAAGTATCCCCGCCATTTTCAACTGTAGGACATATCTGAAGGCACATTCTTAAAAGAAGGAAAAGTCTGCTACATAGAACAGAACAGAATGCAGTTCATTAGGGGAAAATGTACAAAGAGAAATGAAACCAGCTCTGTCTAATGTGGTGCCCTTGGAATGGGCTTCAGCTACAATTCTTATCATCCCTAGCCAATCTAGGCACTGACTTTGGATTATGGGTGTTTCTTTTTAACGTATGTGGAACATATAAGACACCAGAGGTCTATTGTTACCCTTTTCAGTGCTGTTAGGAATGGGGTGGATGGATGAGCAGGTGGCATATTTGAAGCAAGGCACCAGAGATCTTATCCTTGTTGAATAATATGCTTTTAGTTGCAGAATAAGTAGGCAATCACCCTGCCAGCACTGACCAGACAGTAGAGGTATGTGCCAATTGCCATTTCCTGTTGCTGTTTAGGTGATAGTTAGGGATTATTTAAGCAGAGATTCCCAACCTGTGGGCTGCGGCCCACTACCGGTCTGCGGCCTATTTGCAACTGGGCTGCATGGTGCATGAGTGTTGTGGGTGCTCAGGGCCCCACTTGCTTGAGCATTGCAGGCGCCCCACTCGTGAACATTGGAGGCGTTCTCAGCCCCACTCACACAAGCAACGAGTGCTTGTGCGCTTGTCCCACCCACAAATCCATCCCCCTGCTCTGGGCCACCAACCCAGAAAGGTTGGGGAACTCTAATTTAAGGCCTCTTTGCTTGGGATAGCTCTGCTTAAAGTCTTTGCTTAAAGATTTGGTCTTCAATTTCTTATTTAAATTTAGTAGGTTGTTTGCTCATCTTATAAAAGATACGAAGTTGACTCTGTTGTTGCTTGGCCATTTTGTTTAGTCTATGGGATGAAGAATCCTATCTGCATTCATTTAACAATCACCAAACATGCACCTTGGTAGCTGATAGGCCATCAGAGGTCATGGTTAATGATCACAGTGACTCAGATGGTGGCTGTTTTGCTGGCACACCTGGAAAGGGACAAAAGGATCTATGAATCTAGCCATGTATGAAGGCTAGCCATGCTTGCTTTTTGAGTGTTGTACTACAATCTGCTTTTAAGCCTAGCAGGATAAACTAAGATGGGACAGTGGGGTAGTTAGTGGTGGGATAGAAATATGAACTACAGGTATCCAATTTCATGCTTGAGGTTTGAAAGTGGTTGTACACCTGCCATTACAGCTATCACTTCTACTTGATGATAGGTGGTGAGGGAGAAGAAAGTTGGGCAGTTCAATTTGGAGAGGATGCTTTTATCATTCATTAACTGTGGTAAACCATGGGAGAAAAGGGTCAGACCCTAAATTCACATGGAACAGGCTGTAGCTTTCCTTATGCAAATCTTTCTGCAGTTTGACAAAGCAGCTTGATACTGTTTTATGAATAGTATTATTAGGGGTTGGTTGTGTGTGTGGGTGTTGTGGTATTTGTTACAATAATATTGTGCCATTCCCCAAAAAAGGTCTGTTGTGTCTGTTGGAGGAAGGTCAGGGAAACTACCAGATCCTAGGCAGCTTGAATTGGGGAAGGAGAGGGATGGGACTGTATGGAGAGAGAAATCTTGCCCCAAGAACAATCAATCTGAGTTAAGGTTTTCAGTCTGGCCCAGCTGTAGGAATGACATTTTGGTGCTTCAGATTCTGTCAACCAGCATGCCAGTCTTAGAGAATTCTTTTCCATCTGTCATAGGAGCAAAGTTCTACATCTTGGCAGCTCCCATGGGATAGGTTCTGCTACAGCTTGAATCAGAGAAGAGAAGTGGCTTCTCTTGGCCAGGTGGAGAAATGGCCTCTTTGCCATTGAAACCAGAGACTGTGTGGCTCCTAAGCCATCAACCTGCAATTGTTTTCATGGAACTGGCTTCATCCATCTTCAGATAGAGCAAAGTTCTTCTACTGATCTCCAGCCATGTACTAGAACCAGAAGTTTTCTCAAGATAATCAGAGAGATTTAAGAAACCTTCTGGTGCTTCTGAGTTGGATGTAAACAAGGAAATAATTTAGGGATGGGCAGTTCATTTGTTTCACCCAGCAGCTTAAACAAGTAGTACAACCAGTTCTTTTTCACCCAGGAAGGTGCCCATACTGAATAATGCTTCTGAATTAATATTCTTCCTTCCTTCCCTCTCCCTCCCACCTTCTTTCCCTCTCTCAACAAGTTCTACTTTTTTATCAGCTACTGAATGCATGAGAGTGATTGCGATTGCATCCAAGTATGCTAAAGATGTCAAGGAGAGATTATGCAAAATATGAGCGATGGCATGCAATACTGTAGGTTACAAATAAAATAAAAGAATAATCAAATATTGAACAAAAGTGTATATATGATTGAATGGGCATATACATAGGAACGGCATTCAATATAGAGCTATCTCTGAATAAACCCCTTGCACATTACCTTCAATCCACATGGTTTACATTGCGCAGTGTATCATTACTAAATTTGATTTAAATTTGCTTAGCCATTTGTTACCTACTTTTTTCCCCAAAGCAAATTATATTGTAAGACAGACTTTCTATGCCTGGCATACCATCTCTACATAGAAGGATTGTCCCATTGTAACATCTTCAATGTTTTTACTTCTTACTCAGAGGCTCCAACTGGTCCAGAATGCGGCTGCGCAGGTGGTTATGGGTGCAACCCATTGTGCCCATGTGACACCCCTCCTGTGTGAGCTGCACTGGCTCCCAGTGGTCTTCCAAGTGTGATTCAAGGTGTTGGTTACCACCTTTAAAGCGCTTCATGGCATTGGACCTGGGTACCTTCGAGACCGACTTCTGCCACCAGTAGCCTCCCACCGGCTAGTCCGCTCCTACAGAGAGGTTCTCCTCAGGGTGCCATCGGCCAAGTTATGTTGGCTGGCGACACCCAGGGGGAGGGCCTTCTCTGTGGGAACCCCTGCCTTTGGAATGAATTGCCCCTGGAAATGCATAAGATCTCCGACCTCCGTGTATTTTGCTGTGCCCTCAAAACCTTGTTGTTCCGCCAGGCTGGGCTATCAATGTAATGATTTTAACTGGATGTTTTAAATTTGGGGTTTTAAATTTGGGGTTTTTATATTTGAGCCAAAATTATTTAATAATTTTAATAATTTTTAATTTTGGTTTGTCTTTGGGCTTTTAATAGGCTGTACACCGCCCTGAGTCCTTTGGGAGAAGGGCAGTATAGAAAATAATAATAATAATAATAATAATAATAATAATAATAATAATAATAATAATAATAATAATAATCCTACCTATATGACCACTATCCAGCAAAGTTGGTAAAACAAAAAAAGAAGAAGAAGCATTTTCTCTATGATAGAGCCATTGCCTTCTTTGTGATGGTCCCAAAAGGTCAACAATATGACAATCATTTCTATTCTCTGGCTTTTAATTTGTTTCTGAAGGGTATTTTAACGCTCTTTTGTTACAGTTGGGCTTATATGTTTACATTTAGTATGGTTTCTATCTATCTTAGATATTTAAATCTATTGCTTATCCACAGTGTGGAATAATTTGCAATTAGGATACATGCTCCCACTGCTCCAGAACCATTCTCAGTTGAACATTATTACATGATATATATTCATACTCCTCTCTCCCTATCCCATAAGTAAAATAAAAGGTAGGTCAGATGCCTCTTGTTGTAAATGCAATCTCTCTATTCTTTCCAAATTCACATAGTGATGCTAGCCTCCTAAAAACAAAAATGATTTTGAAAACAAATAATGAGATCCATTAAATGGCTTGTGTGATCTGCTGTCACCGGGGCGGGTGTGTGTGTGATTATATTATATTATTTGATTTGATTCTTTTTATTAGTTTTATTGTTTTAAATCAGGTTTTATATTCTGTAAGCCGCTTTGAATCGCTATGGGCGAATAGGCAGCAATAATAAACAAGCAAACAAACAAACAAATACATACATACCCCTTTCAAAAAAATAGCCTTTCCCAAAAAACAATCCACCCAGGCAGTGATAAAGCCAGACCCATCTGGTAGGGACAAATGCACCTTTTCCCTAGAGCTGTGATGGCGAACCAGAGCCCTCTCTGGGGGCATGTGCACCATCGCCAGCTGCTCTTCTGGTTTCCAGTGTGCACATGTGCACCAGCCAGCTGGTCTTTGTGGGTGGCGGAGCGCCAGAAAATGGCCCAAAAAATGCCACAAAAACAGGCTGTTTTCTGGGTCGTTTTCCGAATGTTTTTAGGCTGTTTTTGGGGCCAAAACCAGCCTGAAAACAGCCAAAAAACCCAGGCAAAAACCAGGCATGCGCATGCCGTCCAGCTGGTCTTTGTGTTTCTGGTGCTCTGGCGTGCGCGAAGACCAGCTGGTTGGTACACATGCCAGAAACCCAAAGATCAGCTGGCTGGTGTGCACATGTGCACTGGCCAGCTGGTCAATGGGTTTCCAGCTCTCCAGCACACGCACATGCACACACATACATGTGCATTCCGGTTTGGGCACTCGGTGCTGAAAAGGTTCGCCATCACTGCCCTACAGGATAAGATCACAAAGAATTTTATGAGCTATCGTCCACTTCTGTTGGAATACTTGTGAGGCTTTTTAATAGGCGAATATGCTAATACAATGAACTATTAGTGTTTTAAGTTTTGCATATGCTCATGTTGCCCACCCTGTTAAAACAGTGGCAGTTCATTACCGAGGATGCTGATTTGCAGAAGTTACAGGATGGAGTGTCCTTGCAATGTCTTCCTCTCAATCATATTCATATCACTTGCTATGAAGGTTAGAGCATAAATTTCCAAATGGAATAAACTCTGGGGAGGAATAAAGGTCCAAAGGGGACATGTCCTTTACTGCAGCCTCCTGAGCCTCCCTGAGCCTCATGGGTAACAAACATACCTGAGAATCAGACCAAACTAGGAATGAAGTAGAACAATGATTTATCCCAGCTATTTTCTATCCCACAAACATCTAGATCTGTTCTTCCTTAGCAGAAGGAAGGAGAGCATATTGTCAGAATATGCTATTTTCCCCTCTGCTGAGGAAAAATGGATCTAGGCCAGAGGTGGGTTTCAGCAGGTTCTGACCAGTTCTGGAGAACCGGTAGCAGAAATTTTGAGTAGTTCGGAGAACCGGTAGTAAAAATTCTGAGTGGCACTGCCCCCATCTATTCTCTGCCTCCCAAATCCCAGCTGATAGGGAGGAAATGGGGATTTTTCAGTAACCTTCCCCTGGAGTGAGGAGGAAATGGAGATTGTACAGTATCCTTCCCCTACCACGCCCACCAAGCCACGCCAAGCCCACCAAGCCACACTCATAAAACTGGTAGTAAAATTTTTTGAAACCCACCACTGATTTGGCCACCCTTGGTAACTTTAAGATTTGTGGACTTCGCCTCCCAGAATTCCCCAGCCAGCCATGCATAGCATTGGATGGCATGAGGAATTCTGGGATTTGAAGTTCACAAGTCTTCAAAGCTGCCAGGGTTGGACACCCCTGATCTCGCTTTTTGTGTGGTTCTGTCTGGGAAAATGGCCTGTTTAAACATTCCTCCCTTCCGCTTCTCCTCCAGTCAAAAATCACAGCTCTTGACAACTATGTTTTGGTTAAGAAATCTAACATGACCCTGGATCTTGGACAACCACAAATCATAAATCAGGCGTTGAATAAATGTTTACCAACATCAAATTAGATTTCCCCCCCTTTTCCTGCATGGAATCACTAATCAAATTGGAATCACATGGAATCACTAATCAAATTGCCCTAGGAGCTTATTAAGGGAGCAGAATAACAGAGTTGAAAAGAACCTTGGAGGTCTTCTAGTCCAACCCTCTGATCAGGCAAGAAGTCTTATACCATTCCAGACAAATGGTTGTCCAATCTTTTTTAAAAAACCTCCAGTGTTTTGGAGGCAACTTGCTCCACCGATTAATTGTTCTGTCAGGAAATTTCTCAGTTCATCCTGTGATTGTGTTCCTGCTCTGTACTTTTGCTGAGTGTGATGGTTTTATGACAGCTTTCTTCAGTAAAAGCCCAAATCGACTCTTCCTATATACTGTATCCAAGACTTCTTTGGACTGATTTCAGAATGAGATACTGAATTTTGATTACTTTCCTCTTCCTTCTCCCCCACCTTCTATTGTTACTTTTTTGTAAGAGAGATACAGAGATAAGCAGACAAATAAATAAATAGAATGGTTATTTACTGCATATAGTTTTTATAAGATGTTAAGATTCATTTTGACCGAAGTGGTATACAGACGCTTGTAAATACATGAATAAATACATTTACAGAATTATTGTCGTCAAACGTCCTATCTTGTCTTTCCTCTGAGGAGTTTTAGCTGGCATTCATGCCCTCACAAGGTATATGGTTAACAAGAATCAACCAGCAAGAGTATGTTGGCTTTTAATCTCTGAACTGATTTGTGCAGCCCTTATTGATTTAAAATCAGGCTAATTATGCAAGCTGGATACCAGTGTAATACTGGGGAGCTATTAATTAGGCAGTGCCCTAAAAATTCCACAAGGATGGTTCACACATTGAAGACTTTTCTTTAAAGACCACTGAAGACCAAGAAAATGACCTTTCAGCATGAACCCTAAATTAGTAAAAGGCTAGAGTACACCGATGAGAGTGAGAGCAAGAGTGGGGGGGGGGGGCAACTGATCTGAGCCTCCCTCACTTCTTTCCTTAATTAATAATCAGCTGTGTTGATTATGGACTGTGTTGTAGTTTGGAGATAGATGATGTCGTATCTTTCTCCTCTGTTGAGATAGGGCTGTTCAATTTTGACACAGATGGCCTCTTTGACCCCTCTTTCAAACCAGCAATCCTATCTGTCCAAAATGTGGACTTTGCAGTCTTCAAAAGAGTGGTCTTTGTCTTCTAAATGCAGGTAAACTGCTGAATCTTGTCTTGATGGGTTTGTTCTCCTATGTTGTGCCATGTGTTTGTGAAGTGGTTGTTTTGTTTCCCCAATGTACAGATCTGCACATGTCTCACTGCATTGTGCTGCATATACCACATTGCTTAGTTTGTGTTTGGGTGTTTTTATCCTCGGGGTGGGCAAGCTTCTGCCTTATTGCATTCTTGGGTTTAAAGTGTGCACATATTGTTGTGTTGGCTGAAGATCCTCCTGAGCCTTTCAGATATTCCTGCAGAATCTTGCAAGTCTGAATACGCTTTCCCCTCCCTCTTTATCTCTGTGGGAATTAGGGAAGGTGTTGTTCTCAGATTACAGTTCTGTCCCAGACACAGATTTCTTTCATCTGACTATTGTCTCAATATGGGCTCTTCCTCCTGTCCCTCAAGGCCATTCCCTAATCCAGATTTTCAGGTGAGGGTCTTTAAAAGCTCTACCTGAAGATACTAAGTATTGGATGCAGGCCTTTTACATGTAAAACTTGTATTCTTCAACATGGTGGTGCCAGATTGCCAGCTCTATACTTCTGTTGTGAGTCTGTTTACAAGATGTTTTACAACATCTTGTAAAAGATGTTGAGTGTTCCTTAGGTTGGGGTCAGCCACCATGTGTAAGATCATCATATAAGCTAGTTCAACATCTGTTCTCTTTCCAGCTTTCACCATCCCTTCTCTGGAGATTTTAGCTGCATTGACAAAAACACAAGTTTAGAAGCGGCTTTGATAGGGCTCTCTTGGGTCCCACCCACCCGCAACCACTGCTCTTCAAATTACTAAGGCATTCAGTTGTTAAAGTCAAAACCTCAATGCCCCTACAATCACACTGCTAGTTGTAAGACTGAGGTCCCAAGAGATTGTTTCATGAGTGACCTTACCTAGGATTTGAACCCACCCTCTCCCGAGGCAATTAGTGGAGTGCATTAGCACAAGATATCATCAGAGCCCAATAAGAAAGCAACGACAATTTGTAATGGGCACAACATTTTCACGAAAGTTTTATGCCTGGCAATTATTTTTTATGATTACACCTTTAACGTGACTTATCCTTAAGGACAAATTGAAAAAAAAAAACTCACCAACAACCTTGTAACTAAGTGCCCCTTCTCTGCATCCAGACAAACAAGGATCCTGTCTCTTGGGTGCTGGAAACAGGATGATGGGATTTGATCTTCCTTGAGCCAACCCTCAAACAGCCGGAGCCAGAGAGAAAGAAAGCCATAGATATTGTTTAAGATTTTCTTTTCTTAAAAAAAAAAAAAAGGCAAAGAAAAAAAGTGAGACAATTAGGAATAATAAAATTCTACATAAAGCCGAGATCTGCATGTTCTAACACCCTGTAATTGCTAAATTGCTGAACCATCTGCTGACTTGCTTTACGTAAATTACCAGCTATATATAAGTCTCTGTGCATCACAGCCTTTCGGTGGCATAGACCTGATGACTTTGAATAGAGCTTGGGGACTCGTTAAGCCTCTTTTACGAAATTTTAATTGTTTTCTGTCTTATTCTGGGAAGGCAGGGATACAGGTGAAAGTTTTTTCCATTCTTTCCTTTACTAACTGCCCCTAAAACATATTTTTGATTACTTTGCTTATAGGTGGTAGGATGTGAGGTGGGTGGCAATGGAGAAACGCAATTTATGTTGTAAATCTTGCTTTCTGCCAAGAATATATTCAGAGAAAAACATTTTTTTCTCTTCTTACTCATGCAAGAAAGAGGGATCACTTCTTGCAAAAAAAACGTAGAGAGGATCATCATCAATCTTAAATGACAATAAATGAGCATTTGACCTGTGTCTTCAACTAAGCTTGTCTACATCACTTATTTAATAATGACATCAGATGTGATGTTATTGCCCCCTTTCCATTTTATTGGTTTCACTGTCATGGCAGAACTACTGGTAGAAAATGCAGAGTGATGACACTTAACAGATACCTCTGTTAACTCAATTCACTTTCATACCACCACTTATTCTAGTCCCCAATCTCTAAGCGAGCAATTGGAACCTGTTCTACAATTGGCTTCACTTCTGCATCTCTCTGAACGCAAAGAACATTCAGAAAAAGCAGTCAGTCAGTTAGTGCACTCCTCCAGTGGATCAATAGGAGGCTGCAAATGATATAATTCAAATAGTACCGTACTCTGAGCTTGTTCTGACCTAGGCTTCCTGATATAGTAAAAAGCACACAATTAGTCCCACCCCCCCTTTTTTTTATTTTAACGGCTGTGAATTCCTTTGATTCACAGCACGTGCTGAATCACCAAGGGTTTATAAATAGTCCAACAGAAGACTGCCACAGTCCTTTGGATAAGGCTGGTAAACACCCACCTTTATCTTCTTTGACACACTGCCAAAAACCTAATTGGCAATTATCTTGGCAAGGCCACACAGAGTCAAAAACGGAGCTTCAAAGTACAAACGGACACCATCCACAATGTTGCTTTCTGCAAAGGCTCACGTGCCTTTGCTCTTCCTTTATGTTTTATGAGAGGGGCCAATCATCTCCAAGCCTTACTCTGAGTCGTCCCTTTTGTTTTAACTATTCTTGCCTTCTGGCAGCTCTGCGCATGCGTGCACTAGGAACAGGCTCCCCCTGTTCCTCTGCCTCTCTGATTTCCAACTCTGGAGACTCTGGAGTCGGCACATAACTCCCAGATGGCCCTGGCCCCATCTCTGCCTCCGACGCAGAGCCCTCGTCCAAGCCTTCCCCAGACTCCAGGACTGGCCCATATTCTTCCCCAGCCTCCTCACTGTCTGACTCTGTTGCCAGCTCTGCAGGCTGCTGATGAATCACAACAGAGCTTTAACAATCCCAGAGAAACAAAAATTCCCTCTATAGGCAAAAAGGAAATAAGAAATTGCTGGAACCCCTCTGCCATCCATTAGCTATGCAGTCTTAATTTTTTTCCTAGTTGCTTGCAAAACAAAGCAAAATCACTCGTTACTGTGAGGAGAAGCTTCTTGGCTGCTTAGCAGCCATGTTTATTTCATTGAAAAGCAGTGTAAACTGGAAAGGCAAATGGTTGACAAATTCAAGCGAGGCACTTTCCCTAATAACATTACAGTATTGCTTTTTGCTGTCGTGCTGGATGGGAGAAAAGGAAGTTATAGTAATGCCTATAGATGAGCAACAGGAAAAAGATGATGAAGTAGTGAGGGAGAGTGGGAAGGTAAAGTTTGCCTTGAGTTGAAAGCTAGGAGACAAAGTGAGGCAACAGTTCCTACAAGCAGGATAACAGACCATATAATAATGCTACAAACACCTACCAGTTTAATGGTAAGTACTATGGTTTCCAGTTTCAGATAAATTACTATATGTATGTATGTATGCATTTAGATAAATTACTGTACATATATGTGTGTATGTGTGTGTGTGTATGTGTGTGTGTGTGTGTATACATGTGCATTTATGTATGTATGTCTGTATGTAATTCATTTATTTAATCTGCATGATGTAACTCTGAATGCATTCATACATATGTACTTAGATATTATACACATCTTTCTACATTGAATATTTGTGTAGACTTAATATGTTGTTTGTACGACTTAATGCTGGTGTTACAGAGATTAGATACCCCAAAACTCTTAAAACGGTAGCCAAGTTATTAAGGTGGGAGTGAGGCAGCCCTTCTACCTGATGCGAGGACCACCTTAGTAAAAAACTGGCAGCATTTTGTAAACATTTTGGGCTGTGGAAAAAGACATTGGTAAACATCATGCTGGGATCCAGGAGCTATGATGCTGCAAAGTTACATATTTCCTAGAATAATGTGGGAAAGATATATATTCATGGTTTTCATTATTGGCATCTCCTTTTTCTCTGCTGCACCGAATTAAAATTATTTTAACCCAGTGGAGCCATATCACATGTCACTTGATCTAGCAGCTGATCATTCTTTATGTAAATCAGAACTAAGTTTTTTTAAAAGCAGAATTGTATTAATTAAGTCTCATTTTCACTTTGCTCAGCAGTTCACATGGTACACAGATGCCCCTTCTCCAACAGAAGGAAAAGCTTTTCAATTGTGCCTCACATTTATTTTATTTTATCCAAATCCAAAAAAGCACCTCAAATTTTAAATCTGATTTCAGTTACGGAGTAGATAGGAATCATGTCACTAGAGCTTAATCCAGACCAGACAGATGTATTTCTTGCCATTCAGAAGGCAGAAAGAGGAACTGGACTTCACATAATTTGGGACTACATTCTTGCCAACCCAGTTTTGCAATATGATGTTATCTGGACACCTGAGTTTCTGCATAGCCCAGCAGTATATGTTTTCTCAGCTAATGGTTGGTGCCAGCTGTGTCCATCTTCTTCTTCTTTTTGTGCCATATCCGTCATTGGATGTTGGTGATTATGTTGGCAATCCACAAACTGTGTCCATACATCATACATTAAGGTATTGTATCTGACAACAGTGATACATACCTTAATTCAGACCTGGGCATTTGATGGCTCGTGGGCCACTTCCAGCACTTTGGTTGTCCCTGTGTAGTCCATGGAATCAGAATCAGTGGGAGGGGCATCATCATGGGTGGGGCATCAGCGGAGGATAGGGCATTGGCAGCAGTGGCCTTCTACAACAGTCCCAGTTTCTCATGTACCCCCTTGGGAAAATTAATTGTCCACCCCTGACTTAATTTCATTTCATTCTTCTGAAATGTGCTGGTTTAACATGAGTCTCAGAATTGTATCTCTTTATAGCCCAGATACTTCTATGGAAGGGTCAGGACCTCCAGATGGTTTGCATAAATATCTCTGGACGGATACAGAAATAAACAATTTATGAGAGATCATAGAATAATAAGTAATATATTGGATGTCTGGGACAAATATAGGAAGATAATACATCCAGATTTCCCCCCTTTGCTTAATTATTAAATGTCTACTTTTATGAAGAGGAAAGCACTAAGACATTTGTTCAATGGAAGGTTAATAGCTCATTTATTTTGCAAAATTGAGTTTATCAATTAAATGGAAGACTAAATCTTTTGAGATTCTTACTTTGTAATGGTCTCGTTTACATGATTAGTTTCAATATCTTCAAATAACAGCAGAAACAAGGGGAAATACCAAGAGACTTGACTTGAATTTGTATTGCTTCTAACATGTGATTTGAATAATTTGTTGGACAAAATGTATAAATTGTTGTGAAACATGTTTCAAAAACTGAACAAATTAGAGGTTTTGAGATTAAATGGATGCTGAATGAAATAAGAATGGAAAGTTTGGTGCAAAAAAAATAAATTTACTCTAAATATCATACTCAGAGAAAATCAGTTCAAGATGTTTTATTATTGGTGTATTGCTGTTGTAGTCTTATTTGCTAAAATGGATAATTCATTCTCTAACAATAGCTGGAAATATAATGTACAAGTCAATGTCACATGCAAGCCAGATAATTTTTTCATAATTGGTGACAATATTTTAAAGCTCAATAATTCTGGAAAATGATTCATTCTATAATTAAACAAATTTTTAAAGTTGAATTCCCATTTCCTGTGATATTCTTATTGTTAGATCGGTGCAGGAAAGAAGAAGTGACCAGCGGAGTTCAAGTAACAAGGTTTATTAACTAGAACTGAACTGCTTGAGCGCTGCCGGAGCTCTCCTTATATTTGCTCCGGCAGACGCACCGCCCCCTGACAGGGATTCAAATCTCCCGCCGAAGGATCTTCAGCCAATCCCAGGCGGGTGTCCTTATAAGGACATAACACTCCTCCCCCCTAGTTCTTAGTCAGTCAATCAGGGAAAATAGTCACTTAAATATACAGGACGTCGACGTAAACGCGCTGACCTGCGCAGTCCATTCTTGGAGAGGCTGCCTTCCCTGCTGGAGGGTGCTTCCTCGGTCCGGGGATTTCTTCCCGGTGCCGGGGTGGATCTGGCCGTCGAGGACGCGGGCACTGCTCCCGAACCTCCGGCCGGGTCGAGGACCTCCGCCTGCGGGTGGTGCTGGTCTGCCTCGTTCCTGCCCGGATCTTGGTGCCGCCGGTGTGGATCCCTGCTGTTGGCCGGTCCGGAACTCCTGAGCCACGGTAGGTTCCTGGGTGTCCCTCGGGTTCCCTCCGGGATAGGGTCGCGCCGGTCTGGGCTTGGGTGCGAGTTCGGCGGTGGTGGTTGGGTTAAGTCCCCGGGTTCTCCGGTTGAATCCGGCTTACTCCCGGGGCAGCAGGCGGACAAGGTTGGTGGCCGGTCGGCTCTGTCGCGGTGTTGTAGGCCTACCTTGCAGGGGTGGTGGTGGCCTTCCTCGCAGGGTTGGTCCTCTGCGCGGTCGGCGGATTGTTGTAGGGCCTCCCGAAACGTTGGCTGGAGGTCCCCGTCTCTGGACTGCCAGTTGCCTACCTCGCAGGGTTGATGTTGGCTTCCCCTGCTGAGTTGTCCCCGGTCTACTTGGCCTTCGTTTCTTGCCTGGATGTCTTGGGTCTCAGAGTGTTGGCTGCCATTCACCCCGCGTTGCTTCGGGGTCCCTGGCGTGGCTTGTCCCCGGTCTACTTGGATCGCCGGAGTTTGCCTTAAGCTAGGTGCTGGGGTGTCTGTTCTTCCCGCCTGTCGCCGGCCTCCCTTGTCTGGGTGGTTTCATCCTACCTCACCAGGGTGGTTTTGGCCTGCCTCGTCGGGGTGGTTTAGGCCTACCTCGTAGGGGTGGTTTAGGCCTACCTCGTCGGGGTGGTTTAGGCCTACCTCGTCGGGGTGGTTTAGGCCTACCTCGTCGGGGTGGTTTAGGCCTACCTCGTCGGGGTGGTTTTCGCTCACTTCCCTCCACCTTTTGCGGAGCTGGTCGAGATGATGTCTCACGATCTGTCCATCTTCCAGCTCAACGCGGTAGGATTTGGGACCGGTTGTGCTGTGTACTGTAGCTTTAAGCCATTTAGGCGAGCCGTGGAAATTGAGAGCGAAAACGGCATCGCCGACGGAAAACTGGCGAAGTTGGCGACTGGCGGATGCGGGCACCTCAGAGGTGTATTGCGGGTGCAGTCTGTCCAGGGGTGACCGGAGTCGCCTGCCCATTAAAAGTTCGGCAGGGCATTTTCGGGTGGTAGAGTGAGGCGTGATATGCTGGGTGAGCAAAAAAGTGTCAGTGCGCTCCTGCCAATCACCCGGGCCCATCTTGGCGAGCGACTCCTTTGTGAGCCTCACCATCCGTTCAGCCTGTCCATTTCCGGCCGGTCTGTAGGGGGCAGAGAGGGCATGGCGGATGCCCAACCCTGCCAGGAAAGCCTCCATGGGTACGGACGTAAGTTGGGGCCCATTGTCGGAGACCAATACGTCTGGAAGCCCATGAGTCGCGAAGAGACGCCGGAGTGCACGGATCGTGGCCTCCGTTGTGGTGGATGCCATGGGGACGACCTCCAGCCATTTTGAGTAGGCATCAACCACGATGAGGAGGTGGTGCCCTTGGATGGGGCCAGCAAAGTCTATGTGAATGCGCGACCAGGGGGAGCTCGGAGTTTCCCAGGGCGTCGGGTCAGACTGAGGCGGAGCGGCTCTGACTTCTTGGCACGGGCTACACCCGGCGACCCAATGCTCAATGTCTTTGTCCAGTGACGGCCACCAGACGTAGCTACGTGCCAGGGCTTTCATCCGGATGATGCCCGGGTGTCCTTTATGCAGCGCGGCAAGAGTCCTTCGTTGAAGCGCGCTGGGAATCAGCACCCGATCTCCCCATAGTAAACAGCTGCGCATGGTGGACAGCTCCCCTTGCTTGCGGCTGAATGGGCTGAAATCGGCGCTGTCAATTCGAGCAGGCCAGCCTCTCAGGACCCAGGAGTGGACTTGCCGGAAGATAGGGTCAGCCCGTGTGTGCGTCGCCACGTTGGCAGATATCACCGGACAGTTGCTGTCGTTGTCAATATGCAGCAGCTCGAGCGTGGGGGCCGGGTCTTCCACGGAGTCGGTGGATGGGCACCTGCTCAGCGCGTCGGCGTTCGCGATGGCTTTACCAGGCTGGTGGACGAGGCTGTAGGAGTAGCCGGCGAGGAAGATAGCCCAACGAGTCATCCGGGGGGACATGAAGGTTGGGGTCTGCTTGTCGCCTGCGAGTAGGCCCAGGAGAGGCTTGTGATCGGTGACAATGGTGAAGCGCCGTCCATACAGATATTCATGGAAACGCTTCACCCCTGCAACAATAGCCAACGCCTCTTTGTCCAGTTGGCTGTAGTTGCGCTCAGCACTAGACATAGTCTTTGAGAAGTAGGCAATGGGGGCTTCACAGCCGGTAGGCAGTTCGTGGCTGAGCACAGCGCCGACCCCGTAGGGGGAAGCATCACAGGTTAGTCTGATGGGCAGCATCTCATTGTATTGAATGAGCACACTGTCAGAGGTCAGTAGTTGCTTAACGGCTCTGAATGCAGACTCTTCCTCGCGTCCCCACCTCCAGGAAGCCGCCTTTGCCAGCAGGCGATGGAGCGGCTCAGCAATAGTGGCTTTCTGTTGGAGGAAAATAGCGTAGAAGTTAAGCAATCCAAGGAAAGCCTGAAGCTCCGCTTTGTTTTTGGGGCTGGGAGCTTCATGGATAGCTTTAACTTTTGATTTGGTGGGGTGGATGCCAGAACTATCTATGAGATAGCCCAGGAACTCGACTTCCTGTACCCCAATGATGCACTTGTCCCTCCGGACCCTCAAGCCCTTCTCCCTGAACCGCTGGAGAACTAGCCTCAGCCGGTCAAGGAGTTGAGCCTTTGAGTCCCCAGAGATCAGTACATCATCGAAGTAAGGCACCACCCCTGGAACGCCTTGAAGAAGGCGTTCCATCATGGATTGGAAAATGCCTGGGGCTGCACTGACTCCAAACTGGAGACGGTTGCACTTAAACGCGCCTCTATGGGTGACAATAGTCTGTGCCTCCGCCGTTTCCTGATCAACTGGCAATTGCTGGTAAGCCTGGGCCAGGTCCAGTTTCGCAAAAATTTTGCCCTTGCCGAGTGAGTGCAGCAAATGTTGCACTACTGGCACAGGGTATGCGCTCTGCGGTAACGCCTTGTTGATGGTCACTTTGTAATCGGCGCAGATGCGCACAGATCCATCCTGCTTCATGGGGGTCACAATGGGAGTTTCCCATGAAGCATGATCGATGGGTTCCAGTATGCCCTGGGCAATCAGCTTATCTAGCTGAGCGTCTACTTTAGCCGGCAAGGCAAATGGAACCCGGCGGGGCTTGAGCCGAATTGGGGTTACCCCCTTGTCCAGATTAAACGAGATGGGTTTCCCTGAAAAGGTCCCTAATTTACCATCGAAGACTTCTTGGAACTCTCCGATGAGTGAGTCGAGTTCGCCTGAGCTAATCTGGTGGATGCCTCCAATAGAAAGCCCCAACGGCTGGAACCACTCCACGCCCAGCAGGGTCGGGCGGCTATGCTCCACGACGGTTATGGGGAGCTGGCCTTGGAACTGCTTGAAGGCGATCTGGAGGTTGGTTCTACCGATGACGCCGATGGGGTTGCCGCCGAAATCCACCAGCTTGGAGTGCAGAGGTTCAAGTTGGCGCTTGGTGAGTGTCGGCTTCAGCCTCTTCACTTGGTGCCAGTCGATAATAGAGTAGATGGAGCCAGAGTCGACTTCCATCGTGCACGGCAAGCCTTCTGCCAACAGTGTCACGTGGAATTTTGTGGCACTGTTGGAGCTGGTGAGGGCGATCGTTGTCTGGTTCACAGCGCCGCCATGAGAACTGTTGCGGTCGTCGCGGTTGTGCTGGAGTGAGGACCGTTTGGATGATCTCTGGGAGTCGCGGCGGTTGTCCGGATTCCGGGGCTTGATCGATTCTGGAACCGGATCAGAGGCTCTGCATGCCTCAGCGATGTGCCCCTTCTTAAGGCAGCGTCTGCAGGTTGCATCAAGCCAGCGGCAGGATTGGCGGGGATGGTGTCCCTTGCAACTGCCGCACTGAGCGGCGCGCCGGCCATCTTTTTGAATTTCCCGCCTAGATGGGCGGGAAACTTTCAAAACGGTCGACTCCCCCTCTGAGTCGGTAGGTGCGGCAGAGTCATCGGACGATTCAGATGACGGTTTGCGGATCTTATGGATCCCTCAGGACTGGAGCATGGCAGCGGCGGCGGACTCGGATGTTTCAGCAGCCGTAGCCTCCTCAAGAACGTCCTTCAAGGACAGTCTTTTTCTGCTCAGGAACTTCTTTTGGAGGTTTGCATCTCTCATCCCGAAGACGATCCCGTCGCGTAAGGCATTGTCAATGTTCTCAAACTTGCAGTTTGCTGCAATTTGACGCAATGCTGCCACAAAGTCTTTGAGGGATTCTCCTTCCTTTTGGTTACGCTGGCGGAAGGTGAACCGATTCGATACGGGGGTGCCCGTTGGTGCATAGTGGTCTTGCAGGGCAGTCTGTAGATCTACCCAGGACATGACTTCAATGTCTCTGGGTGCGACGAGGTTGACGGCGAGCTCCAAAACGTCGGTGCCGCAGTGAGCGAGGAAGAGAGCCCTCTTCCTCTCGTCGTCTAGATTGTTGTAGCCGTTTCCCCGGAGGAATTGGCGGAAACGTATCATATAGGAGCTCCATTTCTCCCGGCTGGGGTTGAAAGGAGCCAGCGAGGCGAACGGCGCTTGCGGCGTTGCCATCTCTCAGACCGCGTCGAGTGACTTCAGCTCGTTATGGCGATCGTGCCACGCGGAGGTTCTTCTCTAGTCCTTCGTCGCCAGTGTTAGATCGGCACAGGAAAGAAGAAGTGACCAGCGGAGTTCAAGTAACAAGGTTTATTAACTAGAACTGAACTGCTTGAGCGCTGCCGGAGCTCTCCTTATATTTGCTCCGGCAGACGCACCGCCCCCTGACAGGGATTCAAATCTCCCGCCGAAGGATCTTCAGCCAATCCCAGGCGGGTGTCCTTATAAGGACATAACACTTATTACTGTTAATTAAACCATATATTATCTTTAGGAGTCTGCTTTTTATATTCTAACTTTTTGAACAATATTTTATGATACTGGAAAAGGATTTTTTTAAAAAATTAATTTATATGTTGCCCTTCTCTGGAGACTCAGGGCGGCTTACAATGCATTAAGCAATACTGGATACTGGATTCTCTTTGAAAGAATAGTTAACCAAGTTGTGTATGCTTCACCATTGAAAATAGTTATACTTCTAAGTAAATCTGACTTAGCATTTAATTCAAAATGAGATTTTTTTTGGACTACCTCATCTGAAAATTTGTTTTTTGTTTATCTACAGCATCCATACTTCAGTTTTATGGGATATTTACACTGAATAGATTTTCAGTGTTGACTCAGTCTATCATAGCTAATAATATTATTTGGTGGTTTATACTGTGCTAACCATGGCTCTTGCTATTTAACCTTTCGTAAAGTTTAATGGTGAGTTTTAGTAATTTAAAGTGATATATTCAATCATCCATAATCTTACTAATGAAATACTAAAAAAATATTACCTTGACATTTGTTTACTCATTTGTGCTTTGTTTCTTTTTGTTTTCTATTTTGTATTTGTGTTGGTTTATATTCTTTCGCTAAAAATTAAATAATAAAAAGAAAATTGCTGGATTTATAACTTTCTGTACTTTAGAATATTTCAGAAAGATCAGTTGATATACAACGCTGAGCCAAATAATGGACTGAAGCATGCTCATTTTCTAAAAATAATTTCAAATGTTGTTTATAGTGCTCTACCCTGTTTTCCCCAAAATAAGACATCCCCTGATAATAAGCCCAATTGGGCTTTTGAGCACATGGCAATAAGGCCAAACGCTTATTTCAGGGTTCAAAAAAATATAAGACAGGGGGTCTTATTTTCGGGGAAACACAGTATATGACTAGGAAGTACTTTCTCATAGTAAGCCTGCTCACATGAGGACCATTTGGTGAGAAGGTAAGGCAGGGTCTTCTGAATGACTGTTCCAAGGCTTGGTTCTACCTCAGAGAGATCATGATGTTTTGCTCCAGACAACCTTTGAACGGTTACATCATCCTTATCGAAACAGCTTTTAACAATTGGAGCTTGTTTATTTAATAAATTGTGATGTGCTTTTTAACTGATTTTGATTTTAGATTTTTAATCACCCAGCCAAGCATTATTTTGCTGCAAAAAACAGTTTGATAAATAAATAAACTACGAAATGGCCTATCAACATTTGCTCATCGGGTTCTTTTAGCTATTATATTCCAGTAGGCAGTTTTGAAGTTGAGTGTGTGTGTGTATGTGTGTGTTTGTGTATGTGTATGTTTTAGTCAGTACTTCTTGATGCAGGATTGTGATGATCCTATTTTATGGTGTTACTTTATCACTTTCCCCTTTTGTGTTGCTGCAGTTTCTATTTTTTATTTGTATGCCACTCCAAGTTTAAAAATGAGGCTGCATCTGACCAAGTCCTTAAATAAAATACAAAAACTAACATTACTTGTGTTAAAAGATTAAAATCCAAAGAGCAGATCCACGTCATGGGATAGAGATTACAAGCAGGGTAAGTAGCTTGTTTCCATAGGATTTGGCAGCTAGCAATCCCCCTTGAATCGTTTTTCAGAAGCCTAAACTTCAAAATGCACATTTGCCATTCAGTACAAATCACATATTTCTGCTCCTGAATGCCATAAATCAGTATGTTATCAAAGCACTATAAAATCTTGTTCCCAAATCTGAGTGCATTCAGGATTTTAATATGCTCTGTGTGTGTACTCGCTAAACTATAACTAGACAGAATGTTTAGTATTAATAGGTGTATTTAGGGGACATAGTCTTTACTGTGCCATTACACATAGGGTACTGAACCTATTTAATGGAAAACAGTTTCAAGGCCATGTCCCAGCGAAAAAGATTCAGTTCAAGAGTTCTACTCTGATTTTTCAAAAGTCTTATTAATCCTCAACAGTGTTTACTAAACGACCAGGAATATGTAGGCCACTGATAAGGAGAAACCTTCCCTAGGTTGTTTGGCAGACCCTTAATCCCACAAAAATAAATAACCCATCCATAATCATTTGCTTATGAAAAAAAAAAAATTCAAAATAGGCACATTTAAAACAGTTCTTTTTTTTCTAGCAAGCAAAAAGAACATTCATTATTTTTAAAATAAAAATTAGCCCATCTTTCTGAACCACTTCAAAAATTGACAGGGAGAAAACTCTCTCCAGTATAAGGACTGGCATCGAATTCATAGTTATAACTAATATATTCTTTGCTTTCCTCAAGCAAAAAGGGGAAATGTTACTTAAATACTGTAGGAATTCTCAAGTTACCAGTAACACTGGTTTTAAATGAAAATTAAATAGCATCTCTGCAAAATTGGCAGAGGAAGAAAGGGATGTATTAAATCTGAATGAAAATAAAAATAAATGGAAATACAAAAAATAAATTCAAAGAATGTTTAAGAATTGTTCTAGAAAGCAGCCCAATCTTCTTAATTCAGGCAGCTTAATAATATCTTCCTCCACACAGTGCCAGTTTCAGATTTTGTTGAGTCAGATGTTGTATTGTTAGATCCTTTTATTCGTGAATTAAAAATCTAAAATGAGGAAGGAACATCCAGTGCTTTTGAAATGCCAGCTTCCCGTTACCTGGTGCTAGAAGAACAATAAATCAGCTGAAATTTGGCATGCTTAAGGATGACCATCTATCCATCTTAAGAAGAAAGAACAAATGTATCACCAAGAGAACAAAAAAGAGCAAATATTTGTATAAATATGAGCACATTCCAGTAGATTGACAGAGGCATATATTTAGAAATAATTACCGCACCATAAATGGAAATATCCTAGGGAAGATTATAATCAAATGATTTGACTTGTATCGTTCTGCTGTTGTGTGTTATTTGATTCTTCTGTTGTGTTATTAGCATGTTCAAGGTGCTTCTCTATGATATTACTTAGAATACTGTTTAAATTAGACTTTAAAACCTTTCAAATGAGAATATCCTCCGATAGAGGTCTATCCTTTGTAAAGGAGGATTCAGGGATAATGTAATTCATTCTCCTACTTAGTATTTGTAGCTAACTCTTAAATATCTAGGATCTCATAAAGTAAAGTTTCCAAAATGTGAAGTGTGCCTTGGAGGGTGCAGACAGAATCCAGGGCAGTATAAACAATTCCACCTTTCTCAAAGGTTCATTGTATTGTTTACATTGTTCATTTGTGTTCATTTGGCTGTTTGGATCTTAGGAGATGTGATGGCAACATGTTTAGGAATCGCTGCCTTAAAGCAGTAATGAAGAATTTCAAGCATCTCCCAGCACTGACCCACAAAGCATTCACAGCAAGATACGCCCCCTTCTCATATTTATTCAGGAGGCTTCTCATATTCTACCCATGATTAAACCTCGATGTAGTTTCCATGATTTTGTTGTTCTTTGAATCAACGTGCAGGTTGATAATCAAGACCCTGGGGGTAAAACCATACTTGTCCCGGTGGTCTTTTTACATTGGCTGATCCTCTTAATTGTTTCCCACCCATTGTTCAAGTTGCATCAACTTTCCTATCAGACGACATTCGCAACTGACCTCAAGAGAACATGGGGAAACAGAAGAAGAATGGAGGAAATGTATTATGGAGAAGGGAGACTAGCATAAAAAAGGGTGAGAGAGTGAGGAAAGAACATCCAAAGACTAATGGATGTCATCCACCATTTCAACTACTCTGAAAGATTATATACCAGTGATGGCTAAGCTCTTCCAGACCGAGTGCCTAAAGTGTGCATATGCATCCAAAACAGTGGTGAAATCTAAAATTTGTTACTACCGGTTCTGTGGGCATGGCTTGGTGGGGGGGTAATGTGACTGGGTGGGCATGGGCAATTTTTTTTTAACTTTTAAAACCATTTTTTCTACAACCTCTTTGGCGAAGAGGTTGTAAAAAAAATGCTTTCAAAAGGCTCTGACGATCCCAGCTGAGTTGCCTGATCAGCGGAGACTTTTTTTCTTTTAAATGCCTCTGACGATCAGGCAACTCAGCTTGGATCATCAGAGGCATTTAAAAGAAAAAAACCCCCTTTTTTTCTTTTTAATGCCTCGGATGATCCAAGCTGAGTTGCCTGATCGTTAGAGGCATTAAAAAAAAAAGTTTCTGTCAAAAAAGGGTTTTTTTCTTTTAAAAGCCTTTGATGATCCCAGCTGAGTTGCTTGATTGGCAGAGGCATTTAAAAGAAAAAAAGTCTCTGCGGATCAGGCAACTCAGCTTGGATCATCAGAGGGATTTAAAAGAAAAAAGGGGTTTTTTTCTTTTAAACGCCTTTTATGTTTCCCAGCTGAGCCGCACGATCATCAGGGGCTTTTTAAAAAACTTTTAAAAGCATTTTTTCGGCCAAAGAGGTGGTAGAAAAAATGCTTTTAAAAGTAAAAAAAAAAGCCTCTGATGATTGTGCGGCTCAGCTGGGCATGGGGAGGGGGGCAGGAATTTTTGCTACCAGTTCTCCGTACCACCCTCCTCCATTGCTACTGGATCACGCGATCGGGTCCAAACCGGGAGCATTGCATCCTTGATCCGAACCCCCACAATGCAATTCGTGTGCCGCCCCTGCACATGTGCCCTACTTCCCTGTCCATGTGCACATGCCCCCCTGCATGTCCTCTGCCCACACACGTGTGTCCCCTGCATGCCCCCACCCCCACATGCATGTGCGTGCGGCCCCCCGGATGCACCCTGCCACCTCCCACATGCACAGCAGAAACCCGAAGACCAGCTGGCCATGCTGAACTGGGGCGACAGCTTGCATGCCCACAGAGAGGGTGCTGTGTGCCACTTCTGGCACTCGTGCCATAGGTTCGCCATGATGGTTATATGCTATCCACCATTTCAACTACTCTGAAAGTATATATACTGGTTTTTCTGTCTCCCATTCTTTCTTTTCTTTCCCCAAACATTTTTTGTAAAAAATTGTCTGAATTTCAGAGATTTCACATATGCGAATAACTCCAGGTTGTTTTATACACAGAAGGGGGTTAAATTGGAAAGAAGGGAGGGAAAGAGCTCCCTCTTTTTGCACTTCCCCACCCCAGAGAGTCTCTGGAAAGTTGGAGGGGAAATGGCAATTCCAAACAAGCCAACTTCTGAGGACTCCACTAAGCTACCCTGCCCTCCCTACCGCTTTGGCAAAGAGGCATGTGGTCGGCCATTTTCCTGTCTGGCAATAAAGCAAGGAGTAATGTGGGCTCTCCAGAGCAGTCATTTAGTATTCATAGAATAGCAGAAAAGCAGGCACATCTGCTTAGCACAGCAAGTCCTGTCATATAACTGTCTCTCTCACTATCTGTCCATAAAGAATGTCCCGGAATTGGTGTAATTCAGAGAAATTAATGATAGCTTTATGTGGGAGTGCACCCCGGAGGCAGCTTAACACTTCATAGTCCATCTGATCAGTTACACGCAGGGCACCATAGCAACAATTTGGACCGCAGCCAGCTGCATTAAAGGTTATTACTGAAAACATGACCTGAAAACTAGATCTGCATTACAAGGCCCAATGAAAGAAGCAAGGGGGCGGGTGGGGGGGAGGAAGGAGGAGGAGAGATGAAGGGTGGGTGGAGAGAAAGACAGGAGCAAAAATAAAATAAAAAGTGTGTGCATGTGTGTTGTGGTGCAAGGAGGGGTGGGGTGGGGGGAGAAGTTTGATAACAGAAAATAAAGTTTCAGCAGAAGTACCCGCAAGCCCTCTGATGAAAAATAAGATATCATTGCAAAGCTCCATGATTCCAAAGATTCAAGGATTCAGAGTCGTAAATCCAAGGTCTCCCTTTCTCTGCCTTTTGGACTTCATGGTACAATGGAGCAGAGTTAATTTTGGAGTGGGACAGCAGGTTAAAGAAATGGACAAAATGAGCTTCAGTGTTATACATTCACAGTCCACAAAAACAGGATTAGGACGATCAGTTTAGTAGAAGGGAATCCAATCATACCTCTCCTTGACAGTTTGTTTTTTTTAATAGAATATTAGCCATGGAAAACAGGAAATATACAGTATATGAGTCTATATATCATCTATCTTTGTATCTGTATATGTTCCAGACATCTCTCTCTGTATGATATGAAGAAGAGGAAGAAGCAGTAAACAGATCAGTCTTGTCTTTTCTGCTTCTTTACAGACATTTTCCTGAACAGTGGCAGTGGTAGGATAGCGGATGATGGAAGGCTTCAAACCCAACATGGTGGCTTAGGAGGTGGAGTTGATTATCTGTTGTGCCACAGGGATTGGCAGACATACAAATCTATAAGTTTCCAGGTGACCCGGATTGTTATAGTGCAGTTCTTCCAAATTACCCGTAGAGGTGATGGGCACTTCTTCATTGGAAGTGTTAGAAGTTAGATAGCCATCTGTCTGGGATGCTTTAATTTATATTCCAGCACCAAGCAAGGGGGTTGAATCCAATGGCTCCAACTCTATGATTCTACAAGCTTTGCCAGCCAGTTTGCCCAAAAACCTGTCCAGAAACATTCAGTTTATACTCCTGATTTACAGATAAGGAATTTTGAGTGCAGGCAAAGCAAATAACACAACCCCACGTTTTATTTTCTGCTGTCATTTGTTTGCTTCAGCTAAGCCCTGAGATTCATGAACCTTAGAGATCTACTGCAAATCACAAAGGAATCTACCAGTAGATCCCAATCTTGCTCCTGTTTGCTTCTGTAGTTGGTAAAGGCATTGGTAATAATTATAATAGAATATGTGGAGAAGCAAAGAAAATTAATTTATTTCTTTTCTCATTGTTTACATCTTGTGTTGTGTCTATGTGGACTCTCCCAAAATGATTAGAAGATAGATTAAAAAGAAATAAAATAATATCACAATACAGTTGAGACTCTTAAATGGAGCTATATTGAGGGCCTGTATCTCTTTGCACTAGTGGGCAGATTGGGATGGTGTATCCTTGATTTTATATACTTAGCACTGTTACCACAGTCTTTTCTTCTTCTTTCTGAAGGGAACAGCAGTTGTGAGGTTGTGCAGAAGAGTGTTGTACATCTGTTAATATTTTTACACCAGAATTTTGAAAAAACAAACTATTCCTAAATCAGAATATGTTATTTTAATCTTTACTTTGCAATCATGAGAAAACAAGTCAAAATCGTTAGCTTCAAAATGCATAATCCAGTTAATTGCTATTTAATCAGTAGAAGAACTTTCCATGGGGAGCAGTGCTTTCACCCTTAGTGAATGCTCTATCCCCTTATTCCATCAATAGAATCAGAGTAGTTACATGGACATACAGAAATATCTATCACTCTTACATAAACATGCCTCTTGGCATCTCCAAACTGTACATATACATTAACATGCTAATTAGCAAGCAAGAAATATAAAATGACAGGCAGGGATAAAGCATGGAACTCATTTTAGAATCATCTTTGTGCATCTGAAACTAAAGAATTCTGATGTCAAACAATTATTTTAAAAGGTGCATTTTTTCTAAACTATTTAGTGTGAAATGGATTAGCATTAGAAGTTCTCCTTCACCTTCTCCCCCATACCTCTGGAAACTTGTTCTTCTGTTGGAATTTTGGAATTTATGTTCTTCTGTTCTGGATCTTCCCATATAAATGGATTATTGCCATCAAGAGGAAAACTGGATGAAAATGAGGTGCAGCATGAATTCACACCTAAAGGATGACATCATCTGGAATTACCCCTGTGGAATTCTACAGGTACAGTGCATATCGAAAAATCAATTTACATGGAACTAAAGTCTCTACCTGGAACTAAAGTCTCAGAATTATTTTTGCATAAGAAAAGAACAGCAGCAACAAAATCCTCTATAATAATCAAGGATATTAGTCCTAGGGACAGTAGGAACCAACCCTAACCCTGCCTCAATTATATGAGAGTAAATATCAATACATCCATGTCCTCACCTTGATCTAATGTAGAGTAGTAGAGGAGAGATTTCATTATATTTTTCAATAAGGGCCAGAAGAAAATAAAACTTTACAGAAAGGTTGAAAGTGGGTGGCTTTTCAGACCGGCTGTTCCTATACATGAAATAAAAATAGCAAAGACTGTGGGTAGTTTATAGGAAGAGTGGCTGGTCTGACTATAACAGAAAAGGCTCAGTATGGGACACAATAAAATTTCATCTACATCTTTGTAAATGGTTGCAATTTCATCTACATCTATGAAATGGATGCAATTTCAAGACAAGAGCTTTTGTATCTAAGACATTAACACATATATATTGTATTGTGAGAGTGGCATATTAAAAGTTTTATTTTCAAGAAAGCGATGCTGAAAAAAATAATTTGTAGCAGCAGGGGGCAAAGTTCAGACATTTCAAAAGCTTAATGAGACAAGAAAGCTTGGAGCATTCACTTAAAAAGGGGAAACTGACCAAACTTCCAACAGAAAGCTGTCTCAAAAGGCTCTAGTAATGTTCATAAAAAGCAAGCAGATTCATGTGTTTCAGATCACCAGGAGATCAACTTGGGGCCGCTAAAGAACAGCTGATCAAAAACAACACAATTCCTAGAACTGTTCATTTTTGCAGGGTTTCATCCAGGGGTGAAATCCAGCAGGTTCTGACAGGTTCTGGTAGCGGAAATTTTGAGTAGTTCGGAGAACCGGTAGCAGAAATTATGAGTAGTTTGGGGAACTGGGAAATACCACCTCTGGCTGGCCCCAGAGTGGGGTGGGAATGGAGATTTTGCAATGTCTTTCCCCCAAGAGTGGAGAGGAAATGGAGATTTTGCAGTATCCTTCCCCTGCCAAGCCAAGCCACGCCCACCAAGCCATGCCCACAGAACCAGTAGTAAAAAAATTTGAATTCCACCACTGAACTAAGTCCTTTGCATACTATTTCATTTTCTCCATATTGGGGAACCGATGTTTAATGGAAAGCAGAATGACTACCAGTAGAGAACATTATCTTGTATGAAATCACTGAACATGGTCATAAAAAGCTTTCTCAGATATCTTGATAAGTATTAAAAGAATGAAAGTCAAGATGGATGTGGTAACTTTTCCCAGTGTTTCTTCTTTCTGTCACTAAAACTCAGCTCCAAATTTGTCAGGTGTAACATCACTTTTTTTGCAATCTACTTTATGTATTTTGCAGCATATTACTACTTCAATGCCAAAGCAAGTGGGCTTTCAACCACATAGCACATAAATACAGAAATAAGAGATTATGAAAAGTGAGTTCACAAATGGTAAATCAGAGTATTCCTTGATGTCTCTTGAAGATTCTCAAAGGTTTCCTGATTCAAAATGTGGGCATTCATCAAAGGAAATGAATTCTTGAATTTGATTCATGAACATAAAAAGCCTCATGCGTTTCAGTTCTACTCAGCAGTTTGATTACAGACTTCCTCTGGGAAGATCTTTGCTTTGGAACTGGAGTTCTGAGAAGGATATTAGAAGGTCAGTACCACCAAGGAAACATAGACATGACTGCTTCAAGAGTTCTGAAGGACAGTTCCAGGTGACTGCTTCCTGCTGTAAAAGGAGCACAAAGCAGGAAACAGAAGAAAGCATTTTGGCAAAGATGCTTGTCTAAGTCTTATCCATATATCCTGCTTGGCATAACACAAAGATCTCCCTCTAATGGTGTGTTCAGGACATAAATGGCCAACATTGCATTTCACTCATCCCTAGGTAAAAGTAAAAGGTTCCCCCTCACACATATGTGCTAGTCGTTCCCGACTCTAGGGGGCAGTGCTCATCTCCATTTCAAAGCCAAAGAGCCAGCGCTATCCGAAGACGTCTCCATGGTCATGTGTCTGTCATGACTAAATGCCAAAGGCGCACAGAACGCTGTTAACTTCCCATCAAAAGTGGTCTCTACTTTTCTACTTGCATTTTCTTTGTGCTTTCAAACTGCTAGGTTGGCAGAAGCTGGGACAAGTAACAGGAACTCACCCTGTTATGCGGCACTAGGGATTCGAACCACTGAATTGCCAATCTTCTGATCGACAAGCTCAGCATCTTAGCCACTGGGCCACCACATCCCTTATTCACTCATCCCTAGATCACTGCAGAGGCAGCTTCTGCCTATTGTTTTCTTTTTCTTCTGTCTGATTCTCAGAGGCTGCCTGGACTAGTCTCTGCTGTTTTCTTGGCAAATTCATGTGATTCCTCCTGAGATAAGGTTAGGACTGAAGTTCTGTCAGTTTCTTTTTTGGCCATGGGCATGATGCCACTGATCTTTATCCAATTGATTATAATTCAAAAAGGCTAGTTGTTTTTTGTTTTTTATCAGTGAGGCATTCAGGTATCTCTCATCATGCCAAAAGCTTTATCCTACTTATCTTGCTAATCTACAGGTGGTAGAAATGGAGAGAGAAAGAGAGGCATGTGGTTCTCCTGCCACTTTGCATCGTGGAAGGGAAAAGGAGGACTAGTGGAAGTTCTGCTGTCAGGTCTCCAATCACACAGAGCAATGGGATCAAAGAACCGGTAGCAAAGAGCTGTCTTATCTCTGTTATCCTTATTGCCATGCATGGGAAAGAGAATTAGGGAGAAGGGAGAGAAGAAAAGCCGGTCCCCTTGGTGCCAGTTTTTTCCTGGCACAGAAAATATCTGTTTCCCTCCATGATGTGGAAGTTCTCCAATTACATTCCACAGGAAAGAAAAGTGGTAGAGAAGCAGCTCTTCAAACAGCAACTATCCACCCCCTCTGGCTTAGGTGCTGTAGCATATACTGGAAATCAGTGGTGGAATTCAATTTTTTTTACTACCGGTTCTGTTGGTGTGGCTTGGTGGGTGTGATAGGGGAAGGAAACTGCAAAATCCCCATTCCCACCCCACTCCAGGGGAAGGATACTGCAAAATCCCCATTCCCTCCCCACTCCTGGGGGAAGGATATTGCAAAAACTCCATTCCCACCTCACACTGGGGCCAGCCAGAGGTGGTATTTGCTGATTCTCCAAACTACTCAAAATTTCTGCTACTGGTTCTCCAGAACCTGTCACAACCTGGTGAATAGCACCCCTGATATAAGTGCAGGGGCCTTCTTCTGGAAGACCACTAGACATACGTTATAAATGCCTCCTTAAGTATTTGGGAGTTGAAACACCATCAGCCTTGTGAGGTAATCCACATAGTAAGCCCACCCATATGAATTAATTGTACTTCATTGTCAGGTTACAGTAACAGAATCTTGCAAGTCTAAAAATATGCTTCTCTCTGTTGCCCTCACTGCCCAAGAAACTAGAGAAAGTCCCTTCTGAGACACACCCACAATCTTTCAATTGAATAATCTGCCTCTTGGCCAATCATTCCCCTGGCTGGACTTGTTCCCCTGTCTTCCAAGGTCATTCCCACATATTATTCCAAGTACTGAGGTAGAAAATGGATGCTTTTGACATATGATGTATAGAAAGATCCTGTCAGCTTAGTTGCTGTAGGATCTATGCCATGATGGGATTGCACTTACTTGTGTGGGGGGGTGGGGGGTGGGGGTGGGGAGGCATCTATAGAAGAACTGTAGCTCTGCAATTCCACCATAAGGCTGCCCATGATTTCATTGTAGGAAGCATTTCATGTGAAGAGAAATGGAGAAAAGGTTCTTTAGACACTACTTAAATGAGAAAAAAACAGCTCATTTGGATGTTATCCCTCCACTTCCCTTCCCACAGTGATGGCAGGAGAAGACAGAGATAAAGACATGGGCCCGAATGACTGCTTTGGTTAGAGTTAGCCTCTCCATTACAAAACTCACTGCAAAATCTGGCAATCCGAACAGAGGCCAGTTCTTGTTTCTGTCACACTTGGCTAAGTGTAGTAGTTTGCCCTCAGTCACTGATAATGGGCAATGACTCTTTCTGAGTGTCCTATAAAGTGAATTTGGATCCACACAGATAATAGCTTTACCAGATGGTTTTCTTTAATTGTTGCTACCGTGATCCACGCATACTCGGCAGGCCTATAACAGAAGGATCTCTGGCATTATTCATATGCATTCTTTAATAAGGTGAGAGTATATTGTGATATTATTACAACCAACTGCTCCTGCTTTATAGTGTCACTTTTAAACTGAACTGTAATTCTTTACTGCTTCTCCATATACTGTGGTAGTAGAAACTTCTACTGCGCCTCTTTCCTTCACGTAGTAAAATATTAAAATGGTTCACCAGCATTAACTTGCTGGCCTGTCTTATAAGCTACAGTGGTTGGCCAGTGTTGTTATCCCCAAAGGTAGGACTTAGACTAGGAGCTTAGAAATCTGTCCAGACCATCTGTTGACTTCAGGGGATCCTGCAGGAAGAGCATATATTTGGCCACTAACTTGTGGGGTATTTCTGGTTTGATAGTAACACTACTGCATTAGTTAACAGGGGAAAAAAAGATATACCACAGCCTCCCTGGCTAATAGAAGAGTTTCATGCAGGGCTGGGCTGCTGGGGGTTTGCAGGGGTTCAGGAGAACCTCTAGCTAAGATTCTGTGCAGTTAGGAGAACCCCCAAATCACACTCCTGGCTGGCCCCACCCGCCCCGCCCCTCACAGGATTCCCCCACACGGCCCATTTTGGATGTAGGTAAGTGCAGGGTGCGTGCGGAGGCTCGGGGAGGGCAAAAAACAGACCTGCCAGATGTTAGAGATTGTTTCTGGCCACTAGAGGGCCTCCGGAGCCTGGGGAGACTGTTTTCGCCTTCCCGGAGGCTCAAGGAAAGCCTCCGGAGCCTGGGGAGGGCAAAAATGCCCCACCCCACGTTTGGTACAGAAGGCGAACTAGACCACACCCACCATGGCCATGCCCATCCAGCAACCTGGCAGAGAACCCCTTGTTAAAATTTTTGAAGCCCACGCCTAGTTTCATGGTGTCTAGTAGAAGAGAGTTTCATTATGTTCCTTGGGGAAAATCAGATTTTATTTATTTTTGCATAAGTCTAAGACCTGCTTTATAGTGTCACTTTTAAACTGAACTGTAATTCTTTACTGCTTCTCCATATACTGTGGCAGTAGAAACTTCTACTGCTCCTCTTTCTTCATGTAGTAAAATATTAATATGCTTTACAAGCATTAAATTGCTGGCTTGTCCTATAAGCCACTATGGTTGGCCAGTGTCATTATCCCCAAAGGTAGGGCTTAGTTAGATGCCTTCTGGATTTTGGGGACAATCACATTCAGAATTTCCTTAGCATTGATCCTGCTGCCTAGGATTCAGGGAAGTTTATTTCTTTATTCAGCAAATGTATTTGGTTGCCCGTGTTAATTCAATAACTCTGGGTAGCTACACAGCATAGACAGAAACACAATATGGAAATGATAGGCAACTCTAATTTAAACAATAATTGAGACTGTTTATAAACAGCCTGATAGCATAAAGGTAAAGGTATAAGTTCTCCTCACACATATGTGCTAGTCGTTCCCGACTCTAGGGCCGATGCTCATCTCCATTTCAAAGCCGAAGAACCAGCGCTGTCCGAAGACGTCTCTGTGATCATGTGGCCAGCATGACTAAATGTCAAAGGCGCACAGAACGCTGTTACCTTCCCGCCAAAGGTGGTCCCTATTTTTCTACTTGCGTTTTTTATCTGCTTTTGAACTGCTAGGTTGGCAGAAGTTGGGACAAGTAACAGGAGCTCACTCCATTACATGGCACTAGATATTCAAATCGCTGAACTGCCAACCTTTCAATAGCATATACAGTAGCAAAATACATATGCAGGCTCCACTCACATCCTGGCCCCAACCTCTGAGGGAAAAGTCAGGTCTTCAAGGCTGTTTTCTAAAACATCTGGCAAGCACCACATTGCCTGTTGTTCATTTCTGCATGACCATTTGCATCTGTTCTTCAATATTACAGATCTCCTGCCCACTTTTGCACAAGGCCATGCCTTCCCAATACAGTACAATCACACACTGCTCCAAGAATAACCTGCTAGGGGCAGTTACCAATTGGATCAAACGTAAAAGCCTTTATTTGCTGCTCATTTGAGATGTGCTTCTCATAATCTGCCTCTAAAATTGTAGGACTATGGAAGCAGGCATACCACCCATCGGTCCGTTCAGAAATTGCAATCCAGTTAGCCCTTGAAATGCCTGCAGGTTTTAAACAATGTGCCTTCATGTGTAACATTTTAAAGGATTCAATCTATCTGGCAGGAAAAAAAACACATTTATTTACATGCATTTACATAATATTACATGCATTGATAATATTTGCATTTATGCAAATGAGCAATATTTGTTTATTTCATCCCTCTCTTATTTATTTAATATAAGAATGGCTACTTGAACAGCACGTTGTCTTGGCTTCCATACCTCAGCCTAGTCAAGATGTCTGACTTCGGAAATAGCTTAAACACAGACTGCACTGTTTTTAAATTTGTTCTCGCCCGGTTCTCCCAAAGTGTAGCTCAGTGTTGGTAAAACTTTTTGGCACCGACTGCCAAAACAGGAGTGTGAGCATACATGTGTGCGTGTGCATGCGTGTGCCGGACATGAGAAGAGCAGCTGTCCGGTGTGCATGCACATGCTGGGAAGATGTTCTGATTTCCGGCATGCGCACTGACCACCTGGTTTCTGGCATCATGCACACACAAAGACCAGGTCATCTTCCCGACATGCGTATGGGTGACTGCTCTTACGGTTTCAGGTGCTCCCGTGTACGTGAAAACCAGCTGGCCGGTGCACTGGCATGCTGAAGAGCAACAGGTGATGACTCGGGTGCCCGGAGAGATGGCTCTTTGTGCCACTTCCGGCATGTGTGCCATAGGTTCGTCATCACAGTTTATTGAAAGGTGATTTGGGGAAGTAGAGTAGAAAGGCATATTTGTGGACTTTTTTCTGCTCCTTTGAGGAACATCTGGCCAGTTATAAGCGGTTAAAAGCCGAAGTCAAAAGAAAATTGAGTAAGATGTATATGATTGGGACTATTTCACCAACAAATGTAGACAGGGTTTTCTTCTATGGTGTTATATTTACACTGGACGGTTGATATTTTTAGATTTAGTTCTTAGATACTGGATAGATGTTTCCAAGGAAACCTAGGGTGCCTGCGTTTCTTACTACGGTTTGCGTATGTCAAAGATAGAAAGAAGACTTTTGATAGTGCTTCTATGCAGTTGCAAAATTATTTGATTGTTCTGGTGGAAGGCTTCGGTTGCATTTCAACCTTTGTCTCACCTAAAATCAGATGTCTCTTGTCATTGTTGTAGGCCTTTCACTCCCTATTTTTGCATGGAGTTGTGCACTAGGTTGGTGGCTCTTGCCTATTTTACACATTTTAATGTCTTGTTTGTCTCTGTGGCCAAGGTAAAAAATTGCTTACTGGCTATGTTTCTTCATCTACTGTTATAAATGTCTGCTGTAGAATATTTTCATTTCACTGCCTTCCATTTTCTAGTTGCAGCTGAAACTTGTCAATTTGTCTTGTTTCTCCTGGTTCTTTTTCAGACACCCCCACCCCCCATCGATAAGAGTTTATTTTTAATATATTGGTTTGATTAAAGATAGGATAGGACTGATAGAAGTAAATAAGAAAGTGAATAGGTAGAGCATACCAAAAACGTAAGTTTTTTTTACAAAGCAAGTCTTTTATCAGCCATGATATGATGTGACTCAGTGCAGAAAGGCTGGGCTGACCATCAGTTCGGAGTGTTTTTATTATTATAGTTTGACAGTTATATTTCTGCCTATATATATATAGGCAATTATATTTCTGCATGAGAAATGTAACTTGTTCGTGATGGCAACGAGTCCTGAACTGAAAGCTTCCCAAATGATGAAGTGTTTTGAAAACAAATGCATGATTTGGCCTGGGTTGATACCTACGAAATGGATAGCAGACTTGCCCTTAAAACACAACTCGACAAGATTATGGAAGAAACTTGCCACAATTTTCTTTTAGAATTAATTGGAATGATCTGCCAGCAAGAATTCCACTGTGGCACAGATGGCCATAAACTATGGAGTTGTCTGGAATCCATCATTTTTAGATAGCACTTTTTTGCACGGAACAGCATATATTTAAGAAAGATGCATAGGAAACAAACATATATTGGGAAAACCACAAAGAAGCAAAAATAATGCCTTGCATAGAAACTTTCATCTAAAAAGTGTATAGTGGGAATAGTTGCATTAAAAACAGACTTTATTAGAGAAAGCTGAATTTAAAGCTGCATTTATTAGGGAAATTTGCATGTGATGATGGTCACAGGTTTTTAAATAGTAATTAGCAAAATAATGCTATGGATTAGAGCAGCAGTTCTATAATGTGTTGGTTTTAGGATTCCTTCACATTCTTAAAAATAATTCAAGACCGCAAAGAGCTTTGGTGTATGTCAATTATGTCTATTGATATTTACTGCATTAAACATGTAAACGGAGACATTTTAAAATATTTATTTATTTGACTTCGCAGCCCCCTGGAACAGACTTGGTGATCCCCAGAGGTTCCCCAAAACACACTTTGAGAACCACAGGATTAGATTAAGGGGAATGAACTGAAGAGACAGGCAAAACTAGAACCCTAATAAAAGCTAACTAATACATTTAGCAGCATGAAGGGGTTCCGGCTTCTCTGCACGTCTCTTTCAGTCATCTCCTTATGCTTTTCTCTCTGTATTTTTTTTTAAAATTAGATTTATATGCCGCTCTTCTCCGGAGACTCAGGGTGGCTTACAATGCGTTAAGCAATAGCCTTCATACTTTTGTATATTTTATACAAAGTCAGCTTATTGCCCCCACAAACTGGGTCCTCAGTTTACTTACCTTAGAAAGGATGGAAGGCTGAGTCAACCTTGAGCCTCGAACCTGCAATAATTGCAGACAGCTGAATCTTAATAACAGGCTGTTAGCCTGTTGAGCTATCTGAGGCTCTTCCAAATGGTTGTGGGGAAGGAAAGGAATGTAGAAGCTGTACAAACTTGTGCTTCTCCAGATGTTGCTGAACTTTAGTTCCCAGCATTTCTCATTGGTCATATTGGTTGGGACTATTGAGAGAGCAACACCTTGTTCACACCCTAATCCAAACCCAAATTTAAAAAAAAACTCTTTTCCATAGCTAGGTTCTGTTGAGTGTAACTCGGCTCAAACCCTCCTTTTCAGGGGTGGACTTCAAAAATTTTAGCAAGGGTTCTCTGCCCGGTTGCTGGGTGGGCATGGCCATGGTGGGCGTGGCCTAGATAGGCTCCTGCACCACAGTGGGGGGGTGGGCATTTTTGCCCTCCCTGGGCTCTGGAGGCTTTTCTTGAGCCTCCTGGAGGGTGAAAACAGCATCCCCAGGCTCCGGAGGCTGGAAATGGGCCTGTTTCTGGCCTTCCCAAACTTCCAGTAGGCCCGTTTTTCACCCTCCCCGAGCCTCCACGCGCACCCTGCACTTACCTGCATCCATAACAGGCCACGTGGAGACTCCTGGGAGGGGCGGGGCAGGGTGGGCAAGGCCAGCCAGGAGTGGGATTTGGGGGTTCTCCGAATTGCACAGAATCCTAGCTAAAGGTTCTCCCAAACCTCTGCGAACTCCCAGCAGCCCACCCCTGCTTCTTTTACCTTTTGGTTTTTGGACAAAACTCATCCTCCTCCTTTGCTGTGGAATTACCACCAAGAGAGCCTTTCTTTCCTTGCATGTATATTCACCCCCCCCCCCCCAGCCACTGTGTTTATAAGGCAGCTTTAAATTGTTCCTAGGTGTATTGGTGTTCAGAACAGTTAAGAGTCAACAGGTAGACCATTCAGTTCTAAAAGAAGGATGTAGATGGGATGGACTCTCTTGCCGCCTGTCATGGGTGATTTGGCCAGTAGTGGCATCAGCAAAATGGAGAAGACTAATTCTTTCTCCAGTTATTTCCATGCAACCTAATCCAACACCTTTCAAATGCATTAAATTACATTCTAAACTTGCAAGAATGTTGGCCAGACTGGCTGAGAATTATTGAAGCTGCAGTCCAACATATCTGGAGGATAACATGACCTTTCGTAGAACTGCTCTATTTCCAAATTATTAACACACTAAGCTATTGGAAATGTTGTATGTTTTTGCATCTGAGAAGGAAACAATGCTCTTCTAACTCATAAAAAAGACCTTGATTCTTTTGTGTTTTTTTTTCCTGATTCTTCAGTCCGGCAATACTGCAAAAGGAACACAGTATATTTTGCAAACCAATGTCCTTTTCAGTGCCTGATTCTTTTGGTTTGCTTTTTTATACTGATTTCAAGGCAGGAAGGAAAAGCCATCTAACAGCAAATCAAATAACAGATCCATTTTCCTGTGCCATTGTAGCTCATAAACGAGAAAAACAAAACAGCAGAGAGCTGTAGGATATTTTTGAAACTGTGTTGTACACGAAGAGAAAAAATGAGTATAGAAGGAGGAGAAACAAAGAAACAGGGATATAAAGGAAAGGAGCAAATCAGTTGGAAACAGCTCCAAAGTCATGTCTGAAAAAGGCAGAAGGGAACATATGACAATATCCGTAATTGATATCTCCCCTCTTTTCTTCTTGCTGGTTAAAACCTTACATACTTTGCATTACAGTTGTTCTGTATGGCCAGTTTTTTCTTCAACAGATTTAAATTATTTTAGACTTTAAATGACAGGCTAATACCTTATTGTATTGAATTTTTTATTTTGTAAACTACTAAGGAAAACTGGCTGTTAGGCACTATAGAAATGCAATATAATACAATAAAAAAAGGCAAGAGGATTCATATTGTCAATGTGGAAATCAACAGAGTGAAAAAGATTTTAATATTATTAATTCCATTATTTATTATGCTATCCAGTTATTATTATTGTCACTGAATTTAAGCCTGGCATTACTAGGCATTACAGTATTTCTCACTGAAGTGCAAACACACACACACATACATACAAAGAGGGAGAGAGAGAGAAAAGACACAGAGAGACACACACAGAGAGAAACAGGGCTAGACTGGTTCTAGCAAATTTTTATGACCACATCTCCCAGCCCAAGAATTACAACAAGAATTACAATAGCATACCAATAGCAGTTACAATAATTGTTATTCATATTTGGATTTTTCCCTGGACTGATCCAAATATTCCTCTCCAAAACTATCACCCAGCATAGGCCTGCCAAAAGAAAAAGATGCTAGCTCTTAATTGGCCCCCAAAGTTCTTTGGATAAGGAATGAAAATGAGGGCTATAGAGAAGAGACATATCTCTAAAATTACACGTCTTTCTTACAGGTTTCAGTGGGACTACAAAGACCAACCAGGAATGAAGGAGGGTGAAATGCACTGAATCCCATCGCTGGCTAACTTGTTTAATGTGAGAGTGTTGAGAATGTCTCTTAGCTTTCTCCTCCTCCATATCCCTGACCCATCTTCTCATTTCACCAAGAGTATAAAATAGTCCTAAAAAAGTTGTAGAAAGTTCAGACAAATTTGCGGAAAGAAAGATAAGGAAAGGTTAACTCTTTTTCATTTCAAGGTTAATGGCTTGTACTTTCTTCATTTGTTGGTTGTTATCGTTTTTTTGGTGGAAGAGAACTAAAACTTCCTAGAGGGCTTTTTCCTACATCCCATCTTTTCTCTAGCTATTGGACATCGCTCACTTTTACGAAGATTTATGATAACACCCATTGACTTTAGTTTATTTACAGTTGGTTATTTATGGTTGAATGTGCTAAAAGATAATGTTGATGACATTTACACAGCCAATTAGGCCATTTATTTTAGCTCCCATTTTTCAGATGGAAAGGATAAGGCAGAAGAAACGAGGCCAGTCAGAAAGCTTCACAGTTCTATCCTGGATTAAAATTAATTTTGTGACTGATTTGAATGCAGAGGTGTGCAGGCACTCGCACACATATATACACACGATGGCCTTGAAGATCTTATATTTAGGATCATACAGAATAATACAGCTGAACAAGAATACTCTTGAAAAATTTTCTGTGTCGGTTGTGGGTGGCAAAATGATAAGTGGGAGAAATTCTTGCTGGGAGCAAAAAATGATTTTCTAGAAATATTGATTGGAGTGAAAAAAAATAAGGCAATAGGTATACAAATTTATATGCTCTTAATGGGGCACGAAAGTAGGGAATGACAGATTCACAATTCCTGCCATAGAGTCGATGGAAATGCCCTGTATAATGCAACCCTTAGATTATAACTAGTTATGATGGTAAAAAGATTGTTCTTCTTCTTCTTGTGCCATATCCGTCATCGGACCGTTGGCGATCATCTTGGTGATCCTATTTTTTTCAACAGCCGCATGAAAAAGTGCTGCTGAGTTTTGTCCAAACCAGTCCCGTAGATTTTGAGGTAAAAAAGATTAAAGTCTGTATTTCTCATTTCTGGTTTTGTGCTGGAGATGCCTATGATATTTGGTCCACAAAATTTGGACAACCACAGGTTTGGCAGCAAAGAATTACAAAAAACTACCTCTTTGATGCCATCTAGTGATCATCTTGAGGTTGGCATCAAAGAATTGCAGAAAGCTACCTCTTTGATACCATCTACTGATCATCTTGAGAAACCTTGAGAAGTAGTCCAGACAAGAAGCATCATCAGGAGTAATAGTTCTAACTTCATTCTAAGGTCACATTAACAGAATCTTGCAGGTCTGAAAATAATCCTTGACTTTCTCACTTTTATTCTCCAGAAAACAAGGGAGGATCCCTTCTGAGATATTTTTGCTACCTCGCCTGCTTATTCATAGGTAGCAAATGTTTCATAGTATTTTAATTAAGCCTTTAGGGTCAGCTTATCTACAGATGGCCTTGTCCATGAATATATGTATGTAACTGCCTGGGTGATGCCCTTTGCCTCCCATCAATTTTTACTTTCCTATAAAAAATTATTTATAGGGCTTTTGATTTTTACAATATTTGCTGTACATGCAATGCCTGATAATACAGCTCTATCATAGGTAGGCTGAGAAAATCCCAGGGGCCATTAGACAGCAATAAAGGACTATTTCTTGATTAGGATTTAATACCTGTCCTACCACGTCATGATGCTCAAGGTGTCCAACAACAACCTCACAATTAAAATAATATTAGTAATTCAAGCATTAAAATAACCTTAAAACATTGTAAAGTGTGATATGCACTGATGATATTAAATTCTAAGACAAACATTCTAAATACATTAAAAGCAAATTGGTGGAACCCCTCAAGTTTCAGGGGATGCCAGAATAAGCAGGCAAGTCTTTTGTAGCTCTTTGTAGAAAGATGGAATATATGACTTCCACACATATTCTTCAGCCATCTCATAACTGAAGTAGGTTTAGCGAAGGAAGTCTATTCTGCAATCCGTGAGAATTTCACCAACATGCTTTCCTGCTTTGAAATAAATTTTGAAAGCAAATTCTCCTTCCAGAATACCCAAATCACTTGAACGCAGGACAAGAATCAAAGGATGGAATCTAATCAAGAAGAGAAGCAATCTAGAACTAAGGAGAAATTTCCTGACAGTAAGAACAATTAATCAGTGGAACGACTTGCCTCCAGAAGCTGTGAATGCTCCAACACTGGAGGTTTTTAAGAAGAGATTGGACAACCATTTGTCCACAGTATAAGGCTGTGATAGCAAACCTATGGCATGCATGTCGGAAGTGGCATGCAGAGCCATCTCTCTGAGCATGCCAGCCGTTGCCTGTTGCACTTCCAGGTTCTGGCACATGCCAGGAAGCTGAGCTTTTGGTTTCCAGTGCACGCGTGCACACCGGCTAGCTGGTCTTCATGCACACATGAGTGCCAGAAACTGGAGGACCAGGTGACCAGTGGAGCACACAAAGCTTCTGACTTCCCGGCACACGCATTCTGCTCTTCTGGTTTCCAGTGCTCCCTTGTGCGCGTGCGCTCCAGTTTCGGCACTCGGTGCCGAAAAGGTTCACCAACACTGGTATAGGGTTTCCTGCCTGAGCAGGAGGTTGGACTAGAAGACCTCCAAGGTCCCTTCCAACTCTGTTTTTCTACTAAGGAAAGTAGAAGAATTTTTCTGCAGGACACTAATTTTAGCAGCCATCCCTGGCTTTTCCTGAATTCTTTTCTTCCCTCTCTGTAGATCATAAACACTTTGATACACATTTCCTTTGAGGCAGCCAAAGTAGGATCTCCTCAGTGTATGGCGTAGTGACAAAAACTGTGGCTGAACGAAAGGCCTGACAACCCCACTGAGCAACCGACAGGCCATGTGCATATTTCTGAGTTGATTTAGGAGTGCGCAGCAGAAGCAGACGGCGTGTTACAGCGGAGCGCTAAAATACAGCCGATGCTCCTCTCAGCAAGCAATGATACAGGCAATCTAGGCCAATTAAGGACAGCGTTTCTTATCAGCCTGGCAATATATCTCCACTTATTGGCGTGCCATGGCCTCTCCGTAACCCCCTGCAAGTCTGCGCTGCTTGAATACTTGTGGCTCTCCAGGGTAGGGAAGGGTACCTGGCTTGCTGTTTTGAGAAATGGAAGTTCAATGGGAGTCCAGGCACCCGTGGAATGAACCCATGTCTATTGAGGGTGGAGAAACTACCCCAACCTCTTCCATGAAGACCCCTATCTTTCCCAACACCATCTATACTGACCCCCAGGCCAAGGCCCACTCCTGGACTGCAGCTCATTTGGAACCAGGCTGCACAAGCAGTATTTATTTATTTATTTATTTATTTATTTATTTATTTATTTATTTATTTATTTATTTATTTATTTATTTATTTATTTATTTATTTATTTATTTATTCATTCATTCATTCATTCATTCATTCATTCATTCATTCATTCATTTATTATTGCGATTTATTTATTTATTATTGCGATTTATATGCCGCCATTCTCCTGAGTAGGTGCTTGTTTGTGTGCCTGTCACTCACACACTCACACTCTCCCCCCGGCCCGCTGGGCTGCCAAACCAGAAAGCTTAGGAACCGCTCACCTATACTGATTCAGTATTATCTGCAAATTCATTTTCTAGGCCTGTTGCCAGTCTCTGAATCTTGGTGCCATCTCCAGGATGCGATGGGTTACCCCTCCGTCAAATAGACAGGTTGACCAAGAATTTATAACCCAGTGTCATCCATAAGCTAAATTGATCTAACCTCATTGCTTGGGGCGAGGAGTGGGTGGGCTGTATGATTTGTTTAAAGAACATTCAGTAGACATGAAACAAACTCACGAAATGCTGACTGAATGGTAGCATGGAATGGAATGGAATGGAAAATTGTTCTGCATGGATATGTTTGTGTGTATATATCCAAAGAAGGTATGGCTGACTAGCCAGCTAGTCGGGTGGCCTCAGGGGTGAAATCCAGCAGGTTCTGACAGGTTCTGGAGAACCGGTAGCAGACAATTTGAGTGGTTCAGAGAACCAGCAAATACCACCTCTGGCTGGCCTCAGAGTGGGGTGGGAATGGGGATTTTGCAGTATCCTTCCCCCCAGGAATGGGGAGGGAATGGGGATTTTGCAATATCCTTCCCCCAGGAGTGGGGAGGGAATGGGGATTTTGCAATATCCTTCCCCCAGGAGTGGGGAGGGAATGGGGATCTTGCAGTATCCTTCCCCTGCCATGCCCAAAAGCAGGGCAGAGGGGATGCTACCAAGCGCTGCTAGAATATTCCCATTAGATAATGCTGGATGCAGAAGAGTTGGACTGAATGGGAGTGGGCATGACCCAGTGGAGATACCCTTATCTCATGTTGCTAAATATGCTGTGTTCTTGGCTGCCTGTTACCCTGCTGGAAGTTGTTATAGCTCTTTTATGAGAAGTGTCCTATGAATGGATTGTGGCATTCTGGTCATGAATTCCATTTCCTCATTGGCCATAAATGAAGCCATATAGCATACGGTGTTTTTGGTATTGTGTTACTAAATGCACCTCTCTGTTGCTTCTGTTTCTCTCTCCCTATTGGACTTATTTTTAAGCCTCAAGTAAGCAACCTCCGATACCCCAGGTATTTAGAATTATAAGTACCATCAAACCCAGCCAGTATCATCACGATAAAGGGTGATGGATGTCGTAAGGGCAACACATGTATGTATAGGGCAACACATTGAGTCCTTTCCAAAGCACCAAAACGGAAAACAAGAAACAATGGTTGGAAACTAACCAAGGAGAGAAACAACCTAGAACTAAGGAGAGACTTCCTAATGGTGAGACCAGTCAACCAATGGAATAGCTTGCTTACAGACATTGTGGATGCTCCATCACTGAAGGCTTTCAAAAAGAGGCTGGGCAACCATTTGTCTAAAATGATACAGGGCAGTGATGGCTAACCTTTTGGCCGTCACTTGCCAAAAGCGGGGGAGGAGGGGAGCATGGGGGAGGTCGCCGATGTGCATGCCCACACCCATAATTCAATGTTCCCTGCCCCCTGCGCATGCGTGCCTGACTCCCCCTCACCCCCCACTTTTAGCACATGATGGCCCAGTGGGCCCAGTAGGCCTGTTTTTCACCCTCCCCAGGTTCCAGATGCTTTCTAGGAGCCCGGGGAGGGTAAAAACAGCCTTCCCCACCCCCGAAGGCCCTCGGGAGGCTAGAAACAGTCCATTTCCTAACTTCCAGTGGGACCAGAAGGCCCCAAAATCATCTGGCCAGGGGATGCATATGCGCTGGAGCTGAGCTACGGCAACACTAGCGTGCCCACAGATATGGCTCCGTGTGCCACCCGTGGCACCCATGACATAGGTTCACCATCACAGATATAGGGTCTCCTGCTCAAGCAGCGGGTTGGACTAGAAGACCTCTGAGGTCCCTTCCAACTCCATTATTCTATGTTCTATTTTATTCTCTTGGAAGGGGAGGATACCATCCACATCAGTGGCACTAAATACTGCTACTTAACTACTGCAACAGAGAGCCAGTTTGGTGTAGTGGTTAAGGCATCAGGAAGAACCCTAAGGCATCCTAAATTCTAATCCCATTTTGGGCATAAAGCCAGTTGGGTGACCTTTGGCTAATCACACTCCCTCAGCCCCAGGAAGGAAGTAATGGCAAACCACTTCTGAAAGACCTTGCCCAGAAAACAGCAGTCCAGGCAGTCTCTGCAAATTAGACACGACTGAAAAAGAATGAAAGCACTACAGTACTACAGCTAGCAATCCTGAAAAGCAACTCAGTGATCCTTCCGAAAATCAGATCCTATTTTGCAAGGCTGCAAAGCCTATTTGCATCCTTCATTCAGGCCTTTAAGGTAGGTTAGGTCAGATAAAAAAACATGTCCCACAAGCAGTGGTGAAATTCAAATTTTTTTGCTACCGGTTCTTGGTGAACGTGGTGTGGCTTGGTGGACGTGGCAGGGAAAGGATACTGCAAAATCTCCATTCCCACCCTACTCCTGGGGGAAGGATACTGCAAAATCCCCATTCCCTCCTCACTCTGGGGCCATCCAGAGGCGGTATTTGCCGGTTCTCCGAACTACTCAAAATTTCCACTACCAGTTCTACAGAACCTGTCAGAATCTGCTGGATTTCACCCCTGCCCACAAGTAATATTGGAACTCTGCTTTATGGATTCAGGGCTTGAAAACCTGACATTTTTCCTCCCTCCCCCAGAGAGTGAGAGCAAAGCTAGTTTGCATTTTTTTTGCTAATGTTTTCTTCCTGTCCTGGTCTTAAATAATGTTCTGCTGATTTCTTCAAGGTCATCTCTGTCATTCTCTGCATGAACACAGTGACTGAGCTCACCTGTCTCATCCAGCCAAAAAATGATTTCTTGAGTTTTGTTGTAGCATATTATGCCAAATTTGCCACTGTGATTTGCAGTCCTGGTTGATGACTTGGCATGAACCCAACCAATTGTGACTTCTTCAACATTCCACAATTAAACAAATCATGGTTTATCACAGGGAATAAGCAACCTATAGCATCCAAGAAATTGCTGAATGCCATCCCTTTGGAGTCGTGGTGGCGCAGCGGTTAGAATGCAGTATTGCAGGCTAATTCAGCTCACTGCCCTGAGTTCGATCCTGACCGGCTCAAGGTTGACTCAGCCTTCTCTCCTTCCGAGGTGGGTAAAATGAGGACCCAGATTGTTGGGGGCAATAGGCTGACTTTGTAAACCACTTAGAGAGGGCTGTAAAGCACTGGGAAGCAGTATATAAGTCTAAATGCTAAGAGCTATTGCTATGTTAGCATCCCTGTCCATTGCTCAAGGTTCCTAGGATTTCTGAGGATTGCACAGGTAGTCTTTGACTTATGACTGTAATGGATCCTGCTGTTGTTAAGTGAATGCTACTGTAGTTAAGCAAACTCATTGATCACAATGGTTGTTTTTACCAAAAAAAAAAAAAATGGTAGTAAATGCTGGTTTTGGGGAAAAACATCATAAATCGTGATTGCAGGATGCTACAAATGGCTCAAAATGCAGACCGGATGACAAATGCCAGAAATGTGGTCACGTGACCTGGGGGGGGCAGTAGTTGGAACTTTGGAACCCTAAAGGCCTTACAGGGAGAGGTTGTCATCACTTTAAACAGGTCGCTGAGTGACTGGTTATAAGTCAAGGACTACATATAGTTCAAATAGCTTAACCTCCCCCCACCCCCTTCACTCAACTGTGATTTAAATGGATGCTTGAATCTAGCTTGTAACTTTTTTTTTTTTTTTTTTTTTTTTTGGTGCTAGGACAAAATTCTGAGCAAACAGTTTGAACATTTTCAAGAAGCGAAATGAGTCATACGTTCCAAGGTTGCTTTCTAGGGGTCAAAAGCCACTCTGGCGAGGGACCAGTTTTCCAAAGAGGAGGGCTTCCAGGTCTGGCATTTTAGAGCCCCTTTTGGCAGGGGCTCTAAAATTCTCGCTTCCTCTGTCGATCCATTTGCAATTGAATGAGGAGAGGAATTCGCTTCCAGATTAGACTTTTATTGTGCAATTTCACAGCCTCATTCTCATAAATTTACAAGAGAGCTTGACATTACCTTCTTTTTGTAACCCTCAGGGGTCTCTCTCTCTCTCTTTCTCTCTCTCTTTCTTTCTTTCTTTCTCTCTTTCTTTCTCTCTTTCTTTTTCTCTCTCTCTGTCTCTCTTTCTTTCTCCCGCGCTCTCTCCCTCCCTCCCTTTCTGTCCCTCTTTCTTTCTCTCTCCCTCCTCCCTTTGCTCTGCCAGCTTTTCCTGTCCTTTTTATTTTCACCGAATAAAGAAAAGAAAAATCCTTTACAAGGGGGAGAATGACTTAGCTGCAGAATGCCTCTTGCCTGATATTAAAGCCGTCAGCTTGGAAGCACCTGAAGAGCCTCCCATTTTGAGAATATGGGTTTCTTAGATTAATGCTGGGTGGGTTCACAAGGCCAATCATTCATAACACCCTTCAAGTGCCTTGCTTTAAGAAACCTCTGTAAAACTCACAATTATTATTAATTAATATCTACTAAGACGGTATATACAAAAGTATGAAGGCTTTACTGCTTAAAGCATTGTAAGCCACCCTGAGTCTCTGGAGAAGGGTGGCATATAAATCGAACCAATAAATAAATAACAAATAAATAATATGAATGCAAGCATTGTTGGGTTTTTAAAATGCTATTTTCCTGCAGTTTCAAGATATGTGTGCATCCTGGTTAATTTGGGGGGGCATGTTCCCATGCTGGCCAATGGAAAATGAGGCTTTAAAAAGGCTCCTACGAGTAAAAAAAAAAAAAAAAAAAAGCAGCAAAGGATATAAAAATAAAGGGACTTCTTTCTTTCCTGTCCCCAACATTATATCCCATATAATTTTCAATGATAGTTTTTACATGAAGATTCTGAGAGGTGACAAAATACACTGCCACCTAGCGGTCATTCTGAAGCATTGTGCGATTCCAAACCATCAGAGAAGAGAGTCCATTGTAAAATCTTTTTACAATGTTTTTTTTTTTTTTTACAAAGTTTTAGGAGATTGATTGCTCCAAACAGCAGTGATTTCCATCTTCTTCGCAGGAAGTTAGCACCCACCTCTCTCCTAGAAGAATGTAATATTTTAGGAAATATTAAAAAGGCAGAATATTATATTTCCCTGGATGAGAAATGGAGAAACATGTCTTAAAGACAAAGCAGCTTCCTGCCTCCCCCCACCTTTGTCAATGGGTCATTAAGGCCTCAGCCAAGCTCACTCATCCCCCCCTCACCTTTGTCAATGGACCATCATCTGCAACACAATAGGACCCATCTAGACAGAGGTGGGTTTCAGCAGGTTCTGACCAGTTCTGGAGAACCGGTAGCGGAAATTTTGAGTAGTTCAGAGAACTCATAGTAAAAATTCTAACTGGCTCCGCCCCCATCTGTTCTCTGCCTCCCAAGTCCCAGCTGATCGGGAGGAAATGGGGATTTTGCAGTAACCTTCCTCTGGATTGGGGAGTGAATGAAGATTTTAAAGTATCCTTCCCCTGCCACACCCACCAAGCCTCACCCACAGACCCAGTAGTAAAAAAAATTGAAATCCACCACTGCATCTAGCAACAGAAACTCACCACATGGCACCAGGGAAGATTACATCAGTCAGCAAGGCTAGCTAAAACCCCCACCCTCTGGGAGTCTGACAACCAATCAGGATACTTTTCCTGGGCCTGAGGAAGTTCAAAGCTCAGACAGGACATAAAACCATGCAATCCTGTCCACCATTAAACCATCTTTCCAAGCAGTCTCCATGTTTTCAGTGTCTTTTTCCCCACTTGGAATTGAACCCAGAAGGATATTTCTTCCAACACTTCTCTGACAGTGATGAAAATGAGCTGGAAGGAAGGGCTCAAATGGCAGCACAGAAAGGACACGCCTAGCAAATGCTAGCACCTCAAAGTTTCTTCGTGTGTCCTAAAGAAGCATCCTTGCTTGTGGCTTATTGATTCGTCCTGTTTTCATTCCTTAGACAGATAATCCTCATTTAGTGATTGTTAGTAATTACAACGGTGATTTTAAAAAATCCATTGATTGCGACCAATACTCCCGTTTATGACCTTCACAGGTCTGTAAAGCTGAAATAAGATTGTAAAATTGTGAAATTTCTCTTACCAACCACTTCACTTAGTGACTAAATTGTCAATCCCGATTGCAGCCATTAAATGAGGACTACTTAGACACAGTTTTAACCATTGTTACCCTGTTTTAAAAAAGTAAAAACCTCTTAACAGAGTGAGCAGGCAAGCAATAGAAATTCATCTGAAATATTTCTACCGTGAAATGAAATATCTCCCAATCTCTTTTGTGCTCTCTTAAATATTGCTGTGGGTTTACAACACATTTGCCTTTTCCAAGCTTCTAATGCAGGAGAGAACCAGGGAATCCCAGGGCTGTAGGTAAGGCTGGGAAAGTGAGGAATATTTTTGAAGAAGGCAATCTCAACTTGCTCTTCCTTCTTTGAAGAAAGTAAGCTCAACTTGCTCTTCCTTCCAAGGAAAATGCCTGGACATTTTGAGGACAAGGCAAAACTAAGCTAAAAAAATGTGCACAGTTCATTCCATGTATTTATTTAATTATGAAACATAGTTAATACTGTGTATTTCACATTACCTTTTTTGTTGGTTTGAATTTCACTAATCTGAATTATTTCCATTTCGTTGTTTTTCCCCTTCTGCTATGACAATGAAGAAAGAAACCCAGACCTGGATCTTTTGTGTGTAATAACATTATGAACCCAGTTTTGTTATTGATATGGAGACTAAATGTGTCTTTGAAAGAGCAGAGATGATGATTGCAGCAAAGACTGAAGATCCAGTGAATAGACAGATTCTTTGGAACCTCCGCAGACAAGGATCAGGGATCAGTCATCAAGCTTACAACCACAGTAGAGCTTTTTAAACATTAAGTTTGCTAACCTCACTTCCTAATCTATTTTGGAAATTGCTTACTTAACCATCTTACTTAACCAGCAAAGCTATTAAAGCTCTTCAGAACAACAAATTTGAAAAGCCACCTAGTAAGACTATATTCATTTCTGAACAAAAGAAAAATTAACTCTATGTTTAAGTACTTGAATAATTTGAAATAAATGGCAAAAAGCTAAATACAATTTCGATCTAAAAAGATATAAACAAAAGAACTCAAATTTGGAAAATTTAAACTTTTACTTTAATAATTTTCAAACTAAACATATATATATATGTGTGTGTGTGTGTGTGTGTGTGTGTGTGTGTGTGTATTCCCAGCTTTTCATAAGAACCAAATTTATTTTGTCTATTATAAGTCCTAACAAAGATTAATGAATTTATAATTAAATTAGACACTGGAGAAGAGTAAAGATTCCAGGCAAAAAGGGGAAAAAACCTTAGAAAGCTGTTTTTGGTTTTGATCAGTATTGGGATTTTAAAAAATGACACAAAATGCTATAATATTTCAAATACTAGGAAATAGTTATGGAATGGGGCCAGAAATTAATTGCTACAATATCAGCAATATCAGTAACTATGTCTGCTTCTATAGATAGGCTATGTTCAAAAGATGTTAATAAAGGAATGATAGATATGAAACAAAGCTTTTTGATGCAGAAATATTGGATAAATATTTAATTAATTATTGGATAATTCAATAAAAAGTGTAGATTAGAAGACAAAGAAGGCATTTAAAGTGAAAATACAAGTAATCTGCCGAGAAAATTGCTTAGATAAGAACTCATTACTGAATGTACAAAAGAAGTTTGCTGAATTTTTAAAAATTAAAGTGGAAATACCCATGATAAACCAAGAGAAGGACTTGGATCATGTCTTCTTTTTAATACAAACAAACAAACAAACAAACAGAAAAACAGAAAAACATACAAAAATAAATATTTACATCATCTTCTTTTCAACATCTTCGCATCAGTAATCTATATTTATACATTTTCTTTCTTATTTTAATCTATCTCTTATATATATATTCCTAGTATATCAAATATTTATATTCTCTTAATCTAAATATTTTATTTACATTTAACATAAACAGGTACCTACTTTCCTTTCCACAATTTATATCATCACCGTTGTTTCCATATTTCTCCACCTAATTTAACCATTGTTTAGTTTTTTTTGCCCTCCCCCCTTTTTTCCCTTTTCCCCTTTCTCCTCCAGCCATTTATACCATTTCTCCCAGACTAAGCAGTAATCTGTTTCATCTTTTTCTTGTATCTCCTTTGTGAGCTTATCCGTTTCAGCACATTCCATTATTTTCTAATCACCTTGTCTTCTAATGGTATGTCATTGTTTTTCCAGTTTTGGGCGAAAACTATTCATGTTGCTGTCAATATTTGAATAATTATGTATCTTATTTCTTTTTCATATGGCCCATTAATTATCATGTCTTTTTATTGGACTTACAAAACAAGCCTGTAGAAGCCTCAAAGAAGCTTTTCCAGGGGACAAAGCAGAAGAGAGATCAAACCCTATGAACTTTTGGTGGAATAAACAATTAAGATTTTCAGAAGTAAAAGCAAGGCGTATAAAGTTGGGTTTTTTGATCAATGTTAAAATAAGACATGTTTTGATAAAGTTCTGGCAATCATTTATGGGCTTTTTGTTGACTTTAGGATTGAAAGGTTGATATCTTATTGATTTGCATAGAGATAAGAGATGGGTTATGGGAAGAAGAGATGCCTGTTTGTAACTTATAGGTGGTGAAGAACTACCCAACTTGTTCATAATTGTGGTGATTTCTTTATATATTTCTTTTCTTTTCCTTTTCCTTTTCTTTGCAGTGATGTGACTGCAGGATGCTGCAATCAAGAAAAGTTGAAGCAATGTCCATTACTCATGCTTTATACATGATGGCCTTCCCAGTCTCTTGTGTTATAATTCATTCCATCCAATCTTAAACAGGTAGAACATTAAACAAGCATGAAATTGCTATCCCTGTAATCAATCCATATCTTCCCTACACACACACACACACACACACACAGAGTCTTCAACTTACAACAATTCATTTAGTGACTGTTTGAAGTTGCAGCAGCACTGAAAAAAGTGACTTATGATTATTTTTCACACCTACAACTGTTGCACCATCCCAATGATCAAAATATGTCTGCTTGGCAGCTGGTTCGTATTTATGATGGTTGCGGTGTTTATTAGAAAGCCGCTATACTGACTCAGAATCTGTGTGGCCCGGGAAATCAGGTGATCCTGGAAGGCCAGTCAGCTGAGTGGAAGATAAACCATGAAGTCTGAAGAACGGATGAAGATCCTGAAGACCGAAGAACAGCAAACACAATCTTAATATTTAAAAAAAAAAAACGGGTGGGAGTGGAATGATTTAGAATTTATAGTACAAGCCAGTTTAATTTTTTTTTTCTAGGCAAGATCCCTAGAGCTCTGGTGGTGAACCTATGGCACACGTCGCACGCAGAGCCCTCTGGGGTGACAGTACATGAGCCGTCACCCCAGCACAGAGCATGCAATAGGGTGGCTGTCAGCAAGCCAGGGGCTCTTTCATCTCTCTACTGTGACACCCTGTCAGGGGATCCCACCAGTGACTGGCCCCGCCCCTCACCCTCCCCTCCCAGTCACCCAAGAGAGTCTTTGAGAGCTGAATGTCGAGAGGCATGGATTTCCTCCACTTTCTGCAATCCCACCCTGCGCTGAAGAGAACCAAACAGGCCAGGTTCTCCCTCCCTGCTAGACGGCCCCACCGAGCCTGCTTGCAAACTCCGCCAAGTGTGGCTCCAAATGTTCGGCTTGCGTGTCCCTCCCGGCCAGTGCCAGGGCAGGGAAGGCATGCACCCTGCCTGCTCCGTTCTTGCCAGCCAGAGGTGGGGCTCTGTGCCACTGCCTCCCATCTGGAGTGCCAGGTTTGTTTGCTTGTTGGTTGCCTCCGAGGAGGGAGCTGAGGTCTGGTGGCCCAGGCCCCTGCCACAGGGGGAGAGAGGGAAGGTGGGGGGGGGTCTCCCTTACAGGATCCTGGTTGGAGTTACCTTATTTTGCGTGGATCTCTAATGTTTGGCTTTGCCTGCCAACTTTCACTCCCCCTCCATAGCCCAAGAGGTTGGATTCACATGTCATGTGAAGCTGGGCAGGAGAGCACAGATAGATAGATAGATAGATAGATAGATAGATAGATAGATAGATAGATAGATAGATAGATAGATAGATAGATAGATGATAGATAAATGAGACAGAGGGAGAGAGAGGAAGGGAAAGAAGGGGGAAGAGAGGGAGGGAAATAGAAAGGCAGAGAGAAAGAGGGAGGGAAAGAGAGAAACAGTGAGGGCAGAGGGAAAGAAAGACGGAAAGGGAGAGACAGAAAGGGAAGGAGAGAGGGAAAGAGGGGGAAGAGAGGGAGGGAAAGAAAAAGGGAAGAGACAAGGAGGGAGGGAAACAGAAAGGCAGAGAGAAAGGGAGGGAAAGAAACAAGGGGCAGAGGGAAAGAGAGAACAAAGAGGGGGAAAGGGATAGGAAATAGGAAATAGGAAGAGGGAGGGAGGGAAAAGGAAGGGAAAGAGAAATGATATTGCAAAGCTGGTTAAATTGCTGTGTTGGCACTTTGAGATAAATAAGTGGGTTTTGGGTTGCAGTTTGGGCACTCGGTCTCTAAAAGTTTCGCCATCAATGTCTTGGAGAATGCTTAGAAAAAAATACCATTGTTACTAAGCAGCATGCCTGAGTTTATCAGAGAGAATCCATGCCTTATTTTTAAAAAACGACAAACATTATCTACTTTAATAGATGAAGAGAATGCTGAGTTTGTAGTGCAGCTTAATGAAGCATTTGACAAGGTCTCTCACAACATCCTTCTGGACCAAATGGATAAATATGGGCTAGACAGAACTGCAGCTTGTGGGTTGCATTTTGGTTTGTTTAACCAAAATTATCCTAAAAGTACTACTAAAGCCTTCAACATCCTTGATACTTCTAGAAAAGAAGTATCAAGAAGATAAGCAATGTACCTTAAAGCTGTTTTGGAATTCCCCCATAACTTTTAAAAATAGTTCCTGAAAGAAAAAAAGCCTAAGAAATACAGTACTAATCTAGAAAATGAAATGGCGGGTAGCTTTTTAAATGTTCAGACAATGTTAGGAGGTTTGTTCACATATCAGAGGATATCTAGGGGTTAGAATCCAACTGACTTGAAGAGAATTGAACATTGGGCCAAATCTGATTGGATAATGTTAAACTGAGTTAAATTTAAGATCCTGCATCTTACGGAAAATCAAATTTATAAATACAGGACCAGGGAGATCTAGTTTGGCAACAATGCTTGCAAGAAGGATCTAGAAGTACTGGTTCACAGTATAAACATTGAAAAATCCCATACTTTATGCATGGGCAAAAGCCTATCTGCTGTTTTTCATGTGTAAAACATCTGTGCATGTAAACACAAATTCCAGATCTCCTCCTTCAGACAGCTCCTTGTGTCTCAAACCAGTAAATAGGCACAACTTTGTATTGTGGAGAATGGAGCTGTTCTGTCTATACTAACCAAGGAAATATACAACTGCCCATGTTTCCCTAAAAATAAGACTGGATCTTATATTAATTTTTGCTCCAAAAGATGCATTAGGGCTTATTTTCTGGGTAGGTTTTATTTTGGGGAAAATATGGTACTAAATGCATCCATCTGGCTGACAATCTTAACTGGGGCTTATTTGGGGGGAAACATGGGTATGGGAAATTGATCTGCAGAAAACAAAAGCCCTTGTAATTTGGCAAGAAAAGACAGAACTATTCTACTACTTTTCAGATTAAAGAAGAGAGCTGTGAAACTTTCAAAAGATCAGTACTATCTGTCAAATATGCTCATCCCTAAATGCATAACTATCTGAAATATATAAACAATATTTGTCATTGTAATTCCTTAATGGGACATTGGAGTTGTAATTGGGTGGGGTGTTTGTGTAGCAATTCTATTTCCATCTTTTTAAAGTGAGAATTGAACATCAATATGTGCTCACTCCTAAGAGGAATGTATCTTTCAATATTGCTCACGATGTGCATTTGATAGTACTCTGCTGATCCCTTTTCTCCTTTGTCCAAACTGCATATGAACTGTCAGAAGCTTTAAAAACAATCTGTAACATATTAATAATATTAGGGTTCAGATTCCTCTTTTGGTATTCTTCACATTGCTTACTCTATGGTTTAAAAAAATGAGGATTTTCTATTTAGGAATTTTCAATGCCTTCCCCACGATCTTCAATTAACTTTGAACAACCATTTAGGTGGTGTCATTTGCCAGCTCATAAATCCCATAAAAGGTGAAGTCAGGTGGCAACGGGGCTGTGAGCAGGACAGAGGCATGTTCTGACTGTTTAAACAGGCACCATTGTGCTTAAGCCAACAGTGGCTCTTTGGGTACTGGCTGGTAGGGGCAGGAGGCATAATTTTACAATTACAAACCTTACACAACTGCATTTTGTTTTTGCAAAGGCTGCTGGGTAGCCAAGTTTCAATCCAGGCATTTAAAAAATCAGTTTAATTCTTAGGCTGGGACTGGACATCCCATGGTGTATATTCAAGAATTCTGCAAATGTTTCTGGGCACATTGCATCCCCTGCGTGGGTGAGGGACTCCTTGCAAGGACTTATCCATACGGTACTCTGATTTTATTGGTGGTGGATCAAAATGTTTTCTCTCCATGCAAGGGCTCTGATTGTGGAGTAGCACATAAATCATTGATCTGCTCTGATCAGCAAAGATTAGGACCAATTAATGGAATTTCCTGCCTTTTCATTTGGAACATCCAGTTTAGATGAAAAGAAGAAAGAAAGAAAGAAAGAAAGAAAGAAAGAAAGAAAGAAAGAAAGAAAGAGAACAACATCATAAACAAAATTATGTTGCAGTAAGATAGCATTTTCTTACAACAAAGTATTTGTGGCAGTTTAAAGATCAAGTACCATTTGCAAATATTCTTCTTGAAAATTCAGGAGGAAGCAGAGGTGGGATTTACTTACCTTCCCTATTGGTTTGTGCCTCCTCTGTGCATTCACACAGCCTTTTGCACATGTGCAGTAGTCACACATTACATCCGGGCAGTTGGGCAGAACCTCCCACAGTCACCGCTACCGGTTCACGCAATCCGGAGAGAACAGGCTGAATCCCACCACTTAGGAATCCCTCCCTAAGAACTTAAGAGCAACCATCACAATTGCTTCCCTTCCTTTTCTTCCTTTTAATATAGGCAACAGCCCCAAATATTCCTGCCAATGATAAGAACCCATCTTGAACCATCCTGATGGCCTCCTGTGGTATTACTGTATTTTTCGGAGTATAAAACGCACCTTTCCCCCCCAAAAAGCCAGGAGCCTGGATGGCTCAACAGACTAAAAGCCTTTTATTAACATTTAGTTGTCTGCAATTACTGTAAGTTCGAATCTCACCAGGCTCAAGGTTGACTCAGCTTTCCATCCTTTGTAAGGTAGGTAAATTGAGGACCCAGTTTGTGGGGGCAATAAGCTGACTTTGTACAAAATATACAAAAGTATGAAGGCTATTGCTTAATGCATTGTAAGCCGTCCTGAGTCTCCGGAGAAGGGGTGGCATATAAATCTAATTTAAAAAAAAAAAAGGGTGAAAATCTGGGTGCGTCTTATACTCCGAATGTAGCCCTGCCCAGCTTCTCAAAGGGAGATTTCAGAGGCTGAAAAAAGCATCAGAAACGAAGCTTCAGAAAAGAAGCCCCCAAACAGAGCTTCAGAGGCTTTTTTTTCTGAAGCTCTGTTTTGGAGGCTTTCAGAGGCAGAAAAAAAAAGTTTTTTCTGAAATGGAGTTTCAGAAGTTTCAGAGGCAGAAACAAAAGCAAAAAAAAAAAGCAAGGCACAGAGCTCACAACCAAGGAACCTGTTGCTAAAATTCACCTCTGGGAACAGCTGATTGGCAGTATTCCAGGAGGCTGATGCACCTGCCAATCAGCTTTTTTCTTATTTTCCTCCCCAAAATCTAAGGTGCATTTTATACTCCAAAAAATATGGTATATCAAAAGGAAATATGATGGGAGTGTTGGATCTTTGCCTCTCAGCTACCTGTGTGTGTTTGTGTGCCTGTATTTCATTCTAACACTGTCTGTCTCCCCATGCCTGTGTCTTTCTGTTCTCTTCCACTATTGTAATTTCAAAACTCACTTATATTGGCTACTGCTGATCTTAACAGCTTAAATTAAAAAGCAATGTTCTGTACATGTCTTGAAACCACGGCATTCAGTATCCTATGAAGCTTGACCGGCATGGGGGGGGGGCATCAGAGACAGATCCAATTAACAGCCCCTCCCCTTTATTCTCTCCTGTTACTCCTTTTGCGTGTGCCTCGTTCTCCCAGTATTTAGACCCTTCAACATTTATGTTTTTAATAATGACTCTGACCTTGTGGATTTACACAAAGACTCTGCAAAGAAGATACAGGTTTGTCATTTGTCAAAAATCATCTTCTCAGGAAAGGAAGAAAAGGGAGGAGAGTTCTTTGTCATGCAATTTCTCTGGGCATGGAGACTTGGTATATACCGTCAGATTAATTTGTGGGTGTAAATGAGGGGAAGAGACGGAGATGGAGAAGGAAAGTGTACACGTTTAAGGCAAGGAAGGAGAGGTTGGGGAGTCACAATTAAGGCAGCTATGACATGGATGCAGGATCTATGTGTCTGGAAAGTAGCATTGATCCATAGAAAATTAATAGAGGATCACTTCCTCCTCAGGAAAGCTTTTCGGAGTTAAAATGAGCTGCTGCAGTTCTCTTCTATTTTGGATTGTGGAAGTTTGTATTGTAACCAAAGCCTGGCAATCTCATAGCGGAGCCTTTGGGCCAGAAAAAAATAAATCTAGTCCACTGCAGCAAAAACATTTTTTTTCCAAAAGGCAACTGGATTTCCTTTGTTTTTTCTTGAAGACGTTTCGCTTCTCATCCAAGAAGCTTCAGAACTGAAGAAGCTCCTTGGATGAGAAGTTTCAAGGAAAAACAAAGAAAAGACCAGTTGCCTTAAAAAAGAAAAAACACCACCTTGGGGACAACCATGATCTGGATGACTGAGAATCTCCATATGTACTGTTGGAAGAAATGTCCATCTGGGTTCAGTTCCAAGTAGGGAAAAAGACACTGGATTCATGGAAGTTGCTTGGAAAGAAGGTTTATTGATGAACAGGATCACATGGCTTGAGATCCTGGGCAGAAAAGGGAAGAGATACTGAGAGTACCTGGGTTTTATGCCCTCTGTCAGGCTTTGAATTTGAGCTTGTGTTCTGATTGGCTGTCAGATTCCCATGGGGCCATGCTGGGGTAACTTTGTAGGTTGTCTTTTGAGTCCCAGCCTTGGTTGACTCTTGCTGGGTGATGATGTAATGAAAGGGCTTTGAGCAATTCCTACTATGGCTCTGCCTGAAGGAGGTAGATCTTTGTTATGTAGAATAGACTGATCCAGGCCTTAATGGCCCATTGACAAGGTGTGTGTGTGTGTGTGTGTGTGTGAGTTTCTGCCTCCCTTTTAGGGAAAATATTCTGCCTTTTTAATATTTCCTAAAATATCTCATTTTCCTAGGAGAGGGGTGGGTGCTAACTTCCTACAGTACCAAATACAGTTTCTTAGGCATTGGGTATATGAGATAGGGTAATCCCCAATCAAATTTTGCACAGGTGGGAAGCAGCAATTGATTCTGGCTGATTTAAAAAAAAAGCTAGGGTTACATCTGCTTAGCATATTTCCTGGATGGGTCATTGTCAGGAAAGCCGAGAGCAATAACAACAATACCTTGGAAAAAAAAAGCAGTGGCAAGCATCTCCCATTCAGCTGCCAACAGAATGCATTGATGTGTCTGTGAAGTTATGAGTTGAACTTGGCTCAAAGGAATCTTCTTAAAAGCTAATTTTTGAATGTGTAACAATTGAAGATCATGTTCAAATAAGTTCTTTTTTGGAGTTTCAGTTCAATGTTTATTTTCTAAGGCAGAGTGGTAGGTGGAGGGCACCATGAGGACTAGTAGCTGTAAAGCAAATATAATTTTTTGATTGAAATGGGTGGAGATTACTAAATCCCATGAGATCTTGATCGTCTCACAGAAGATGTTGTGGGATTTTTAGACAAAATGTGTGGCTTCTCAGGAATTAATTTCCCAAATTTACGTGAGCCATTTTGGAAACATTTTTGAAGCCCATACCATCGTATTAGCTAGCATCTTCTGCCTGAAAAGCTTGCTAAATCTTGATCTAGGTACAAAGGACAGCTGACTTATGGGAGAGCAAGTTACTTAGCAAAAGTTAGAAAGTTTGTTCATGTCCTCTATAAGTATGTCTTCCATAACTAGAGGACATAAAGGATGGGTGCTAATGACTACACTTGAACCTGGAATTTCCGTTGTAAATTGTTGTGATTGTTAAGTGGGTCCCCAGGAGACCGGCCTTGATTTTATGACTGCAATTGTGATGGTTGTAAAGCAAGTCACTATGTGATTAAGCAAATCATGTGGCTTTTAAGCAAACCATGTGGTCGTTAAGCAAATCCAACACGCTGGAAACTAGCAAAAACGTCAAAAATTGTGGTGACATAACTGCAGGATGTTACAACCAGTCATAAATGTGAGCCAGTTGCCCAGCACCCAAAATGTAATCATATGATTATGGGGCAGGTAGTAGTCGTAACTATAAGGAAAAGTTGTACATAAATTTTGGGGGTTGGTCATAACTTTAAATGTTAATTAAAGTGAGAACTACTTTTAAGTGTTTTCCACAAAGCTAATGGAGGTTCCAGATGGTTTACTAAATATGTACTCATTGAAATCCAATCTACGTATGGGATCACATCTGGCACATTAGTGAATATTTCCTTTTTGTAAAAACCAAGACATTTTCAAATAAATGTATGGTAATGTCAACTCTGAAGCAAAGCTGAAGGCATCTTTTGCTGCCACATACTTGCCATGAATCCTGAGAGGGGGAAGGAAGGGGGGAAGTACATAGACTGGCTAACAGCCAAAACAAAAAGTTTTCTTGTGGGAACCATGGTCATCTCAACAGGTGGCAGTTTGAAGGAGGAGAGGAGTGACCAAGCAACCAGCCAGCTATGCTCATTAGACAATGTGATTGATGACACCTGGGAGGAGGGAAATTTGCTATTTTAATTAGGCGAATTTTAATTTGCTTGTCTGAAAGTCACATGACCCCTGGGACATTACAACCATCATAAATATGAGTCAGTTGCCAAGTTTCTGAATTTTGATCACCTGACCCTGGGAATGCTGCAATGGTCGTAAATGTGAAAAATGGTCATAAATCTCTTTTTTCAGTGCCATTGGAACTTTGAATAGTCACTAAATGAACTGTTATAAGTAGAGGATTACTTGTACTCCGTTACCACCCCAACCCTACTGATTTTCTACGCTACATCTATAAGAATTTTTTTTAAAATCTGAGAATAGTAAATTGAGCTAGAGCAAACTTGATTCTTTGTTACCGCAGAATCATGGTTGGATGAATCACTGCCATACTAGGCTTACCACACAAATGGAACGAGAAACATTGATCAAAGAAGTCGAAGTGTTTTATGTGACAGTTAAATAAAATATTTGAACTATGGATTAATTCATATAACCACTGAAATGCATGGCAGGTTAGGGGAAGGCGATCCTCAATCATTTTAGGGCACGCTACATTTGTTACAGAAAGGCACTGCTCTGGGTTGAATTTTTCAGTCCTGATTTGATGTAAGAGCTCTCTTCCTCCCACCCCCATTTTCCTGCATCTTTTAAAATTGAAATAGTTATACCAGTTGGTTTTATTTTAGCATTGATTGTGTTGTGCTTACAAGATTTCAGTGATTCATGATTTTCATTCATGACTTTTGAGAATACAGCATTGGAACTCAGCTGAATATATAAAGTTCATCCCTCCTTCTAAAGTAAATGTCTTCCTTATTTACCATTCTAACACCGTTTATGAAAATTGTCTTTTCCAATCATTTCAGTGGTCAATTTATTTGGATTATAGAGTGCAGGGGTGTCAAACTCAAGGCCTGGTGGGCCAATCCGCCTCACATGGTGCTTAGATTTGGCCCATGGGGCCACCCTGGAAACAGCAAAAGATTGACCCGCATTACCTTTGCCAGCAAAAACAGAGCTCGGGAGGGCCCTATGCTACCCTACCAGGCTCTGTTTTTGGCCGAGACAGCCTCCTTTAGCCTCTGCCAGCGAAAATGTGGCTGAAAATGGGGTCCAGGGGAGGCACACGTGGCCCACGCAAACTCCATTTTTGCTGGCAGGGGGTTTCAAGAGGCTGTCACAGCTGAAAACGAAGCTCAGGAGCCAGTTTTCGCCGGCAGAGCACTCAGGCCACCACAGGTGACCCTGACACAAGTGATGTCAAGCTGGCCATGCCCACCCCGGCCTCCGAGGTCAAATACAATCCTGATGTGGCCCTCAATGAAATTGAGTTTGACACCCCTGATACATGGTCAAGAAGAGAACTTAACAGAAGAAACAGCAATCCTCTTTAGGAAAGTTGAGACATTTTCTGAAGTGGCAGGGAAAACCTAGAGGAATGAGTGCCTTTTTACAGGGAAAGATATCACAACATCAAAACTGCAAAGTCCATTTAATCTTGGCCACCATGGTGATGGCCTTGAAGAGAAGAAGTCTTTGCTTCTCTATCAGTAGTGATAGAAACAGGTTGGGGATTGAGTCCTATCCTGGCTTAGCTTTGTATGCAGAGGCTAAAAGAATAACAGAGTGGACCGAACTATTTGCAACAACATAGAGCACTATAAGACCGACTGTCCCCATAGATATTTATGACAATTTCAGTGTCCTGCAGTCATATGATCACTATTTGCAAACTTCATAACCAGCCTCTGACAAGCAAAGTCGATGGGGAAGTCACAAGTCTCAGACAGGTGATTCATGCTTAATGACCTACAAAGATTTGCTGTAAGCGGCAGGCAGTCATGCGCACAACTCTGTTACTTAGTGATGGAATTGCCAGTGCTGATTGTGATTGGCGCATGAGGGCCACCTATATGTATGCAAATACATACAAGATATGGATATAAATATACACACATGTGTTAGTGCAAAACAGGATTCCTTTTCAAGAGGCTCCCTTGTTTCTGGTTTTTTTCCCCTTCCATTAAGCAGCTACAATTCACCTCCTTTGCTCTGTTTCCTTCTTATTTTGATACCTCTTGGAACTCAGGCAGGTAGTTAAATAGAAACAGGGATTTTTCTTGAAGCTTTTTGATAAAAGGAGAAACGGGCCCTGCACTTGGGTGGATTTGAGGGGTGTGGTGGAGGCAGATTGGTGGTGCTACTAAATAAGCTTGTTCCAGTTTTCCCCCCTTGGTTTATGTTCCTGGGCATTTTGCAGTCTTGCCATGTCTTTTCTGCTGTTTAAAATAAAATCCATTGGCATCGATCAGAGGCAGAAGTGAATAAATGAAGCAGGTAACTGAGCCATGGAGAATTACCTTGGACTTTATGGCTCGTCCTCCTCTCCAGAACTATTAAGCGGATCCCCACCTCCTCCTCTGGAGTTCCTGTTATAGCCCTTCATCTCCAGCAACTCCTCTTGCTGGGGAACATAACCCTGGCTTTGTCTCCAGTTCTGACACAAAGCGTTGCTGGGGCGGAAGCAGGGATGAAATGCTACTGGTTCGGACCAGTTAGACCGAACCGGTAGCGACAGCAGTGGTGGTTTGGAGAACCGGTAGCGGTGGCAGCGCAAAGCTCTGCCCACCCGCCCAGTCGTTGTTACTTCCTGGTTTTAATCGGGGAAGTAACCTGTTTTTTACCCTCTGTGCATGCGCAGAAGGGTTTGCGCATGTGTAGAGGGTCCAAGCACTCACATGCGCACGTGGCACCTACACTTCCGAACCGGTAAGGAAGGTAAGTAGATTTCACCCCTGGGCTGAAGCCTGCCTGGAATCTCTTCCTGACCCACAAAAGAGCCTTCCTAAAGTCATGGATGGATCCATGGAGAAGCAGAAGAAGCAGGGCCGGATTTTCCTATAGGCTAACTAGGCTTCAGCCTAGGGCCTCAAGATCAAGAGGGGCCTACATTCAAATTGTTAGCAAAATTAAAATTACACTATTCTAAAAACAGTGAACACTAAAACACTGAACCAAAAATAAGGAGAAAAATGGGAGGTGAAAGGGCCTCATAAGTGGAATAGCCTAGGGCCTCTTTTCATCTAAATCCGGCCCTGAGAAGAAGCTTCTTTATACATGCTCAAACATATATTCATCTGACTGTTATTTTTTTTTCTAAAGTCATGTACAAAACTGTGAAAGAAACACTCTGAAATTGCCAATCTCTCTCTCTCCCTCTCCCCTTCCCCCTCCCTCCCCCCCTCTCAATCACACACACACACACACACACACAAACACACACACACGTAAAAAAGATACCCTGTCAAAATGAAGACAACTTGGTCTCAATCAAGCAGAAAAATGGTTGCTCATTAGAGGCAGCTGTATTTACTGGAGGATGCTCCAGCATTAAAAAAAAATGTCCTTTATCTGAAAAGCTATCTCACCCACATCTATTTTGCTTGCCAAAAGGAATCACAAAACAGGAGGGCTCATTTACACACTCCACACTATGAAAAGCTTCTATGCAGCACAAAGGGCCAGCTAGCTTGAGATCTCTTCAAACATTTTTTTTAAAAAATGTTGGCTTTCTGCAGCATAAAGCTCGTTTGAAACGGTTTCACCTAGAAAAAAAAAGCCATTTTTGTGAGACATCTCACAGGATGTTCTTAAAAGATCAGATGTTCCAAAATGTTGTGAGCTGTGGCTGTTCAATAAGTGGCAGAAATATCCCCAAGAAGCATATATTCAGCATCTTATGTAACTACACTACTGATACATGAAATACAAATAGTTAGAAGATAAAAGGAGGGAAAGGAAAGTGGAAAGTGGAAATGGTATATAGAAATGACCTTGGCAGACAGATGGAAGAGCGGCAGATTAGGCAATGGTCAGATAAGAGGCAGCTGAGCCTGCAGAAGGAATGGGATATGGCAAACATCTCAGATGGGACCCTCCCTAGTTTTTTGGAAAATAAAGCCAAGTGGGGGGGAGGAGAGATATACTTTCAGATTCTCTTAATCTAACCTTACAGTAAAGTTAGAACTACCGGTAGTACTTCTGGGTGTGCTTGTTGTCTGGGCTAAAATTGACAACAATTTTGCAAATTTGTATATATAGTTTAAGACAGGTGGTAGGTTTGGGTCTCTTTTTTAATGTTATGTTTATGTTATGTTTATTATATTTATATACCACCCCTCTCCCGAAGGACTTGGGGTGGTGGACAGCCAGCAAATAAAATACAGAAATACAAAATTTAAAATAGTATTAAAATTCAATTAAATCAATTTGGCCCATAGTTAAAAACCCTATATTAAAACCCCTAATTTTAGTAATTGAGTTAAAACAGTTTTTTTTCTTTTTCATACAGTTTATCCTCAATGTACGGCCACAATTGAGCCCCAAATTTATATTGCTAAGTGAAAAAAAATTGTTAAGGGACTTTTGACCCATTTTATGACTTTTCTTGCCACATTTGTTAAGCAAATCACTGCAGTTGTTAAATTAATAACACAGTTGTTAAGTGAATCTGGTTTCCCTATTGACTTTGTTTGTCTGAAGGTCGCAAAAGGGGATCACATGACTCTGGGACACTGCAACTGTCATAAATATGAATCAGTTGTCAGGCATCCGAATGTAAATCATGTGACCATAGGGATGCTGCAGTGGTCATTAGAATGAAAAACGGTCATATAAGTCACTTTTTTCAGTGCCGTTGTAACTTTGAACAGTCACTAAATGAACTGGTGTAAGTCAAGGCCTAACAGTAACAATAAAATCTGCCATGAGGCCACCTGGGTCTGAAAAGTATTTGCTTGGAGAGCAAGAGACAACAGATGGATTGCAGCCACAGGCCAAAGGAGACTTTTGCCTTTTCCACATTTAAAAATCAGTGATTCTCCTTCTCCTTCTCCTTCTCCTTCTCCTTCTCCTTCTCCTTCTCCTTCCTTTTTTCTCTTCTACTTAAAATTAGAAAACAAAATCCTCCAGACGAATATAGTTCACACCCCAGTTTTCCTCCTGGACCCTTTTCAGGGACTTCAGTAAACATGGTTATCATAGTGTACCCCAAGTAAGTTAGAAAATAAATTCAATGTCTCTGATCCACAGATGGGAAATGGGAAGATCTGTTTTCTTCTCAAGGATGATAACAATAACCTGACAGAGTTATTGTGTGGAAAATAGGAGGAGGAAGGAATACTAGATATGTTTCCTGCCTTGAGTGACTTACAAAGTAATAAAAGCAGAATTTTTTTAAAAAAATCTAAAATACAAATATTAACTTTCTCTTTAACTCACATAAATTCTGTTGCTTTTGTCATTTTTTTTAAAAAAATGAGAATAAAGTGGCTTTTCAATAATCCCGATGACTCCTCTGTGACACAAAACTTCGCATTCTTCAATCATAGAGGATTTTGTCAACTAAAATATATTCTACAATATTAAAAAAAAGATGTTGAGACTCTGGAAATAGTGCAGAGAAGAGCAACAAAGATGATTAGGGGACAGAAGGCTAAAACACATGAAGAACGGTTGCAGGAATTGTGTATATTTAGTCTAGTGAAAAGAAGGACTATGGGAGATACGATAGCAGTGTTTCAATATTTGAAGGGCTGCCACAAAGATGAGGTGGGCAAACTATTTTCCAAAGCACCTGAGGGCAGGACAAGAAGCAATGGGTGGAAACTAATCAAGGAGAGAAGCAACTTAGAACTAAGGAGAAACTTCCTAACAGTGAGACCAATTAACCAGTGGAACAACTTGCCTCCAGAAGTTGTGGGTGCTCCATCACTGGAAGCTTTCAAGAAGAGATTGGATAGCCACCTGTCTGAAAAGGTATAGGCTCTGCTGTTTAAACAAGGGGTTGGACTAGATGACATCCAAGGTCCCTTCTAACTCTGTTATTCTATGTTTGTTTTATTTTTAAGAATTGCCATTAGCTGCACTTTCGCATTCTCAGGCATCCTATTCTTTTTAAGTGGCTGCTTTGGTAAAAGAGGAGAAATTTGAAACAATCCTTCCTCCTCCTGTTTTAAAGATGAGATTTAAAACCAAAGTAATCCAATAATTGCAAGTCCGGGTTGTGTTTTTAGAGTCTTTGTTGTGATTATATGATACCAACTCTCTCTTTAAATTTTATGGGGCTCTCCATCTTCTCTTCCTGCTATAGCTCACCTGGATGCCTGGATACTGTAATTGTGTTCTTTTTAAAAACTGTGTGGCTTTCTCTTTCTATGCCCTTCCTTCGCCCGTCTTCACCTTATTTTAATTCTGCCTTTCGTTTTTTTCAGGCAAGACGATGCTAAGCCAAACTAAACCTTTTTCCTTCCCTGAGATAGGAAGAAAAACACTTTCTGCATATATGTATGTGCAAGATCGCAGACCTCCATGCAATTGTACACAGTGCCTGGAACAATAACTCTCTTGTCAGGAATAAGTTTCCAGCCAGTTCATTCTCCTCTCCCCACCCCCCTCCGCACCAATTCTCCACAACTTCCATCCTTAGAGTCACAAAATCACCGTGGTCATAAATTTGCAGCTGCCACATTATCTGCATCCTGCCATCACCGAGTATATCAGTGCTTGTCTCAAATGCTTCTCTGGATGGAGCATTTTTCCGCATCTGTCAAAAAAGAAAGAAAGAAAGAAAGAAAGAAAAAGAAAGAAAGAAAGAAAGAAAGAAAGAAAGAAAGAAAGAAAGAAAGAAAAGGATTGTGTAGTGACAATAAACTGCCTCAAGCTGTAACAATCCAGTGCAAATTTGACTGCCCTCCAGTTGCTCAGAACAGCCTCAGCTTCTGATCCAGGGGAATAATAATGTTGGGATATGGCAGTTTATGGCAAGGTCCTTATGACTTTTTCCTTTCATTCCCTTCTTCTACCCAATCCACTGGGGTCCTTCAGAATTGTGCCTATCTTCGGCTTCTGCAACACTCTTAGAGGAGCTAGTGTGCCCAGTGACCTCGGGAGACAGGAATCTCACCCCTGCTGGTTTCCCTTCTGATGCTTATCTTTAATTTATTGCAAACAAAGAATGGTGATGCCCCCTTGCCAGATATGGGCTGGCTTGGATCTATGGAAATGCCTGCCAGTTTCTATAGCAAGATGACGGAAGGCAGCACAAAGGGAGGCTGGAATTCATTTTTTGCCTATTTAGGATGAGCTTAATTCAGTGTTCCTTTGCCTTCTGTAGGAGATGACCAGACTAAGTCGGAGGGAGGGGTCAAACGTGTCATAAGTCTGGAGTCCCTTCACACCCACAAGAGATCCAAATCCAGGTCTCCTTGATTTCTGCTGACTCTTATCTACCGCCAATTTACCTTGACCATTAGTAGTTCAGATTCTTGTTTAGAGATAGCGTGAAATAAACTTGTACTCATTTGAACAATTCTGTTTCCTGATTTCTTGCACCTGACGCCTTCTCCATCAGCGGGTGTGTTGAAATGAAAGGAAGGGCGGGAGGGATGGAGGGAAGGAAGGAAGGAAGGAGGAGGAAGGAGGAATTTATTAGCAACCAAGCTATTGCTAACAAATTCAGAGCCTGAATCCTAAAAGTGTTATTGGGCCACTTTAACAACAATTCCCCTATTTCTTTCTTCTCTTTAATTGTCTCCGTCTCCTATTTCTGTTGACTATAGTGGTCAAAGTGTCCTTCTTGGACTCCAACTCCCAGGATTATCAGAAAAACCCTTCCTGCTGGGAATTCTGGGCGTTAAGTCATCAAATGTGAAAGAGGGCCAAACTGGGGGTGGCAAAGCAACAAACTCTTGTTGCACATGAAGATGTATTTATTAGCTTTCTCAACCTCCACAATTGTGGGGCTCTGGGCGGCATACAAGAATAATTAAAAACACAATGGAAAAATATTAACAGTATGACAGAATCCAAACATGAATAACCAATAACATGGAGGCAGCAATATAACCCCTCCAATGGCGTTCTCTCAATTGTCTGGAAGGCTGTCCAGAAGAACTCCATTTTAAGTTGCTTCTGAAAAGATAGTATTGTCAGAGAATAGAAGAGGAGAGGAGAGGAGAGGAGAGGAGAGGAGAGGAGAGGAGAGGAGAAGAGAAGAGAAGAGAAGAGAAGAGAAGAGAAGAGAAGAGAAGAGAAGAGAAGAGAAGAGAAGAGAATTCTTAATTGACCAAGTGTGATTGGACACACAAGGAATTTGTCTTGGTGTATATGCTCTCAGTGTACATAAAAGAAAAGATACGTCCATCAAGAATCATAAGGTACAACACTTAATGATAGTCATACAGTACAAATAAGCAATCAAATCATATTAGGAAAATGTTATTATTAGAGCTAATCCAGTGTCTCCGGGAAGGCTGTTCCATAACATAGGGGCCATAACTGATCACCATCTCTTGTGGCCTCAGCCCAGAGGATGTATCCAATTTAAAATGGAGGCAGGAACTGTAAGTGCCATATCCTTGGCGAAAGGATATTTTTCTGGAATAGTGATCAGAATTGCAGATCACCAGCTTATCTTCTCTAACGCAAAGCATATGGTTTTCCCTTTGGGGATTCCTGATGGTGGCACTTCAGAGCTGCCCCTGTCTGGCAGCTTCGGTTCATTCTCATACCAGCTTTTCTCTTGAGCAAAATCCCAGGAAGCTAATAAAATATCTCATTAGAAGCCCAATACTTTTCTTCCAAGCAATGGCCTTCTTCAGGGGCTGTAGAAATCTCTGAAAACAGTCCTTGTGATTGTTTAATACAGCACTGACTGAGTTTATCTCTCAGACAAGGACGTTTTTGAGCAGAAAAAACATTGAGCTTACAATTAAATGTTTTAGCTGGGTTCTGATGAGTTTTCTTTTTTCTGGGGTTTTGTGTGAGATTGAGGCCTTGAGTAATGGTGATGGAAATAAAACAGGCCCAGGGATGTTCTTCAAAGCTTATGCCGTGCATCTGGAGTCAAGGGTACCCACAAAGCAAGGAAACAATTAAACAGAATGAAGTTTTGGATGCTGTGTAACTTGTAGAATCAGATCAGGAGCTAAAATGGTGGCATTGTCTTCCCAATTTTGTCAAGGCGTCTTAACCTCCTCAACTCTTGCTTTCTCTTCATCCATTTATGACATGGTTCCTACAACTCGCATCCCATTTTTTTGGTCACAGTTCCATTCCAAATGTGAATGCTTGTGATTTGCATCTCATCAGGTTGTGAGAAAATGAAGTAGATGCCAGCTGTAAAACACTTTTCACAGTGGAATTGTCTACAATGATGCTAGCAATCTGGAGCTCACAGAATACAGGCTGTTGTTTATTTCTAAGCCTCTTGATTTCCACAAGTTGCTTTAGAAAATCTAATGCTTCATATTTATAATGATTTTCTCTCCCACTGTGGGTGTTAAATTAGTCGGAAAATAGCATTATCACCACTGTGAATGGTCATTATGCCTAACTTGTATACATGTCGGCTTTATCTAGAATCGTTGTAGATACACACTGGCCATATTGTTTGCAATTTGTCCTTCTGTATTTATAACCGGTGTGCATGCACAAGTAATATATCTGACCTGAAACTAATACATTATACGTCTGGTGAACAGGGTCCCAGTCTGCAGAAGCTTGTATTACAATCCATTTTTAAACACAAAGATGCAGTAAGGAGTATTTATTGATTTGGTTTCAGATGCTAAAGCTGATAGTTCCCTCCCACCACTAGATATGGATAACATTCAGATGGTGCTAAAAAGGCTCAAATGTTTTCATGCATTACTTCAAACAGTCTTCCAGTAATCACGTAATTGGGTCATTTTTTTCGATTGTAGGCAAATGATGTGGAACTCTTCTTAAAGTGGCACTTCCTAAAGTGGCACCTGTGAGTTCTAGTCCTGCCGTAGGCATGAAAGCTAGTAAGTGACCTTGGGCCAGTCACCCTCTCTTGGCCCAACTCACCTTGCAGAGTTATTGTGGTAAAAATAGAAGGAGGAAGCAGTATTAGATATGTTCAACTTCACCGTCTTGAGCTATTTATAAAAACAATAAAGGTGAGATAAACATGTAACAAACAAACTAATAAAAGAAGGGTAATGTTTTATCATGGATGTGGTACAAGAATCATCATGATGTAAATTATTGCAACAGTACAGAACTCTCAGGATTTCCATAAATTGAAAATGAGGTCTGAGATAATGAAAGAGCCAAGAGAAGGAGTTCTGAGTGAGGAAGTCTTTTTGTATTGTATTTAGAAAAGAAGATGCCTTAATCACTGGACCAGATTTTAATTCTTTGGGGCTGCACTTCTAAGATGGAATCCCAGGTTGATTTTCTTCTAAAAAGCAACAACAACCACATGCCTTCAGCTGAGATGCAAGATTTATTGGACACAGAAATCTTTTTATGTCTTCACCTAGTCCTTCCATGATGGTCTGATTTCATGTTTACTTAATCTGTTAATATATGCAATGATTAAAAACTAAACATTAGTTAGTTATGAACAGAAGAGGGGGAGAACTATATTCTTGTTACTCTTTGTCTTGTTGCAGCTGCCTCGTTGTTTTCTTTGTTTTATTGATTGTACTATGCAGGAGAATTCACTGCTATATGTTATTATTTATTTTATTGGTGGTAATTTACTTATTTGTTGCAAGCTGCTTTTAAGGAGTGGGAAAGGCCAGATGGGATATAAAAGATCTGAATAAAAAGTAAAACAATTATAATATTAATATTGTCATGGGGCTAATCAAAGCAGAAAATATGAGAAATAAGAAAAGCAACAATCCTTTTGCAGATTTCACATGTTGCTACGGTAGTTAGAAAAATTTAAACTCATCTAGATTACTTAAATATAGAATAGAATAGAATAGAATAGAATAGAATAGAATAGAATAGAATAGAATAGAATAGAATAGAATAGAATAGAATTTTATTGGCCAAGTGTGATTGGACACACAAGGAATTTATCTTGGTGCATAGGCTCTCAATGTACATAAAAGAAAACATATCTTGTTGTGGCATCATATTTACCTCCTGTATTTTATTGCAAGAGTCGTGGTGGCACAATGGTTAGAATGCAGTACTGCAGGCTAACTCACTGCTCATTCCAAGAGTTCGATTCTGAATGGCTTAAGGTTGACTCAGCTTTCCATCCTTCCGAGGTGGGTAAAATGAGGACCCAGATTGTTGGGTGCAAAATGCTAACTCTGTAAACCTCTTAGAGAGGGCTGTGAAGCGGTATATACATCTAAGTGCTATTGCTATTAGCATGATAACATTTTCTATGTCAGATCTAAGGATGAAAGAGAAGTTTGTTCAATTCAAATATTTATTTAGATTGGGATCCAATTTTTATCTTACACACTACTACATAAAACACTTGTAAAAGAAATCCAAATTCAACAAGATCTGACATTGTCTGTTAAGAGGCACTGGCCATCTTCCCTGGAAGTAGAAAGCAATGATGTCCATGATAAAACACTGAGCCCTCAACTTAATTTAAATGTCACATGCTCCTGAACAATGTGATCCTGGGGCATTATATGGTATCAAGGTAACAGTTGATGATACTCAGGACAAGGGGCAGTAAGGTAATTAGGAGAAGGCTTAAGGAGATACCAGGTGTGGTCATATTGGAGGCCTAGGGCCTTGGCATTTGCTCAGGAATGCCAGACATTGGCGCCTGGAACCTATATAGTGCAATACAACTCTATATGAAGCATGGACCACAATTCCTTGTCATCTTGAATGTTCTCATTCAAAATGAAGTTTATTTCTTCTGTGAATTGGACTGAACTAAAGTCTCAGAGGAATCTAGGTAGGGGTATGGACCTCCTATTACAATCTGCAAGGCTTTACTCAAACCCATCAGGACATGATTCAGGAATCTATCTGAATTTAAAAGACGAAATCCACTCTTTCAAAGGCAGCAAAGTCCACATTTTGGAAAGAGAGGACCGCTGATTTGAAAAAGGGGTCAAAGAGGCCATCGATGTCAAAATTGAGCAGCCCCCTCTCAACAGAGGGGGAGAGGTATGACATCATCTATCTCCAGTCTACAACAGTTCCAAGAAGGCTCCACACCCATTTGCACTACTCAGGTGACCCTGAGGACACAGATAAACCTCCAGGTTGCGTTAACAACTCTCTAAAAGAATGCAACTGACCAGCTGTCTGCAAGGAGTATAAATCCTTCCATTCCCCACCATCCAGTCAGAGCTGAAGAAGCTTCTTGGATGAGAAGCGAAATGTCTTCGAAGAAAAACAAGAAAGTCCAGTTGCTTCTTGATAAGACTTCTGTATCTTGCACTGATGGACAGACAGGTTGTTGTAGGCATTCAGGCAGAAAGAAATAGTTATTCTTTGATAAAGGTTTGTGTACATGCACATTTCTCCCATTTGAAGAATTTGTTGCCTCTGTGTGGTTCCATTGGAAAGAATATATGTGGTTTAGGGTTGAACTGTTGGTTCTTGGTGTTCAGTGAGTTTGGTTATAGCATCATCAGTGCAAAGGAAAGTGAGGTTTGCCAGTGGTTTATATCAGGGGTGGGCTGCTAGGGGTTCACAGGGGTTTGGGAGAACCTCTAGCTAAGATTCTGTGCAGTTCGGAGAACCCCTAAATCCCACTCCTGTCTGGCCCCACCCAGGTAACTGCAGGGGACGCATGGAGGCTTGGGGAGGGCGAAAAACAGGCCTACTGGAACTTCAAGAAGGAAGTTCGGGAAGGAAGTTTGGGAAATTCAAGCCCGTTTCCTGCCTCCAGAGGGCCTCTGGAGCCTGGGGAGGCCCTTTTCACCCTCCCGGAGGCTTGAAGAAAGCCTCCAGAGCCAGGGGAGGCCGACTAGGCCACGTCCACCAAAGCTACGCCCACCCAGCAACCAGGCAGAGGACCCCTGGTTTATATAAAATATGATTGGTGGATCCTTTGTGAGATTTTTTTTTTTTAATGTTGTTGGCATTACTTTTTGGATGTTTGTTTTGTATGATCTCTGAATTATTTTTTTAATTGCCTTACACTGTAGGCCTCTTAGAGTCAGGATGGAGTTGAATGGACATTTTCATAACAACAACAGCAACAAACAACCACCATCAAACAACACTAAAGAATGCAGGGAACCTCTGGGTTGCAATCAGGCTCTTTGGAGTCCTTTTCTTTTTTCTGCATGCAGAAGCGATGATATGCTAGATACGAAAGATGGCAGAAGAGAATGGGGTGGCATTATACTTGGTGTGTCAGGAATATGGAGGAAGGGGAATCAGACCCATGAGTCAGAATCAGTTCTCCAGTCTGGCACTACAGTAAAGTCTCTCAACTATTTTTCTCTCAAAAGTAAGATCTTCCAGGGCAGAGTCTACAGGCTTCCTCCAAATAAAGAGATGAAGCTGTACAGTTAACACAGACTTATTCTTAATTATCAGGGATGAGAGAACGGGCCTGATCAACACCTTAGAGACCCACATTCTTTTATTTAGGCTCTTGGGATTATGGTGACTTCATTGATGATCCATGAGGTGATGAGGCAAAGTAGGTTGGCCTCCATGCAAGGTCCAAGGTCTCTTATCAGCCAGTAAGTAGATCCGAAAGGGTGAGGTGAGGTTACACACCATCGCATATAATTATGCATTCAATTGGCCCCAGGACAGAAAGACCATGAAACTGTGTCTCATGCATCTTTATGCAGAACAGGCTTTGAAAAGGATGTCAGGGCCATGTGACACATTCCTTCCATCTTGCCATTTTTTCTCATCAAATCAAGCAGCTGACAAGTTAGCGGCAAGTCACTCTCACAGCTGCCTGCTTCCTACTCGCTAAACCAGTTGCTTTCAGATTTGTCTTCAGGACTTCCCGACTTGACTCTGTGGTGGCTCCCTTTTCACCTCTCCCCTCCCTTCCTCCCTCCCCCCTCCCTCCCTCCCTCCCTCCCTCCCTCCCTCCCTCCCTCCCTTCCTTCCTTCCTTCCTTCCTCAGCTACCAGCCAACACCTGTGCCGCGCCCAGAGCACATTAGCAGTCGGTTTGGATCACCAGCAATAAAGCGGTTAAGGGGGGGTGGTAAATCTGTGCCTGTAAAACCAGGAAGATGTCAGACGAGTCATCTCCCATCAATCAGGGTGTCATCTGATAGAGGAGAAATGGGTGATAAAAAGAAGCATTTTCGGAAATTATGTAGAATATTCCATTTGTGGAGTGCTGCAGTCGGGGCCAGAGCAGAATTTTAATCAGGGGGGCTGCGGTGATGGACTGCGGTGTGTCTGCTGTTATAGTGTTGGCATCAATCATCCTGGCACAAAGGCGTGCACTCCGCGCACACTCACTCCAAGCAGCTGAGGCTGCCAGAAGCTGCAGGAAGATTCCAGGGAGGAAGTAGAGTGGGTGTGTAGCTGCCGGAAAAGCACAAGTGTGTGCACAGAGGGAGAAGAATGAAAAAGCAGGGGAAAAAAGGGTAAGGGAGGGTTGAGGGGCATAGGAAGAGGGGAGGGTATGTGTTGGAGCTTTCCTTTGGCAGGCATTCAGTAGCAACGCAGAACTGGATTTTGTGCAAAAGAAAAAGCCGCTGCCTTTGCATTAGCATCTTCCAACTGGGTGCCCTCCAGAATTCTGGGAATTGTAGTTCCAATTCTTCTGGAAGGGCATCAGTTTGGAGAAAAGCTAAAACAAAGCCACAACCCAACAAGAAGAGGCGGAAAATATATGAAATGGATAGGGCACACCCGAGGGCTTCTAATGAACCAGCTCACCAGAGAGAAAGCTATGGCCTCAGAATTATACAGAAGATCCATATTTGAAGAATATGTATCTTCAAAAAAAAAAAAGAGAGAGACCCTCTAATGATTGTACAGCCTGGGCAAGCTAAAGTAAGGAGAGGCAATCCTTTAGATTTTTTGGGTCCAAAACAGAGCTACATAACAACCAGTCACCACCAGCCCCAGAGGGCTCTTTCTTATTTTTTTACTGCATTTTCTAATGTGCTGCAATCAGAAATGATTCTTGGTAGTTTACAAGATAAATTGACCCACCCAGCTATTCACCCCCCACCCCACATCCACAGAACAACTAATTAAAAACATCTAAAATCAATACATCCTAAAAGCATCCAGCACAATAAATGAGTCTGCATTGATGGCTAATCCTAAATTAAATGTATGAAAGAAGCTGGGTTTTAGCCATTTTGCTAATATGATCAGAGATAGAACCGGTTTGATTTCCATTAGAAGGTTGCTCCTAAGAACTAGGAGCAACCTTCTTTGAGATCTTACATTCTTTATGGCTCTGTTTAGAAGTTAAATTGGGTTTTTTTTTCATTTATTTTTTGTAAGCAGTCCCTGGTCACCTGTTTAATTTTTACTCCGTAAGTACAGGAAGGTCTCAGGAACAGAAGCATTCAAGGTTTGTTTTTTTTAAAATTTGGAGTGAATTTCTTCTGGTGCCTCATGTCAGCTTGATTGATAGCTTTGTTGTGAAAGAAGCAAAGGGTAGCCAACTAATGGTGACTTCTGTGCAACTCATTGAATATTTGCAGCTGTTTGCCCTTCTTGGCATAGTGATAGTGCAACAAATTTAAATAAAGTTATGATGGAAAACCGACCAATCCATATTTCTTTTTATGAAGTGAGAAGGCTATTTAAAAAATAAAAAAGAAATTGCCAAATTTAGAAATACTGTATTGCACATTCTGTAGTTTGATTGTATGTGCTGTATAAAGCCCCCACTATACTGTGGCCCTAACTTTATCTTAGAAGGGACCTTGGAGGTCTAATCCAATGCCCTGTCTAGGGAGACAACATGGCCTTCCAGCCTCTTTTCCACCATCTGACAAAACAAATGTGTTAGCTTTTCTATAGTTCAGTAGAACAGCATATGCCTTCATGGATGGGTCCCTACTTCAAGCTTGGTGTCTCCTCTTCTTGCTGCTGGAGGAGAATTCTGGGAGTTGTAGGCTCAACATGTTTGTTCATTTATATATTAGATTTCTATCCTAGCTTTACGTCCAGGGTGTAAGGTGGTGTTGTCCCTCTTGTTTGTCTTCACAGATGCTCCAACTCAGGAGGTTGGGCTCAGAGAATAGGACTGAAGCAAAGTCACCCACAGAACTCCTGTGGCTAAGAGTGCACTAGCATCTAGGTGTCTCCAGCATTAGTATCTTAACCATTACATCACACCACTCTCTAATATTGAGGAGGTACCAGAAAGGGAACACTGGTGCCCCTCTCAGTATATGTGTCCTCATTTAATGGCCAGTTACGTAGCAACAATTTGAAGTTAAAACACACCTCCCCTGAACTACCTATGACCCAGTTCTAGAGTTGCAACAACTGCAGATTGGGAACACCAGTGCCCCTCTCAGTATATGTAGTCCTTGCTTAATAACCGGTTACTTAGCAACAATTTGAAGTTGCAACACATCTCCCCAGAGCTACTTATGACCCAGTTCTGGAGTTGCAAAAACTGCCCCAGTATTCAGCCGGTTCTATCCGGTTCGGACAAACTGGGAGCGGTGGCTGCAGGAGGCTCCACCCACCCATCCGGATGTCATCATGTCCCGTCTTTTGCTGCTCTGTGCATGCACAGAAGGTCCAGCGCATGCACAGAGGTGTTGTGCACAAGCAAAGCGAGCATGTGTGTATGCTCACATTTGCGAACCGGTAGCGAAAGTAAATCAATACCACCCCTAAACTGCCCTACCCTGTGGTCATATGATTGCATTTTGGATGCATTTGGCTCACATTTACAGCTGTTTACGGCATCCTGTGGTTATGTAACCACAATTCTTGGCATTTTTTGCTGATTTCTCTCATTTATTTCTGGTTTCTGGCAAAAAATGTCCATTGAAGAAAATGGATTCATTTAATGATTGTGCTGTTTGGATGCGGTCACATGGTGACCACTGCTTAACCACCGTGACATCTTATGACTATAATTCTGGGCACAATTCCAGTCGTAAATCAACTAATATCTTTCTAAGGCTTCAAGTAGCCCATGCAAGTTCTGTTCATTCAAAATGTGAACATAGACAGAAGAGGGCTATGGGCAATGGATCTACCTGGCTTCTGCACCCTCACATATGCCAATCTCAACCCCCATGAAGAGGTGCCTGAGTGGGAGGGGATATTAGAAAATAAAGGTATGTGTTATGACAGTATGATCAGAGCAGTGGTGAAATTCAGCAGGTTCTGACAGGTTCTGGAGAACCGATAGCGGAAATTTTGAGTAGTTCAGAGAACCAGCAAATGCCACCTCTGCCTGGCCCAAGAGTGGGGTGGGAATGGGGATTTTGCAGTATCCTTCCCCTGGAGTGGGGAAAGAATGGGGATTTTGCAATATCCTTCCCCTGCCACACCCACCTAGCCATCCGCACCAAGCCATACCATGCCCACCAGGCCACGCCCACAGAACATGTAGTAAAAAAAAATTGAATTTCATCACTGGATCAGAGCCTCCCTCTTTGCTATGTGCATTATCTCAACACACATACAAAGCGGACAGGTCCTGGCTCATGCTGCTGCCACTGCCATCTGAATTTTTTTGACCCCTGCCCGGCAGATGCCGCTGACAACTATATAGAAGAGGATGAGGCTCTTACACAAATGGACTGTAAAGAAATCAATGTCTATTCTAGTTTTGGAACTGCAGTGCAATGATTTCTATTTTTATTCAAACAGATGTGAGCAGAGAAGGGGAAGAGCATGTTACCGAAAGGATAGGATCCACATACTTGAGGGGCCTTGTTGATGGGGCTGCTGTGTACAGCCCCTTTTCTTTACACACTCTGAATTCTCATCCAGAAGATGTGAAGAAAGTTGTTTTTTTCATCATATATGCATCGTATATATTCAAAATTACATTTTGCATGCTGGACTGGTTTTATAGATTCAAGTCAGAATAAAATTATTTTTTTAATACACCAGCCAATCAACCCTACACTGTGTGATGAAATCGGAAGAAAACGGCACTGATTTTCAAGGAGGGAACAAGGTAGGAGGTGAGGCGAGAAAATCCCAGAGGATTATTAATGGCATCATCTAAATTTCCTCCTAAAATTTGCTGAATTCTGTAATGACACGGTCAAGACTTGGCTGAGAGCACTGATCTTCCTGCTCATCCTTAGGATGACTCCAGTAGGGCAAAGGGATTAAAGAATCATGCCAATGGATTCAGAAAAGTTTTATTACGGCAAAGAATCTGTTTCAGCAAAATTGTACAATAGTATCATAAAGAAATTGTAGAACACATTTTCCGAGATGCTTCTGTGCTGGTTTATTCACTTGAATACATTGTGATATGAAGTTATAAGAATGGTTTGTTAACTGGTGAAGATGAAACTGAAATACTCTGGCCAATTAATGAGAAGGAAGGACTCACTAGAGAAGAGCTTAATGCTGGGAATGATTGAGGGCAAAAGAAGAAGTGAACGGCAGAGAAGGAGGTGGCTGGATGGAGTAATGGAAGCAGTCGGTGTGAGCTTAAATGGACTCCAGAGGATGGTAGAGCACAGGAAGGCCTGGAGGAATGTTGTCCATGGGGTTGCGATGGGTCAGACACGACTTTGCAACTAACAACAACTATGTCATTATAGCTGACACATAGGCGTGCATTGCAAAATAAGGTTGAATAAAACCAAAATGGCTTGCCAAGAAACTTTGCACAAGCTGTTTCTTTCAGTCTACCTACTCCACAACAAAAAGTTAGTAATATAATTGCAGTTGCTAGCTGCCATTAGTTTTCAGAGGCTCTTAAGTCAGCATCAGCTAGCAATAATAACTCTGATGCTACTTTTTTTTCAAGTTTCTACTCCTTCACAAAGCATTCTTTGGGCCGTTCTCTGTACAACTCTTGTTGAAATCTGTCTGCACCAGCTACTTGATTTGTTCCAGTGTTCTCACTAACGTTCCTAAACTCACCAATTTCCAGACTGAAAACTACAACATTTTGCTATTAATTACTATTATCTTCAGCAATACCATCCTCTTCTTTATAACAATTAGCTTATTACAGGGGTGAAATCCAGCAGGTTCTGACAGGTTCTGGAGAACCGGTAGCGGAAATTTTGAGTAGTTCAGAGAACCGGCAAATACCACCTCTGGCTGGCCCCAGAGTGGAGAGGGAATGGAGATTTTGCAATATCCTTCCCCAAGGATTGGGGAGGTAATGAGGATTTTGCAGTATCCTTCCCCTGGAGTGGGATGGGAATGGAGAATTTGCAGTATCCTTCACCTGCCATGCGCACCAAGCCACACTCACCAAGCCATACCCACAGAACTGGTAGTAAAGAAATTTGGATTTCACCACTGGCTTATTACCCTGTGCATGCGTGTTATCCCCATTTATCCTAACAATAACTCAGTATAGTTTATTACCAAAAGGAAACCACCCTAATCAGAAGTACTACGGTATTCATTGCTAGAGTAAAACTTTAATTAGGATTTCCTCAGAAGATTACAGCTACCACATCTTCCTCTAAGATTATATCACTGAATATACAGTATCCTGCTTTACCAGATATATCTCGTAATTTAAGAAAAGAATCTTGGTGATGAAATAGACATGAACATGAAGTTTTCCTGGCAATAGTATGATTAATAATTTGGTGAGCTTCTGTTGTTGTTTTTAATTCTTAGGCTGGCCTAAAACCCAAGGATTTCCATATGAGTGCCCATCCAGCTACTACTTAGACCTGAATCCACTTAGCTTCGTTCGAGATCTGCTATAGTCAGTTCAATGTCCTACTTTTGCATTTAACTGTACAAATTATGATTGCCCTACAAAAAACCAGTAATCCTCCAGCTGCAGAATCCATACTAGCTGAGTTTTTTGAGAATGGTAGTCCAACACTTTCAGAAAGCATCAGATTTGGTGGTGGTGGATTGAACACTTGGTACTACCATATTTTTTGGAGTATAAGACGCACTCCCCCCCAAAAGAGGGTAAAAATTTGGGTGTGTCTTATACATCAAATGTTGCCCCTCCCATCCGCCAGCCCCCACCCTTTGGCCTCTGCCTCCCAACAATTTGCCTCCTTGCAGCAAACAGCCCATTTCAGTTTCAGCTTCAATACAGCCTGATTAGCACAAGCAGCTGATTGTCGGTTGGATCGGCCTCCCAACCATCAGCTATTTCAGGCTGCAGGGATTGCCATTGCCTATTGCCACCTCCGCGTGCCCCATATTCGGCCTCCGCTGTTTGCTGCAAGGAGGCAAATTGCTGGGAGGCAGAGGCAGATTTTTTTTTCTTGTGCTAATCTGGCTGTGCTGAAAATGAAAATGAGACAGGTTGTTTGCTGCAAGGAGGCAAATTGCTGGGAGGCCAGATTTATTTTTTCTTGTGCTAATCAGACTGTGCTGAAAATGAAAACGAAACAGGCTGTTTGCTGTTTGCTGCAAGGAGGCAATTTGCTGGGAGGCAGAGGCAGAGGCAGAGGCAGAGGCAGATTTTTTTTTCTTGTTTTCCTCCCCCCAAAAAATAGGTGTGTCTTATAGTCTGGAGTGTCTTATATGCTGAAAAATATGGTATCAATCCCTTTCCTGTCATGCTTCCCAAATATTTGTATTCTGTTGAACTAATAAACACTTCATCTGCTCAGCATGAGCTGGGTTTTGCAATCTGTTTGCTTCAAATGTTCTTCCTGAAATATTATTTTTCAATGTTATATTAATTTTTTAGGTTCTTTTTCAGAGAGAGAGAACCAGGTATTTTCATTAAAGGCCAGCAGAATGAAGAGCCAAACTCTACTGTGAAACATATTCTTGGATTATACTATACCACTGCTAACTAATATTTGAACACTCTGCTCTTCCAGGTGACAAAGCACTCCCAGTGTGAAAGTGGAAAAGGATAGGAAAAAAATAATCCCATAGTTTGCTCTTGATCAGTGCCATTTTTCAATGGGAACTGGTTTCCCCATTGACTTTGCTTCTCAGAAGGTCGCATCCAAATTTTGATCATGTGACCATGGGGATGCTGCAATGATTGTAAGTATATGAAAAACAGTCATATAAGTCACCTTTCTCAGAGCCATTGTAACTTTGAACGGTCACTAAACGAACTGTTGTAAGTCAAGGACTACCTGTAGTGGGGTAACACCTATCCTTTTCAGATAGAGATCTGCTGACATCTTGTTCTTTCTGTGGGCATTCAACAAACAGTGTATGGATTTTATCCAATGACACCAAAAGTGGCAAACCACCCATCCTTTTAATGCACGGGTGTAAAATGTGCCGTACCACGTTGCTGTCACGTGATGTTTCACGATGTTTTCCCCATTCGCAGTGCTGGGGTGGGCGTGGCTTATGCGTGATGCATCCGGCCCATAGGCTGCCAGTTTGACATCTCTGTTTTAATGGAACAGTTTCTGTGATCCTCTGCTGTTTATCTGGTTAGTTGGATGTGGGGTGGACAATTTTTTCCTTTCCTTGATTTCTGGCAAAACAGAAAATCTGTTTCCCTTCTGATTTTCAGATATGTTTTTGTAGTGAATCTTAATAGATAAGCTAGCAGATGAGATGGTGCTGAAAAGACTAACCCCCAATGACCAGATTGATCCAAGTTTAAGTAATATTATTTTAATTCCTCATAAAATGTTGACATTCGCCCAAAGTAGCTGTTAGGGAATATTTCTACCGACATAGATGGGCCTAAAGTACAAACTGCAGAGACATAACCAAAAAATCCCAACAACCTTAAAATGACTATCACATCTCTCTCCCTGTTTTAAGGGCTACTATTATCAACCTTTTATCTGCTCTCTTGCCAATCGTGAGCTTCAGCTGCCAACTATCTTTTATCCCAGAATCCCCCCCCCCCCCACTTCCCTCATATCAATAAAAAGAAATTAACACTAGAGTGGCTGTTCCACTTTGGATGCTCCTCTGCTCAATAATAAATTTCTGCAAATATTCATAGTCTCTAAAACATCACTTGTCAGCCCCACTAGGTAGATCAGACCATGAAATCAACTTCACGGAAGGCTAAAGCTACTTTTATTGAGATTGGCTAAAATAATAGACTCCTGGAAATCTGAATGTGCTGTGATTCCTTCACCTCCAATAAATTTGGGAGGAGTCTGTCTGAACTACTTATAAATATTATCTGGTGCTCTGCACTTAAAAAACGCATCAGTCCCTTTTGCTTAGGTAGCATCATTTGCATATCTCTGTCAAGGTAATCTTTAAATTGGGGTGCCCAAATTCAGGGTTTTTTTTTTTTTTTGAAGTCCACAAGTTTTAAACTTCCCAAGGTTGGACAGCCCTGCTCTACATCATCCTGGATTATGTGAAGGAGTGGGCTTCCAAAATTTTACAAGGGGTTCTCTGCCCGATTGCTGGGTGGATGTGGCCATGGTGGGCATGGCCTAGTTGGCCTCCTGCACCATGGTGGGGGGCATTTTTGCCCTCCTCCAGTTCCAGAGGTTTTCCTTGAGCCTCCGAGAGGGCGAAAATGGCCTCCCCAGGCTGCTGAGGCCTTCTGGAGGCCAGAAACGGGCCTCCAGTAGGCCCAATTTTTGCCGTCCCGAGCCTCCGTGCGCTCCCTGCACTTACCTGCATCCAAAACAGGCTGCATGGGGACTCCTGGGAGGGGCAGGGTGGAGTCGGCAGGGCCAGCCAGGAGTGGGATTTGGGGGTTCTCCAAACTGGACAGAATCTTAGCTGGAGGTTGTCCCAAACCCCTGCGAACCCCCAGCAGCCGACCCCTGATTGAGCGTATGTGATTTTGAGACAGTTTTTGATTCCTAGTGCCTGGACAAGTCTGAATTTTTCTTAGCAAGATTTCAGAAGTGGTTTGCCATTGCCTGCTTCCTAGGGCTGAAAGAGCCCAATATTGCTCACTAATTCTCAGGTATCTTCATGTTTAAGGTAAGACTAGAACTCATTGTCTCCTGGTTTTCAGCCTGATGCCTTAACCACTACACCAAGCAGGCTTTCATCCTGGATTATCAGTGCTCGAAGGTGGCTTTGTTACTTACATACAGTTGAGTATTCCTGTTCAGCTGCATTTATAACCCACAATGGGTAGCACAGTCTGTTCCTTGTGGAGGCCTTCCAAAAGCAGTTTTGCTGTGCAGGTAGTTCTTGACTTACAATCACAATTGACCCCAAAATTTGTTGTTAAGTAAGACAGTTGTTATGTGAATTTGCCCCATTTTTATGGCCTTATTGTCACAGTTATTAAGTGAATCACAGCAATTGTTAAATTACCAACATGGTTGTTAAGTGAATCTGGCTTCTCCACTGACTTTGCTTGTCAAAGGTCTCAAAAGGTGATTATGGTCATGACCCCAGGACCAGTGATGGGATTCAGGTAATTTAACAACCGGTTCTCTGCCTTAATGATTTCTTCCAACAACCAGTGTGCCAAACTGCTCAGAAAGTTAACAACTGGTTCTCCCAAAGTGGTGCGAACTGGTTGAATCCCACCACTGCCCAGGACACTGCAACCATCACAAATACATGCAACTTGCCAAGCATCCAAATTTTGGTCATGTGACCGTGGGGATGCTGCAACAGTCATAAGTTTGAAAAACAGTCATAAATCACATTTTTCAGTGTCATAACTTTGAACGGTCACTAGACGAATGGTGAAGACCTATTCTTTTTTACGTTAAAAAAAAAACCTGTATTTTTACGATGAATGAAAGACCAGAGCCATTCCTGTTAGGGATATTTACAGAAAAATATACAAAGGAAATAAAATATTTGATACTACATATTTTAACAGCCGCTCGCATAGTTTATGCCCAGAATTGGAAAAAAGAAATTATACCAACAGATGAAGAGTTAATTAAAAAAAATCTTGGAATGTGCCAAGATGGATAGATTAACAAAAGAATTTAAAGAAAAGGAGGACACAGAATATGACATGATTTGGCATAAATGGTATAAGTGGTTGGAGAAAAAGAAAAATGAGGAAGAAAAATAGGGGGAAATGATAGAAACGTTAAAAAATAAAGAAAGAATTTGTTTAAGCATAAGAATTAAGAAATTGTTATGAATGACGAGAAATATATTGTAAATAAAATGAAAGGGACAAGAAGTAAATTGGAATAATACAAAGAGAAATAAGGGGAAATTGTGAATAATGAAGAAGGACCATCATGAAATAACTGCAAAAAGAGTATTCATATATATGTTGTATGTCCTGCATTGTTGTATTATGTTATAATAAAAAATAAAATAATAATAAAAAAACCTGTATTTTTAAACTAAATATTAAATATTTTTATTGCAAAATTGGTGAGATCAGTGGCTGCTTTTGCAGTGACAGCAAAAAAATCTTACGAGATTTTTTTTTCTTTTCTTTTTTTAAAGAAAACCACTGTGGTACATAAACTGGCAACCCAGTCTTTTTTTTTTCTATAAACCTTTATTAACATTTAAAATCCAAAAATACAAGTTAAAATACATCTATAACAAAATACATCCGTAACAATTATACAATTCAACATCATTCTTACAGTATGTAATTCTTAACTTTGTTAATCTATTCCCAAATATTCCTACTTAATCGACATATTTAAATACATTTTGGATCTTATTTTATTCTATCCATTGATACCAATTTTTCTAAGTTAAGTAGTATTCCGAGTCTTTCTGATTATTTACTTCTAAAGTAAGTTTGTCCATTTCTCCACATTCGAAAATTTTCCATATTATTGCACAGTCTGTTGGTATAGTGGACATTTTCCAGGCTTATGCGAGTACAATTCTTTCTGCTGTAGTTATATGAATAATTAAATATTTAATCCTTTTAGGGTAATTTCCTTTAATAATCCCCAGAAGAAACAGTTCAGGTTTCAATTCTATCTTACAGTGTGTGATTTCTTTTAGCCATTTTTATATTTTAATCCAGAATTTTTTAACTTCTGGGCAAAGCCACCATACATGGAAGTAGGTACCTTTACTTGTTTGCATTTCCAGCAATTAGGTTTTAGGTTGGGGTACATTTTTGCGAGTCTTGATTTTATTAATGTATAGTCTTTCTCCCAAATTTTTTCCCAATCTTCTAACTCAACGTTGTGCCCGTTTTCTAGCCCATGCTATCATCGATCCCTTTACAATTTCTTTTTTTAAATCGAAATTTAATAAATAATTATTTATTTTAGATAGTAATTTCTCTTCCGGGCCTGTTAATAATTTAATGGCAACCCAGTCTTATCCTCAAAGCAAAAGCTCAAACTTAGCAAAAGCCATTTGGATTTTCCCTGGGTGCACAGAACTGAAAATAACTGTTTTCTGGCATTTGTGGGAGAAGAGCCTCCATCCTTCTCTTCTCAGTCTGTAAAAGGTAAACAAACTGAATAACAAATCATTTATTACTCTTTTATGGCATTTGGAACAACTACCTGAGTGTCCTCTCTCTAACGGTAGGGCCTGCCCTGGCAAAACAGACCAGGGTTTATTTGCACTGTGCTTGAGTTTTACCACTGCAGTCTACAAATACAGAAGGCTTCTCTCTGTCCAGTTCTTCTCCATAGAAAACCAGATGCCAGCGGGAAGCTTTCCAGCTTGGCTTTCTTGCCAAATTGTCTGTTTTATCCCTTTTTAATAGATTGCTTCCATCCCTTGCTGCAGGTTTAAGGTTTTAAAACTCAGGCCCAAATTATTCATACCGAGCCTCAGTCTTGGATGGATGCATGTGTATGTGTATACGTAGTTAGTAGGCAAGACAATGCGGTTATAATTCTGTTTCTTCTCACCCTTGAGGCCTACTGTATTTCTCCTTTGCAAACATAATTTGGAAATGTGATTTGGATATTTTGTATAAATGCCGTTTGAATAGAGTAGGCCTGGGTGAATTTTTTGTCACCCTTCAGAAGCTGAAATCAGCATTAGGGCAGGGCTAAATTAACTGTGGTGGAAAGTGTGCTTTAGAGGAGAGCTATAGCCCATTTGCCACTCTTGCTGTAGTCAAATTATTCAGCAACCATCTATGGTGCTGGGGGGGTATTAATAACATACTTTCTTTTTTAACCCCCCATATCTGAGAAAATAGCAATAATTTGCTTGCCACAGGGCATATCCACACTTCCTGCTTAGCCTGTTGCTAGTTCAGCTTAACCACCTTTTCAGGGGTACATGAGAAGACAATGTTGTAATCCAGGGGTATCAAACTCGATTTCACTGAGGGCCGCATCAGGGTTGTGTATGACCTCAGAGGGGGTCGGGTGTGTGTGGCTAGCTTGACATCACTTGTGTCAGGGTCGTGGTGGCCCGAGCATTCTGCCAGCAAAAACGGGCTCCTGAGCTCCATTTTCGGCCGCGATGACTTCCTGCAGCCTTCTGCCAGTGAAAATGGAGCTCAGGGAGGCCGTCACAGCTGAAAACGGAACCTGGGAGGGCTGCATGCACTCTATTTTCACTGGCAGAGGCACCACAGGCCAGTTCTTCATTGTGTCCAGGGTGGCCCCATGTGCTAGATCTAAACCTGCAGGCCTTGAGTTTGACACCCCTGTTGTAATCCCTCCCACTGCTAACCCATTGCCAAAGTAAAAGAGTTTTTCTGATCAAGTTGCCTTAAATCTTTCAGAATGGAGTGTTCCAATTTATGGTACAGGTAGTCCTCTCTTACTGACCACAATTGGGACTGACAACCTTGTTGCTAAGTGATGCGGTTAAACAGAACATCACGTGGCTGCGACAGAGTTAGCAATGCCATTTCCCCTCACAATCGTTTAGCGAATCATCTCAGTTGTGATCATCATTCACAGTTTCACTGCTGGCTTCTCTGTTGACTCTACTTGTTGTAAACCAGCTGTGAAGTGCACAAATTTTGATCACATGACCCGTGACTGCAGAATGCAGTGATGGTTGTAAATACCCACAGATTGTGAAGCGCCTGAGTCTTGATCACATGGCCATAAGGATGCTGTAACGGTTGTAAGAGCTAGGATTTGTTTTTCAGCACTGTCAAAACCTTCAACAGTCACTAAACATGGCAGTCATTAAGTGACGACTGCCTATAATAAACCAGCACAGCTCAGAAAGGCTGGAAGGCTTGTGAGCTCTTAGTTGGTGATTGCCCTATGCTGCGATTTGCTCTTAGGCTGCTGGATAAGTAGGATTTGTGCTTCCTTTTCTCTATATGTACTGTATGTATTTTGAAAAATACAGTTAAAAAACCTTGATGGAATATCTTTATATTTTAGTATTTTTACTTATCAGATTTAAAGCCGCTTGGCTCCAGAAGGACTCTGGGCAGTCTATTCTATAAATATTTTTTAAAAATAGAGTACACATGTCCAGACACAAATTCCAAACACTTCACCAAATGCACATGACCCGGCGTTCAACAACCACCCTACTCCAGACCCTGGGAGAACAGCCAGTTTTTTAAAGGAATACTGGGACGCTATCAGGGTCAGAGCCATGTAGAAATAGAGTGACTTATCCAAGCGTAGAACGATGGCCAATGATTTCCCAGCCAGTGAAAGCTCCTGCTGCACACAGCCCCTGTTATTTCCAGTAAGCAGCCCTTCAGTTATTCACCAAACCATGTTAAGCTTGCTCCTCCCACCCCCTTCCTACTGCCTGGACAGTTCTCCTTGTCCCTGTGACTTATAAAGTAAAATCTCTGAATAGGTACATTGCATCAGGCTTCTAAACAAGGAGGAAGGGAGGAAGGAAGGAAGGAAGGAAGGAAGGAAGGAAGGAAGGAAGGAAGGAAGGATCTACTATGAATTATTTCACTCCGACTTAAATGTGACCTACAACTGCTACTCTCATCTGTTCACTCTCAGTGTTCCTGATTCTCAAGACTATATTATAGTGACCAAACATCCTGAGTTTGTCTAGCTTTAAGCCATGCAACCTACTGTCCATTTGGATCACTAATGGGGCCACACAGATTTCATCTGGAGAACCACCCAGCTCAATGAAGAATTGGACAAAACTAGGGTCAAGGAATACAATGGGGATAATGTAACTGTCACCATCCCATTAGTTTTTGTTAGCATCAGGAAGGCCCTTTCCTTACTTGTATTTTATATGGGTAACAGAAAGTAAAAACAACCTTCCCCCTTGATTGCGGGTCACTAGTCATGTTGAAACAAGGATGCGGTGGCTCAGTGGCTAAGACGCTGAGCTTATTGATCGAAAGGTCTGCAGTTCAGTGGTTCGAATCCCTAGTGCTGGGTAACGGGGTGAGCTCCTGTTACTTGTCCCAGCTTCTGCCAACCTAGCAGTTTGAAAGCACATAAAAAATGCAACTAGAAAAATAGGGACCACCTTTGGTGGGAAGGTAACAGCATTTTGTGCATCTTTGGTGTTTAGTCATGCTGGCCACATGACCACGGAGACATCTTCGGACAGTGCTTGCTCTTCGGCTTTGAAACGGAGATGAGCACCGTCCCCCAGCATCAGGAACAAGTAGCACATATGTACTTTTTTAGTCATGTTGAGTCCCCAGATCTTAAATCCTCTCATGCCATTCTTTTGAGCTTCAGGAAATAACTACAGATAGTCCTTAACTTACAACAATTCATTTAGTGGCCATTCGAAGTAACAATGGCACTGAGAAAATGTGATTTATGATCAGCTTTCATATTTATGACTGCTGCAACAGCCACATGGCTACATGATCAAAATTTGGGCACATGGCAGTGGTATGTATTTATGACATGTGCAATATCTTAGGATAATGTCATTTGTAACTTTCTTACCTGGTTTCTGATAAGCAAAGAAAATGGGGGAAGCCAGATTCGCTTAATGACTGCATGCTACACTTAACAACAGCAGTGATTCACATAACAACTATGGCAAAAAAAGTTCGTAAAACGAGGCAAAACTCACTGAACAATTGCTTTGCTTAATGACTGAAATTTTGGGTTCAATTGTGGCCACAAGTCAAGGACTATCTGAGGTTTTCCTGTTTAATTCATGACAGAACAAATGTTTTCTATTAGCTTTTTCCTCTGTTGCGTTGAATCAAACTTTAATCAGATATTGATTGATATTCAGAGCAGATGCCTGCATCTTAAGAGGATGTTGAAAAAGGATGTATATATTGGTTATCTATCAGCAAATGTCAAAGGCTGACATGCTTTAAGGAGTCTTAATGGGGAAAGATGTCAGAACAAACAGAGGAATGAGTCTTGCTCTATGAGTCTTCCACGACTACAGGGCAGTGAATCTTAACAGTTCCCCTCCCTGTACAGGTAGACCTCGACTTAAGACCACAATTGACTCCAAACTGTATGTTGTTATGTGAGACATTTGTTAAGTGAGTTTTGCCCAAATTGTAGAACCTTTCTTGCTGCAGTTGTTAAGTGAATCACAGTTCACTTAACAACTGCACAGTTGTTGAGTGGATCTGGCTTTCCCATGGACTTTGCTTGTCAGATGTTCACAAAAGGAGGTCCATGATGTTGTAGCCATCATAAATATGAGTTGCCAAGCATCTGGATTTTGACCATGTGACTATGCTGCAACAGTCATAAGTGTGAATTTTTTATGTCAAAAAAGTGACATTAAAAATTATGTCACTTTTTTCAATGCTGTTGCAACATTGAACAGTCACTAAATGAACTGTTGTAAGTGAAGGACTACCTCTATTTGTTTTGAGCACAACCTTCTAGCTTGGAAAAAGAGTAGCCATGGATGTCCTGCCTGAAATGAAATATGCAGCGAATTAGTGAGTGTCTTTTAGGCAAAACGTCAGTATTTTTTATTTGAGCAATAATATTTCTCAAGATTTGATTAGAAAAATAAGAAAGAATAAGTGTGTGTATTTGTATGTAGAGAGGCATTTTCATAAGTATTTCTATGTCTGATAGTTGCACAATTGGGATACAACCAGTGGTGGGCTGCAACTGGTTTAACAACCAGTTCGGTCACTCACACACATGCCTAACATGCTTCTGCGCAGCGTTCAAAATACAGCAATTTGAAGCTGAGCTGCTTACCTTCTAAGGCAGCCCCGGTAAATAGAAAACCGGAGGCGCACAAATCAGCTATGCCACGCAAATCACCTGAGCCAAAAAGAAGGAAATATAGGACAGGATAGGGTGGGGCCAGGTGGGCGGGGCCAGCTGATAGTTGGGACTACCAGTTCGCTTGAACTGGTCCGAATCGGCAGCAGCCCACCACTGGATGCAACTCTCTACATTTGTAGATGGAAGTTGTGTTTCTAAGATTACTCTCCTCCAGCTGCTCTCACCAGGCATTCATTAGGACTGTACCAGTGGTGAAATGGAGCCGGTTCTATCCGGCTTAGGCGAACCGGGAGCGCCGGTGGTGGAAGGCTCTGCCTACCCATCCGGACGTCATCACTTCCCATTTTTGACCCTCTGCGCACACACAGAAGGCTCCGCATAGGTGTGGAGGAGGCGCGCACACTAACATTTGCGAACCAGTAGTGAAGGTAAGTGGATTTTACCCCTGGACTATACGATGATTGAATCTGGACATTGGAGAGATTATTCATGGTCAATGGCTCTTTGCTGAATAACGTCAAAGGAGAACCTATGTTCCTTATGCCAGTGTGTCATACTTATTATTGATTGATTGATTGATTGGTTGGTTTGATTTATATGCCGCCCTTCTCCGGAGACTCAGGGCGGCTTACAATGCATTAAGCAATAGCCTTCATACTTTTGTATATACCTGCTTAGTAGGGCTCCCCCCCCCCCCCAAGTGGTGTTCTTTTTATACAAAGTCAGCTTATTGCTCCCACAATCCGCGTCCTCATTTTACCTACCTTGGAAGGATGGAAGGCTGAGTCCACCTTGAGCCTGGTGAGATTTGAACTCGCAATAATTGCAGGCAACTGGCAGCTAAGTGCTACTTAACTGCACTTTAGTCCGCTGCATCACCAAGGCTCTTAACTAGACTATGACTAGACTAGTACTGTTTTGCCCCTTTGCAACTTTTAACTGCAAATCCACCCAAACAAGCAACTTTCTCTAAAGTCTTCCAGTCTTCCTGGCACCATATGCGCCTCCATATGGACCTGGAGAAGGGAGGAGGGAGCAGGCATGTGATTTGCTGGCAAGAAGCTTTGTCTCTCTCTCTCTCTCTCTCTCTCTCTCTCTCTCTTTAATAGCCAAACCTCTCTTGATGTTGTTGTTTTAATATGCATTAGGAAGAAAAAAATACCTGAAACACCTACCTCCAAAAGCCACAGTTATGACTTCAATTATCATAAAATGGATTGCAACGTATTTACGGCAGCGGCATGCCAGGCAGCCTTGCGATTGCTCCAGGAGATAATTCCAAACCAAGTATCTAATGCTTATCTTGTATAATTGCTGTTTCATTCTTCCTTTTCTCTTTCGCCTCCCCCCTCTCCCCAAACACGCTCCCCCGCCCCAACAGCCTGACCCGTCCGCTTGTGCCGAACCGTTTTATTAAAATTGCTCTGAGTTGGCGGTGAATTCATTAGCTGGGAATACGATGTAAAAGGCAGGATAGTGTAACATTTTAATTAGGCCTGAACAATAAACAAGCTAAATGAGGGGAGCATGGCTCCCTGGTGGACGGCCACCCGCCTTGAGGTTGTGAAGAATCATTACGTCTTCAGCCAATTTCATGCTGTCTCTGTGGAGAAGCCTCATTATTAAAAGGCAAAGGGGGTGGGGTGGTGGAATAAAAAACCCCTGCTAGACATTTCCTCTCGTCATATTTCTCAGCCTACTTATGTGGTTGGTGTGATGGCCGGGCTTGCCAGGCAGTGCTGTGTGAGGTGGTTGTGTGTCACTCCCCACTCCACCACCACCACCTCCGGCAAGGTGGGACCCTTCGCCCAGGCAAAAAAAGGTGGATTTCAACTGAAGATGTTACTTTGGAGCTTTGCCCCAGAAACTGATTTGGAGCCAGAGCTTAAAGTTGCAAGAATCATAGTGAAACCAACTGCTCTTTGGAGTGACGAGGCTGCAATCATTGTTACCATGGGGGAGGGGGGGGGCTTTAAAAGTTTAGGTTGAGGAGAAACATGGAGAGAGAGATGATTGTTTAGACAAGTGGGGTCCTTGTTTTTGAGTCCTCCAGTGAAGACTCAAAGTTGTCATTTATTTATTTATTTATTTATTTATTTATTTATTTATTTATTTATTTATTTATTTATTTATTCATTCATTCATTCATTCATTCATTCATTCATTCATTCATTCATTCAATTTATATGCCACCCTTCTCTGGAGACTCAGGGCGGCTTACAATGCATTTATAGCAATAGCCTTCATTCTTTTGTATATACCTGCTTATTAGGGCTTTTGCCCCCCCCCCCCCCCCCCATAAGCGGTGTTTCTACAAAGTCAGCTTATTGCCCACACAATCCGGGTCCTCAAGAGTCTTGCCTCTTGAGGAAGCAAATGCCGTGAAATTAGAGCTAGAGGCAAGTGATTTTTGAAGCTATCCAACCAGTTTGTTGGCATGGAAGTTGAATAGATGATTTTTTGGAAGTTCTCCGAGGAAAAGAAAACTTACGAACGAAGGCAAATATACGTGTCTCAGGATAATGTTGCAGGATCCAATCTGGGTCGGTCACCAGGAGGAGAGGTTTACAGTAATCTCCCAAGCTTTCAGACTCCTGTTGATGCCCATCCTTGGAAGATTAAACCTCTGGTCCCGATGATTGACCTAAATTGGATCCTGCAACATTATCCTGGGACACTTATATATGCCTTCATCCGTAACACATTCCGGTATTTGTTTGTTTGTTTATTTGTTTATATTTATATACTGCCCTTCTCCCTAGGGACTCAGGGCGGTGAACAGCCACTATAAAGCAATATACAAAATAGAAATTTAAAAAACATATTAAAATAATTAGATCACGGGCCAAATTTAAAATTTTCATTTAAAACCAATTTTAAAACCCCATTAAAACCAAATTTAAAATCCTTTATCCCATCAGAGCGGCTTGTTGGAATAACAGGGTCTTCACTGCACGACGGAAGGTACGGAGGTCGGGGATCATTTGTAAGTCTGGGGGCAATTTATTCCAAAGGGCAGGGGCCCGCACAGAGAAGGGTCTCCCCCTGGGGGTCGCCAGTCTACGTTGTTTGGCTGACAGCACCCTGAGGAGGCCCTCTCTGTGTGAGCGTACCAGTTGGTGGGAGGCAGTCGATGACAGAATGCGGTCTTGTAGATAGAGAGAAGTTCCCTGAGGATGGGCTCCAGCATAAGTCTGAAAGCTCAGAAGATAAAACCTCTGGTCCCGGTTCTCGGCATTTCTTGCCTGCCTGTGCTGGACAAGTTGAACACAAAACTCAAGCTTAGTTTTAACTCAATTTAATAACAGCTACCCAACAACTCTTCAGCAAACATAGGATCTCTAAGTAAGAATAAAGTTGGAGCTGAGAGCATCTGCCATTCAGCTCCTTTTTATACATCCTCCTGCCGGCTTCTCTTTAATCAGCATCAGCTGCTACACGGTTCAACTTTTGTCTCTTTGAATCTGCCGCCGGAGCATTGCACGGGTCACGGGCATCTTCCATGCTGCGGCATCCTCAGCTCGGATAAGGGATTCCTGCCCCCAGTAGCCCACAGTCAGTCTTACTGCACCCACCCTCAAAAAAATAGCTAAATAGGACGGCATAGTGCCAGGGTGGGCATAGTACACTACTACTAGTAGAGCCTGATGGGAGATGCTCTGTTATGACATCTACATAGGGATTAAATTGAAGTTGAGAAGCCAGAGAGGTGGCAGACTCTCAGAGATACAATAGTGTGTTTGGGGATTATTATGTGTGTTGGACCTGGTCTCTGGGTGTTAAATGAATTTTGTTGTATTGGTATACTGTATATATACATAAATGACAATAAAGTTATTAGTAGTAGTAGTATTGTGAGGGATAGGATTTCTATGCCTCTGTGGCTTTTCCTTTTGGCCTCTTATGTCACAAACTTACTCCAAGAACAAATTCCCTTTTTCCCTGTCATGTCTTGGTTTCATCTCCATCCCATTCCTAAAGCAGTTTAAAGTCATGCTTAAGCCTTCCAGTTTTAATTTGAACCATGGATACAATCTAGTATATTTCACTGGCACTGGGATCTGTCTGAGTTCCTATTGGCTGATTTAAATTGCTGAGGGCATACCCCTCCTCTTTAGTGATTGGGTACTGGTGCCCATCGTAATTTTGGTTCTGGCTGCAGGAGAGACCAAACACCTGGCTCTTGCAGAGGCATTTGCCTAGGATTAATACTTGACCAGTGTTTTCTATTGCAGACTCTTTATAAACATGGTTTAGTCCTCTTTTGAAAGAATGGTCGTCTTCCTTTGAATACTGTTCAGTGCTCAGTTTAAACTACTGAACTACCCAGAAAGTCAGTTTAAATCAGGAAAGAGAGTTGGTGCCAGCCATGGCAATTCTGTTAGCATTATGTACTGTTTCTGCCAACAGGAAAATCCACGTGTGCCTATATTTTGTTGTTGTTTGCTGCCGTTTCGTTTTCAGTATTTTTATGAGGACCCTTGCACGAATGCACCAGCAGTGTTATAATGAATGCTCCCAGGGCTCACATTGTTAAGTGTGAGTATTGATAGTCCTCAAGTTACAACCACAATTGAGCCCAAAATGTCCATGGCGAAGCAAGAGAGTTGATAAATGAATTGTGTCCATTTTATGACCTTTCTTGCCGTATATGTTAAGTGAATCACTGCAGTTATTAAGCTAGTAGCCCGGTTGTTAAGGGAATCTGGTTTCCCCATTAACTTTGCTTGTCAGGAAGTCGCAAAAGGTGATCCCATGACCCTGGGACACTGCAACCGTCATAAATACGAGTCAGCTGCCAAGCATCTGAATTTGGAATAGATGACCATGGAGATACTGCAACAGTTGTAAGTGTGAAAAACAATCACAAGTCCCTTTTTTTTGGTGCTGTTGTAACTTTGAATGGCCGCTAAACAAATGATTGTTATCAGTAACTATTTGTAGTGTAGAAGGGAAAGATTACCCAGCTGGCTTTTCTATCAATAGTTGTATTCAGTGATGGCCTGCTGTATCTTTATCAAGTGTTTTCTCCTGTGCAGAGTTTGAAACTATTTAAGAGTTTCTCAGGTGCTGGGCCCAAGTAGTCCTAGTGCTCCTTGGCATCTATGGATCATTGGGGAGATGATCTTTTGATAGCTAGAAGCCACACTTCGGACTCATCGTCACAATAGAGGCATGAATATTGCCTCATTAATGATTTGGATGATGATAGGGTCAACGCTTGGGATCATTTTTCCAACTCCTATTGGCTTTGTTAGACTGTTTAGACATTTACAGATGTTGTCCTGCGTATTCCTTGTTGCCTATAGGAACATGAGTATCTGTATCCATAAGGTCAAAGGATTTTTTTCTAACTTGTGGCTGGGAGCAGCTAGAAGAGGAGTGATGCACAATTCTATGGTGGGAACTGATGGTGGGAACTGATAAAGGAACAAGTACTCAGTTACCATAAGGATATGTACCATATTTCTCTGAAAATTAGACCTCCCCCGAAAGTAAGACCTCCCCTAAAAAATAAACCCTTCCCTAAAAATAAGCCCTCCTTGAAAATATTTAACCGCATGCACTGCCGGTCCTGCCATTTCCTCTAGTTAGGGTTAGGGGGACAGAGCTGGAAATCAGGTAAGACGGCAAGAGGAGCCCCATCTTGCTCCACACGCCCCAAAATAATAATAAATAAGGCCAAGCACTTATTTCAGGGTTCAAAAAAAATAAGAGAGGGTCTTATTTTCGGGGAAACACAGTAGGGTAGGAATGACCTAGGAGACAGGAGGAAGAGTTGCAGCCTAGACCACAGCCTGATAAATGAAATCTGAGCCTGTAGGAAAAGAATATCCAGGTATTCTACATCTCCAGATACTTCTAATTATCCAATGCACGGACCACAAAGACAAACCCTGATGGGGAGGAGGAGGTCCCCTCTCATAGGTAGGAACCTGATGTAAAGGGAACCCTGTGAATCTGAAGCTGATTTATGAAGCTGACCCAATTGTGAGGTAGAACCGAATTAGCTTTCTTTCCATTAAAATATGATAGTTACATGTCAGTCAGCCAATAAGGCACTCTACATTACCAAAAGTGGTGACATTTCAATAACTACCATGAAGCAGTGAACATTTTCCTTACAAAAAGCGGTTATAGCAGTGCATCAGCCTAAGACTCTCCCTTGTCTCTAATAATTACAAGTAAAACAGGGATGACAAAAATAGCCTGTCTTGCTCTAAGAAATAACTATCAGATCTGCATTTGTATCTTGGCTTAATCACACTCCAGAGTCCTGCGAACAACAGTAATAATACAAGGAACATTTATTTATTATAATTAAGCTAGATTCTGTACAATTACAGTTACTGTAGCATAAATATTGAATGCATTTTCTCTAAGCAGATAAATTAATCATTTTATGAGTGTATGCTAAACTCTACAACCCAGGAAAAAATGTATCTGAAAGCATAAAACAGGCGGATTCATGACACCAATAGCAAGAAGGTAATGAAATAGAAGATGCAATTCACTGTAGATAAGAGCACAGCAATGCGTACATAGCTTGCGTTTATGTGTGTGTATATGAGGCATAATCCACAAATACATTAACATATATTTTGCACCTTAGTTGCCACTTGTCTCAGGTGTGAAGTCATCGAAATAAATGTCAGCAAAGAACATAAAGAAATTAAGGTGCCCACAATGTTGTAAATTAGCTATATGCCTACATCTTGAATAGCATGTGATTTTCCATAGCTTGAAGTCAAAAGACAAATTCTTCCATTTAAGACAGTTTGGGAATTAAAAATGTAGAGAACTCTTTTAACAGGTCCCACAAATGATTTACAAACCCAGAGAGGCTTACAGAAATCAGGTATGTTTTTTCCTCAATGGTACCCTCTTTTCTATCTCATACTTTTATTACTCATACTGTATATCACCTTTACTGTAATAAACTGTTCCTTACCCATCCATCTGTCCATCTTGCTTTTTCTTTGTTTTCTACCTTGTGCTGGATTTTGGATGGTAAGCTTCTTGAGAGGACTTTTATAACCCAGCTAAGGTCATTTTCCTGTGTCCAATTTATAAGATCTTCTAGAATAGGGATATGCATCTACAAGTAGTCCTCGACCTTATGATTACAATGGGCCCAAAATTTCTTTGCTGAGACTGCTGTTAAATGAGTTTTGCCCCATTTTACAACCTTTCTTGTCCCAGTTGTTAAGTGAATCACTGCAGTTGTTATGTTTTTTTAAAAAAATTGATTTATATGCCGCCCTTCTCCGGAGACTCAGGGCGGATTACAATGCATTAAGCAATAGCCTTCATACTTTTGTATATGTCAGCTTATTGCCCCCACAAACTGGATCCTCAATTTACTTACCTTAGAAAGGATGGAAGGCTGAGTCAACGTTAGTGACACTATCTGGCTTCCCCATTGAGTTTGCTCGTCAGAAGGTTGCAAAAGGTGATCACATGACCCTGGGACACTACAACGGTCGTAAGTGTGAAAAACGGTCATAAGTCTCTTTTTTCAATACCGTTGTAACTTTGTACAGTCACTAAACGAACTGTTGTAAATTGAGGACTATCTGTATTTGGAGTGGAATTGAGAAAGTTCTTCTTACTAACAAAAATTCTGCAAATGGTGGTAAGTTGGATTGGAGCTGTTCAGGCTGGCCCTGCTCCTTCAAATAAAGATCTAAACCACACAATATGAATGTAGCAAACTTGGACTATAAGCATAGTATAGCTTTTGCCTGTTGAGGTCAGGGTGCATTGATGGCAATTCAAATTTGAGTTCCAGTGTATAACTATAAAGGACTTGGAACTGATATGGAACTATAATGCAGTTAAGAGCAGTAGTATAGTATAAGAACTCTCCAAAATATGGCTTTACATAGGAAGAAACATTTTGCCTTCATAAGTTATTTAGAATAAAAATAGAATAACAGAGTTGGAAGAGGCCTTGGAGGTCTTCAAATCCAACCCCCTGCTCAGGCAGGAAACCCTATACCATTTCAGACAAATGGTTGTCCAATCTCTTCTTAAAAACTTCCAGTGTTGGAGAATTCACAACTTCTGGAGGCAAATTGTTCTACCGGTTAATTGTTCTAACTGTCAGGAAATTTCTTCTTAGTTCTAGGTTGTTTCTCTCCTTGATTGGTTGCTTTTCTCCTTGTTTAATGGTAATTTGCACTTACCATTCCCACCTAACCCCTACTACCCTATTCTACCATTCCTCATCAGCTGCCCCCTACTACCCCATTCTACCATTCTTCATCAGCTGCAGCTAGCACTCAGATTAATTGTAAAACCTCACCTCAACACATGAAAAGTTGTGGGATTTTGCCGGTTTTTAAACCGGCCTTCTCAAGCCTGCTGAACTGTAACTCCCTAAAATTCCTAGCCAATATGGTCATACGTCATGGTAACTGGTCTATTATATGTACCTAAAACTAGCTGACTTTGAATTTAAGAGACCATTTTTAAGGGAAGATTAAAGAATATTTTACCATATTCTCAGAGAATCTAATGCAACTTACTCATCTTAATGGAAAATTCAGGGGGGAAACTGGGTTTTCTTTTTAGGGAAATGTAGTAGTTTTAATATGCAGAACTCAGTGGCTAATATAAGTATACAGTAAATTGTTTGAATGGATTTTTATTGCTAGCAAAACAACTCACTATTAAATTAAACCTTCCCATTGCTTTTATTTCAGGTGAATTTATTTTAAAACCAATATATTGTAATTAACAGGGAAAGGGTTTTTTTTTAGTTGTGAGGTGCTGCTTCTTTAAACCATTGTGTTAAATGCTTGAGAACTAACAAGGATTGTGATGAAGTCATGGTATCACACAAGTATGTGTAGACCACAGTTTTTTTTTATCCCCAATCAATTTCTTTTTTTCCCATAGGTCAATTAAAGTCCTATCTACCAGTTTTTCAGTCAGTTGAAAAATTGTTTGGTGTAAAATGTGCTGCCTCCTTTGCAAATTTTAATCCTACCACAAACATGAAGTCAGCAGCAAATGTAGAATCTTTATCTGCAAGGCTAGTTTGGAATGGGATTGGTAGATTCTGTCTCTCTCTCTTCCCACCAAAGTTACCTGCTGGTTGGAAAATATCCACCAATCATGCTCCTTAACCAGGCCTGGAGTTTGACACTGCTTGATCTGCAGGATCAATCATCTGTTAAAAAATGCTCCAGGCTTTGCATCCATTCCTGGCAGCTGATTTCCAGAAGGAAGAATCAGGGTGCTTAACCTCTTCAAAGACTAGTACTCTCTTCAAAGCCCCCAAATTTTCAATGTAGGCTTCAATACATGGGAATGCCATAGTGGCGCAGCGGTTAGAATGCAGTACTACAGGGGTAATTCTCACTGCTTACTCCAGGAGTTTGATCTTGACCGATTCAAGGTTGACTTAGCCTTCCATCCTTCCGAGGTCAGTCAAATGAGGACCCAGATTGTTTGGGGCAATAGGCAATAAGCAGTTCTGTAAACCACTTAGAACAGGGATGTCCAAACTTTTTGCAAGGAGGGCCAAATTTGGTGAGGTGAAAACATGTGGAGGCTGATCACTTGTCCTGGAAGCTGTGGCCCTCACTGTCAACTTTCCTTATTGTAGTTATAGTCACCATTTTAGAAATGGGCACACAAGCTCACAAGGCAGAAGTGGATTTCAGCAGGTTCTGACCAGTTCTGGAGAACCAGTAGTGGAAATTTTGAGTAGTTTGGAGAACCAGCAATAAAAATTCTGATTGGCCCCGCCCCCATCTATTTTCTACCTCCCAAGTCCCAGCTGATTGGGAGGAAATGGAGATTTTGCAGTAACCTTCCCCTGGGTTGGGGAGGGAATGGAGATTTTACAGTATCCTTCCCCTGCCATGCCCACCAAGCCACACCCACAGACCTGTAGTAAAATATTTTGAAACCCACCACTGTCACAAGGGTCACTCAGCGAGAGTGCTGACTCAGATCTACTGCCATCTTCTGGTGAAAAATATGGCTGAGATGCTCTGCAGAGCAGGTTGGCTGTGGAGCAGGAGGCAGCAGGGGACAGATGCAGGAATCGCTGTGTGGTGAAGGGAAAAATATCCGCTGGCGGGGATGAGTGACAGATTGTGCCGGCGGGGAGAAGAGGCTGCGGGCTGCTTGAAATTTGAATACAGGCCACAATTGGTTCCTGGGCCGGACTTTGGACATGCCTGGCAACTAGAGAGAGACAACTCTCTGTGGGACAATGTAACAATTCTATTTAATTATTTAAAATAAATAAAAATATTTTATTTTTTGCCATTCACATTTTATTCTGTTCCTCCCTTTGCATCTTTTCTTTAATGATTCTGTTTCATCATTTATTTGATATTAGTGTAACTCTTGTCCTGCAGTGTGTTGTCCAACATCAAGATGGCTCTGGTGAGTTGTTCTGCAGGTAGTTGGCCATGGCAGGTTGTCTATGGCGAGCTAGTCGTGTTGAGTTGGCCATGGTGAATTGTCATAGACCCCAACAGTCCTGCTCATACCCATCCCTAGGCATTCTTCTCACCCCCAGTCTCCTCCCTCCTATTGTCTTCCCATTGAGTACTCTCATTTTTATCTTCATTTTGTCCCTAAGTGCTGACACTGTCACCTATTCTTTTTGATTTCCTTTAACTTTTAAACTGGAACTTCTGAATGCTCTTCAAGGTTACCCCATATGGAGCATGTTGCAGAAGTCCAAAGTCTTGCATCTTTTTTTTGTGTGCAAGACATGTAAAGTCACACAAAATAATAGATGATGAAAATGTTCAAAGACACTTGACAGAGATTATTCCCAAATAATTATCTCCTGAATTGCAAGGCTTTGGTTTTGAGCTTCTAAAAACCAACACATCGCACGAGGAGAATTTCTTGCTATGCCATTGGTGTTGAGGAATTTATCTCATCTCTTCTCTTCTTCTCCCTCCCCAGGTTGCATAAACTTCACATTAAGACTGATCGGATCTTAAATTGGATAGAGGCAGGGGTGCTATTCAGCAGGTTCTGACAGGTTCTGGAGAACCGGTAGCGGAAATTTTGAGTAGTTCAGAGAACTGGCAAATACCACCTCTAGCTGGCCCCAGAGTGGAGTGGGAATGGAGATTTTGCAATATCCTTCCCCTGCCAATATCCTTCCCCTGCCCACAGAACCAGTAGTAAAAAAAATTGAATTCCACCACTGGATAGAGGGACCCCAACCATTCCCCTTGGCTACCATGGCAACCCAAAAGCCTTGCTTGTGCACCAGATGAGGGAGGCCATGTGTAGATTGAAGTAGCATGAACAGCAGTGGGTGTGGAGCAGACAGAGGCTGTGCGGTGATTTCATTTCCTTTCTTTCCCTCTGTGTGTGGAAAATCAAAAGTTACAGAGTGGGCACTTCACTGCTGCAATGAAAGGAGTCATGTTTATATAGGTGCAATGTAAAAGATATTTTCTGCTTCTACTATTCAGCATTGGATCGATGTTCATGTGGAAAGTCACCCCAGGCTAAGACCAATAAATGTATCTTTATTCCCACTCACGGCTCACTTTTTTTCACAAGTAGTGCACAACTGATCTTGGCAAAAAGGTGGGCTGTAGGATGTTGACTTTCATATTGCCAAGGGAAAGGACACAAATGAAGGCTTATCTGCCCTACTAATGAAAACAAAACCAGTTCACCATTAGGAATGTGCAGATCAATAGAAATCACTTTTCTCTGCCATTGGTGCGAATGGGTTATTCAAATCTCAGGATTTTGAAGTTCTCTTTTTTTAAAAAAATCTGTTACATCTCCCCCACCCCCTTTTTTTAAAAAGCACACATTCTCTGATCTTGCTTTGTTACAGGAATTTCTCCAAATTTCTCTAAGCCCAGGCTTTTGAAATGTAGATGGTCCTTAGTTAATGACGATAATTGGGACTGGGAAATCCGTCACTAAGCAAAAGTCATAATGTCTGACATCATGTGACCATGCTGACTTACAAGAGCAATTCTGGTGGTTCCTGATGCAATTAGGCGAGTGCTGTTTCGTAGTTTAGGCATGACATCACCTGATCACCATTTGCGACCTCCTGTCAGCTTCCTGATTGGCTCTGCTTGACAAAAGCCAACAGCGAAGGTTGCAAATAGGTGTGTTGATGCCACTAAGGTAATAGCAAGCCAGTTGCCAAATGCCTGAAATGTGATTGTGTGACTGGAACATACTTTGATGTATGTATCTTTGAGAATCCTTTGGAGGTTTGGTGGCTGCAGTGCCTCAGAGAGAAAGCCCATTTAGAGAGTGGTAAGGACAGCCGAGAAGATTATAGGAAGCTCACTTCCTATTATTCAGGATACTACTTATAAACGCTACATGCTTAGGGCTCAAAGCATTATTAGAGACCCCACACACCTACTTTACGGTCTGTTTCTGTTGCTCCCTTCTGGAAGGAGGTTTCAAAGTATTTCTAGTAGGACTACCAGATTCTGTAACAGCTTTGTTCCCTCTGCCATCCATCTGGTAATCTCTCAAGATTAGTTTTTCTCGCCATGTACATGTATACATCTGAACTAGACTGTTATTTTCCATGTCATTTAATATATATGGGTAGATCCATAATTATGTATGTATGTATGTATGTATGTATGTATGTATGTATGTATGTATGTATTCATTCATTCATTCATTCATTCATTCATTCATTCATTCATTTACTTACTTATTTATTTATTTTGTCATGTATATGTAGTATATGTTTTATGTAGTGTATATTGGAGGTGGTGACCTTCTGAGACCTGTATGCAACAAAATTTCATTTTAATGTATGCCGATTAGTGTACATTCAAAGTGACATTAAAGTTATTCTATTCTATTCTAATCTATTCTATTCTATTCTATTCTATTCTATTCTATTCTATTCTATTCTATTCTATTCTATTCTATTCTATTCAATAGAATACTCTACTCTACTCTACTCTACTCTACTCTACTCTACTCTACTCTACTCTACTCTACTCTGTCCTTGCTCAGTGCTGTTGTAACTTTGAATAATTGCTGAATGAATGGTAGTTAAACGAGGACTAGCTGTATGCCACTAGCTTCCAGACATCTATCCTCTAATAGTTGGTTGGGCCCTGGGCACTGTGAAGAACTGTAATGCAATACCATCTTCTTATGTTTCAAAGCTTCATTAAAAAATAATCTGAAGTTGCTATGACATGCACCTTCTCAAATATCATTCTTTCTGACATACAAGCTTCATCATTGATCTTGCAAACTGATCCATCTCTCGTTAGAGATAAATTTAATGGAGTTTAATCCTCAATATTTGGATTGAAAACTACAGTTAAAAAACAAACCAGATGAGTGTACTTAAGTCGGTGATGGTCACCGAAGTTTCACAAATGCTCCAAGACGTTGTTTGCTTCTTTTTTATCTTCTTTCACCTGTTCTGAGGTCAATTCCTGATGGAAGAAAAAGGTGCCGGAAATTAGTGCTGGAAAAATGTGGAGGCACCAACTGAATTTTGAGTATAAATCAGCTACAAGCTTCTAGATCACCCTTTCATGCTGCCTTTCATAATTGGACTCATCTGCCAAAGTACTGACTATTGGAAGGCGCCAAAGAGATAGTATAGAAAACCGCCATTCTGTGATGGCAATTTAGTAATCATTTTGAGTTTTATACCCCAGATCAGGCACTCCTAGTCTTTCTCAATGTTATATGTTCTCAAAATGTTGGAAGATGCAGGCTGGAGTTCGCATACTTGAATTATTGCACTAGATTGAGAATTTCCATAAGAATTAGGTAACATCCATGAATTTATGCTGGAGTAGATATGCTTAAAGTTGTGTCCTAAACTGTGAGATTCTTCAAGAATCTCACAAATAATTTGAGATGGCATTCTTTTTAAGGACAGAAAATTGGAAGGCATCAGCTGAGAATCAGAGAGGCAGAAAAGGAGAGAAGAGAGATGATAATAAATGTTTAAATCACATAATATTGCGGGATATGGGCAGAGACAATAATAATAGTATTTTTAGTGGAGTATAATTGCAGAGGCAGCAGCACATACTTTTAAACCTCATGAATTGAGAACTGTAGTTGTGGTTTCTCCCCCATTGTGTTCCTTGACCCTTGTTTCGTCCAATCTTTTACCACTGAGCTGGGTGGTTTTCAAGATGAAATCTGTATGGCTCCGTTAGTGATCCAAATGGACAGTAGGTTGCATGGCTTAAAGCTAGACAAACTCAGGATGTTTGGTCACTATAATATAGTCTTGAGAATCAGGAACACTGAGAATGAACAGATGAGAGTAGCAGTTGTAGGTCACATTTAAGTCAGAGTGAAATACTTCATAGTAGATCCTTCCTTCCTTCCTTCCTTCCTTCCTTCCTTCCTTCCTTCCTTCCTTCCTTCCTTCCTTCCTTCCTTCCTTCCTTCTTTAACTCAGTTTTGATTCCTGGCAGCTGTCTAGACATGTTCCTGGAGTTTTCATGGCAAGATTTCAGAACTGATTTTCCATTGCCTTCTTCCTAGGGCTGAGATAGAAAGACTGGTCCAAAATCACCTAGATGATGACTACATGCCTAAGATGGGACTAGAACTTGGAGTCTTCAGAGAAAGGCGGCATACAAGTTGAATAAATAAATAAATAAATAAACTCAGAGTCCCCATTTTCTAGCCTGGCGCCTTAACACCTATACCAAACTGTGTTTCACACAAAGGACTGCTTTCTTTTCTCCAACTTCTTTCTCAGTGTATTGGGACTGCAACCCCTTATTCTCCAGAGTCACCTGTTTGGGATTTTTGGAGTTATAACTCCATTAAAGCTGGAGGTACAGGTTGAGTGAGGTATGACATGCAAGTGCAGGGCATGGCCAACTTCCTTCTATTCTTTTCTATCTTGAGTCACTAAGTGCAGGGAAGAAAGCCAGCTAGGTAGGAATCAAAAGCGAATGCCCAAACTGAATGATGTGTCCTTATGTCTTTGTTTACACAGGTAGTCCTTGTTTAGTTACCACAATTGGGACTAGCAACCTGGCCATTAAGCAAAAAGTCACTAAATAGCATGACTTTACAGTCATAACTTTACCATTTGTATACTTTACAATTCAGTTTTCCTTTGCTGTATGGGTCTGCAAAGATCATAAATGTGAGGATTGGTTACTTTTTAAATCACCCTTGTGACTATGAACAGTTGCTAAACAAGGCAGGTGCTAACCACGGATTACCTACAATGCCTTCTTTCTGGTTATGTGCAACATATGGTTGAGCAAGTTATCTTTGTCAATTGTGCCATGCAATGTGTTGATTTATAAATTTGTGCTTGTGACTTTGTAAGAGAAATTTGAAGAGCTGTGGTGGCACAGTGATTAGAATGCAGTACTGTAAGCTACTTCTGCTGACTGCCAGTTGCTACTAGTTTGACAGGTCGAATCTCACCAGGCTTAAGGTTGACTCAGCTTTCCATCCTTCCGAAGTCAGTAAAATGAGGACCCAGATTGTTGGGGCAATATGCTGACTCTATAAACTGCTTAGAGAGGGCTGTAAAAGCGCTGTGAAAGTCTAAGTACTATTGCTATTGCTATTATTCTACCAGGACTTTTCCACATTAGATTAAAAAAACCCAACATCATCTCATTTTCAACAAGGGATTAGGCCATTGTGGCTCTCTATGGCCCTCAATTTGCCAATGCAAGCTATGATCAGGGATGATCGGCAGTACAAACAACATTTGGTTGGTGAGTTGCACATTTCCCACTTTTATTTATATTACTGTCCAAAGAAATTTAACCTGCTACCTCTCTGTATATTAAGGGAACAAGAACAGAATTACTGAAAAGATAAGAGGGAGCAAGGTGGTAGTTTTCTTAGAATTTTGTTTGGTTGCTTTTATAATCTACCGATGACAATAAATTAAACAGTTAAGAAGTTTCATCTCCTAATTACTGGAGATCAAGCTGTTTTTTTCATCAGTGAAGAATCTTTTCAACTTAGAAATCTAAGTGAAAAACAGGTTGTGAGAACAGCTACCTACCCCATTTTAAAATTGCATTGGCAGTCCTCCACCGATTCCTGTTCCAACCCAGTGATTAAAAATTAACACACACAACCAGACTTTTGGGAAGTGCCAAAGCCTCTTTTTCATCCCTTTTTCTAATGCTGTTCTTACTTGCTTTGAAAAGCTGCCTACCTATCCTCCACAGACTGCCCTCCCTCACTTTTCTAGCTTTTGCACATCTGGTTGCTGTGGCAACCTTAGTCGGATCCATCTCTACCTCATAAAAAAGATAAACCCTTGCCAATTTCAAGGATGGCGCATCTGATTAGCTTGCACTCGACACCTCCCTGTGGAAGATAGTGGTATTTTTTTAAAAAAAATTAGTCTGCAGAGCAAAGACTAAGATAAATGGAACCTGGTAATACTTTTCAGAAGAGGAACTGATTATAGCCCTCCCCAAAAAACATTTTTTTGCATCAAAAATGTATAAAAGGCTAACAAGTTTACTATAGCATAAACTTTTATGGATGAGGGTGCCCGATGGCTCAGTGGTTAAGAAACTAAGTTTGCCAGTTGGAAAGCTGAGGGCCTGGGTTCTAGATACAAGCACCTCTTCTTACATGTTTCCAAGTGGGTATCTGTTGTGGCCTGCCAGCTGCCAGTAGAGCTGGTGGCATAGTTGGACAATGAGAAGTTTGAGGAGGAACTTGGGCCAGTCCTGAAGTCTGAGGAAGGCACTAATGGATGCTCTGCATCGAAAACAGAGATAGAGCCAGGGCCGTCCAACATTTCCCAGCTGCCTTCAGAGTCAGAGATAAGTGGGGAGGATGAACAGCTGGGGCCTGTTCCAGATGCATGCATGCACAGAGCTGTTAGGAGAGGAGAACAACTGAGGACAAGGAGCTGACTCAGGAAGAAAGGTACATGTGGATGCTGAATGGCCCCTCCCTGGCTGAGGAATAAATAGGAGGAAAGGGGAGTCGTGGCTGCAGGAGACAACCGTTCAGATTTCTTTCAGAAGATTTTCTTATTGTGGTTCCTGCCTCAGAGACTGCTTGCCAGAAATGAATTTACAGCTTTGCGATTGTAAGCTCCCAGTCTGGCAAGTATCCCAAGGAACTGATAAGGTCTGTGACTGTAATTAACCCTTTGAAGGATTATTGCCTAGGCTTTTCAATGTGTGAATGCCAATAATTCACAGGAGCTAAATAAAGAGGGGGTTTTCGGCACAAGGAGTCTGTTTCTTGGTTCTGCTAAGGCTGGGTCAGAACAGTATCTCCACTCTAGCTGGATGTGAACTTACTTTGCCTCCAGTCTGTTAGTAAGCCATGGGATCAGAAAATTGAATTATTTCACTTCATTAAAAGAATGTTTAATATTCTCTATTCTATATAAATGGATTGGGTCAGCAGTTCTTAACCTTTTACTTATCACGAACCTCAGTGTTGGGATTCAGCCAGTTTGCACCACTTGTTCGAACCGGTTGTTAATTTTCATAGCAGTCTGGCAAACTGGTTGTTGGAAGAAATCATTAGGGCAGAGAACCAGTTGTTAAATTACTTGATTCCCACCACTGATGAACCCCCTTTAAATACCTTTTGTGGCCATGGATCCCCAAGACTTAACTTAAGATTTAAATCATAACATTTCGCAGCCCTCCTGTGACGACATCGCACCCTTCAGCAATCTGTGGACCATAGGTTGAGAACAGTGGTGGGATTCAAAATTTTTTACTACCGGTTCTGTGGGTGTGGCTTGGTGGGCGTGGCATAGCTTGGTGGGAGTGGCTTGGTGGGCATGGCAGGGGAAGGATACTGTAAAATCTCCATTCCCACTTCACTCCAGGGGAAGGTTACTGCAAAATCCCCACTTCCTCCTGATCAGCTGGGACTCGGGAGGCAGAGAATAGATGGGGGCGGGGCCAGTCAGAGGTGGTATTTACCAGTTCTCTGAACTACTCAAAATTTCTGCTAGCAGTTCTCCAGAACTGGTCAAAACCTGCTGAATACCACTCTGGTTGAGAACCACTGGATTGGGTTACAGTTTTGAAAACAATGAGCATTTTTTCCCCACCGGGTCTCAAATCAACAGTGGGTTCATACAGCAAAAATACCATAGTGAGCAGACCAGATTCCTCTAAATAGCCTCGTATAAGGGTATGCGTAACACACGTTAAAAAGGAGCAGGGCTTTAACCATGCAGTTGCAGCTACCTGAAATTTTTTCATTCTGTCTCTCGTGAATATTCTGGACCTCCTTTATTGAAGCTTTCAAAAAGAACCACACTATTTGTAGTTCCTGAAATGTCAGTCTGAATCAGGGCCATATTGGGATGACACATCTGATAGAATGGTCTATGCTACTCTGCCTGCATTAGTCTCAAAAAAGAACTATTGTGAATTAGTCCTATATATTTTATTAGGACATATTTTCCAGAAATCACTACTCAGGAAGTTGTATCTGAAAGAGGAAGTCCATTCTACTAACCAGAGCTCATTCTGCATATTTCTCTATCATGCCGTCATCAGCCATGAATATGATTTCAGGAGCTAAATATTGAACGTTGGAAGGTGCCTCCTTTGTCATGAATTATTAGACAGCAGAGAGCCTGAATATTTTATGTCCTAAGCTGAGCTTAAGTCTAGAAAATATTTTTAATATGAAAGATGGAAGTCCAGGATAGCTAACTCTCCTCCCTGAAGGCTATGAAATTTGGGTTGTAGCACCACTGGATGGTTTCAAAGAGATATAAGAGAACCCTAGCTATTTGCTGCCATCCAGTGACTATGTAGGCATTTGCAGCACAGATCTGACACCTATTTCCTCTTTGAGATGTTTTAAACCAAGGTACAACCTGGTGCCAAAGTTGTCATGCATGGGGCATCAAATCAAAATGAAACTACCCACTATTGAATTTTTTCATTTATAGATACTCTCATTGGGGTTAAAATGTTTCCCACAGGCCTTTAATTATTTGTTCTGCTTGCTTATTTCTTTATAATTTTTCTTAATTGTTCTATTTTTAGTAATAATATTTTATTGCTTTTTTAAAATTATGTCTCAAAATATAATGGAATAACAGAATTGGAAGGGACCCTGGAGGTCTTCTAGTCCAACCTCCTGCTCAGGCAGGAAACCCTTTTCAGACAAATGATTATCCAATCTCTTCTTAAAAGCTTCTAGTGTTGGAGCATTCACAACCTCTGGAGGCAAGTTGTTCCACTGATTAATTGTTCTAACTGTCAGGAAATTTCTCCTCAGTTCTAGGTAGCTTCTGTCCTTGATTAGTTTCCACTCACTGCTTAATGTACCAACTACTACCGTGTTTCCCCGAAAATAAGACCCTGTCTTATATTCTTTTGAACCCTGAAATAAGTGCTTGGCCTTATTGCCATGCACTCAAAAGCCTGATTGGGCTTATTATTAGGGGATGTCTTATTTTGGGGAAAATAGGGTAGTAGGCCAAGTTCAATCTCCTGTATTTACAATATTTTTAGGTTGTGTAAAAGATGCTTTCCCTTTGTCTTTCTCACAAAGAATAAAATAATATCTTGGGGAAATTCACAGAGACACAATCATATTATCATTTTGAGTTGTCAATATACTGGTTTTCCTTCTACATTTCCTCTTGAATTCACTGTCAAAGAATGAGCAGTTGTTTGTTTAACTGCACTACAATTAACTGAGGGGAAATAAAGGAAGAATAAACTGCAGCAAGTGACCATATGATGCAGGAATCTGAACAGGGTTGCTGCCCTTGAGCTGTGCTGTGAACTGGTGAGGAGGCCTCTATTCTTTGGTTTAAATTGGGTTGCAGGGGCTTTGTGTAGGGGCAGGGAGAGTCAATCTGGATCTGATAGAATTAGGTAGAGATGAAGTGGATTTGACCTTGGTCATATCTGAAAGGTAGGCAGGAAAAGGGTGCAATGGATGGAGATCATTTTGTTCGTTAAGATTTATTTTCTTCACCACAATCTTTATATAATTGGCCCCTTTCTTTGCTCACTTCTTAATTTGTTCCCCCATTTCAAAAACTTTCACAAATAGGCCAAATTAAAAGGGAGAAAACAGTTTGGAAAACTGCACACTAATAAAAATTGGGCTGCATCCATTACGTCCTTTGATTTATCTTTCAGGATCCACTGTATGAACTGGTGAAGTAGACTGTTCCATCGAATCTTGTTCAATAATCCCACTTTTTAAAAAAAAAGTCTTAATACTTCTGGGCACAAAATCCCTGATTTTTTTCTATTGTTTTTCATTCAATCTATTGAAGGAGGAAATATAAAGGAGAATTTCAGATTTTAAAAAAGGAGAAAGAAGGGGTGGGGGAGTGCACTTGTCTTATTATTAGGTGGCTGAAGGATGTGACTGAATTATATAAAAGTCTCTGGATTGCAATGCTCCAATTAAATTCCAAGGGAATACATCAAGAGATAATTTTTCCCATGGGGCTTTTTAAGTAGTTCTGCTGCTGTACCACTATTAAGGGGGAGGCCTGTCCTTAAGACATTGGCGTAAGACTTCATCTTCCCTTGGAGAAATTTGAAGCAATCAGTCTTCTCTGCTAACAAATTGGTCTGAAAATTTTGAAACGCCATTTGTGCTCCGATTTGGTTTTAAAGTACACAGGAGTCTTAAATGTTTTTAATCCAAGGGATGCTTCTGCAATTGTGAGTAGGAGGAAAAGGAAAATTACGAACAGGAGCAATGATTTAAGGTAGAAAAATACACTGCAACACAGGGTGCCTGTAGAAAATAGGCTCTGCCACAGTTTATGGATCTGTAACCCACAGGCCTGCCTGCATTTATTGTTTCAGCTATGCTCAGCCAAGCACATCACTTGTAGCATCTGGCTGTGACTTTCAACTGCAGCACTTGAACCCATCCCTCCCAGATGTTGAAGAGATGTTACTTTTTTTGTGTGTTTTTGTTTTTTAGAAGCTGGGTTAGTATTTGGAGCCATGGATGTTCACCTTCATCATTTGAATAGTTTAGAGTGGACAGCCTTAGAAAAAATAGAAATAGGAGCCTGTGTAGCGTAGGGGGCTAATGCCTCCTACTAAAGGCAGCAATTAACACCAGCTGCCTGTAATTTCTCTGAGTTCAATCCTAGCCAGGCTCAAGGTCGACTCAGCCTTCCATCCTTTCTAAGGTGGGTAAATTGAGGACCCAGTTTGTGGGGGCAATAAGCTGACTTTGTATAAATATACAAAAGTATGAAGGCTATTGCTTAACGCATTGTAAGCCGCCCTGAGTCTCCGGAGAAGGGCGGCATATAAATCAAATTAAAAATAAAAAATAAAAAAAGAATTGCATTCACCCTGGTGCTCAGAGGAGTCAAAGCAAAATCAGGGCTAGAAATCCTGGTTAATTTACACATGGTGCTATACTGTGTGTGGCAGGAGTGGGTTCTACTTACCTTTACTACAGGTCCGCATGCAAAGATCACCTATGATGACGTCCGGATCAGGCAGGAGGTGGGAGCCTCCTGCCAGTTTTACTACCGGTTCTTTACTACCAATCTGAACTGGAGGCAACCCACCACTGGTGTGTGGGCTTCTGGACCTTGATATAGTCCAATCGTATGCATTGATTCTCAGAACTGTTACTTTTCAGAAGTTGGGATGCTAATTTGCTTTCTTTATTGATGGCTATGTCATGGGCTGTTTAAGCCCTATTAAAACCCATTCTCCAAAGCACCTGAAGGCAGAACACAAAGAAATGGATGCAAATCAATCAAGGAGAGAAGCAACCTCAAATTAAGGAGAAATTTCCTGACAGTTAAAAAAACAACTGATCAATAGAGTAGTTGGGCTTCAGAAGATCTAGGTGATCCATCACTGGAGGTTTTAAAGAAGAGATTGGACAACCATTTATCTGAAATAGTATAGGGTCTCCTGTTCAAGTTGGACTAGAAGACCTCCAAGGTCCCTTCCAACTCTGTTATTCTGTTAAGGCTCCCACCCCCACCCCCCACCCTCGTCCCACTGGGTCCTTCAAAATTCCCCAGAAAAAACAAGGCTGAATTTTTGACTCCATGTTTTGGTTTTATTTTAGGGTTGGGGTGTGTGAATTCCCTAAACATGGCCCATTTCTCCCCTTTGACAGGATTAAGGAGCATCATATTACTCCTATTCCCTCCTCCAACCCAAACATTAAAAAAAAAACCTGATAACCTTGACCCCCATCTACTGTACCATGGGCCATGCCCCCATTATAGCTTCATAGCAATAAAAGAAAGGGTAGCCCTTCAGGGGTTGCTCATCTCTGCTTCATAATCTGCTTGTAATAGATGAATATAGCTTACCATAGCAGAAACTTTCTATGCATACGATACTATTTTGGCTTTGTTTTTTTGAGTTAGCTAGAGCAGGATCAGCCAGCCAGCCGTGGAAAAGATCTCCACCTGGGATTCTGAAGTGTTATTATCGGACAGATCTGAAAATCCTAATTTAGATGGAGAATATACGGTAGCTTCCCAGTATAACCGGCAATAGATAAATTCTGTGATCTTTGTCTGCTTATTTTGCAGTTCTGACACCATCAGTTCTGCTGTTCCCATTGCCAATTCAGTCCTGTGTCTGTTGTGTTTGTTGGGAGTCCCTGCCAAGTGGTGCTTTCTTGAGTCATTTGTTTAAGGCAGAGTGACTGTGGTTATTCCCCTTCAGCAAATCAGTACCCTGTGGGGAAAATACCCAGCCATCAGGGAAAAATAGCAGGGGCTCCAGAACTCTGCTTACCTTTAAGCTGGCTGATCCTTTTCCTCTCTTTTCCCATCCCATTTTAACATCCAGATTAAAATAAGGTAAAGTGGACATAAGGGAAGACCCCAAGGCTTCAACAGTCCAAAGGAGAAAAGAGACAAATCTTGCCCCATTGTGCAATCAGCTGTAAATGCTGGAGGAAAACAGGACACAATCACCAACTTTTGGGTGAAAGCCAGGGGTGAAATGCAGCAGGTTCTGACAGGTTCTGGAGAACTGGTAGTGGAAATTTTGAGTACTTCAGAGAACCAGCAAATGCCAGAGAACCAGCAAAGGTTGGCCCCAGAGTGGGGTGGGAATGGAGATTTTGCAATATCCTTCCCCTACCATGCCCACCAAGCCATGCCTATCAAGCCACACCATGCCTACCAAGCCACGCCCACAGAACCGGTAGTAAAAAAATTTGGATTTCACCACTGGTGAAAGCATCTATTTTCCATAGCAAAGATAAGATGGCTTCTGTAAGGGTGGAATTTTATGCATGCATTTACCTGAGTAAGCCTTGTTGGACAAGTGGATCTTTAATTGTGAATAAAACATATACAAGTAATTCCTGACTATTACACCTGTATTGAAAAATGCATTTTTCTTGAGTGGCAGATGGTCCTGTTTTCCTTTTGTTTGGTTTCAAGGGCTTTGGGTTTATTGCCCTCTTTAGAATTTCAGTGTCATGGGAAATTAATTTCCATCTCTAATTTTTGTAGTAGTGTGTGAATACCGTTTTTTGAGGGCCCCGCCAGGGGTGGGTTCTACTTACCTTTATTATCGGTTTGCAACGGGGCTGTGCGCGCTTGCTTGATTTGCTCATGCGAGCGAGCGCTCTTCTGCTCAAGCGCAGAAGCGTTCAGATGACGTTGGGGTCGGTGGGTGGAGCCTCCCGCCAGTTTTACTACCGGTTCTATAGAACCAGTGCGAACCAGGGGCAACCCAACACTGTCCCCCGCATAGTTTGGCTAAGGCTGCAGCCCAAAATGTCTTCTATGCAACTATCAAAACCTCTCTTTTCATTTGTCTGCCCACCTCTTTTCTGGAGCTTCAGACATGATCTCTGTTTTCTTATTGAGCTGAAGCCATCAGGAAACATTTAGGGTTACGGCTCTCATAACCCTTTGACATCTGAAGCAGAGAAAGTTAACTGGGTGAGAACAGGGTTAAACACTGTTCCTTTGCCATTCTTCAGTTTGGCTAACAGGCACTCTTTTCCGACTCTTCTTTTAAAAGGGTTTTCAGGTTTTATTGGTTGCTTTTCTTCGTCTTATCTGGTTAATCCTTTTGTGCTTCAGTCATCATCGAACTAGTTTTCAAACTGAAGCACTCTTCTGCCAACCCTAAATGATTATTATTTTCCTGCTCCACTCCTCTTCTTCTAAAGGCCTTTCCCCCAAAGGCTATATAATATGCCAAGACTTTCTTCTCTGATTGCTAAGGAATAATATATTGCAAAATCCAGGTTTCTGAGCTTGGGTGACAGCGGGAATGGAAGTGACATTTATAAATACTTTATTAAGAATTAAATGATTAACTGAGATTGCTCTTTTCTTAATAAACTGGGGCTACAATATGGGCTCATTATGGAAATACCATAAATGCTTGTTACAAAGAGGCCTTCATTAATCATCTCCAGCCCAAGTTTGCGCCTGAGAGTTAATGAATGGAAACCGAATACAGATACAGTGAATTGATGTTGGTCAAATCTCAGGTTAGTTCTAGTTAAGGGAGAGCTCCTTCTAAGGATCTTATACCAACCAGAGCATTAGATTGGAGGTGCCTTCACATAATTTCCCTCTAATATCATAGATACTGGCTCCCCCGCCCCCCCAGCAATACTTCTCTGGATTCTATATATGACAAACTTTGTGTAAAAGGGTTAATGGACTATCAGAGTAATATCCTAGCAGGATACAGATCTTGAGTAACTGTTTTTGAGGAAAGAAATTTTTACCAGCATGATTGAAAGAAAGGCTCCTGAAATTATGTTCCTTAGACGGCTTCAGGTCATCTCAGAAAGTTTCAATCAACTCAGTGGGTTTTTAAAACAATTGCTGATTGATAAGGAACTTAACATACTGTGTATCTGCAAAACCATCCTTTCTCCCAAACCCCACCCCCACTTGCCTTATCCCTAAATTCCTCATCAGCTTAATCCCTCCATGCATCTGATGAAATAAACTACAGGTTCACAAAATCATATGCCTTAAAAAAAAAAAAAGTTAGTTTGAAAAGATGCTACCAGTTTCCTTTGAATTCTACCATGTAGGTTTCTGTACTTATGCTGCAGCTGACTTCACCCTCTCCATAATGAAATATGAGTACTGTATTACATTTATGTGGATTTGCAGGAACAGAATGGTAAAGATGAGAAAGAAATATGCTCTATTTGTAATTTTTTATAATTTTGCATTTTCAAAACAATAGAACTCAAACTCAGTTTAAAATTATCATAATTTCACTGTGCAATTCAATTCTGCAGAGATAAATGATAGATGGTGGATAGATAGATAGATAGATAGATAGATAGATAGATAGATAGATAGATATAGATAGATATAGATAGATAGACGATAGACGATAGACGATAGACGATAGACGATAGACGATAGACGATAGACAATAGATGATAGCTAGAGATAGAGATAGAGATAGATAAAGATAGAGATGATGGATAGATAGATATAGTTGATAGATAGAGATAGAGAGATAGAGATAGAGATGATAGATAGATAGAGATGATAGATAGATATAGATGATAGATGATAGATGATAGCTAGAGAGATAGAGATAGAGATAGATAGATAGATAGATAGATAGATATAGATGATAGATGACAGCTAGAGATAGAGAGATAGAGATAGAGATGATAGAGATAGAGATGATAGATAGATAGATATAGATGATAGATGAGAGAGAGAGAGAGAGAGAGAGAGAGAGAGATGATAGATAGATATAGATGATAGATGACAGCTAGAGATAGAGATGATAGATAGATAGATAGAGATGATAGATGATAGATGATAGAAGATAGATGGTTGAGAGATAGAGACAGAGATAGAGATAGAGATATAGAGATAGAGATGATAGATAGATGATAGATGATAGATGATAGATAGATAAAGATAGAGATAGATAGAGATAGGGCTTCATAGTTAAGGAGCTATAAAATCTGCTCCTGGCAAGACACATTTGCAACAGAAGACTTGATATGCTGCCCTTTTCTCCATAGTGCTTTAGAAACATGAAGACGCTGGGCACCTGTACACCTTCAAACTACTGTACGTGGAATCCAAACTCTTAGAAATTCAAGGAAAGAAAGAAACCAGTGTCAGGATGGGAAAACTCTTGGGAAGAGGAAGAGAAGGGGAAAAGGGGGAATCCAGATATATGCGGGGTGGGGGGGAGGGGCTTAGAAAGCCTCTTGCTTAAGGCACCTTCAACCCTGGCAGTGCCAACGAGTTAAGCTTGTTTACACACACACACACACACACACACACATCACTCGTTGTTTAAATAGGTTCAATTTATGGTCACATGGACCTCCTTCAAGATTGTTGTGTTATACCTGTGCTAAGTACAAATTAGGGCTTTAATGATACTGTGAAATGGTTTTAAAACTAAGCCTAGAATCTGATGATGATGGTGATGATGATGTTGGTGATTATAACTTGTGTACAAAGTTTTTCTTTTTCCTTTTCCTTTTCCTTTTCCTTTTCCTTTTCCTTTTCCTTTCCTTTCCTTTCCTTTCCTTTCCTTTCCTTTCCTTTCCCCTTCCCCTTCCCCTTCCCCTTCCCCTTCCCCTTCCCCTTCCCCTTCCCTTCTGCTTTGGTTCTATGTCTCTCTTGGAATTCTATCAATGGTTTCCTGAAACAATTGGGAAAAAAATTCTCTAAGAGAGAAATAAGAGCATAAAAGAGATTAGTGTGCTCATATGGATTAATTTGAATTAAATGTAACTCCAGGTTAAATACAGTTCATCTGCATTTAAGGCAAGTGTGAAGATGAATGGAATATGGAAGAAAACACAGATGTTTTTTAAGACTCTGTAATAAATCTCAAGTAGCATATTATCCAAGTACCCAATACCTTATCTGCAGGATCCAAAACATATTGGATTTTCAAGCTTGGCATTTTTTTCATTCAACACTCAAAGCCCCTTTCAGCAATATGTAATTGTCCACCTAACCTTGGAGGGCTTTTGATTTCAGAAAAAAAAATATTTCAGATCCCAACCAGCAGAGGGCAGTGCAGATTCATCTCCCAAATCAGCCTCTCTGCATTGTTCTACCATAGTGTTGACAACCGCAAATGTTGGAATGTTCACTATCCTGGGAAAATACCTTTTAAATACATCCAATTATTACCATCCCTCTAGGAATAATACTGGGTTTTTTTTTAATTGCCCTATTTATTATGGAGTAATTTCCACCATTGGCCTTAGTGTCTATTTCTTCTGGCATCATAGAGATGGTAGGTTAGGAAAAAGACTACGGATACTCCCAGCTTTGATTGAAATCCTTGTATTGCCAACGTTTTTGATGAAGGGGTCAAAAAATTTACCTGCTGGGCAATATGCCAAATGGGGGCAAGATTTCTGGCTTCCCAGCAACTCTTCAGCAGATAGTCGGGAGTGAATGGCTAGTGGTGTATGTGTGTGTGTGTGTGTGAGGAGGGAGAGGAGATTAATTAGCAATTAATGGACTCTAAGGCAGAGTTTTCAGTGCATTCATTTGCATAAAGAGAAGGATAATGAACAGAGTTGGCACACATTAAACAAGACTAAGTCTTTCATTTTATTTGGGTGAGAAAGAGGGGACAGCCATAAAGACTGGAAGGCAAACACACAAGAGTGAGTTTGCTTTGAGATGCAAAGAACTCTCAGAGCTCAAAAAGGCAAATCATAGGCAAATTACCTCCAAGAAATTCCTTTATTCAAGCTGTGTCTCTCTGCTTATGCTAGAAATATGTATGGATGAAGAAGAAATATGTACGGATGCAGATTAGATGACATTCTTGATGTTTTTGAACTTTGGTGTTGAAGAACACCAATTTCCTATTACCTACCTCCTCCCACTTATGACTATAACTATGTTGCTTGTATTTTTACAATTTGTATTGTTCTGTTTGTTTCCTAGTATGATTTGATTGATCATTAGTGACCTATGATTATCACTAAGTATTGTATCTTATGATTCTTGACAGGGGTGAAATGCTCCCAGTTCGGACCAGATCGCCCGATCCAGTAGCGATGGTGGCAGGTGGTTCGGAGAACCGGTAGCAAAAATCCCTGTGCGCCTCCCACCATGCTCAGTTGAGCCGCACAATCATCAGAGGCTTTTTCTTTTTCATTTTAAAAGCATTTTTTCTACAACCTCTTCTGACGAAAAAATGCTTTTAAAAGTAAAAAAAAAAAAAAGACTCTGATGATCGCGGCTCAGCTGGGATCGTCAGAGGCTTTTTAAAGCATTTTTTTCTGCAACCTCTTGTCCGAAGAGGTGGTAAAAAAAAATGCTTTGAAAAGTCTCTGACGATCCCAGCTGAGTTTCCTGATCTGCAGAGGCTTTTCAAAGCATTAGAAAAAATGTTTTGAAAAGTTAAAAAAAAAAAAAGTTGGCCACGCCCACCCAGTCACATTACCCCATCACCACCACCACCAAGCCATGCCCACAGAACCGGTAGTAGCAAATTTTACATTTCACCCCTGATTCTTGATGAATGTTTTTTTTTTCTTTTTCCTATTATGTACACTGGGAGCATATGCACCAAAGACAAATTCCTTGTGTGTCCAAACACTTGGACAATAAAGAATTCTGTTCTGTTCTGTTCTGTTCTGTTCTGTTCTGTTCTGTTCTGTTCCGTTCCGTTCCGTTCCGTTCCGTTCCGTTCCGTTCCATTCCATGTTTGGAAATCCAAAAATTGGCATGTGTGGAGGGAGGTCCATAAAAGTCTGGGTCTTTTGGATGTAATTTGCAGGTGTGGTAGAATCCAAGCTAGGTTCCAAAGAAACATTTGCAAGATTTTGCCTGTAGGCTACTTTTGCTGTTAAGGAGTACAGTTTCTTTGCCTCAAGCCCAGTGATGGTGAACCTTTTAAACACCAAGTGTCCAAACTGTGGGTGCGTGCATGCCCAAACTGAAAGATGCGTGTGCAAATGTGCACATGTGTGAACATGTGTGCGGATGCGCGGACATGCACGCATGCGCAGCAGAGACCTGAAGACCAGCTGGCCGGCAGGAGGAGGGGCATCCCAACACCGGCAGCGTGGCAAGAGGTAAGATCTTTTTCTTTCGTGAGCTTCTGCTTTGTCGTTTGCAGGGAAACAGAAGCTCACGAAAGAAATGCCACGGAGATCTAACCTGGGGCGTGCCGTAGGTTCGCCAACACGGCTCTAGCCTATTGCAATCAGTCACCCCCACCTTTATTTTTATTCCTGTGGCACCTTTTGTGACTACTTTTGGCCATTTGTTCAGGCACTAGCATGATCTGTAGTATTGTTGTAGTTGATTTTCCCATCAAAGTTTTCTTAGATTTTGATCTATCGCAGTTAGTGTTTTATATCAGGGCCTCCACGGTAAATCATGGCCTTCCAAGTCACTTCAACCACTTATTCAGCTCTTGGCTTGACTTGTCAGAAGACATTCAGACGTGTTTTGGCTAGATTAGAATCTTTATTTCAGACAAGAACGAAGCCTTAAACATAGCAGTTATTTGCTCACTGTAGTGCAAAGTAGATAGAAACTGTTTGTTTATTTGATGTAGCACCTGCTACAACTGTGAGACGATCAATGGTTTACAGCAATAAAATGTAGGAAATAAAAACAATAAAATATAGAAAATAAAAACTCACAATCAACAACTAAAATGACATAATTATAAAATCATAAAATCCAAAGACCATGGTATATTCATTCCTCCTAGGCATCTTGCTTCATTTGCACCAGCTTTGTTTTCAGGAGTTTCTGGAGAGGCAAAACTGTACAGGCCAGATTCAGTACAAGAGCCAATTTATTCCAAAATAAATTTAAAACAAGGGCTATGGAAAAACAGCGGTTTGAGGTTGCATGGAATGCAGTGGTGAGTTTCAACCGGTGTAACAACTGGTTCGCTTCGCGAAACGCAACCGCATTTCATTTAAAAACAGCTGAGGCGCAGCAATCTACTCTGCCACACCTATCAGCTGGGCTAAAAATGAACAAATATAGGTAAATAAAGTGCAGGGATGGGAGGGAGAGCCCCGCTGATGGTCAGAGCGAACCGGTTCACTCTCAGCTCACCATCGGAGAAATCTGTTCACCCGAACCGGCTGAATCCCAGCCCTGATGGAATGGAGCTTGTGAAATTGGGGGACAAGCAGAATTTGCTTGGGGCAAATAAGTCTACAGATTGATTCTGTATTGGAACATACATATGTATATTCCAGAGATAGTCTAGATCTGTTTTTTTTTCTTGCGAGGGTATTTTTCGTTTATTTAATAAAAGAGCAAAGAAAAATATTAAAACAATAATAAAAAAAAACACGGCAATAAAATACAGGTAGTCCTCGACTTGCAACCACAATTGAGCCCAACATTTCTGTTGCTAAGCAAGACAGTTGTTAAGTGTATTTAAGACCTTCCTTGCTAAAGTTGTTAAGTGAATCGCTGCAGTAAATCTGGCATCCCCGTTGACTTGGCTTGTCGGAAGGTTGCAAAAGGTGATCCTATGACCAACGGTCATAAATATGAAACAGTTCCTAAGCATCCAAATTTTGATTGCATGACTGTGGGGATGCTGCAATGGTTAAAACTGTGAAAAATGGTGTCAGATATAAGGGTGGTACTCGTTTCAATTTCAATTTCAAATCTTTATGGTCAGTGCACAATGTATGTATGATGAGATTGGTTGAGCTCCCTCAGTGCAACCACCCAACACAATACAACTAACAGTGAAGACAGAAAATTCCTAACCCAATCAATCATATTAACAAAACATCCAGTTCTATTGCACCAATGTGAACATGTTACACATTGCGCCGGCCCTGCAGTCCATCATACTACATAGTTATGATGTTATTTCTCATTCAGGAGTCTGACAGCCCACGGATAAAAACTGTTCTTCAGCCTGTTTGTGTGGCTGGCAATACTTCTATCTCTCCTTCCTGAGAGGGTAGGAGGGTAAAGAACGGTAGGAGGGTAAAGAAGTGATGACCAGGGTGAGAGTCGTCCCTGAAAATTTTCCTCACTCTTCTAAGGCAGCAAACCCTAGCAATCTCATCTAGTGGTATCAGGGGACAGCCCACAATGTTTTGTGCTGTGCTCACCACCCTCTGTAATGTTTTTCTATCTGCTACTGTTGGACTGGCATGCCATACCATGATGCAATAAATGAGGATGCTTTTTATTGTGGACCGGTAAAAGGAGGCCATCAATTGTTGTTCCACCCTGTTTTTACGCAAGATTCTAAAGAAATTGAGTTTCTGTTGGGCCTTTCTGGCCACCTGGATAGCGTTGTTTTTCCAGGTGAGGTCTTCGCTTATGCTTCATCTCTGTTTCAAGACCATTGAGGCTGTGCTGTTGGAAGACATGTGACCAGCATGACGACACAGAGTGCAGTTACCTTCCCACCCAAGTGGTACCTATTTATCTACTTATATTTCCATGCTTTCGGCAGAAGCTGAGGAAGAGGAGCTCACCCCATTACGTGGAGCTCGAGTCTCGAACCTGGGCTGCCAAGCTTTCCAGCCAACAAGCGCAACGTCTTAACTGCTGAGCCACTCTGTCAGCCTGGATATAGTTTTAATAACATAATTTAAATTTCAATTTCAATAAATAACCACATTTCATTGTAATTGCCATAAATAACCTGTAAGCAGCTGATTCATAAATTACTAGCAACATCGGTCTTCAATTCTTTTAGTAACTGGGGCCATATATTTTTCTTCCTAGTTTTGAAGGCTAGTCTCTTAGCAGTAATAAGAGCACAGTGGATTCCTAGATTGCAATTATCAGTTTTTCTCATTTCCTATGTTAAAAGATAAATATCATTTATCTGTTGCCACCCACTGGCAGTATTTACAACTACAACATTTATTGAGCTCTGAATTTGGACCAGTATGTTTCCAGCTTTCTTACACCTAATTTCTTATGCCTAATTTATTAGAAGTGTTCATTAAAACCTATGAAATAAAACACCCAACATTAGCCTTTATAAATGCTTGTTATTGATATGCCTATTTTGAACTCTGAATAAGGAAATGGAGTCCCCCAATTTGTTTAATCAATGGGAAAGCTTGCTTAATATCAGCATAAGTAATTTTGATACTCTTAAATGGCATCTTTTTCAACAAAATACTTCATCTTTGTTGAACCTTTTATTTTATACATATGAAAAAGGTTTGAGTAAAGTCATTACATCGTTGGAGATGCAACAAGAATAGACTTCATTAAAGCATTCGTTTCTGTGATGTCCTATTGTGTCTTGGGAAGTGGTAATATCATCTGTTAAATTGATTTTGAGACAAAAGGTTAATATTTTTTGGATGTCCATATCCTTGAGCCTCATACTATGACGTGGAACTAGATGTCCCTTCTGAGTTCATGAATACTTGGCAATCTCTTAATGCAATTGAGGATTGAGACACATCTAAGAAATGTTTTGCTTCCACCTGGGAACTGCTGATTCTCACTAGCCTCATTTTTAGCACCTGAATATAAACCAAAAGCACCTTTTGTTACAGCTTGGCTATAAGAAATTTAAATAATAAGTAACTGGTGCCCATCAAAGAAATAAACATTTAGGAAAGAACCCCCCCCCCCCCAGTAGTAAAACATTATGTATCAAAAGGACATTGAAGCTAGATGCTTTAAAAAGAAAGATACTTGGTGCAATTCATTTTAAAAGGATACGTTATAGAACATTATGTACGAAATTCCACTACAGGGGAAATTTGTACAGAAAATTAAATGTGCAAATTGAAATGTCAAAAGAAGGAATTTTCCAGCTGTTAATTTTTTTTAAAAAATGAAGAAAACAGTACGTGAAGATCTGAATTAGGAACATCCTGTATTGCTGGGGAATTCTGGGAGCTGGAATTCTACACACCTTAAAGTTTATTTATTTATTTTATTTTGTCGAGTACATATTAGATCATATATATAAGTATAAGCATGAATTGAATACATAAAATGAATACAATTAAAGGGAACATTAGGACAGGTACAGTAGGCATGCTGGTGCTCTTATGCACGCCTCTTACAGACCTCTTAGGAATGGGGTGAGGTCAACAGTAGACAGTCTAAGGTTAAAGTTTTGGGATGAGACCACAAAGTCAGGTAGTGCATTCCAGGCATTAACAACTCTGTTACTGAACTCATATTTTCTGCAATCGAGTTTGGAGCCGTTCACTTTAAGTTTGTATCTATTGTGTGCTCGTGTATTGTTGTGGTTGAAGCTGAAGTAGTCATTGACAGGTAGGACATTGTAGCAGATTTTATGAGCTATGCTTAGGTCATACCGAAGGCGCCGTAGTTCTAAATTTTCTAAACCCAGAATTTAAAGTCTGGTGGCATAAGGTATTTTGTTACGACAGAGAAGTGGAGGACTCTTCTTGTGAAATATTTCTGGACACGCTCAATTGTATTAATGTCCGATATGCAGTGTGGGTTCCAGACAGATGAGCTGTATTCGAGAATTGGTCTGTATTCGAGAATTTCTATGCTCTGGTTAGTAGTGTAATATTACCGGAGAAGAAGAAACAATGCTGAGAAACAATGCTCCTACCTATGAAGAATTTGTGATGCTTGTTTTTAAGTGTTAATAGGGAATTCTACATTTGCCAGTTTTTGTTTTGTTTTTTCTTTTAAGTCCTCTGTTTCGGGGAAAGAGCGATGAGTACAGTAAGCGTGCTGTGTGCTCATGATGGATGCTTTTTAAATTTACAGCACCCTTCACGTGTGCACAAAAACACAATCTTGTTCACTTCTCCTGGTATCCGGCGTCTTCTTTATCTCTCTCTAGCAAAGGTTATATGATCACTCTGCAATCCATATATCCAGATCTTAAGCACCCAGCCAGATTTACCGCTTTGATTTCCTTTCTGGGGTTGCATTAACAGTTAATGAGAAATTAGGCATTTAACACATCTGTGAATTATTCAGCACAATAAGATTGCAGAAGTGAGACCTGAATCTTAAAGGCACTCTCCACCCAATGGAAGGGGTGCTGCCTTGCTCCTACAGGCTGTGCATCCTTCTAGTTTGGAGAAGAGGAATAACCAGTGGAGATCCATTTGGAGGAGAAGGAAGTTGAAGATGGTGGAGTGTGTTGTTCTTTGACAATTGTGGCAAATGGAAACTGAACAAATTTTGCTTGCACTGTTGATGAGCCCTATATGGGGTTATTGAGGAGGACCTCAATAAAAACTCAATTTCATTGAGAGCCACATCAGGGCTGTGGTTGACCTCGGGGAGTGAGCATGTGCATGGCCAATTGAGTGGGTGTGGCCAACTGGGTGGGCATGACCAGCTTGACACTACTCATTGGGTGTGGTTGACTGGGCATGGCCAGCTTGACGCCACTCCCCATGCCAACATGCTGGCATGTTTCCTCTTGCACTGGGTAGACCGGGCCAAAACCACACTGGCCTGATTTTTCCCCTTCACATTGTGTAGATGGGGCTGAAATGTAATGGGGCCGGCCTCTTACATTTTCCAGGATGGCACCGCAGGCCGGATGCGGCCCGCGGGCCTTGTGATTGACACCCCTGATTTAAAGAGACTTCTCCATTGACAGTAGGAGCTTCATTGGCTATTAGTTATTAACTCCCACAGGTGCAAGTATTTATTACACATGTCCAAAAGGGTCAAACAGTTGTTTGGATCAATAATGGCCCTCTGTTTCTGTTCTACAGCACAGCTTTCTGAGACACGCTTCTCCCCAGCATTATCACAAGAAACAGCACACACACAATCTCACAAATTATCATAGAAGAAATGATTTGGCAAAAAAAAACAACAAACCTGATCAGAGCAAATCAGATGAAATGACTTGGTTATATTTCGGAGTTTCACTGCCAACTATTCATCTCCTGGAATGTCTAGCATGGATTTAAAACGTCTGCAGGTAAAGCTTGATTTCTGGTGATGTACATCTTTAATTATATACTGCCAAATTCACTTGAATCATGATGGTTCTCGGTAATAAAAACCTTCAGCAGAAACAATGAAAAACATCGCTACAATCTTGGCACAACAGAAATGAAAACGAACAAGATAATTGTGACAAATATCTGGACATGTGGGACAGAGCTCTGTGCTAACAGCTATTTTAAAAAGTTGCCAAATTGACACCAGTCTGAACTCCAAAAGGTGGAAGACTATTTCAACATATCTGCAGAGTTTTCGTGAGACTATCAGCAATCTGGTAGCACATTTTCTGACCAACACATTATATTAAAAGGCATCAACTTTTGTGACGGGGTAAGCTGCAGCTTCTGAAAGATTGTGCCTTTTAATAAAATTTGTTAGTCAGAAAAGGTCTTAGCAGTCTCCTGGTTTTTGCCATTGTAGACTAATATGACTCTACTCAACAATGTGGAAGTGATTCACTACATTGCTTTCAAGGATTTTTTTTTTAATGAAAAAACCTTTCCAATCTAACTCACATCTCTCGAATTTTTGATGGGGTCCCATCCAAATACTAACCAGGCCAAAACCTATTTAGCTTTTCAAGATGCTAAGCAGAAGGTAACAGAAAGCCTGCATTTGTAATGGAATTCTCTAACACAGAGTAAGAAAATGGATACTTCCAAAACATTGCAGAACAAGAGTGGATGAACATGTCTGCAGTATTGAAATATTGTAAAGGATTGGCATCCTCTCTATTCAGCCAAGACTCAAAAAAAGGAACATTTTGAGGTCGGTGCTTTAATGAATTTGTCGGTAAATGAAGCCAAGATCTACTTGCCCACTTTCCATGGTTCTCTAACTTAACCCCATTTTTCCTTCCCATAAACCTGCTGACTTGATGAAAATCTTGCTTTCTTGGTTGTGAGATGCTGAAAGGGGCTTGACAGTATTGCTATCGAAAAAACGATATGGATTACTGCATCTCAATGATCTCGCGGTTTCTCCTGCATGGTGAACCATTGTATCATTGTAATAGGACCATTGTATTAAGATATATTACTATATTATGATAAAAGAGTTAAGGGGGGCATTATTATTATTATGGATGTTTTTAATTCGTTTCTTCTAGGACATTTTAATATTTGTATTTACCATGGAAGCTTTACAATTTACATTTGTTTTGCTGCATATGACCAATGTGGTGGCTTAGTGGTGATGATGCTCGCTTTCTAATTGGAAGGTTGAGAGTTCAATCCTAAAGTAGTGACAAATATTTCTCTCTCAACACAAAAAAGAAATATCTGCAGTCAACTCCAGGTGGGCATCAGGAAGAGCATCCGGCCAGTAAACATTCACTTCCACGTAGTTGCGCTGACTCTATTCTGAATTATGAAATTATAGTAAAAAGAATAAAAATGTTTTACTGCATATGTGCCATGGATGTTAAGCTACCAAGAAATGAAATACAATTGATATTATGCTAATGGGAGAAATGAACAAATACATTCATAAAAATATGACATAGATAATGCTTTTTAGAGCTTTATATGCAGATGTGGGGGTCCACTTACTTGAGTTGGATACTGGCTCCGTACTTTCTGGCCTCTGAAAATATCAGATGAGTGAAACAGTTTAAACCAGGGAAAGTCCCAAAAGATAATTGGAAGCTGGAAGAGGTTCATAGATGAAAGATTGGGCTTATATTTGATTTTTGCCAGATGCAGTCTTTCCCCTGAGGAAAATTAGCTTGTAAGCAAAAAAGTGTTAGATGTGGGACACCAGAATGATATAAGTAATGTAATGATAAGGAGTTGGTTCAGCTATGCCAACTGAGGTAGCCTGGTTTCTTAAATAGCCCAGAGTGTATATGCAAAGAATGGGGTAATTTCTGTAATTTTAGAAGACAGATTTAACAATACACCTTTATGTTAAAAGTTCCAGTAGCTAGAGAACAATTATTGGCTCCACCCCTTTTTTCTTCTTTTGTATCATTAGGAGAAACTCACTCAACTCTATTATAACTCTAAGAATTTCCTCATTACTCTGATGATTTTCATGTCCCTGAAGAGCAGGACTCATGATATTTAACAAGCTAGCTAAAGATTGCTATCCAAATGCTATTCATGCCAGGCCATATTTTATCTACCTTAGAAAAGTGGCTGGACAAATTTCAGAAGCTCTGCTATTGACTAATAGTCCCCAAGAAAGTAATAGAATTTTTAAATTTATTTTAATTTTTTCCTTGGCTCATCTGGATTTAACTGTATACGTATCTGCCTCTTCATTAGTCTTTGATTGAAATAAATGCTCTCTTGATGGTTCTCTCAGTAGAGTGAAAGAGAGGCTGCTCCAGAGGTTCAGGAATTGTGTCCCTCCTATTTGGCCATGCTGACTGAGACTGCTGGAAGTTTGGTTCAATAACATGGGGAGAATCTCAGGTTCTTAAAGGTAGACTCTACACCTCCAGTTGGAATCAAAGTTGTCCTGAGGACTTTCATGCTGAAAGTGAATTATAGAATTCCAAGTGAGAAGTAGAAAGGCTGTCAGCTCTGTGGATGGAATTATGTCCTCCCGCCACAAGAGCTGAAAATCTCAAGGTAGTTAAGACTCAGAAGAGTCTCACTACCTCTCCCAGCATTTGATGTATAAGATACACAACACACATTGCACAATGATACAGCTGGCCTGGCTATAGTGGTGGGATTCTATTGGTTTGGACTAATTCAGGCGAACCAGTAGTTCCCATTTCCTACTGAGAGCGAACCGGTTCTCTGTTGCTGTGAAAGTGGGCCCACCCGCTTGACCTCGGATAATACTGACCTTTATTTCTGCTTCTGAAGCCCAGCTGATCAGGGGCGGCAGATTGAATTGGCCCTCCTCAGCTGATTTCCTTGCTCTTTTCCTTGTTTGCAACACGGAAGTTCAATTTTATGGAAACTGCGCACGCGCACGCAGCTCAGTGAACCTGTTGTTCAACTGGTAGGATCCCACCCCTACCTGGCTGGGCGTTTCCTCTTTCTTGCTAATGTCATTACTACCCTCTTTTATTCCATAAAATTCTTATAATTATCCTTTCCTCATTAGCCTTTCTTTCCTAAAAAGAAGTAGGTAGATTTTTTTTTTAAATCAGTGGCACATTATATAGATTGTCCCACTTCTATCAGGCAGGAGCTCTCTCCTTGTATAGCTCTTAATACGAAGTTTATAATTTATAATATTACATGGCGTACTTTATAATAGCGATTTTGAAGACGTGGGAAGCAATTGGGCAAAACCAAATGCAATAGAGACCTGACACCAGACTTTTATGGGAGCTTAAGATAGTTTGCTTCTCTTAGGATGCAGAAAATTGCAGTGCAGTGATCTTTATATAATCCCATTGGGTTGTCCTTTTGCACTTTCTAAAGCACCTTGGACTCTTAACTGCAATAAAGCGTAGACAACACAAGATTTAGACTTGTTGACCTGCAATTGCGGGATTGTTCAGAAATGGCTGGGAAACACCAACACCGAGTGAGCTCAGTCTATCTCGAGCATTTTCTTTGTTATTCATTCTTTTTATTAAAATTAAGTATCCTCCTGCAAGTCCTCATTCGTTCTTTTTAATTTCCTTGCTATGCTATGTAAAGGAGCAATTGTCTTTGCTTTCCCCAGGCATCAAAAATCTAGATTTATGGGTCTCCTCTTGACTATAAAGACTCAGAGACACTCTGCTCTCCACATCATTCCCAATTCCTACCTATGATGGAGTGAAGGTTCCAACATTTGAGGGGCTCCTACAAAAGTAAGAGGGTCAAACTATTTTCCAAAGCACCAAAAGGCAAGGCAAGAAACAATGGATGGAAACTAACTAAGGAAAGAAACAACCTAGAATTAAGGAGAAATTTCCTAACGATAAGAACAATCAACCAATGGAATAGCTTGCCTCCAGAAGCTGTGGATGCGCTATCACTGAAGGCTTTCAAAAAGAGACTGGATAACCATTTGTCTGAAATGGTATTAGGTCTCCTGCTTGAGCAGGGGGCTGGACTAGAAGCCCTCCGAGATCCCTTCCAACTCTATTATTATATGTCCTATGAAGGTGGAGAAGAAATTTGTTTTCCCTCCATAAGGATTATTTTATGCAGGAGCCCTCATGTGAAAATAGATAGACCTGGATATGCCTGTATGCATGTATGTCCAGTATGGTCTCAGATAGCCAATAGGAACACAGCAGCCTCTTCTACAAGATGTATCACCTCTGACGTCTCCTTGGTAGAGTTTGTAGGGCAAAAGCCCAAAAGCCTCAGGGCATCTTAACTTGGAGAGCACCATTTACCAGTCTTTCTTCAAGGCAGAGAAGAGCTTGGCTATGGGGACATAGCAAATCTAGACTATTGTGCTGCCTATCAGACTGGAGGATAATGTGAGTTAAGCTGGCTTATTTAATGTGCTGTATAATAATAATAAACTTTATTATTTACGATGAAAGAAGTAACAACTAGGGTACAGAAGAGCCTGCTGATTTCAGAGATTTCAGTTTAAGGGGTAAGGTTTTTGATAAAATAAATAAAAATAAAATAAGTAAATTAAAAAATTAAAAATTCTGGGGAAAGGGATGACTCTGCCCAGCCCGGTTAGTACAAGACATTTCTCCCCTTTTTTCTTTTTTTCTGAAAGAGACAGCTCTCAGATCCTCTCAACAGACAAACCACATGTGCTGCCTATAGATGGAGTCCTTAATAGATTCCACATGAGGCTACAGCTTGGCAAACATGCATAGAATCCAAGTGTGGAGATACATGAATTTTCATAATGCTTACGTAGCTCCTAGGCCAAACTTTAAGGTGTTACTATAATAGATTATCCTCTGAGCTGGCCTGTACAGTGGAGAATTGATTCCTTATTTTCATACAGTGATCAATACGTGCAGTAAATGTTCCTTGCCCACCTGCCTGTCTCCTTCCCTGAGTTACTCCATTTTCTTCTGATAGAACAAGAATGATAGAATAACTGAGTTTGATGGGACCTTGGAGGTCTTCCAGTCCAATGCCTGCTCAAGCGGGAGACCAGGGGTGAAATCCAGCAGGTTCTGACAGGTTCTGGAGAACTGGTAGTGGAAATTTTGAGTAGTTCGGAGAACCGGCAAATGCCACCTCTGCCTGGTCCCAGAGTGGGGTGGGAATGGAGTTTTTGCAATATCCTTCCCCCAGGAGTGGGGAGGGAATGGGGATTTTGCAATATCCTTCCACTGCCACGCCCACCAAGCCATGCCCAAGCCATGCCCACCAAGCCACACCACACCACGCCTACCAAGCCATGCCCACAGAACTGGTAGTAAAAAAAATTGAATTTCAACACTGCGGGAGACCCTATACCCGTGATGGCGAACTTATGGCCCGGGTGCCACAGGTGGCACGTGAAGCCATATTGGTGGGCACGCGAGCTCAGCTCCGGCACATATGCGTGTGCCAGCCAGTTGATTTTTGGGCATTCTGGGCCCATTAGAAGTCAGGAAACACACTGTTTCCAGCCTCCGGAGGGTCTCTGGTGGGGTGGAGAAGGCCGTGTTTGCCTTTCCCAGGCTCCTAGAAAGGCTCTGGAGCCTGGGGAGCAGGGCCAGATTTTCCTATAGGCTAACTAGGCTTCAGCCTAGGGTCTCAAGATCAAGAGGGGCCTACATTCAAATTGTTAGCAAAATTAAAATTACACTATTCTAAAAACAGTGAACACTAAAACACTGAACCGAAAAAAATGGAAGGTGAAAGGGGCTCATAAATGGAATAGCTTAGGGCCTCTTTTCATCTAAATCTGGCCCTGCTGGGGAGAGCGAAAAATGGGCCTACTGGGCCCACGTGCCATCGTGTAACAAAAGCAGGGAGAGCAGGGGGGGGCATAGAATTATGGATGTGGGCACACGTGCATGTGACCCCTCCACGCTCCCCCCGCTTTTGGCACGCGATGGCAAAAAGGTTAGCCATCACTGCCCTATACCATTTCAGATAAGTGGCTGTCCAATCGCTTCTTAAAAACTTCCAGTGATGAAGCACCCACAACTTCTGAAAACAAGTTGTTCTACTGATTAATTGTTCTCCCTGTCAGGAAATTTCCCCTTAGTTGTAGGTTACTTCTCACTTTGTGGCAGCCTGTTTTCTCTTCCTTTGTTCTCAGAGCCTCCAACCATGTTACATGGCTTTGCAGCATAAAGGCAATACTGAGAGAGGCAGACCTTGGCAGCTCCAAAGAATCAGTGATGGGTATGCACAGCTGCAGCATAAGGTTTCTATTGGATCTGGGCACAGTTGGGGTGTTAAGGTATTGTCAGCACTTGTGTGTGGCTGGAATGCTGGGTCCCTGGGCTCCCAGCTGCAGGAGAGCTGGGTTTGCACACCCAAGCACTTACACACACATGCATACATATTGCCAGGAGACAAAGGATCGTACAATTAGCACCTGGGTTGTAGCAGCTGCATGGCATGATGTCTATGCTCAACCTTGGCTAGTTGTGTGCTGCTGGATTGGGAGAGGGGAGCAGAATGAAGTTCGGAACTGATGCACAAACTGCAGATAATTCTCTAGACAAGGATGAAGTGAAATGTTTGTTGGCTGCCACAATATGCTTCATTCCTTCCGCAGGGTAGGTATCCTTGTTCTTTGCGAACTTCACATGGAATACTTTCTTCTCTCAATCTCCTCCACAGATTTTATTTAAACCACAATACTGATTATGGATAAGGACATCCTGTGGAGGATTAAAATCTCTACCTACAGGCAAGCTCTTGAAGGGTAGAAAAAAATGACAAAAGCATGGAGAATAGTTCTCTCTATGGTTATTAGTCATGGGAGGGAGAGAGAATCTTCCCTTACTAAAAGCAGTATATCTCTGAATAGCAGGTGGAAGAGACAGATAACGGCCTACTTCTATCGCACCATACTTCTCAGGGCCCAATGGCATGTATCTGGCTGCACTGAGAAAGTGTTTCCAAGGATTAACTGATCTTGGTCTCATTCAGAAAAAATGATTATGGGAATGACTTTTCCTGCACCACTCCTAGCATTGTCCGCATATTTTTGTAAAAGAAGCAATGTGGGAAACGGTAGTGTATTTCCAATAATAAATCTGGGCCACCTCTCAGATTTCATAAAGCTTCCCACCTTCCGTGTGGACCTCTTTGTGTTTAGCACACCTGTTTGATCTTGAGCCAAGAATAATAATAGAAATTGCTATGGAAATTTCCTGACAAAACTCCCAAGATATTGTTATGGGACTGGATTTGGTTCACACATACATACATACATACATACATACATACATACATACATACATGCATACATACACACACACATACACACATGGCTCTAGCTTCAACTTCATAAAGCTGCATGCGATCACAGAAACCTTAACTGATGTCCTTACTGTCCTCCAAGAGGGGCAAAGAAAAGACTAGTCAGGTTATAAGTTGGACATCAACAGGCAAGTCATCAGCTTTGGGGAAATTCTAAAAAGTGGAATTACTGTTTGAAAAAATCTGTATGTCTTCCTCGGGAGATTATATTTCGGACAGTGCCTTTTGAGATTTCTGGGCAAATCAGAAGGTTAGGAAAAATGATAGTAGCCAATCTTACCATTTACCTTGGAAGTTGAGTCCTGTTTCTTCATTATTTATTTTGTTTGTTTGTTTTTTAACCCATCTTTTATGCAGGAACTAAAAGCAATGATAAGGCTTGCTCTTCCACAACAGTTGCCCTATGTGTGTTAAAGCTTCCTTCCCCTACAAAAGTCACCCTGTGAAATTGGGATGAGAGGGAATGACTGGCCCAGGGGTGAAATGCTACCAGCTTGGACAGGTTGAGCCAAGCCGGTAACGATGGCGGTGGGTGGTTTGGAGAATCAGTAGCGATGGCAACACAAGGCTCCACCCACCTGCCCAGTCATCTTCCTGGTTAAAACCAGGAAGTAACCTATTTTTTAATCCTCTGCACACATACAGAAGGGTTTGCGCATGAGCAGAGGGTCCGCACATGTATGTGATGTGTGCATGCATGCGAGCAGAACGAGTGAGTGTGGCGCATGCACTTCTGAACCGGTAAGGAAGGTAAGTAGATTTCACCCCTGGTCTCCCTGCTTCTAGTCAAACATCTTTTTTTTTTAATATATATAAAATAATTCGTATTAAACAGTTTGTCTTTCAAAACAACACAAAAAACAACCACACACATATAAAAACAAAACATGTCAAAACATAACATATTGAACATTACATAACATTAATGGTAATTTTACAGCATTTCGTATCAACTTACGTACTTTGCTTTTGTAGTTCTCTTATCTGTCATTTCTATTTACTACTCAATAGTAGAATAATCGTATTACTCCTATATATATATATATATATATATATATATATATATATATATATATATATATATACACATTATAATATTCATTTATTCTTATCTACACATTTATATTCATTTATATTTACCTCTCTATTTAATGTTGTTCAGTTACTTTAAGTTTGATCAATATTAAGTTAAACATTTCTTGTTCTGATTTCTATTTTCGAGCCAACTGTACATTTTATTCCATATTTCATAATAGTCCGAATCCTCTCTCTCTTTCAACTCCATAGTCATTTTATCCATCTCTGCGCATTCTAGAATTTTCCTTATTACAGTTTTGTCTGACAGTATATTTTTTTGTTTCCAATTTTTTGCGAATGTGATTCTTGCTACGGTTAGTATGTGCAATATAATGGATCGAAGGTTTTTATTCATTTTCAGATCCAGTATTCCTAATAAAAACAATTCAGGTTTCATATCTGTTTTTTGCTTTGTAATTTCTTCTAACCATTTTTGTTTTAACCGGGAAGTAACCTGTTTTTTACCCTCTGCATACGTGCAGAAGGGTTTGCGCATGCGCAGAGGATCCGTGTGTGTATGTGACGCCTGGGTGCGTGCGTGCGAGTGGAGCGAGTGCATGTGGCGCATACGCTTCCAAACTGGTAAGGAAGGTAAGTAGATTTCCCCCCTGGACTGGCCCCAAATAATCAAGGTGTCTCTCTGCTTCTCGTCAAACATCTTAATCACATTCTATTTGGAGCGAGGCTGGACAGTTAACCTTTTGTCAGTGCTTTAATTTGGGTTATTACAATGAGCAGGTGCTACTATTTTAAATGGTCCCCTTCTTGACCATGCCTGCCAACTTCTGTCCCTGGAATAGAGATAACTTCATTGGATCTGCCTGTTAAAAGTTAAAAGCCATGGTGGCGCAGTGGTTAGAGTGCAGTACTGCAGGCTACTTCCACTGATCACTGGCTGCCAGCAGTTTGGCAGATCGAATCCCACCAGGCTCAAGGTTGACTCAGCCTTCCATCCTTCTGAGGTGGGTAAATGAGGACCAAATTGTTGGGGGTAAAATGGTGGCTCTGTAAACTGCTTAGAGAGGGCTGTAAAGCACTGTAAAGTGATATATAAGCCTAAGTGCTATTGCTATTGCTAGTGCTAAGTATATCAAATCCAATGGAAAATAATCAAGTGTGTCAATCCTCATTCATGATCTGCAGGATCATAAACGTAGTGAGAGGTCCAGATTTTTGTAATCTAATATTATTTATTTATTAGTCGCATTTTTATGCCGCCCAACTCCCGAGGGACTCTGGGCGGCTAACAACAAAGAATAAAACAATGCGAACAATATCCCATACAAAAGTTTAAAAAGAAAACATATTAAAACCCATACACTCTAATTCATGGCTGGGTCTCGCAAGATCACTGTAGTGAGATCAACGGCCCCAGGCCTGCCGGAAGAGCCAGGTCTTCACCGCTTTCTGGAAGGCCAATAGGGTGGGGGCAGTCTGGACCTCAGGGGGTAATTGGTTCCAGAAAGCCGGGGCAGCCAGAGAGAAGGCCCTCCCCCATGGGCCTGCCATCCGACATTGTTTAGCTGACGGGACCCAGAGGAGACCGACTCTGTGGGATCTTACCAGTCATTGGGAGCTATGCGGTAGAAGGCGGTCTCGAAGATAGCCTGACCCTGAGCCATGTAGGGCTTTAAAGGTAATAACCAACACCTTGAATTGTGCCTGTAGACCAATAGGGAGCCAGTGCAGCTTGCAGAGAATTGGTATAATGCGGGTGTATCTAGGTGCACCCACAATAGCTTGCGCGGCTGCATTCTGGACCAGCTGTAGTCTCCGAACACTTTTCAAGGGTAGCCCCATGTAGAGCGCATTGCAATAATCCAACCGTGAGGTGACAAGGGCATGAGTGACTGTGAGGAGAGCCTCCTGATCCAAGAAGTGTTGTAACTGGTGCACCAGACGAACCTGTGCAAAGGTCCCCCTAGCTATAGCCGTCAGATGTTGTTCCAATCTCAGCTGTGAGTCTAGGAGGACACCCAAATTGCGAGCCCGTTCTGAGGGGGCACTTTCTCTCCCCCACCTCCCAGAACCAAGGTTGCTGTAAAGCAAGTCCCAACATCCTAACCATTCTATTAGAGGTTGGAAATTATAGTTCTGCAACATATGGAGCAGTATATAAGTCTAAATGCTATTGCTTTTACTATTGCTATCTGGAAAGCCATAAATTGTCCATCCCTGGTTTCGAGTTGTTATTGCTTGGATGGGTAATATCCATTTTATTTTCTCCCCTATCTGAGTAATTTTTCATGCTTGTTGCAACTTGTTTACGAAGAACTACTCATATTTTATGAAGTTGTTAAAATGAGTAGCGCAAGCATGGGAGGAAGCACCGTAGTTGTCCGTGGGTAGTCATGGATAGGTTACTCCATGCCATAGTAAGGAGGGATGCAGATGTCTGAATTGCTTTTCAGCTTCAAGAGACTATCTGGAAAAAGAGCCATAGCTCAGTGATAGATTGTATGGCTCTACATCAGTGGTGGGTTCCTCATGGTTCAGTCCGGTTCCGCCAAGCCAGTAGCGGTAATGAAATGATGTCACCGAACCGGTTCTGCCCACCACCCCTTGTGTTATTCTTACCTTTTATTTGGCCCCACCCCCAATCTATTGCTGCCTCCTGAGTCCCAGCTGATGGGCTATAAGGAAAAAAAACTGTTTAAATTTTTGCCGCAGGGCTTCAAAGGGCTGCCCTACAGCTGATCAGTGGTAAAAGGTAGTTTTGTGGTAGACCAGTGCCTCCAAAAACAAATGAGTAGACCGGTGCCTGCAAAAATAAATGGGTAGACCAGTGCTTGCAAAAATACATGAGTAGACCAGTGCCTACAAAAATAAATGGGTAGACCGGTACAGCTCTGCAAGCAGTTAAAAGCCTGGTAGACCAGTACCTCTGCTAAATCCTAAAGAATTGTCACATGACCATCAAGCCACACCCACAAAATAAGCCATGCCTACAGAACCGGTAGTAAAAAAATTTAGAACCCATCCCCCTGCTCTACATGCAGAAGATTCACAATAAAAATAGCCATTAAAAAAAATGGATCCACCATTTCAAATTTAAAAAATGATTAATGTTTTGGGGTTCCATTATCCCCCACCCTCAAATAAATGTTTCTTTCTTTCCAATCTCTCCCACTTAGAAACGTGTCCCATCTGCTCCATTGTCCCCGTTTTCTAATTCAATTAACTTTAAAGAAGCAAATTTGAGAAGAAGGTAAAGCTTCAAAGGACTGATTTGGAAGTAACACAACTTCATACCATGTTAGACGAAAGCATCGTTGTCAGAAGGAAGTTATGGTCTTCCAAAACTTTCTAGACCTAATTTTAGTTCGTCCCACCCAGTACAGACACTGGTATCAGATGACAGACGTTGCCCTCTAATCAGGGGTGGGCTGCTGAGGGTTCACAGGGGTTTGGGAGAACCTCTAGCTAAGATTCTGTGCAGTTTGGAGAACCCCCAAATCTGACTCCTGGCTGGCCCTGCCCACCCCACCCCTCCCAGGAGTCCCCACGTGGCCTGTTTTGGATACAGGTAAGTGCAGGGTGTGCGCGAAAGCTTGGGGAGAGCGAAAAACGGGCCTACCGGAAGTTCAGGAAGAGGGCCTCTAGAGCCTGGGGAGGCTGTTTTCGCCCTTCCTGAGGCTCAAGGAAAGCCTCCGGAGCCTGGGGACAGCAAAAAGCACACACACACCCCGGTGGTGCAGGAGGCCGACTAGGCCATTGCCACCATGGCCACACCCACCCAGCAACCAGGTAGAGAATCCCTTGCTGAACTTTTTGAAAGCCACCCCTAATTCCTGTGAGAGCCACCCTATGCTTAAGATGCCTCCTTATGATTAAAAGCCTCAGATCTGTCCTATTTAAAAATGAGAAATGAATCTGGTGAGTCTGAAACCAGCAGTTCCCAGGTTGAAAATGTGTTATGCCCACATAAACCAGTTGTTTTCCAAGGCCAATAAAGAGAATAGTTAAGTTTCCTTTGACTCAGAAAGATGGGAGGAAAAGGCTAGAATTTCTCTTCTGGTGTAGACTTATTGGAAGACTTTGGTTTCTGTGTACGGTGTTGGTGTTTTTGTGATTTTAATAAATCAACCAATTGAGTTGTGTCCGAGAGTTCGGCATCAAAAGAAGCCTATTTCTGAATGAAGAGTTAATTCTCTGAAGAGTTGAGATGGATAGCTAAACTGTGTGTGAAGCTTGACCGATTCCTCCTTTCATAATCCTTATGGAATCCACCAGCCCTAAACTGCTATTTGTCCAGGGCAGGCGGTATCATAGTTTCTGAAACTCTGATAATGATCAAAGGATTGTTTTGCCCCCTCAGATACTTTTTACGTAAACACCATTCTATATGCCATCCTATAGGGCACTGCACACCAGAACAACTAGACACAAGGACAGTCTTCTCCCAAATACCATCACTCTGCTTAACAATTAATTCCCACAACACTGTCAAATAATTTACTAAAACTGTGTTACTATTATTCTTCTCTTCCTCACTAGTATCTATCTCTTTCCACTTATTACCGTAACCATATTGCTTGTATCTTTCAATTTATATTGTTTTTATTTGTTCCCTAGTACGATTTGATAGCTTATTAGTAACCTTGACTATCAATAAGTGTTGTATCTTTTTATTCTTGATGAATGTATTTCATTCTCCTTATGTACCCTGAGAGCAATATATACACCAAAGACAAATTCCTTGTGTGTCCAATCACACTTGGCCAATAAAGAATTCTATTCTATTCTATTCTATTCTATTCTATTCTATTCTATTCTATTCTATTCTATTCTATTCTATTCTATTCTATTCTATTCTATTCTATTCTAACGTCATTCTATTCAAATCAGTGCACAGACACAAGATTCTTTCTATACTCTTATAATTCCCCTCCATTCCAATTTTCTTTCCTCTGCCTTTCTTAATTACAGTTTGTATTTGTTTACCAAACGGTGCAAATAACTATGTAATTGGTGTAATTGATGCACTACTAAAATATGCATCTCTTTAACAGCTTTTATGGTTTAACAAAAGTGAAATATTACAGTAATAAAAGAGAAATCATACAAAAGAAAGCCGACTCTTTCCTCTTCCATTCTAGCACCTAGCCTGACTTTAAAGTCTACTTATTTATTTATTATTATGTTTATATGCTCCCTATCCAAAGCAGCTTTGGGTGGCTCTTTAGTTCTCTCTACCTTTCCTTCAAAGTGCTGGATAGCTAGCAACCACTTTTGTCTCTGTCCTGTCCACCTTTGATAGAATACTTCTAAGGCCGTGATGGAAAACCTATGGCATACGTGGTACAGATGGCATGCAGAGCCGTCTCTGTGGGCACGCGAGCCCTCGTTCCAGCTCAGCTCCACTGCGCATGTGTGTGTGCCTCCCGCTGGCCAGCTGGTTTTTGGGTCTCTGCTGCACATGCATGGGGGGGGGGCGTGGCACATGCGGGAGACACTTGTGCCTGCTCAGGGGCGGGGCATATGTGCGGGGGTTGCACATGCATGCATGGTGGTGGGGCGCACACATTGCATTATGGCTTTTGGCTCACAATGACAAAAAGGTTAGCCATCAGTGCTCTATGGCATTTGACGGTACAGTGCCTTGATACCTGGAGTGGGTTGGTTTACCTCCTGACTGATATGATCAAGAATGTCCCACTTACTCATAAATCACCTTTCAAGTGAATTTAACAGGGTCAGTTTTTTATTGGCTTGAGACGTGCCTGTTCTCTGATTTGAAATATGAAACTCAAGAAATCAAATCTCCTCTCCTTGAATCCGTTTGCTCCCAAAGCAGCTAGCAAACAAGGGGTATGAGATAGAGAGCAGCTGCAAGAGGCTGAGCACCAGGAAGGGTGCCATTTTGCAGAAGAAGTATAGAGGGCACTGGTGTTCCAGTTATGCTTTCTCTATAGAGTTGTGTACCTTCGGCAAATCAGAGAGATGACTTTGAATTGCCAGGGCTGGAGAAAATATTCACATTGAAGAAGAAGAAGAAGAAGAAGAAGAAGAAGAAGAAGAAGAAGAAGAAGAAGAAGAAGAAGAAGAAGAAGAAGAAGAAGAAGAAGAAGAAGAAGAAGAAGAAGAAGAAGAAGAAGAAGAAGAAGAAGAAGAAGAAGAAGAAGAAGAAGAAGAAGAAGAAGAAGAAGAAGAAGAAGAAGAAGAAGACAGCAGCTGATTTACTTCTCCGACACAGAGCACTAATGGCTATTTTGGGGAAACTTCTCGAAGCTCTTTGGGGAGGCAATTGTGGCTCCCAGCTATCAGATGGAAAATATCTGTAACTTGGGAGCAACAGGGATTATACACAAATTAGAGAAAGAACATGCTGGGGCAGAATGGTTAACTTTAAAACAATACCTGAAATTCATTATTTTTATTAATATGTACTCTTCCTCTAAAGGAAGGGTGCAGAATCTGATGTAACAGTATGTGCCCCCTGGGGGCCCCAGATATTTTCCCCAAGATAGTAATTTTAAGACCACAGTACGAGTATTATTCATCTCAGCTAGACTAATGTTATGAAATATTAATGACATTATAATATAATTGAAATTTAATCATTTAAAGGCTTTTTTAAAAAAATCTATCCACGTTTTGAACGAACGAATGCCCTTTAAGGGGGTATGTTAAACAGGATGCCATTAAGGACCTAATGTGGCCCTCCCCCTAAAAAAAAAATAGTATTGCTCTAAAGCAGAGGTGGGGAATGTTGGCCCGGTTTATGACTTGTAGACTTCAACTCCCAGAATTCCTGAGCCAGCATGGCTGACTCAGGAATTCTGGGAGTTGAAGTCCACAAGTCATAAAAGGGCCATTGTTCCCCACCCATGTTCTAAAGCAGGGCTGTCAAACTTGCGGCCCACAGGCCAGATGCATCATATGCTGGCCACGCCCATGCTTGGTTTAGTGAAGGGGGAAAAAGTTGTGATACGTCACGTGACAATGCCACGAGTTTGACACCCCTGCTCTAAAGGGTTAGACCCCAAATATTTTTGCATTATCTTTCCCAAGGATTGAATTCTACAGAATTACTGGTTAACATTTTTTTAAAAAAATTGATTTATATGCCGCCCTTCTCCGGAGACTCAGGGCGGCTTACAATGCATTAAGCAATAGCCTTCATACTTTTGTATATTTATACAAAGTCAGCTTATTGCCCCCACAAACTGGGTCCTCAATTTACCTACCTTAGAAAGGATGGAAGGCTGAGTCAACCTTGAGCCTGGTGAGATTCGAACTTACAGTAATTGCAGACAGCTGGTGTTAATCACAATGCTTTTAGTCTGCTGAGCTATCCAGGCTCTTTTAAGATTTAAGATATTAGCATGCCTTTCATGGCCACACTATAATCTATATACTACTAAAACTCTCCTATTTGTCTGTTTGTAACGTTCAATTAGCCCAAAAGGTGCCACATGGCACAAACAAGTTTTTAAACAAGGCACCTAAAATATGCTAACTTAAAGAATGCATACAAAAACTGAGGACCCTTTACTCCCATGTAATTGACATTTCAAGAACCTTCATACCACTTAACATTTGAAAATTTCTGGCTGCTACAGCATCACAACAGTTGGCTGCAGTCACATGACCATGATTTTCAATACACTCCCTCCCTGCTAGCTTCCCATTAGCAAAGTCAATGGAGAAGCCGGCAGGATGGAAGTTGCTCCCACTCCCACTGCTTTTTTGCCCACCTGAGGTAGTTCTGTTTATCTGTTTATTTATTTTTATTTATTATAAAATGTATTGGCTGCCCATCTTACCTCAGGGCAACTCTGGGCGACTTACAATAATAAAAGGCTTATTTAAAGAAATTTATCTGAAACTATGGTCATGGGTTTACCAGTATGTGTACCAGAGGTGGGTTTCAACAGGTTCTGACCAGTTCTGGAGAACCAGTAGTGGAAATTTTGAGTAGTTTGAAGTACCAGTAAACACCACTTCTGACTGGTCCCGCCCCCATCTATTCTCTGCCTCCCGAGTCCCAGCTGATCAGGAGAAAATGAGGATTTTTCAGTAACCTTCCTCTGGAGTGTGGTGGGAGTGGAGATTTTTTTTTAAAAAAAATTATTTATATGCCGCCCTTCTCCAGAGACTCAGGGCAGCTTACAATGCGTTAAGCAATAGCCTTCATACTTTTGTATATTTATACAAAGTTAGCTTATTGCCTCCACAAACTAGGTCCTCAATTTACCTACCTTAGAAAGGATGGCAGGCTGAGTCGACCTTGAGCCTGGTGAGATTTGAATTTACAATAATTCCAGACAGCTGGTGTTAATCACAATGCTTTTAGTCTGCTGAGCTATCCAGGCTCATATTTTACAGTATCCTCCCCCTGCCAGGCCCACCAAGCCATACCACACCCAGCAAGCCACACCCACAGAACTGGTGGTAAAAAACTTTGAAACTCACCACTGATGTATACCCTTTGTAAGATATTTTTACATGCTAACTGATTGTTGACTTTCATATAGCCCAGAAACATACTAAGGCGGGGTTCTCCAAACTTGACAACTTTTAAGACTTGTGGACTTCAACTCCCAGAATTCCTCAGTCAGCAATCCACAAATTTTAAAGTTGGTACAGTTTGAGATCCTGTATTAAGGAGCACTTCGTCAGCTTTGGAAGCCATATTACCACCGGACATTTCCCTGCTGTCCCTCTCCAACCTCCTTACTGTCTGACTCTGCTGCCAGATCTGCAGGCCACTGGTGGACCACAACACTTGCTGCCACTTTCTTGTGGGAAAGTAGGAGGGGGGATTTAGTAGTGGGAAGGTAGTTAGACAAAATAGCATTCTTCTTTTCAGTCAAGCTTATGACAGTCCTATATCTGGAGAAGGAGTGGCTGGAGTGATATCTCGAGATGGGACAGATGGTGGTTGGGCCATGTGATGGACTGATGGGTGCAGGGGATGGATTTGGGGGTTTTGATTTACTGAGGGAAAACCGGAATTCTCAGATTCAGGTTTTCCCAGATGTGCCAGTATACCTACTCTAATAAATGGAACTTTGAGAAAATGTTTGTCTCGGAGTTTTTAATTGGAGTTGGGTTTTTCTGGAATGCTGACATATTCATCAATATGTCTGATCAGAGCACAATCTATTTGAATTTGAATTTAATTTGATATGAGTTTAGTTTTTCCTCCTGATCTTTCCTCCTCCCTTGTCCTGAAATGCATAGATACACTCCATTATGGGGGAATGCATCTCTCTTGCGTCTCTCTCGGAGATTGAATGAAAACGTGATCCTTATAAAGGCCCCATGCTGCTGTCCGTCTAAAACACGGTCCCTTCTGTTTAGAAGCAGAAGCCACAGTATGTAAAGTGTACTTAAGGTCTGACTGATAGTCGAGACAACAGCCCAAAAGAGCTGTTCTCCCCTCCCCACCAAGGCTTGCAGGATCTTCTTGAGGTTCTCCCTCCCCACCATCAAATGTTATCATAAAGAAGAAACAGTCCCACTGCGGGCCGTGGGGGTGGGGGGGAGCTATAACTTTTAGATGGATGCTGCTGAAAGGAGAATATAGAGGGCTATGCATGTGATAGAGAAATGCAAGCTAGTCGACTTAGTCCAGTGATGGATATGTAGTCTCCATTAGGCTGAACCAGTGGCAGCCAAGGTTCACCCACTGATGGTTTTATTGGGCAATGTGTGCCAGTTCTCTGATTTAAATGAATTACTAAATAATGCAATAATTATCCATCAGATAGCCTTTCCAAAATTTTGCTTGCTCTTCTTCCTGTTTCTAGCTTTGGGTTCCAGACTGGCAGCTGCATGTTCTAATTAGTACTTCCAGCATTGGCCTGGCCTGTGTTTAGCAACCTGTGTAGAATAATCTGTTGGGTCTTGTACTTGCTGGCAGCATACTAGACAGAGTTCCAATTATTGTGAAATCATCCTATCTAGTTTATGTCATTTTATGGGAAGTCCACCGATAATTGCTTTCTTCTGTTTATCATGTCTTTTGCGCGCGCGCGCACACACACACACACACACACACACACACACTTTACCGGAAAAAACAAGACAAAACAAAGTGGACGAGAAAAACAGAATGGTTGTTTTGATAGCTCAACTACAGATTCTTACAGGGGATCCATGCTACTATATTTCTTAATTTTGCAGGTAACAGCAGAGTGAGAACGAAAGCTATTTCTTCATTATCTCATGAGATCACACCGATAAAAGTATTATAGTCCAAGATATGACTATCGCTACTAAATTTTCTTGTGATCTAAAGACATTAATGGGATAGTGAGCTTTTAAAGATGAATTTGACTGAAACATAGTTCAAGACCATGGTACGCCTATTCCAGTACACCATTCCACATCATCCCACAAGCCACCTTTGGCAGGTCCCACCAGGGATGTGCTTGTTATCAATGGCTAATTAATCCTTTTCCCGGGAGTGTCCCATGTTACAGAGTGCAGAACCACCAGGGTTAAAATAAACCTTCCCCTTATTACAATTTAGGAATGGATATCAAAACATACTTATTTTCCCAAGCACCGTGTTTTATAACTTCCATTATTTATTTAAACATTTATATATTCATTTTTAATGGATGTTAGTGATGTTTTTACTGTTCCTTGTAAGCTGCCCAGAGCTGTAAAAGGAATAGACGCAATATAAATTTTTAAAACAAATAAACAAACGAAACACAATTACACTAAAGCCAAATGTTCCTTTGTGTTCCTCTATGTATGGAATGTGTCAAAATCATTTATGCGCTGCAAGGGAAGGGAAGGGAAGGGAAAGAAAAAGCAGATGTGGTTTTCCTTAAAACCCATGAGTGTCGTGGATATAAATGAAAGCAAATGTGGAAATATTAATAATTATTAACCCAGAATTCTCACTTTGGACACAAATGAATCAGGCTCAAATTATCCTACTTGGGACACATTGTGCAAAGACCTAACTTTCTGGAGAAGGATCATGCTGAGAGAGACAGAAGGAAAGAGAAAGAGGATGAAATCAGCTACAGTGGTGATGGGTGAACTTGTTGGAAGGTCTGACAAATCAAGTTAGAGTAGATGATCATGGATAAAATCTGTTTTCTGTGGTTTCTAGGAATTGAAAACAATTTGGTAGTTTATAATCAATCAATCAATCAGCAATACATCTTACAATAAAGAAGGGGAAGACTCTAAGAGCAGTGATAGGAGATAGAACCTTTCCACCTCCTAATTCATCTCAGATACAGAATTGCATATGGGCAACTTCAAAGCCTCTCCTTGCTCTCACTTTTAAGATATGTCTAAACAGGATTTCTTTGAACTATGGTGCTGGAGAAGACTCCTGCAAGTCTCTTGGACTGCAAGGCAAACAAACCGGTCAGTCCTAGAGGAGATCAAACCTAACTGCTCTTTAGAAGGCCAGATCCTGAAGATGAAACTCAAATACTTTGGCCACCTAATGAGAAGGAAGGACTCATTGGAGAAAAGCCTAATGCTGGGAAAGACTGAGAGCAAAAGAAGAATGGGACGACAGAGAATAAGTGTCCAGAGTGGCTGGATGGAGTCACTGAAGCAGTTGGTGTGAGCTTAAATGGTCTCTGGGGATGGTAGAGGATAGGAAGGCCTGGAGGACCATTGTCCATGGGTCGGACATGATGGGTCGGACATGACTAACAACTACAACAAAACAGGATTTGGACTGGATCTCACCTTCCAGCAGATGGATTGTCCTCTGACAGGCTTCCAAACAGAAGATGTAAATTCACATAATTTAGTTACATCCAATGTTTTACCTGTGTTCTGCTATCAGCAGTGGCAATAGCAACAACAGCACCACCACAATCAATATCTGATAGACCTGGCA